>OZ025855.1:0-652558 GCA_964019425.1 Flectonema sp. DT1601 | reverse complement strand
TCCAGAACGACGAGGGTTATGACCTGTCGGATGAGGAGACGATACTTCAGGGGATGGTGAGAATCCAATCCTAGTCGGTGTCACTCTCAAAGAAGGATCAGAAGTTCGACTAACTGGTGATATTGGTATACTCCTATCACTGTAAGCTGAAGGTGGTCTTGTCTGAGGGTACGGACTTCCTGTTTTCGCTCTCGAAGGGGGTCTTGTACTCGGCATTGGTGAAGAATTATTTGGAGACTTCCGATGAAAAAACACCTCCGCCGCGTCTCTTAATTTCTTCGAGTCCTGTGAGAAGTCAATCATTTCCCAACCACAGCTAGACTCTTCAACAGGCTTTTGATTATCCCCTTCAGGAACGGATACCTCATAAAAGATATTTTCAAAAGAATTTGTTTGAACTGACTGATCCCTCGTAGTAATCCACTTAGAGCACTCGGGTACTTTTATTACATCCACAGATATGATTGTTTGGTTTTGATTGTTGTCAGTTTGGTTGGTAGCAGTCAGTTCTTCTTCTGATTCTTTTTTAATTATATTTGATGAATGCGGAGTATTAGTGAACTGTTGTGTTTCCATTTCTGATGAGAGTTCTCTTTCTGATTGGACATCAGTTGGTAGAACTGGAATCGATTCCATCTGAGTGACATCCTCTTTGAGTTCTCTTTCTTTGTTATCATTTGGGATGTGTTCAACAGTCGTTTCATCTGATGGAGTTATTTGACTTTCTCGCTTACGTGATGTTGACTTTCGTTTAGTCGGACTTTTAATCACAACTACAGATACAGTCCTTGGTTTAGGTGATGAACGAGGTGATGAACGTGATAGCGATCGAGGTTTCAATTTGAGCTGCCTTCGAGATGATGATGGTCTGCTACTCTGTTTGTCTTTCACAACAGAACTGTTATCAGGAGGACGAGGTACAACAGTAGTCTGAGGTACGTCACAACTGATACCACTGGCTGTAATAACTGGTTCTGAGTTATCAATACCTTCACTCAATGTAATGTTATTAACTACTTCTGTAGAGCTACTTATATCAACATGAACTGATTCACTCGATGTCTTCTTATGAGAATTCACATCAACAGAAGTACGTCCATTAGTTAGCTCATCAAGTAATGAAGGTTGTGAACTACCACAAGAAGTTCTTGTTTGTTCTGACTTGTCTATACTTCCTGCCGGTGACGGAACTGCTGAAGTAGGTTCATTGGAATTAAAAGTTTTAAATTTTGAATTATATTTCCACTCCTCAATTGGAGTCGGTGCGATGATTACACTCGGCTGACGAGACTTCCGTCTAACTGTTTGACTCATCAGAGTTCCTCTGCTTGAATTCCTTCGGCATGATGATCGGCGTTTGTTTAGCTGCTGCAGTAGCTGCTCACAGCGGCTTTGAGAGTCACACATCTTAGATTCAAGATCGAGAATGGTTTGTGTTTTCTGACCATTTTCTTCAGCCATTTGCTGAACTTGCTCACCATATCGAGCGATTCGAGTCGCATTCTGCTGTTGATTTAGTTCAAAAATCTCAACTTCTCCGCGGAGTGTTTTCACTTCCCTTTGAAGCTGAGAAGCAAGAGCAGTCTGCTGACGTAATTCTTCTTTGTAGTGTACGAGTAGAGTGTTGGTACTGTGAGCTGACTTATGAACAGGTTCGGCAGTACCAGAATCTGAGGATTTCAAACCATCATTAGGAAGATGTGGATCTCCATCGGGTAGTAGTGTTGGAATGTTATTTGCTGCACACTTGTCGTCACTAACAAGACGCTCTCTGAGAAACAACACTTCTCTGATCCAAAGTTTTCGACTTTCATCAGCACTCGATTCTCTAATTGATATCTGTGTTCTTAATCTGTCTTGTTCTTTTGACATTTGAGTAATTGCTTCTTCACTAATCCTAAGCTGGTTATTGGTATTTCTCAGTTTTGTTTCTTTATCAATCATTTCCTGTTCCCAACATTGTCCTAATGAAGTTATTATTGTGCTGACGAGTTGCTTTCTTTTGTACACACCGGGTGTTGTGTCATCCCTTCCAGTTGTTTCCCTCCACAATTCTAATATCGCGGTGAATATATCCTCTACTGCGATGCATATTTTTTCATCCATTATGAATAATTCATTGTTCTGGTTTTTTTTTTTTTTTTAAAAAGAAATATAAATAATCATCAGCAAAAAGAAAAAATGAGGGTAATTATTGTCACTTCTTCTTTTCCCCTTCTGCTTCTCCATATTGAATACTGATGTAAAAACGAAATAAGTTGAAATCTAAAATAACTAATCAGGAAGAGTTCACTGAGGAGGAGGAAAGGAGGGAACATTAGTACATCAGTTAGCATAAAGTAACGACGTTTTTGATCGATTTCGTAAAACATTTTTTTTTTAATCAACGAAATCAAAAAGAGAGGGATTTGAACCACGCGAACGATGGACAGACGCAAAACAATAAAAAAAAGAATCGGCAAACTTCACTTTTTACTTACTAACTCACACTTTTATTTTGTTTGTGCGCAACCGGTAGAAAATCCTAATAAAGGAATAGGTAGTTACGCTGCCACAATTCTCTTTCTACCGAACAATGGGTTTGTAGGTACAAAAAAAATTTTTTTAAAAAATAAATCATCCAGATAAGCCTTTATATTTTGTTGATCGCAGACAGTATTACTGGCGGCACAGGGAAAATTTTTATTTTATTTATTTATTTACGAAGCCTAGGAAGCCAAAAGCCAGGAAAAGCTCACAGAGTAACAGTTATATCGCTACCAGCAACCGTGAGACTCGAAAATAGATAACATTCGACATAATAAAAATAAAACGGCTCTTTATCTGAATAGTTTTTTTTTTCTTCTCCGACTGCGTCGGTGCAAAATAAATAAAAATAAATAAAAATAAATAGTCAGATTGTAGGAATATATTTTCCTCTTGAGAAAACCGCAAAGTTACGCAATCAGACTACAAACAAAATTTTTTAAAGAAAAATTTAAAAAAAATACGAAATATAAATAAGTGTTTATACACTTTTTAGTATTTCTTTTTTTCCCGTTTTTTCGTCCTGCAAGTATAAGTATAAATAAGATAAAAGTATTTCCTTTGATAAACAAACAAAACTGGCGCAAAATTGCTATTTTTTTTGAAGGTGAAAGTATGCCTTTAGAATACTGATTGATAAGTTTTTTTTTTTAAAAAATTAAAAAAAAAAAAAAAAAAAAAAAAAAAAAAGAAAGAGCAAAACAGTAAACCGTATGCTGTTTTCATTGTTTTTTTTTTTTTTTTTTTGTTGTTGTTTTGTTAGAACGAATGGGTTTTTTAAAAAAATAAAAAAAAAAATATTATTATTCATCAGCAATAACAAGAATAAGAGTGACCGAAGCATTCCAAGCAAGAATTTGTTTTTATTCATTTTTTTTCCTTCGTTTTTTTTTTTTTTTTTTTTTCCCTCCCAACTTTTAAAAACGATATACCGACCTACTAAATTTAATAGAACAAGAAAATATTTCGATATAAGCAATTTTGCTTTTTTAATTTTTTTTCCTTTTTTGATATTTGTAGGTTTTTATTTATTTTTCATTGCTTGTACTTCTACCTCAAACAACAACTAACTAACGAAGGTGAATCCAATCACCAGGGTGATGGCTGTTGATCCTTAGTAGTTGATTGATGAGGTTAGGCTAAGACTATAATAAAAATAACAGAAAATAAAGAGAAACTAAATAATAAAAAAACAAGATTTTCAAAAAAAAAAAAAAAAAAAAAAAAACTTCTAAAAATAAAACTCTCGATAACATCCCTTCCCTTTCGAGATTTAATTTCAATTAGTTTTTTGTTTGGATTGTCTACCTGGGGGGCCAGTAAGGAAGTGGCGATATGCCCTACGAATATAACCTACCTCACTAAAATAATAACACAGAACATAAGTCAAACACGCTTCTTTTAGAAGTGGCTAATAAAAGATGGAATGGATAAGTAACACTAATGCAATGCTGCTTATTTTGTTTGTTTGTTTGTTCGTTTTTTTTTTTAAATCCAAACAACCTTTGCCGTAAACTCTCAGCAAATCCACAGCCATTTCCAAAACACTCAGAAAGGTGGGCTATTGTTGAATTGAAGGGATGACAAATTTATTTTTTTTTATAAAATAAAATGAAACACCATTTTTTTCATTAACAAAACAATTAAGGAAACAAAAAAAGAACGATAAGCCTCCCATGCTCGATAACATCGAAGAAGCTCTCTCCTATCACAGTTCGTGTGTCGGTAGCAGATAGTAACCAATAATAGATGGGTGAACAAAATGAACAAAAATTTTTTTTATAGTTTTTTTTTGAATGCAAGAATCGAAGTAAAAAAGTACACAAAACAGAAAAAACTACGAAATACGAAGATTAAAGAATAAGGGAGGTATTTATAATTTTCTATTTTTTTTTTTTTTTTTTTTTTAAAAAAAACAAAAAAAAGAGAAACATGAACTCACTATTATAATTATACTTTTTTTTTTTTTCTTGTGCTGTGGAAAGGGAAACGTGAAACAAAACTACCAAAGACTACACACAGTGATATATGAGTTCCATAAAAAAAATTTTTTTTCTCAAAAACTTCCCTTTCGATGTGTGACTAACATATAAAACAGACGTCTACCTTCTTGCAATACCAAAACGTGTGATGGAACCCACAAAAAGGCTGCTAATTAAAGGTAAATAATCCTTAGTCACAAAACTACATAGAAAGAAACAACAGCAATCAAAAGTCAACCGTTTTTTTTTCTTTTTTTCAATTAAGATAAGACTTCCTCACATGCTAACGAGAAACATCAACAAACTCAATCTGCAAAACGCTAATCAAAAGCGGCAGCAATGCGATGAAGTGATGAAACAACGCAAAAGGGGATGGGCTGAGAAACAAAAATGCTGCATTGGGGGGTTATCAAAAAAACTGTATATGAGGCTAGCAAAACTGGGTTACCAATACCTACATTCCATATTTATAAAGAGATAAAAAGTATATTGCTTGTACACGAACTAGCCGTTGTGTCGCTAAACGTTTTGTCTTTTTAGATAACAAAAAAAAGGGGGAAAAAAAGAAAAAACACACTAAAAAAAAAAATTAAAAAAAAAAACCACAGCGATTCGGTGGGGGTAAGTAACAACAGCAGGAGAATGCATCCAGCCTAAACCGTTGTAACGAGTGGGCAAGTCTACAGGAGAGAGAACAGGGACCAAATCCTAAACAGAGGAGCAGAAAGAAGATGAATTAAAAAAAAAAAAAAAAAAAAAAAAGCGAAAACTTTCTGTTTCACTGTGTCACCACGGATCAAAAATAACCACATCTTGATCTCTACTAACTACTTATACCATCCTGTATGTACAACACAAGAATTTCAAGCAGATAAAGAGACAAGATAACTTTCCGTTTCGCAATCTGTTGATATAAACAATTCTCATGAAAGAAAAAAAAAAAAATATATAAATTTATATTACCCGACTGACTGAAAATAATCAACATTTGTAGTTTTGCTTTACTTTAAATCAAAACAAGTTGACAACGAATAGAACAGCTCACGGTAATAGTTTATTTATTTTATTTTATTTTTTTTCCACACGTCATGAGAACAAAAAAAAAAAAAAAAAAAAAAAACATGATCAGGTACAGTGCTTGTGCGATCACTTTCTTTACAGCAGTAACACCCTTCGAATGCTCTTTCGACTTTATGTAAAAAAAAGCATGATCTGCAACGCCACATAGTTCAGATCAAGAAGCTGCCTTGCTAAATAGAGCAGCATGATTAATTAAGCAGGAAAACACCCTAAAGATGATCACTACTTGACTAAAATTAAGAAGCCAAGCGTTGACTGCTTACTGCAATAATTACAAGGTAAGGACAGACGAGAAGAAAAAGGGGGAGAAAAAAAAAAAAAAAAGCACCAGTCTTGCCAAATGAAACTCGAGGAGATAACTTATTTTTCTGCTTTTGCTTATGCAATGAAAAGCGGTTTTAAGAAACATTCTCCCAAGCCAAGGTACCAGTATGTTTGCTTGTGTGCGAAAATGCATGTTTCTTCGCTCTGTTGAAAAAAGTTCTGAAAGCAACTAACACCAATTTCGACAACAAATCAGAGTTGTCGACTGATATTTTGAGGTGCGGGTTTAAAAGCAAATCTTCGTTCCTTATATTCAGGCCAAGCACCAATGTGTGTAAAACAGCATTAACTGCTTGTGACCCAAGAAAAGGATGAAAAATATATTTTATTTTGCCTTGCTTATTGCGTTGCTTGCTATCAGAACTAACATACAAAAAAAAAAAAAAAAAAAAAACAAGTTCCTCAGAGAGGTACTAAAAGCACCACACAGATACCACTCATGATGAATACCGTGCGATGCGATGACTTGTTATTGAGTACAAAGCACTGTGCTATTTCATTGCTGTAACAGAAATAGATTTCAATATTTTTTACTAGAGGAGGGGGGGGAAAAGCGGGTGGCGGGGAATTATTTCGTCTTCACCAGCTGATGAAGACTGTAAGATAAATCTCACTCTTGAGCTACACAGATGGCAACCCAAAAATTGAAAAGATCCGAGACGTTGAAATGAGTAATTATACCTTCAAACTGGTTGTTGCAGGAAATGGAAAGAATAGTGAAAAAAAGGGATACTGCAGTTGGGGACCCAACTGAGTTACAATTCCCCAAAGAGAAGTCAGAGAACGTGAGGGCTCCAAAAGAAGAATTTTATACCAAAAAAACCCTAATCAGAAAGGGGAAAAAAAGTGTTGGTGTGGGGTTTTTTTTTTTTTTTTTTGAAATCGGGGAAGTCAAAACCCCTGGAAGCTCCCGGGGGTACCGGTAATTCGGTACCACAACCGTGAGACTCTCACAGGCGAGAAGACATAGTTATAACCAGAAGTAATTGCCTTCTGCATGCACGAGGCAGGCAGTTTAAGAGACGTTGTTAATACGTTTAGAAAAAAAGAAAAAAAATAAGAAACATAAATAGGGAAATATATATTTTTTGTCTTATGTCAAAAAAAAAAGGGGGGAAAAAAAAATTCATAAAAAACACACTTTTTCCTTGTGTTTTTTTTTTTCTTAAAAACTTTTCATTGTTAAAGTTGACCAACAAGTGAATAAACATCGCTGTAACAACTTTTTTTCGAGGTAAAACTTTAGAGTTTGTTGGTACGCTTTGCATCGCAGATATAGAATGTTTGACCAGCGATTAAATGCCGGCAAAAGAAGACTACAAAGACTGGTCTAGATAAATGAAAACGTGAAGATACTAGTTAGCTAACAAAATTCCAGAACAAAGGGCTGAGATCCATACCAACCTGAAAGAAGAAACTAGACCGTTGTAAAGAGGTAATGGGTGACCTCTAAAAAAAAACAGACCTAATATAATTTCAGTTTAATACTTTTTAAATAAGGATTAATCTCAGAAAAAGAATTTAGTACAACAGACTTGGTTCTTGACATAAAATAAATAAACGCAAGAGACCATAATTAGGGGTACACAATATCATAGCACATTAACACATAAAATAGTCATAGCTCAAAGTGAAGCCTACGCCAGACTTTGTGATACTTACTTATTTACGAAATAATTTTGGTAAGCAAAAGAAGTTAACCTCTGTCGCACTTTACCTTGATGCTGTGACTTAGAAACAAAACTAAATAAGGCTGGGGGGGGTGATAGAAAAATAAATCGTTAAAAATAAGGACAATAAAAAAAAAACTCAATCAAATCACACTACGTGGCATTCGTTTTTTTTTTTTTTTTTAAATTGTTGTTACGTGTGACATGTGTGTTTTTTTATTTTTTATTTTTTTTTCCCCCATATTATTATTTTTTTTTTTTTTTTTTCTTTCTGACTATTGTAAGATATAATTTTACACAAAAAAAAAAAAAAAACAAAAAAAAACTTTTGTTGGTTGCTGTCTGTTCCACCAGCAAAGAAGTTGGATATTAAATCCAAAAAGCCGACGCAGAGTGCTGGGTAACCCACTAGCGACGACAGATTCAAATTTTTTTTTTGGTTGCTGTTCGCAAACCTCGCAATACTTGCGAAGGAAGCGAACTTCCAATAATAAAAAAACAAAACAAGATGAACTTTATAAAACGCTGTTGTCTTCAAAAGATAAAAACTTTTCAACAGTAAGAATACAATAAATTATAATAATAAAAAAAAAATGCAGAATAATAATAATAATAATAATAAAAAGAAAATTAAAATTCCACAGGGAAAGAACTACTACGAATTGAAAAACGTATGCGAACTCAGAACAGACAACATAGAAAGGCAGGAAGAAGATATTCAAAAAAAAAAAAAAAAAAAAAAGTTTTTCCCTTTTTTTTTTTTTTTTTTTTTTCCTTCTTTTATAAAACTAAAATCTTCTCAGACTCCCTTATTCAATGTTGTTTGAACTTTAACGATTTTACGATAAATAAAAAAAAGAGAAATATTAAAAAAAAAAAAAAAATCGAAAAGATTCCCAAACTAGAGGGTAGCTACTTCTATTTTTTAGAAGAAAATTTTTGCATGAAGGAAAGATGCGACTTTAAAAGATTCACGACAACATTAAATGGAATTTCAAAACTATTTAGAATGGATTCCCTCTCTTTCCTTTTTTTTTTGGGGGGGACTTGAATAAATAAATCAAGGTTAACTATGAATCGTCATAACTGGATTCCGTCCACACGAAATCTTTGGGGAGTTTGGGGAAGGAGATTTAAAAAAAAAAAAAAAAAAACTAACAACCAATTAGAGTAAAACTAACGAATAAAAAAAAAAACAATTTGGTTTTATCTTAAAACTATTCAGAAAAAATAGTAATATAACACCCTCGTTGATGATTTTTTTTTTGTGTGCGTCAACGAAACTGTGAACCGACTTAAAAACTGATAAAACTACCTTAGGGAGGTTTACATGTGCTGCCAACATTCTTTTTTTTTTTTTTTTTTTTTCATTCTTACAATACTTGTTAAGGTGTTGTACTTAATCAACCTGACCTGGGGCTTCCAAAATTTTCCTCATCAATAGGATTACTGTGAATTGTTCCTGGTGAGTCTGGCATACTAGGATAGCTAGCGTTGTTAAGTTCTTCAAATCTCTTTTCCCTTCTCCATATCGCATATCCCATAAACAAACACAGAGTAGCAGCAATAACAGATGCTACTAAAATTGGAATCCATATCAACTTATTATCATTACCGCTATTTGTTGGAGCAGTAGTCTCGCCATTAACAGGTAGAGGAGTTGGTGTGGGAGTAGTTTCTCCAATCCCAGGTGTATTTGTAATATTAAGTTCTGTACCTGGTGGTACTGTGAATCCTTCTGGACATAAGTCGTCAATACAACCCGAAGCTGTAGTCCATTTACATAAAACATTCGAAGCAACATCTCTAACGCACTGTTGTGGTGTAGCAACTGATGAGCATAACGTTCCTATTTGATACATTCCAAATCCAGTGAATTGAGTAACTGAATTAGGGAACTGAGCGCTGACTGTTACACCTGGTTGAATCTGCCTTCTGAGTACCATCATCGGTCTGATAACTCCATTTGTCATCACAGAAGGTGAGCAGTATGAAGAAACCCAACCTTGACTTCTAAGAGCTGTTATCGTACTCAAATCATTTACTAAATCGATTAGAATATAAGCATCACAAACATTTGACAAACCTTCTTGAGGACACGTAAAAGTCACAACTTCATTAGCCTCAAGTAATGTGTTTGGAATCCATAATGGAAGACCTCTCAAATAATCTGGTACATTCTTATATTGTGATCCGTCATTACTCCAACCAAACACATCATCATAGAGGAACAATCTAACTCCAGGACTAAATCGTCCTCTCGCAATTCTTACATTTTCTGATCTAATGTTACCTCCATTTTCATTACCACCATTCGGAACACTGCCTGGAATACTTGTTGACAATACACCTGAAACAGGCGCAACAGTATTTGGAACTGGAGTGGCTGTAGTGCCTGCAGGAGCACCCGTATCAGGAACTGGTGTTGGCATGACAGTCGCACCTGGAGTCAATGTGTTAGGAACTGGCGTTGCAGTTGTGCCTGCCGGTGCTCCAGTGTCAGGAACAGGGGTCGACGTAGAGAATCCAGGAGCCGCAGTGTTAGGAACTGGAGTGGCTGTAGTGCCTGCAGGAGCACCCGTATCAGGAACTGGTGTTGGCATGACAGTCGCACCTGGAGTCAATGTGTTAGGAACTGGCGTTGCAGTTGTGCCTGCTGGTGCTCCAGTGTCAGGAACAGGGGTCGACGTAGAGAATCCAGGTGCTGCAGTGTTAGGAACTGGAGTGGCTGTAGTGCCTGCAGGAGCACCCGTATCAGGAACTGGTGTTGGCATGACAGTCGCACCTGGAGTCAATGTGTTAGGAACTGGCGTTGCAGTTGTGCCTGCTGGTGCTCCAGTGTCAGGAACAGGGGTCGACGTAGAGAATCCAGGTGCTGCAGTGTTAGGAACTGGAGTGGCTGTAGTGCCTGCAGGAGCACCCGTATCAGGAACTGGTGTTGGCATGACAGTCGCACCTGGAGTCAATGTGTTAGGAACTGGCGTTGCAGTTGTGCCTGCTGGTGCTCCAGTGTCAGGAACAGGAGTCGACGTAGAGAATCCAGGAGCCGCAGTGTTTGGAACTGGAGTGGCTGTAGTGCCTGCAGGAGCACCCGTATCAGGAACTGGTGTTGGCATGACAGTCGCACCTGGAGTCAATGTGTTAGGAAATGGCGTTGCAGTTGTGCCTGCTGGTGCTCCAGTGTCAGGAACAGGGGTCGACGTAGAGAATCCAGGTGCTGCAGTGTTAGGAACTGGAGTGGCTGTAGTGCCTGCAGGAGCACCCGTATCAGGAACTGGTGTTGGCATGACAGTCGCACCTGGAGTCAATGTGTTAGGAACTGGCGTTGCAGTTGTGCCTGCTGGTGCTCCAGTGTCAGGAACAGGAGTCGACGTAGAGAATCCAGGAGCCGCAGTGTTTGGAACTGGAGTGGCTGTAGTGCCTGCAGGAGCACCCGTATCAGGAACTGGTGTTGGCATGACAGTCGCACCTGGAGTCAATGTGTTAGGAACTGGAGTAGCGGTTGTGCCTGCTGGTGCTCCAGTGTCAGGAACAGGAGTCGACGTAGAGAATCCAGGTGCTGCAGTGTTAGGAACTGGAGTGGCTGTAGTGCCTGCAGGAGCACCCGTATCAGGAACTGGTGTTGGCATGACAGTCGCACCTGGAGTCAATGTGTTAGGAACTGGAGTAGCGGTTGTGCCTGCTGGTGCTCCAGTGTCAGGAACAGGAGTCGACGTAGAGAATCCAGGTGCTGCAGTGTTAGGAACTGGAGTGGCTGTAGTGCCTGCAGGAGCACCCGTATCAGGAACTGGTGTTGGCATGACAGTCGCACCTGGAGTCAATGTGTTAGGAACTGGCGTTGCAGTTGTGCCTGCTGGTGCTCCAGTGTCAGGAACAGGAGTCGACGTAGAGAATCCAGGAGCCGCAGTGTTTGGAACTGGAGTGGCTGTAGTGCCTGCAGGAGCACCCGTATCAGGAACTGGTGTTGGCATGACAGTCGCACCTGGAGTCAATGTGTTAGGAACTGGAGTGGCTGTAGTGCCTGCAGGAGCACCCGTATCAGGAACTGGTGTTGGCATGACAGTCGCACCTGGAGTCAATGTGTTAGGAACTGGCGTTGCAGTTGTGCCTGCTGGTGCTCCAGTGTCAGGAACAGGGGTCGACGTAGAGAATCCAGGTGCTGCAGTGTTAGGAACTGGAGTGGCTGTAGTCCCCGCAGGAGCACCCGTATCAGGAACTGGTGTTGGCATGACAGTCGCACCTGGAGTCAATGTGTTAGGAACTGGAGTAGCGGTTGTGCCTGCTGGTGCTCCAGTGTCAGGAACAGGGGTCGACGTAGAGAATCCAGGTGCTGCAGTGTTAGGAACTGGAGTGGCTGTAGTGCCTGCAGGAGCACCCGTATCAGGAACTGGTGTTGGCATGACAGTCGCACCTGGAGTCAATGTGTTAGGAACTGGCGTTGCAGTTGTGCCTGCTGGTGCTCCAGTGTCAGGAACAGGAGTCGACGTAGAGAATCCAGGTGCTGCAGTGTTAGGAACTGGAGTGGCTGTAGTGCCTGCAGGAGCACCCGTATCAGGAACTGGTGTTGGCATGACAGTCGCACCTGGAGTCAATGTGTTAGGAACTGGCGTTGCAGTTGTGCCTGCTGGTGCTCCAGTGTCAGGAACAGGGGTCGACGTAGAGAATCCAGGTGCTGCAGTGTTAGGAACTGGAGTGGCTGTAGTGCCTGCAGGAGCACCCGTATCAGGAACTGGTGTTGGCATGACAGTCGCACCTGGAGTCAATGTGTTAGGAACTGGCGTTGCAGTTGTGCCTGCTGGTGCTCCAGTGTCAGGAACAGGAGTCGACGTAGAGAATCCAGGAGCCGCAGTGTTTGGAACTGGAGTGGCTGTAGTGCCTGCAGGAGCACCCGTATCAGGAACTGGTGTTGGCATGACAGTCGCACCTGGAGTCAATGTGTTAGGAACTGGAGTAGCGGTTGTGCCTGCTGGTGCTCCAGTGTCAGGAACAGGAGTCGACGTAGAGAATCCAGGAGCCGCAGTGTTTGGAACTGGAGTGGCTGTAGTGCCTGCAGGAGCACCCGTATCAGGAACTGGTGTTGGCATGACAGTCGCACCTGGAGTCAATGTGTTAGGAACTGGAGTAGCGGTTGTGCCTGCTGGTGCTCCAGTGTCAGGAACAGGGGTCGACGTAGAGAATCCAGGAGCCGCAGTGTTTGGAACTGGAGTGGCTGTAGTGCCTGCAGGAGCACCCGTATCAGGAACTGGTGTTGGCATGACAGTCGCACCTGGAGTCAATGTGTTAGGAACTGGAGTAGCGGTTGTGCCTGCTGGTGCTCCAGTGTCAGGAACAGGGGTCGACGTAGAGAATCCAGGAGCCGCAGTGTTTGGAACTGGAGTGGCTGTAGTGCCTGCAGGAGCACCCGTATCAGGAACTGGTGTTGGCATGACAGTCGCACCTGGAGTCAATGTGTTAGGAACTGGCGTTGCAGTTGTGCCTGCTGGTGCTCCAGTGTCAGGAACAGGAGTCGACGTAGAGAATCCAGGAGCCGCAGTGTTTGGAACTGGAGTGGCTGTAGTGCCTGCAGGAGCACCCGTATCAGGAACTGGTGTTGGCATGACAGTCGCACCTGGAGTCAATGTGTTAGGAACTGGAGTAGCGGTTGTGCCTGCTGGTGCTCCAGTGTCAGGAACAGGAGTCGACGTAGAGAATCCAGGTGCTGCAGTGTTAGGAACTGGAGTGGCTGTAGTGCCTGCAGGAGCACCCGTATCAGGAACTGGTGTTGGCATGACAGTCGCACCTGGAGTCAATGTGTTAGGAACTGGCGTTGCAGTTGTGCCTGCTGGTGCTCCAGTGTCAGGAACAGGGGTCGACGTAGAGAATCCAGGTGCTGCAGTGTTTGGAACTGGAGTGGCTGTAGTCCCCGCAGGAGCACCCGTATCAGGAACTGGTGTTGGAAATACCAGAAGTCCAGGTGTCAACGTGTTAGGAACTGGTGTTGAAGTTGTTCCCAGAGGAGATGCCGTTATAGGAACAGGTGTTGGCACAGATGTAGTACCAGGAGTCAATGTGTTAGGAACTGGTGTTGATGTAAAAGCAGGTGATGATGTAATCGGAACTGGAGTTGATGGTACTAAAGTTGAACCTGGTGCTAATGTGTTTGGAACTGGAGTGGATGTCGTACCAAGAGGTGAAGGTGTAACTGGAACTGGGGTACCGAAGACACCAGGAGCTAATGTATTTGGAACTGGTGTCGCAGTGGTTGATGGAGGTGAAAACGTGTTTGGTACAGGTGTAGGTGCCAACGTGAAACCAGGCGGAAGTGTGTTAGGTACTGGTGTTGCAGTTGAAGACGGTGGTGATGGAGTAGCTGGAACTGAAGTTGGAATAATTCCAGGTGATGGGGTGTCCGGAACAGGTGTTGCTGTTGTAGATGGTGGACTAGGCGTAGCTGGTACGGATGTTGATGGAACACTTGGCGACAGAGTGTTCGGAACTGGTGTAGATGTAGTTGAAGGAGGACTCGCTGTTATTGGAACAGGAGTCGGTGCATTTGTAGATCCAGGACTGAGTGTGTTAGGAACTGGTGTAGATGTCATAAGTGGAGAATTCGTTGCTGGTACAGGTGTTGTCGTTGCTGGAATGTTTGTAGCTCCAGGTGATAAAGTATTTGGAACTGGAGTTGAAGTACTTCCGATTGGTGAAAGTGAAAGCGGAACAGGTGTAGAAGTTGATACAACGCCAGGCGATAAGGTATCTGGAACAGGTGTAGAAGTTGTTCCTACCGGTGCTGCAGTATTCGGTACAGATGTTGGCACAGCAGTACCTCCAGGGGTAAGTGTATTTGGAACTGGTGTCGATGTTGCAACTGGAGAAGCAGTATTAGGAACAGGAGTAGGTGGTACAATAGTAGCTCCAGGTGCTAAAGTATTTGGAACTGGTGTTGATGTACTTGAAGGTGGTGACGCGGTGTTAGGAACAGATGTTCCAAAGACTCCAGGCGCTAGTGTATTAGGGACAGGTGTACTTGTAGAAGTAGGCGGGGTAGGTGTAATTGGAACTGGAGTTGGCATCAAAGTAGTTCCTGGTGATAAAGTATTCGGAACTGGAGTAGCTGTTACTGCTGGTGCATTTGTATTAGGGACAGGCGTAGGAACAATTCCCGGAACAGGAGTACTTGGAACTGGTGTTGATGTACTACTTACAGGTGAAAGCGTATTTGGAACTGGTGTTGGTACTAATGTTGTCCCAGGACTTAAAGTATTAGGAACTGGTGTACTTGTACCTGAAGGAGCATTAGTATTTGGAACAGGAGTAGCTGTTGAAGGACTATTAGTCATCCCAGGCGTCAACGTATTTGGAACTGGCGTTGAAGTAGTCGCAGGCGATAGTGTGTTCGGAACTGGTGTAGAAGGCACAGCCGTAATACCCGGAGGCAACGTATTCGGAACTGGTGTTGATGTTATCCCAATTGGTGAACCACTATCTGGAACTGGAGTCGCAACAAATATCACAGGTGATGGTGTACTTGGGACAGGTGTAGCTGTTGTGGCCGGCGGTGCTGCTGTGTTTGGAACTGGCGTAGATGGAACACCCGTACTACCTGGACTTAGTGTAACTGGAACAGGAGTACTTGTTGATCCTAAAGGTGATGTTGTGTCAGGAACTGAAGTCGAAACTATAATTATTGGTGTCGGGGTGTTAGGAACTGGTGTCGCTGTCGTAGATGCCGGCGCTGCAGTGTTAGGTACGGGTGTTGAAACCTGGCCAGGAGACAACGTATTCGGCACCGGGGTCGAAGTAGTCGACGGTGGACTCGGCGTTACTGGAACAGGAGTCGGTACATTAGTAGATCCAGGACTGAGTGTGTTAGGAACTGGTGTCGCAGTACTTAACGGCGACGGTGTATTTGGAACTGGAGTGCTAGTTGGCGCAGGGGTTGGTACTGCAGTACTACCAGGTGACAATGTGTTTGGTACAGGAGTTGCTACTGGAGGTGACGCAGTCTGAGGAACTGGTGTTGAAGGAACGCTTGTCGTACCCGGTGCCAAAGTGTTCGGAACTGGTGTATTAGTTGATCCAAGCGGTCCCGGTGTGTTCGGAACTGAAGTCGACACAATGATAATCGGTGTCGGAGTGTTCGGAACGGGTGTCGCTGTCGTGGATGCCGGCGCCGCAGTATTCGGAACAGGAGTCGGTACAGCAGTACTGCCAGGTGACAAAGTGTTCGGAACTGGGGTGGCAGTCGTCGAAGGCGGTGAAGCTGTTCCAGGAACTGGGGTCGGAACAACACCAGGTGATGGAGTGTTCGGAACTGGTGTTGATGTAGTCGACGGTGGACTCGGAGTCACAGGAACCGAAGTTGATGGAATACTCGGTGAAAGGGTGTTCGGAACTGGTGTCGCTGTAGTCGAAGGTGGACTTGGTGTTACAGGGACAGGAGTCGGAGCATTGGTGGATCCAGGACTGAGTGTGTTAGGAACAGGTGTTGACACTGGAGGAGATGGAGTACTTGGAACTGGTGTTGCAGTAGATGGTACTGCAGTACTACCAGGTGACAATGTGTTTGGTACAGGAGTTGCTACTGGAGGTGACGCAGTCTGAGGAACTGGTGTTGAAGGAGCGCTTGTCGTACCCGGAGCCAAAGTGTTCGGAACTGGCGTATTAGTTGATCCAAGCGGTCCCGGTGTGTTCGGAACTGAAGTCGACACAATGATAATCGGTGTCGGGGTGTTAGGAACGGGTGTCGCTGTCGTGGATGCCGGCGCCGCAGTATTCGGAACAGGAGTCGGTACAGCAGTACTGCCAGGTGACAAGGTGTTCGGAACTGGGGTGGCAGTCGTCGAAGGTGGTGAAGCTGTTCCAGGAACTGGAGTCGGAACAACACCAGGTGACGGAGTGTTCGGAACTGGTGTTGATGTAGTCGACGGTGGACTCGGAGTCACAGGAACCGAAGTTGAAGGAACACTCGGTGAAAGGGTGTTCGGAACTGGTGTCGCTGTAGTCGAAGGTGGACTTGGTGTTACAGGGACAGGAGTCGGAGCATTGGTGGATCCAGGACTGAGTGTGTTAGGAACAGGTGTTGACACTGGAGGAGATGGAGTACTTGGAACTGGTGTTGCAGTAGATGGTACTGCAGTACTACCAGGTGACAATGTGTTTGGTACAGGAGTTGCTACTGGAGGTGACGCAGTCTGAGGAACTGGTGTTGAAGGAGCGCTTGTCGTACCCGGAGCCAAAGTGTTCGGAACTGGCGTATTAGTTGATCCAAGCGGTCCCGGTGTGTTCGGAACTGAAGTCGACACAATGATAATCGGTGCCGGAGTGTTAGGAACGGGTGTCGCTGTCGTGGATGCCGGCGCCGCAGTATTCGGAACAGGAGTCGGTACAGCAGTACTGCCAGGTGACAAAGTGTTCGGAACTGGGGTGGCAGTCGTCGAAGGCGGTGAAGCTGTTCCAGGAACTGGAGTCGGAACAACACCAGGTGATGGAGTGTTCGGAACTGGTGTTGATGTAGTCGACGGTGGACTCGGAGTCACAGGAACCGAAGTTGAAGGAACACTCGGTGAAAGGGTGTTCGGAACTGGTGTCGCTGTAGTCGAAGGTGGACTTGGTGTTACAGGGACAGGAGTCGGAGCATTGGTGGATCCAGGACTGAGTGTGTTAGGAACAGGTGTTGACACTGGAGGAGATGGAGTACTTGGAACTGGTGTTGCAGTAGATGGTACTGCAGTACTACCAGGTGACAATGTGTTTGGTACAGGAGTTGCTACTGGAGGTGACGCAGTCTGAGGAACTGGTGTTGAAGGAGCGCTTGTCGTACCCGGAGCCAAAGTGTTCGGAACTGGCGTATTAGTTGATCCAAGCGGTCCCGGTGTGTTCGGAACTGAAGTCGACACAATGATAATCGGTGCCGGAGTGTTAGGAACGGGTGTCGCTGTCGTGGATGCCGGCGCCGCAGTATTCGGAACAGGAGTCGGTACAGCAGTACTGCCAGGTGACAAAGTGTTCGGAACTGGGGTGGCAGTCGTCGAAGGCGGTGAAGCTGTTCCAGGAACTGGAGTCGGAACAACACCAGGTGACGGAGTGTTCGGAACTGGTGTTGATGTAGTCGACGGTGGACTCGGAGTCACAGGAACCGAAGTTGATGGAACACTCGGTGAAAGGGTGTTCGGAACTGGTGTCGCTGTAGTTGAAGGCGGACTTGGTGTTACAGGGACAGGAGTCGGAGCATTGGTGGATCCAGGACTGAGTGTGTTAGGAACAGGTGTTGACACTGGAGGAGATGGAGTACTTGGAACTGGTGTTGCAGTAGATGGTACTGCAGTACTACCAGGTGACAATGTGTTTGGTACAGGAGTTGCTACTGGAGGTGACGCAGTCTGAGGAACTGGTGTTGAAGGAACGCTTGTCGTACCCGGAGCCAAAGTGTTCGGAACTGGTGTATTAGTTGATCCAAGCGGTCCAGGTGTGTTCGGAACTGAAGTCGACACAATGATAATCGGTGTCGGGGTGTTCGGAACTGGTGTCGCTGTCGTGGATGCCGGCGCCGCAGTATTCGGAACAGGAGTCGGTACAGCAGTACTGCCGGGTGACAAGGTGTTCGGAACTGGGGTGGCAGTCGTCGAAGGCGGTGAAGCTGTTCCAGGAACTGGAGTCGGAACAACACCAGGTGACGGAGTGTTCGGAACTGGTGTTGATGTAGTCGACGGTGGACTCGGAGTCACAGGAACCGAAGTTGAAGGAACACTCGGTGAAAGGGTGTTCGGAACTGGTGTCGCTGTAGTCGAAGGCGGACTTGGTGTTACAGGGACAGGAGTCGGAGCATTGGTGGATCCAGGACTGAGTGTGTTAGGAACAGGTGTTGACACTGGAGGAGATGGAGTACTTGGAACTGGTGTTGCAGTAGATGGTACTACAGTAGTGCCTGGTGTCAACGTGTTCGGGACTGGTGTAGAAGTAGCTGGTGGGGAAGGTGTAACTGGAACTGGAGTAGAAGGGACTGATGTAGATCCCGGAGCAGGAGTTACTGGAACTGGAGTACTAGTTGTACCAACTGGAGCTAACGTATTTGGAACAGATGTTGCAAGTACACCAGGTGCTAGAGTATTAGGAACTGGTGTACTCGTTGTTCCAATTGGAGCTAAAGTATTTGGAACAGAAGTGGGTGCATTTGTAGTCCCAGGAGCTATTGTATTAGGAACTGGAGTAGCTGTCGTAAGCGGTGCATTAGTATTTGGAACTGGAGTTGAGACAATTCCTGGTGAAGGTGTATTTGGAACAGGTGTTGCAGTAGTTCCAGGTGGTGCTGGAGTTGAAGGAACTGACGTTGATGGAATACTCGGAGACAACGTATTTGGAACTGGAGTAGCAGTTGTCCCAACTGGTGATGGTGTAATTGGTACAGGAGTAGGTGCAAAAGTAGCTCCAGGACTTAATGTGTTTGGAACTGGAGTTGAAGTAACCGGAGGCGAAGCAGTATTCGGAACTGGTGTACTAGTTGGCATAGCTGTTGGCGGAGTATCAGTAGGAGAAGCTGTATTTGGAACTGGTGTAGAAGTAGTGGACGGCGATAGGGTATTCGGAACAGGAGTTGTTGGCACAGCTGTTGCTCCAGGAGCCATTGTATTTGGTACTGGTGTACTCGTAATCCCACTAGGTGACAGCGTATTTGGTACTGATGTTGTAAGCACACCAGGTGCTAGCGTATTAGGAACAGGAGTACTTGTAGTCGATGGTGGGGAAAGAGTAATAGGTACAGGAGTTGGCTGTAACGTAATTCCTGGAGGAAGAGTATTTGGTACTGGAGTACTAGTTGTAAGTGGTGCATTAGTGTTTGGAACCGGTGTTGGTACAACAGGAACTGGGGTACTAGGAACTGGTGTAGCTGTAGAACCAATTGGAGCAGTCGTGTCTGGCACAGGAGTTGGAACGCTTGTAGTTCCAGGACTCAATGTATTCGGAACTGGTGTTGAAGTATCAGAAGGTGAATTAGTATTCGGAACTGGTGTTGCTGTTGAAGGAGCACTAGTAGTCCCAGGTGTCAGCGTTACTGGGACTGGAGTTGAAGTTGTCGGTGGTGACGGTGTATTTGGAACAGGAGTCAGTCGAACAGGTGCATCAGTATTCGGAACTGGGGTGGCAGTCGTTCCAACAGGCGACGGAGTATCTGGAACAGATGACGAAATTATAATAAGTGGCGACAACGTGTTTGGAACAGGCGTACTCGTGGTGGAAGGAGGGCTGGGTGTTCCAGGCACGGGTGTTGGAACATTTGGTGAAGGTGTCACTGGAACAGGTGTTGCAGTAGTCCCAACAGGTGCCGAAGTTACTGGAACAATAGTTGGAGCATTAGTAGATCCAGGACTGGGTGTGTTAGGAACTGGTGTCGCAGTACTTAACGGCGACGGTGTATTTGGAACTGGAGTGCTAGTTGGCGCAGGGGTTGGTACTGCAGTACTACCAGGTGACAATGTGTTTGGTACAGGAGTTGCTACTGGAGGTGACGCAGTCTGAGGAACTGGTGTTGAAGGAACGCTTGTCGTACCCGGTGCCAAAGTGTTCGGAACTGGCGTATTAGTTGATCCAAGCGGTCCCGGTGTGTTCGGAACTGAAGTCGACACAATGATAATCGGTGTCGGGGTGTTAGGAACGGGTGTCGCTGTCGTGGATGCCGGCGCCGCAGTATTCGGAACAGGAGTCGGTACAGCAGTACTGCCAGGTGACAAGGTGTTCGGAACTGGGGTGGCAGTCGTCGAAGGCGGTGAAGCTGTTCCAGGAACTGGAGTCGGAACAACACCAGGTGACGGAGTGTTCGGAACTGGTGTTGATGTAGTCGACGGTGGACTCGGAGTCACAGGAACCGAAGTTGATGGAACACTCGGTGAAAGGGTGTTCGGAACTGGTGTCGCTGTAGTTGAAGGCGGACTTGGTGTTACAGGGACAGGAGTCGGAGCATTGGTGGATCCAGGACTGAGTGTGTTAGGAACAGGTGTTGACACTGGAGGAGATGGAGTACTTGGAACTGGTGTTGCAGTAGATGGTACTGCAGTACTACCAGGTGACAATGTGTTTGGTACAGGAGTTGCTACTGGAGGTGACGCAGTCTGAGGAACTGGTGTTGAAGGAACGCTTGTCGTACCCGGTGCCAAAGTGTTCGGAACTGGTGTATTAGTTGATCCAAGCGGTCCAGGTGTGTTCGGAACTGAAGTCGACACAATGATAATCGGTGTCGGGGTGTTAGGAACGGGTGTCGCTGTCGTGGATGCCGGCGCCGCAGTATTCGGAACAGGAGTCGGTACAGCAGTACTGCCAGGTGACAAGGTGTTCGGAACTGGGGTGGCAGTCGTCGAAGGTGGTGAAGCTGTTCCAGGAACTGGAGTCGGAACAACACCAGGTGACGGAGTGTTCGGAACTGGTGTTGATGTAGTCGACGGTGGACTCGGAGTCACAGGAACCGAAGTTGAAGGAACACTCGGTGAAAGGGTGTTCGGAACTGGTGTCGCTGTAGTTGAAGGCGGACTTGGTGTTACAGGGACAGGAGTCGGAGCATTGGTGGATCCAGGACTGAGTGTGTTAGGAACAGGTGTTGACACTGGAGGAGATGGAGTACTTGGAACTGGTGTTGCAGTTGATGGTACTGCAGTACTACCAGGTGACAATGTGTTTGGTACAGGAGTTGCTACTGAAGGTGACGCAGTCTGAGGAACTGGTGTTGAAGGAGCGCTTGTCGTACCCGGAGCCAAAGTGTTCGGAACTGGCGTATTAGTTGATCCAAGCGGTCCCGGTGTGTTCGGAACTGAAGTCGACACAATGATAATCGGTGTCGGGGTGTTAGGAACGGGTGTCGCTGTCGTGGATGCCGGCGCCGCAGTATTCGGAACAGGAGTCGGTACAGCAGTACTGCCGGGTGACAAGGTGTTCGGAACTGGGGTGGCAGTCGTCGAAGGCGGTGAAGCTGTTCCAGGAACTGGAGTCGGAACAACACCAGGTGACGGAGTGTTCGGAACTGGTGTTGATGTAGTCGACGGTGGACTCGGAGTCACAGGAACCGAAGTTGATGGAACACTCGGTGAAAGGGTGTTCGGAACTGGTGTCGCTGTAGTTGAAGGCGGACTTGGTGTTACAGGGACAGGAGTCGGAGCATTGGTGGATCCAGGACTGAGTGTGTTAGGAACAGGTGTTGACACTGGAGGAGATGGAGTACTTGGAACTGGTGTTGCAGTAGATGGTACTGCAGTACTACCAGGTGACAATGTGTTTGGTACAGGAGTTGCTACTGGAGGTGACGCAGTCTGAGGAACTGGTGTTGAAGGAACGCTTGTCGTACCCGGTGCCAAAGTGTTCGGAACTGGTGTATTAGTTGATCCAAGCGGTCCAGGTGTGTTCGGAACTGAAGTCGACACAATGATAATCGGTGCCGGGGTGTTAGGAACTGGTGTCGCTGTCGTAGATGCCGGCGCCGCAGTATTCGGAACAGGAGTCGGTACAGCAGTACTGCCAGGTGACAAGGTGTTCGGAACTGGGGTGGCAGTCGTCGAAGGCGGTGAAGCTGTTCCAGGAACTGGAGTCGGAACAACACCAGGTGATGGAGTGTTCGGAACTGGTGTTGATGTAGTCGATGGTGGACTTGGTGTTACAGGGACAGGAGTCGGAGCATTGGTGGATCCAGGACTGAGTGTGTTAGGAACAGGTGTTGACACTGGAGGAGATGGAGTACTTGGAACTGGTGTTGCAGTAGATGGTACTGCAGTACTACCAGGTGACAATGTGTTTGGTACAGGAGTTGCTACTGGAGGTGACGCAGTCTGAGGAACTGGTGTTGAAGGAACGCTTGTCGTACCCGGAGCCAAAGTGTTCGGAACTGGTGTATTAGTTGATCCAAGCGGTCCCGGTGTGTTCGGAACTGAAGTCGACACAATGATAATCGGTGTCGGGGTGTTCGGAACGGGTGTCGCTGTCGTGGATGCCGGCGCCGCAGTATTCGGAACAGGAGTCGGTACAGCAGTACTGCCAGGTGACAAAGTGTTCGGAACTGGGGTGGCAGTCGTCGAAGGTGGTGAAGCTGTTCCAGGAACTGGAGTCGGAACAACACCAGGTGACGGGGTGTTCGGAACTGGTGTTGATGTAGTCGACGGTGGACTCGGAGTCACAGGAACCGAAGTTGATGGAACACTCGGTGAAAGGGTGTTCGGAACCGGTGTCGCTGTAGTCGAAGGCGGACTTGGTGTTACAGGGACAGGAGTCGGGGCATTGGTGGATCCAGGACTGAGTGTGTTAGGAACAGGTGTTGACACTGGAGGAGATGGAGTACTTGGAACTGGTGTTGCAGTAGATGGTACTACAGTTGTTCCAGGTGTTAGTGTATTTGGAACTGGTGTCGATGTTGAAAGTGGTGCTATTGTAACAGGGACTGGTGTAGAAGGGACTGAAGTAATCCCAGGAGACAAAGTAACAGGGACTGGTGTAGACGTGCTACCTAAAGGAGAAGGAGTAACTGGAACTGATGTTGTAAGCACACCCGGTGATAAGGTATTAGGAACTGGTGTACTTGTTGTAGAAGGCGGTGATGGTGTTGAAGGAACTGAAGTTGGAACATTTGTAGTTCCAGGCGCTAGTGTGTTCGGAACAGGGGTTGCCGTAAGAGGAGGTGACAAAGTTATTGGAACAGGTGTCGGATTAATACCCGGAGATGTTGTATCTGGAACTGGTGTAGATGTAGTTGAAGGAGGACTCGGCGTTACTGGAACAGGAGTCGGTACATTAGTAGATCCAGGGCTGAGTGTGTTAGGAACTGGTGTAGATGTCATAAGTGGAGATGAAGTGACTGGGACAGGCGTTGGTGGAACCAAAGTAGGCACCGCTGTCGGAACTGCTGTCGGAATAGCAGTTGGGGGAAATGGCGCGTCTGTTAAAACTAACGGCGCCGGTGTTGGACCAGCTGCTGTTGCTGGAAAGGCTGTTGGTGTTGGCGTCATGGGAACTGGTGTTGCTGTCGATCCAACAGGTACTGTAGTATCTGGAACAGATGTTTGTGGCATTGGTGTTGGGGCTATGGTATCAGGAGCAACCGTAAAGTCTCCCCAAATGAAAAATATCTCAACCTCGAAATTAGTACCCGTACAGACAAAACTATGAACAACATTCCGTGTCGTAGATGGTATATTTGGAGAAGCACAAGAAATATGAGACAACCCATCATCAACACCAGGTAAGAAAGTACAATCATGAGGAATATTATCCTCTTCCCATGAGTCTAATGCTACTACTAGACTAACATCATCATTTGTTACGATACCTGAGTCAAAGTTAGCACCAGTCATTTCACAACCACTGTTGGCACCAATACCAACACCAAAACAACGGACACATGCTTCTGCTGAAAAGCTTGCTGAGGAAGGCATACTAACGACATATCCTCGTGTGATGTATTCTTGAACTCCATTGACGTCGAATCCTCGTCCTGTCTGTGTTATCCTTCCCACCCAATAGCGGTAGTTTATGGCACTGATTTCATCAACACTTCCAATTAGAACCAAAACTAATATTTGCCAGAAGAACGCCATGACATATTTTTATGCACTTGATTTTGTATAAATACCTTCTTTTTTGTTTTTTTTTTGTTTCTTCCTTTCCTCCTATATTTTTTTTTCTTTCTAACTGGTTGTCTTTCTGATAGAGATAAGAAGATAATGCTTAACAGAAAAAAACAAAACTCGTTTTTTTTTTTTTTTTTTTTTTAAAAATAGGGAATGAAAAAAGACATATAAGAAACTAACGAGTATCTAGGGTGCTCATTTTTATTTTTCGTTTTTTTTTTTTTTTTCTTAAAAGAGGGAACCCAAAGATCGGAGGGGGTGAAAATAAAAGTGAAATAAAAAATAAAATAAAATAAACGGAAACAATACATGGCCAGACAACCAAAAATAATCTTAAAGTAGGCATTCTGCCTTTTTTTTTTTTTTTTTTGTACAACAAAAGAGTCACTCTTGAATTCTGTTTCCTTTTTTAATTATTCTTGAAAAATAAAAAAAAAATCATAAAAAAAAAATCATAAAAATAATGCGATTCTACCGTTGGCTTTAAAAAACCTCTGAAAATTTGACGTGTTTGGTAATATACAACACAACATTTATATTTATTTATTTTTATTTTTTTAAATGTTGACAAGACTTTGCTTTTATTTAAAAAACAAAAAAAGGAACCACACAAAACATATAATTATTTTCGTTCATTTCGGTTCTTTCAAAGCTAAGCTACAAACTTCTCCTTTTTTGAGTACCAACATATTTATTGAAATAAGAAAAAAAGAAAAAAAAACCATTCAGATTACAATTCGTCGGGTTTTTCGGAAAAAAAATTTTTAAAAAAAAAAAAATATATCAATCTACTTCTAGTTTGATTTTATAGTAATATTTCAGTTTGAAAACGCTGATACTGGAACTACACAAAATGATGCTTGTGGTGTACCCTTGTTATGGCTAAGGGACAGGCAGTCAAGAGGGAAACCATGTCCCACGAACTCCTTGCTGTGACTTGTCACAAACTACAAAACAGAAAAACCATTCAAATAGACAATTATGACTGGAGCGTTAGATACAAAATCTTAGCACCCATGGGGTGGGAGAGAGTGATAAATATCATTACTGTTATTGAAACAGTATTTTTCATTTATCGGATGCCGTCAGTTGAAAAATGACAACAAACTTTATTATCCAGTGAATAACATTTCTTATTACCAATTTGAATTATTTCAATCCAGTAATCCTACAAAACTAATCAATCACTAAGGTAGTAGTAATCAGGTATGTTTGATTTTCATTCAGATTGTTAAGTTCAGTTTTTCTGCCATCGAGAGTCGTTATATCAGAGAGGCTTTGCTCACCATCAATATTTGGGAAAGCAGAAAGAATTTTTCTGCTGATTTCAGATGGGTTTGAGTCAGGCTTGAAACTAATTCGAACAGAAGCGTCTTCGGGATCTTTCTTCGCGTATATTATAACTTTTTTATTTTGTTTTTCTTCTGGTTCATCATCAGTTACCTCATCATCATCATCATCATCATCATCACTTCTATCTTCTGACGTCGTTGAGCCCTCTGAGTCTAATTCAACGTTCTTTGCCGTGTCGTAGTCGACGCCTTCGTATCGCTGTTCTCCAGCTTCACTAGAATCATCATCACTTTCCTCTGTCTCTTTGTTTGAAGTCCATTGCTTTACTAAAACAGTGTTGATCTTAGATTCTAAACACCACCTTCTTTTAAGAGCCATCCTATTATCGAAGCTACTCGTAAAAACTAAAAAATGAAATGCCAACCATGAATACTGCATAATTAAAAGTCCTCTTGCATGATCCACATTCAGATGCCCGCACGTCGCACGTTCTGCTTTACCAAAAAACCAATATGTTCCGATCATAAGCCAGATCAAAACTAATGATAACCAACAAAGAAACACAACTGATCTCGCGAATCCCTTCGAGAATGTTGAAAGTGCAGCAAACGGACTGTACGGTGCTATAAAATAATAAAATATTTCAATAGCGATAACCAAACAGATCTGTTTTTGTTTGTTTGTTTTTTTTTTAATTTATAATATAAAAACAACCCCACCAACATAAAGAGGTTGATTAAAGATAAAAGACATACCATAGAACCAGTCCATACAGGATTCATTCTCCACCATGTTTTAAGGGTATCAATACCTGCAGCACAGTCGTGAATATACCAAGCATCGTTAGCAGGATCGTACTGTAGTTCAGAGTCTACCAGTTTAGGATAGATTGCGCAACTCCATCCTAGTACTAATATATAAACACAGATTAACATTATGAGCATAATCTCATCAATCTGCCGACGGCATCCCATAGCTTCTGCAATTCTCTTTTTGTGGTCTGCTACTTTCTTATCTCTTGCTATTTTTGTTTGTTTTGCTTTGTGTTGTTGTTTTTCGTGTTCTACAACTGATTTATTTCTGCCGAGTCCGACTGCCATTGACATCTTTCTCTTAGCGAATGAAGTTCCAGACGTTGGTTGTGCGATTGCCAAATGGACAGATGGAGTAGCAGCATCATCATTCCTATTGTATCGTATTCTGATTTTCTTTCTTAAGTTCGACGCCGAACTGTGTGATCCCGCTGATGTTGTAGACCCTCTTCGACCTCTACGAGGGCCATCGATCTGTTTTTAGTGTTTGTGAGAGTTAAAGAGACAAGTGAGTTAGTGTTTTGTAGTATATCAGAAAACGATACCTTAATTGATTTCAAATCCTCTTCTTGTTTTTCCTTCGCATTCGAATCAAAGAACTGATCGTCCTGATCCTGAGGAAGTAGCTGTTTCCCTCTTCCAAAAACTACGAAGTCTCGCAACCTTCTCATTCCAATACGGATTTGACCAGGTTTCTGAAGTTTCTTCTTCTTCTGCTTCGCCCTCAGCATTTCCTCCTCGGCTTCCTCCTCACCCTTCAGCTCACCGAAGGTGTTCGTAATAAGTGCACTGATACTTCCTCCCATAGTGTCGTTGCTGCTGTTTGAAACAGCGTCTATTACCTGATTAATAAAAGTAGTTTGGATTAGAGAGAATTACTCAAACAATCGTCGATGAAATCAGCCAAGTCGACGATCATTCGTATGATTCTAATGTTTTGTTAGCATCTAAGAAGACTGTTTCCGTCCTCCTCTCGTCTACAACTCCAACTTTTTTGTCGTCTGGATTACGAGTATACTTTATAATAATTAAAATACTTTTTGATAATCACCCAGATAATAACAAAACTCTTTTTTTTTTAGAAAAAAAAAAAAAAAAAAAGGAATAGCGAAAAGGATTACTAAAGTTAGCAAGGCGCAACCAAATGGTACATTGAATGTGTTTTTTTTTTTTTTTTTTTTTGATTTATTTCTTTTTTTGAATAGCTTCCCTATAACGATTAGCCTTCACATGTAGATTATTTAATTTTTTTTTAGCATCGGCTAAGCTCTCCAGTTTATGTTGTGTAGTTCTCTTCAGAGATGCCACAACAGAAAGATTCGAAGGCGTGAGCGCCATAGTTTCTCGAACCTGCAACCAACGTGATTCTAAATCAGGAGATATATCAGTATTGCCATCAGTAGGTTTATGAGTCACGTAAAAGCAAGTATCAATACTTGATATCAACTCTCTGTAGTAGGTATGTAAATGACTCCTCGCAGTGAATGCTGCCAGGCATACTAAAGTTACGATCATCGTACAACAATAAAAAAATAATTGCGAAAACGGATTATCAACTTCCGTGATGAAATAAATTTGTAAAACTGCTGCTGATAAGACCACAGCAACAGCAGTCATCAGAGCGAGTAATCTGGCTTTTTGTTTTCCAGCTCGACGAAGAAATTCATTCGTGACAAGAGAAGCAGTCAGAACACGAGCAGCAGCGTCTTCAGCTTGTTTTATAATGTTGTCAGCTCTTTCAATTGGAACTTGTTGAAGCTGTGATAGTAATTCAGATCGTTGAGCTTCACACTCACTCAACGCTACGTCACTCAAACCTCCATTCTTACCAGGTGTAAAGATAGTATAAAACCTTGGAGGGTCTTTCTTCGGATAATATTTTGATAAATTCCAACACAAAGTACCAAAAGTCATAACAAAATCCTGAACAGTCCGTAATCGATCAACTTTACTAAATACAAATCTCAACTTCCCCTCTAAATTATTACGCAATAACGACAATAGTAATTCTTGTTGTTCATGTCCACCAGGTTTTTCAGGATCAAAGAGGAAAAGTATTAAGTCACTTCGTTCAGCGAACCACGTAATTACAGAATGACTAGTTTGTTTGTTGAATAACTCGTTATCAGATGAAGTAAAGTCTGTTAGACCTGGAGTATCAAGAAGGATGACACCATCAGGGAATATTTCTGATGATGAGTTGCATCTAATTAGTTTTAATCTCGCTTCTAGTGCTGGTCCAAATGTCTTTAAGTCTTCGAATCCAAGACTTTGATCTCCTATTACAGCTGATCCTGTTGTCTCTGACTTTGGACCGTTTGTTTTTAATAAAAGAGTGAAACCTGAATCTGTCGGAGCTGCACCCACAAGCTGTTCATCCATTCCAAGAATATAGTTTAATAAAGAGCTCTTACCGCTGCTGTAATTTCCTATGATGAGTACCATTGGATATTTACATCTTTTTCTCTTCTTTACAAGACCCCACTGGTCAAGAGGTTCTAATGTCTGACGATACGTCTCGTGAGTTTCTTTTTCAATATCTTCCAGTTCATGTAGCCCATGGTGACTCATTTTTTTTTATATATCCTGTATTCACTTGTAATAATAAAAACAAGTTTTTATGCTAGTTATTTATTTTTATTTTTTTTTTTTTTTTATATTGTTGAGAGTTAAAAGCGAAAAGCTGTAAAGAAATTTTTAAAAGCGGAAAATAATTGACATCCAGAATCGAACTGGACGATTTACAGCTATTTTTGATTTTGTATTCTGAAACTATATGTGTAGGAAATACCCCTTCGCCCTTTTTTTTTTTTTTTGATGTTAGTCAACCTTGAGAGAGAGAACAAGTGTAATTTTAGGAATTACTTATTACCAGGAAAATGAATCGCGAATTTAAAATACTCTTTGGGTTTGTGAGAAGAAAGAGTTCCTTAAGCTCTCGAGTCAAAATACTATCAGTCAAAAAAAGAGAAAAAATAAAAAAACAAATAAAAAATGCGAATGAGCACAAACAAAAAAAATGAAAATAAAATACGTAGGAGTACGCCACAAAACTAGAGAGGGAAAACGAAACTGTAAAGGCGAAGAAAGTGCTTCTCACCTCGCTGTCAATTCCAAATAATATCCTTTCTACTCGTCTCGGTAAGAGGTTGTTTGCTAAGTCCCTGCAGAGTCGTTGCGTCAGCGGACCTCCTCAAAACTATAGTTATTTATTAAAAGCAAAACGTACTTACTTGTTTTTCACATTGAGACTATCTTAACGCAAGAACTTCGATCCGACGTGAGCAACAATAATCACTACGGTAAAGACAAGTGAACTGGCCATCACCATAACTGGTCCGACTTTGAATCCCAATCCTTCTTCCTCTGAGTCAATTCCAAGCTGTTGTTGTTGTTGTTGTTGTTATTTCTACCGAACTAGTTGCCTTGAAAACAATAATACAATATGCACACCTGGTTAGCCTTGTTGCTACGGCGCTGCTGACGGGCGGAAGAGCGCATTTTTAAAGTAGGTAGGAAAGATACAAAAGTTCTGTCACAGAAAGGTAACATCAATACAACACAACAAACGAATAATAAATACTTCCCATACAAAAATGCTTCAACCTACAAAAACCTAATAGGCAGGCAACGGCAACACTTTTTCTAACATTTCAACCCCAGCCAAAGGTACAGGTGTGAGAAGAATTCACCGACGGCCGGGGTCGAACTGGACAAGGATTTGAACTCTTTTTTTTAATTTCAATTAAGTATTTAACGCAAGAACTTCGATCCGACGTGAGCAACAATAATCACTACGGTAAAGACAAGTGAACTGGCCATCACCATAACTGGTCCGACTTTGAATCCCAATCCTTCTTCCTCTGAGTCAATTCCAAGCTGTTGTTGTTGTTGTTGTTATTATATCAAACCCGTACTAAAGCAAAAGTCGTAACAAGGTTGCTGTAGGTGAACCTGCAGCAGGATCATTACCAAAGTCGAAGTCTGTTAGTCAGCTGGCCTTGGTTGGCAAGTAAAACTGACCTACCGAGGAGAATAAGAGTTTTCACACTCAAAAAACAAAAGGAACACAAACCTGGTTAGCTTTGTTGCTACGACGCTGCTGACGGGCGGAGGAGCGCATTTTTTTTTTTTTTTTTTTTTTTTTTTTGAGAGTTCTCGAAAGTGTCTACGCAGAGAAATATTAATCCCACCATTCAAATAATAAAACACGACCTTACTAATTTAGACTCACCACAGGATGCACCATCTCCTTAAAGCTGTAAAGTGATTTACTTCATAACACACTCTGTTGTATGTTATTATAGTTTGGCGGCAAAGGACCGCTCTTCAGTCACTTACGTCACTTGGTTACTGCTTTCTTCTTTATTCACTTATGTTTTTTTTTTCTTTATGTGCTTTTTTTTTTTTTGTATATGTCACGTTGTTCTCTCACCCTCCCCTTCCTCAACCTTGCAGATTACTTGTTATCAATTCACGTGACCAAAAAAACCAATACGAATGTCGGTAAGGAAAACAATGCTCCAATTCGTTTGCCTTAATTCGTATTGTAGTTTTATTTTTATTTTTATTTTTTTTTCCTTTCCAGAGAGAGTCAAAAAAAAAAAAAAAAAAAAAAAATGAATAAAAGGGAAATAAAAAAAAATAGCTATATTTTTTTTTTTTTTTAATTTCTTAACTCACTCGGTACTGTCATCAGGGGATAGGTGTGAAAAAAAATAACAAGAAAGAATGGGAAGGAAAAAAATAAGGGAAAAAAAAAGATCAACAAGAAAAGTGCCTTCACATGAAGCCCACGGGCAAGTATACCAAATTGTGAAAGACTGAGCGAAGGGGGGGTCCAACACAGAGAACAACAATACTGTCTTACAACTTAAACAGCTACACAGTAATACCCCATCAGTGCGAAGCACGTGCTAACCGTGGTGGCATCACCTGTTTGACAATGCCTTTGCACGTTGAGGTTGTCAAAGATCTGTCGAATATGTATCTGTTGTCTCTCAACAACTTTGACAGTGTGAGGAAGTCTTTAGCAGAACAGAGATCACGACGTTGTTACCTGCTGGGCAGCTTTACAAATATTTTTCTTTTTTTTTTTTTTTTTAAACATTTTATAGACAAGAATCACACCCGTCGTATAATACGATAAAATCATTCTTTTCGTTCCATTCTTTTACAACTATCTTTTTTTTTTTTTTGTTTCTTTCTTTTATGGAGCTGACTAAAGAAAGCTCTCACATTTTAATTTCTTTAACGTATCCAACAAATTGGGGTAGTAGTTGGTGGGAAGGTTGGTAACACAACTCACTAATAACAAAATTCCGAACAATTTAAAATTCCGGTCCACCTGCCAAACACCTAACGTGTCTCACTAGACAGATGTCTTTTCTCATCACAGTAATTCTGTTTGCGTGACCAGCAAAGAGGGAAGCGTCCTGTTGTTTTGTTGTTATAGTTGAGAAGCTGATTTATTACCAGAACTGAATATGTGTTCATACCGAAAAGATTCCGATAGCATGTGCTTCTGCTGCCTCTTGAAGAGCACTAAGACTACCAGGAGTGAATCTAATCATTGACTTGTGCTTCTCAACAACTCCTCTTACAAGTCTTTGAAAGCTAGCCTTAGTAATTACTGTGTGGGTAGAACGTTGTAACATTCTCATCTGTTGAGCCACCTTCAAGTATTTCTTCTCTTTTGGCTTTTTCTCTTTCTTGTCTTTGTTCTTACTCTTCTTCAGCTGTTTACCTTTCTTAGCCGCTGCTCCCTTTGATTTTGGTGCCTGACGGTTACCTGATCCAGTGGTTGACGACTGAGTAGTACCATCTGGAGCTCCCTTACCACTCACAGCGTAGTAGACTGGTTTTGGCATCTTCGCTAAGTTATCCTGCTGCTCAATACAAGAAGTTTATTCACAAAAAATAATAATTAAAATTCATTAAAGTTTATTATATCACTGGCAGGATCAACCAGGTTTCTTGTTACTCTAACCAACAGGGAGTACCCGAAAGTACGCACCCGAGAGTTAAAAGCATCAAGACGTTGGTTGTCTCTTTTTTTCCGCAGTTCTGATAGAGGCAGTCACCACCAAACCTTTCGGTCAGCAGCAGCTTCTCTATAGAACTTGTGATGGTTTTCACCATCGTGCCTTCCAGAATACATTGGCATGTGTGTAGCTCAGACGAGTCAATACAAAAAACAAACAACTACCACAACCTGTTAAAAAGAAAAAGAAATAACACTACGTGACACACAACTAATTTATAACGACTGGTGCAGTGTGATGTAGCACACATATAAACCTTACCTGGCATCCATTATTAGTAGTCCTCACTCGAGTATTGTGATACTTACATTGTGCGTGGGAAGTGCGAATCTGAGTCAATAGGTATTGTTTTCACTTTATTTAAATGATTACTTTTTTGCAAAAGTACACTCCCACTACTCCCACTACGAGACTCAGTCAGTTTAATTTCATTTACTGTTTGTTTTTTTTTGGTAGAAAAAATATATCAAAAATAAAAAACAAAATAAATCAACCACAATAACATAAAATAAATATCTAAAGCCCACAGAGGAGAGGGAACACGTTAATCTAAGAATACAGTTCTATATTAAATAAATATCAATTAATAAACAGGTTAGGAGTTGTATTGTTCGAACCAAAGAGATACTAATGCCAAGACCTCTCACGTATCGGAGTTGTTGAGCGAGTGCTGAAGTTAACATTACCAGAAACAGGTCTGTAATGTCCAACTGGTATTCTTGTAACAGGAACAGATGAAAGAGAAGAGCGAGAGATTGCAGCAGCGAAATCTTGAGCGCCACCTGTGAGAGGGTTTCCGAATATTCCAACAAGATGATCTCCCGGTTGCCATCCAGCATCTGATGCAGGTCCTCCAGGTGTGACATCAACAACTGTAATACCACCACCATTCGGACCTTTTTGATCTGAAATATCAACACCAGCAGCAGTCACATGAATCACATTATCTCTACCCCTGGATGGTGATATCCTTCTATGATGATGACCTGGTACAGCTCTAACTGGTTGCTGTGGAAGTGCTGATGGTATCTGTTGAATAAGTCTCTTCAATGATTTAAATGCCGGCAGTGAGTGTAGTAATGTCACCTTTTCTTCAACTCCTTGAGAAGCAGCCATAGCAGCAGAACGTTTATCTAATTCTAAAACAGAATATAAATGATCAAGTTTATCAAAGTATTGTGTTATGACTACAGCTGCTTTACCTTGTTCATCACGAGTATCTTCCAAGTCAAGAAGTCTATCTTTTAAAGCGTGGAATGCTTCAGTAAGGTGTCCGCTATTATTTGATGGTAGTTGTTGAGTTGGTTGCTGTACGACAACTTGTTGTGGAGGAGTTGGTCTGTCTAAGAGTAATTTTATTTCATCTTGAGCCTTACGTAGATCTTGTTCAAAAGTTCTGTCTCTGGTCTGGCTTTGTTGGTCAAATCGATTGCAGTTTTGATCAACTTGAGATACAGTTTGAGCGACTTCTTTCAGCTGTCCTGATACTTGAGTCCTCAAGCCATCAATTTGGTGACTGAGATCTTGTCGAGTCTTCTGTAATTCATTTCCAACTAATTCCTCGACTGCGGATGCTTTAGCCAACCCACTAATGTCATCCTTGAGATTACTAACGTCGTTTTGAACCTTTTGTATCTTTCTGATACATTCTTGATTCACACTGTCTTGTTCTAATTGACGAGCTGCTGTTGATCGTTCAACACGTTCTACTTCTCTTCTTATTTCTTCTAACTCTTCTGGTCTTGATGATGGTGGTTGTTTTTTCTCTTCAAGCGTTGTAATACTCTGTCTTGTTCGTTCTACCATTTCCCGAAGTTCGCTCATTTCTCGTTTCATAGCTCCGTTTTCTTCATTCTGTCTCATCGCCTGTTCCTTACTAAACCGAAACAGAGCAATAATTGCATCAAATAATGGAGAGGATGACACAGTCAGCATTGGACCACTTGCTTGCAGGTTAGAGAGAGCAGCCATCAGGTCTGACGACTGCCCACTTTGAGGCGCAAACTCTGTCATCTTAGTAGTGGATCTGAAAAGAGATAATACCATCGTAACAACATAAGAAATACAACACAAGAAAGGAACTTTTTTTATTTTCATTCATTCTCTGCTTGCTGTGTCAAGATAAGAGCCTAATTGCCTGTATTAAAGAAAGAAATGCTGAAGACATTTATGTGACGAGAGGGGGGAAAAAACAAAAGTTGTTTTCAAAAGAAAGTTTTTTTTTCCCCCTCCCATCGTTATGACGGGAGTGAAACAAAGATATGGGATTCAGATGAGTCGATGATCTGATCTCAAAGTACCAAAATAATAACAACAACCACAAGTAACAGTAACAAGGACACTCGACACTCGGAAACTCTGCGGGCACAACAACATGTGTTTGAACAGCGATATTTCTTTTTTTTTTTTTTTAATATAAAAACGTCAAAAAAAAAAGCTGCAACCACAAGTTGTCCCACCACACAGCTAACAATGTAACAACCCCCCAGTAGTATATTAGCTGTGGAGTACACAACTGAATATTTGGGGAGATCGAATATAGTAAACCAACAAACAATTCATTGCAAAGTAAGAGGAAATTAAAAGGAATTTAAAAAAAAAAAGAGAGAAAAACGACTTAAAGTTCTTTGTTGTCTTCAGTCTCAACATGTGCGTCGTAGCTACCAGTTTGGGTTGTTGGTTTTACAGGGATTTGAGCACCCATCTCTCCCTTGTCTTTGAACGCAACTTGAAGAGCTGTTGGGTTGAGGGCGCAGTTTGAATTGATTGCGATCTTTGCGTAACCGTGTTCACCCCATGCGGAACCCCAACTGTTTTTAACAATCCAGAAATCAGTGTTGCTCTGTCTACCGTATCCAGCAATAATAACATTACCGATAGAACTCGTATCATCACAGCTTTCAATAATTCCATTCTCGTAAAGCTTCAGTTGAGCGACTGGAATCTCAACAGCAATTGGACCGTTCGCTGAAATCCATTTCTTCATGTAACTGACAGCTGATGGATCAAACTTAACAACAGATTTAATAAAAGGACCTTTCAACAGTGAGTCCTCAAGGTAGTCATTACACGAAGGACTAACACCAGCAAAACTAGTGTACTCATAGTCTTCTTCACGTACGGCTTCATAGTCAGATCCCATAACCTTTTCAATGGCAGTTAGTAGTGGATAATCTTGTGGTTTGCTGCAACTAAAGTCAGAATTACAAGACATCAGATATTGTTCACTGATTGGTTTTAAGACGTAGCCTCTGCTTGCAAGTCGTCCCTCGACAAGACCTGAAAGAGTAAACCAAACTGAAGCAGGACAGTTTCCCTGATGTTTTACGTGAGATACTTTCATGTCACGTCTTAAGTCGAATTCCGCAGGAGCGTCTAATCCTCTGACGTAAGTATCAAAGTCAGTGAAGTCTTTGTTTTCCTCGTATTTTGTTTTGCTGCTTGCAGTTTTCAAATAAGTCTCATCACTCTCCGCAGCAAAAGCATTTGCTCCAAAACTACCTTTTGGATGTTTGCCGTTCAGGACCGCGGCTTCTTTCATATTTTCGATAAAAATTTTGTATCGGTTCCAGTCTTCACTACCTTCAGTACCAGCACCATCATAAGTCTTTTGGAACCCGTCTTTAAAGTCACTCCACAACTTTACTCCGAACTTCTCAATATATTCATCATTTAAGTACGTTGAGGATCCCGAAGCTGATGCTACGATGCATCCGATGGTAAGTCCAATGGTCTTCATTTTATTTAAGAGAGTCCTGTTGATGTAAATTATGTTATTTATTTTACCTGTCGAAAAAGTCAGGGAATTTTTTTTTTTTTAATTTCTGGAAAAGCTCTCAAAGGCGAGAAGAGACATAAATTGACCAGAAACTACAGATAACCATAAGTGGTACTTCCATCAATCTGCCCGTGGGTGTGGCAGTGTTGGGATTCCCAGAAGTGAGGAACTGAAGACGCACGTCGACGTCTTGGAGTTAGAAACGGAAAGATGATCATTTCATGTTTCTTAAATACAAAGCAATCAAGGAGTGAAGCTGGAAGGTAAGAATAAACACCAACCTCTTTCGACTACCATCATATTTAAGGAAACACAATGAAAAAGAAAAGAGGCGAGTTATTTCAAGAAACAATTTGATAAGATTTTTTTTTAAAATTTTAAATTAAAAACACATTCACTCATTAATTTCTGATGGGTGCTAAACATCAGCTATCAACACAACAACAAAATTATAATAATTTTAAATAAAAAATGAGAGGGAGAAAAGCCGCTGTACTTACAAGTCAAAATCGGCTTCCATCTCTTTTTGAGATGAAAGGCGATTTTTTGCATATCTGAAGAATACTCCACGACTATAAAAATAATAAAAATGATTTATTAGTTCACAAATAAAGCTATTCACCAATAACAGTGAACCACAAAAAGGAAAGAAGAGGTTCACAATTGTTTAAAGATGTGGAGTATGAGGACTCGGCAGGCGAAGTATTTTACAGACACTCCTGAAAGCCTTCTTTTTATTTTGAATATTTATATATTGGTTCAGAAAAGGTGGGTGATGGGAGTATAGACTCACTCCCCTCTCCCAACAATAATTTATTAGTTCAAAGGCGAGGGTAAACCTGCCCATTCAGTTACAGAATTTACAAAAAAAAAATATTTAAAATAACAAAACAACAGCTCCATCTCATTAGTTAGTTTGCGATGGAGGATTGTTGAATTTTTCTTCAGCTGAAGGGATTTTCCACACGAGCAATATTGAACAAGTGAATCCATCGAAATACCGAAACCAGAAATACGATACAAAGAAAAAAGCATTTCTCACGCAAAACATTTGGTAAACAGTTTCGACACACAATTTTCATATAAACTTTAAAAAAATGGAAAACTTACCTTCAAATCGGATTAAAAATGCCACACAAAGAACTATAACAAAAGTCATAAAGCACATTAGTACCTTACACAGCACTAAATACCTACAGAAGACAAAGAGAGCATAAGGACAGTGAATACAAAACATCCACTATACTTTTGCTTCTGTTGAGTGTTGTGTCATTTCCTTGGATACTTGTTGCATTTTTGTACTCGTCCCTTTCCTTAATATGACAAACAGAGTAGCGACAAGAGCAACAATAACCAAACAACCTAAAACTATAAGTAAATAAACCCACCATTCTAATTCATTATTTCCACCAACTTCTGGTGAAGCAGTTCCCGAGGTATCCCTTCCAGGTGATGGAGTCGTCACTGGCTCAGCAGTCACCCTACTCGGAATCGACGTCTCCGGGATTGGCACTACAACAGGCGATGCAGTTTCTACAGATCTTTCTGTTGGAACACTAGTTGGCATTGAAGTCTGCTCTGTGACAACTGGCAATCCCGTTGGAATTACTGTCGGTATTGCAGTTGCCGGAAGTCCTGCCGGGTTCAACGTCAGTTCTGTGGTAACTGGAGCTCCCGTTGGAACCAGTGTCGGAGGACTAGTGGGAACCGCAGTAGGAATCGCTGTCGGAACTGCGGTCGGGGTCGCAGTTGGTACTGCTGTGGTCATCGAGTTCGGAGAATCGGTCACACAAGTCGGCGCAGCTGGTTCCACCCAAGGATCCAGGAGAGTGCATCCCTGACCCCCAACATCTCTCTCGACTCCCCCGTTGTCCAACATCTCAAAATCCTGCGCCCCTAGAAACTTCAAATCGTGTGAGTGGAACAACCTGTCTGGATCTTCGTCACAGTACATGAACCTGTCGTGGTCACAGTACTTGATGCTCGAGTACCTGTCGCTCACTCCCAACAATGGAATCCTACCTCCATCAGTCAAAAACATCCCGTACGTCTGCAGGGCAGTGATGATCACCTTTGCTCCCTTGGACAACGCGTCAAAGTCACGAGACTGGTGTGCTGCCATCAGGTCGGCTGTCGGCTTCAGACGAAGCTGCGCACCGTAAGGAGGAGCATCCGCAGGACCCGATGTTGATGTTCCGTGTGTGATTGGAAAGACGAACTTCCTTCTCCTAATGTTCCTGTTCGGAAGCACGTATCTCAAAGCGTGTCTGATGATCCCAGCATCAAGTTCCTCAGGTGTGAACAGGAGAGGAGTGATGGGAAGGCCACCTGCATCCGCAGAGGTGCAGTCGATTCCACGACCCGGCCTCGCGTAGTCGTATCCCCTCACCGTGTTCCATCCGTAGTCCTTCGTCAGGTCCCAACCAGTGGCGCATCCTCCGTTGAACGGACTGTCTTCCGCTCCTCCCCCCACGATGTCGGTCTTCCATTGCTCGAACAAAAGATTCCTCTCCCGGTCGACTACCAAAAGGTGGCAGTCTCCCCCGCCCGTGCACTGGTATCCATCTTCTCCCTCGACCGCTCCAAACGGAGGAACCGGCATCTTCAAGAAGTCACATTCTCCGTTGTAGAAATTACCAGACCTCACGAACTCCCTGTACTCGGTCGTGCAATTCGCTTCGAACACGTGGAACGACAAGTCCGCCCGCAGCTGGTCTCCAAGCCAGTTGTTCCCAGACTGCGACATCCAACCAATCACTCGATCAGAATCGGGGTGCTTTGCATCGTTGCTTCTGTCCTGAAAGAAGATGAGATCCCGAGAGAAGAGCGGGTCGGGCGACAATCCGTAAGCCGTGGCGCTGAAGAATGCCACGAGGCACACTACTCGATGATGCATTTGGTGGTTGTAATCTGTTGTTGTGAAATTATTTTTGACACATTGTTTTGTCTCACAGATAACCATAAATGGTACTTCCATCAATCTGCCCGTGGGTGTGGCAGTGTTGGGATTCCCAGAAGTGAGGAACTGAAGACGCGTCGTCTTGAAGTTAGAGGTTGAAAGGTTGAAAAAGAAATGACTTTATTCGTTTTTGAGCCATTAGTTAATATGTTCTCCGTGAGGAAAGAGAGTATAAAACAAGTTAAAAAAGACAACAAAACTATTAAAAAGAAATATAAGTTTTTTACGGTTTCCATCGTTTCGGTTTGTAGAGAAAATGCTTCTTCACAAAGAAACGACATGCAGACCGCCCAGCGAGGAAACGTCTCTCAACGTTACCTACGCCACGGCAGTCACTTTTTTTTTTGCATTGTAAAAAAAGAGAGAAATACACAAAAAAGAAAGGGAACACGAGGCACAAAAACTGTTCCTGAAAATACAGTCAAAGCGGATCTCTTTTTTGAAATTAGAGGATTCGTTTCGCACCTCAATTTCATCGGTCAAGGAGAGGTCATCAAAGTGAAAGAGTCGAACTTGTAGTGCTCGTACTGTTTTCAGGAGCGGTTCACTTACTGTCTGCTGAACCTCTTTGGAGAAGTAAAAGCAGATCCGACAAGACCACCACTACCACCACAACCATAGTAAAAATGATTTATTAGTTCACAAATAAAGCTATTCACCAATAACAGTGAACCACAAAAAGGGAAGAAGAGGTTCACAATTGTTTAAAGATGTGGAGTATGAGGACTCGGCAGGCGAAGTATTTTACAGACACTCCTGAAAGCCTTCCTTTTATTTTGAATATTTATATATTGGTTCAGAAAAGGTGGGTGATGGGAGTATAGACTCACTCCCCTCTCCCAACAATAATTTATTAGTTCACAGAAATAGGGCAAGCAATGCCTGCCTTCAGTTGCGCTTCTCCGTGACAAGAACGAGAAGCATCGTTTTCTAGTCACGGGAGAGGGGAAAAAAACAGAAAAAGGAAGAAGAAGGAATTGGAGGAAAATTGTTACGAATAACGCCAATTATTAAGTTCGTTTTTTTTTTTTTTTTTTTTCAGTTTTTGGTTGGGAAAACAGCACCGAAAGTGAGCCCCGTGCTGCCCAATCAGGATTTACTGTACTCTAAAACAGTCGCTAGAAATTGTAACATTGTTGTTGTTTGATAGAAGAAAAAGGATTTCGAGACACCACTACCATAACAACTGCAAAAATCATTTTGCAACTGACATAATAAGAAAGATGACTACTGCAGTTTAATACTTTTGTTTGTTTAGATATTCAAATAAATAAAAAGGGGCAGCAACTGCAATCAAAGTATCCACCAAATAGGAGATAAGGACGGCAATGCATGCCCTAATTTTTTTACGTTCTTTTCTTGCTTTTCGTTTCGCAGATGCTAAGATAACCACGACAAAAAGCTTTAAAAAGAAACAATTTAAAAAAAAGGCAAAGGGAAAAAAAAAAAAACATCGACTGAAATTGAGAGGGAAAAAACGTCCTATTCGAAATCACTGCTGCAATCGCAGACAGAAGTCATTAGAAATAGAAATGCCACGCAAAATATTATGCACAAACAGCAACGACAACCAGAGAAGAGGAACACAAAACAAGGTCCCTTTTTACTAAGCAGTACTTTCAATGCCACGCAAAATGTAAACACAGAAACGTACAGCCAAGAAAACAGAGATTGAAAACAAATAAAGGCATTCTCAGACTTCAACCTCAGTTTGCTTCTCAGGCAATTCTTGCAGCAGAGATTTCCCCTCTGTGTTGCTGTTACCAAAGAATTTCGCCGCAACACCCTTCACCTTAATCACATACGCCGCAATAGCAGCACCCAAAACTCCCAAACCCGCAAACACCATCAGCAGATAAATCCACAAAGCCAACCCATCATCACCGCTCCCATCACTAGCGCTTTGACTGCTGCCTTCGCTGCTACTCTGACTCTGACTGCTGCCTTCGCTACTCTCGCTGGATGTCGTTGGAACTGCAGTAGGTGACCAGGTAGAAATATTCGTCGGTGTTCCAGTCGGAACTGTGGGCACTGCAGTTGGTACCGCCGTAGGCGTAGCTGACGGCACTCTAGTAGGCACATCAGTAGGAGTAACCGTTGGAACTGCTGTCGGCGCTCTTGTTGATACCATCATCGGGACACTAGTTGGGGCTAATGTAGGCTCTGCAGAAACTGGAAATCCCGTTGGAATCAGCGTCAGAGGACTTGCGGGAACCGCAGTAGGAACCGCAGTTGGAGGGGCCGTCGGTTTTGTGGTAACTGGCAATCCCGTTGGAATCAACGTCGGAGGAATAGGAACTGCAGTAGGAATCGTAGTTGGCGGGGCCGTCGGTTTTGTGGTAACTGGTAATCCCGTTGGAATCAGCGTCAGAGGACTTGTGGGAACCGCAGTAGGAACCAGAGTTGGAGGGGCCGTCGGTTTTGTGGTAACTGGCAATCCCGTTGGAATCAGCGTCGGAGGAGTAGGAACTGCAGTAGGAATCGCTGTCGGAACTGCGGTCGGGGTCGCAGTTGGTACTGCTGTGGTCATCGAGTTCGGAGAATCGGTCACACAAGTCGGCGCAGCTGGTTCCACCCAAGGATCCAGGAGAGTGCATCCCTGACCCCCAACATCTCTCTCGACTCCCCCGTTGTCCAACATCTCAAAATCCTGCGCCCCTAGAAACTTCAAATCGTGTGAGTGGAACAACCTGTCTGGATCTTCGTCACAGTACATGAACCTGTCGTGGTCACAGTACTTGATGCTCGAGTACCTGTCGCTCACTCCCAACAATGGAATCCTACCTCCATCAGTCAAAAACATCCCGTACGTCTGCAGGGCAGTGATGATCACCTTTGCTCCCTTGGACAACGCGTCAAAGTCACGAGACTGGTGTGCTGCCATCAGGTCGGCTGTCGGCTTCAGACGAAGCTGCGCACCGTAAGGAGGAGCATCCGCAGGACCCGATGTTGATGTTCCGTGTGTGATTGGAAAGACGAACTTCCTTCTCCTAATGTTCCTGTTCGGAAGCACGTATCTCAAAGCGTGTCTGATGATCCCAGCATCAAGTTCCTCAGGTGTGAACAGGAGAGGAGTGATGGGAAGGCCACCTGCATCCGCAGAGGTGCAGTCGATTCCACGACCCGGCCTCGCGTAGTCGTATCCCCTCACCGTGTTCCATCCGTAGTCCTTCGTCAGGTCCCAACCAGTGGCGCATCCTCCGTTGAACGGACTGTCTTCCGCTCCTCCCCCCACGATGTCGGTCTTCCATTGCTCGAACAAAAGATTCCTCTCCCGGTCGACTACCAAAAGGTGGCAGTCTCCCCCGCCCGTGCACTGGTATCCATCTTCTCCCTCGACCGCTCCAAACGGAGGAACCGGCATCTTCAAGAAGTCACATTCTCCGTTGTAGAAATTACCAGACCTCACGAACTCCCTGTACTCGGTCGTGCAATTCGCTTCGAACACGTGGAACGACAAGTCCGCCCGCAGCTGGTCTCCAAGCCAGTTGTTCCCAGACTGCGACATCCAACCAATCACTCGATCAGAATCGGGGTGCTTTGCATCGTTGCTTCTGTCCTGAAAGAAGATGAGATCCCGAGAGAAGAGCGGGTCGGGCGACAATCCGTAAGCCGTGGCGCTGAGGAATGCCACGAGGCACACTACTCGATGATGCATTTGGTGGTTGTAATCTGTTGTTATGAAAACTTTATATAAACAGTTGCAATTACAAATTAAATAATAAAATAAATCTATCATCGGAAATGATATTCGACCTCCGAAGAGAACAAAATTATGATCGGATTGCCTTAGAAGCAGAAGTGATAGTCATCTTCTGCTCACCCATTGTAAAGTCCCAAGGTACAGTGATAACACCAGTTACTTCATCATAGTTATACTCATCTGATATGTGAATTTCAAAGTTGTAAAGTCCAATAGCAGTAAGTATCCCAACTGAAGACGTTACATTATCAACAGCAGTGGAATACTGATCCAGTAATGTAAGAAGAGGTATTGAACACCAAGTAGGAGATGGCTTAATATTAAGAATATATTTCTTAGAAAGGGCATCAGTCTTAACAAGAATATCATTCCACAGGGAAGCAGTCACGGCAGATGTTACCGCAAAACGATTGATCGCAGTATCGAATCTATCAGGTGCTTCCTCTATATCAGAAAGTTTCACTCCAATAACAAGAGCTCCAGTGTGTACTATTTTACATTGCAGACTTGCTTCTTCTTCTATCGGGAGACCAAATAAAGGACTTGACCCAGATTCTAAATTTTCATCAATATTCGGAGGGAATACCAATTCTAGAGGAGCCAGTTCGATTCTCGTTGCGGCATTAACAAGAGCAGCAAACTCCCGACGTGGATGGGCGAGTGATTTATTGTCTCCAGAACTCAGAGAAGTTTGAATCGATGACTTCAAAACACGACCGACAAAACTAACGAAGTCATGTCCAGTGTAGTTTATGTTTGTGGCTTTCTTAAACTTTTTTAATTTCAAAGGAGTCACGAATCCAGGCAACACAGGACCTACATGTCTGCAACTAAGACTAGCAATCTGCCTTGAAGTCGCTACTTTTTGACACGCAGCATTCATTCCTTTCCAAAACAAGTCAAGTTCACTAATTTTTTTGTTGTAAGCTCTGGTTAAACGCGCCCAATCAATACAGTTTGATATGTGTTTCCATTCCTGTCTCCACGTTTGTCTTATTTCTGGTAGCGTCTTGTGGTCTATTGACAACACAAGTGTGCCTAAATCATTCACATGGTCACCAACGTACCCTATTTTATGTTTTGAGCCTGTAGCGGATGCGACATGGATATGACATTCCCTCATCTTCATATTTTGAGCGCACAAACGTTCAATAAAAAGAACATTACTAAGAAAGTCTTCTGTAGTTTCATAGATGGTATCTGTTGTTAATTTAATTCGATAGAGGGTTTTGATGTTGTTGATGTTTTTGAAGATCGTTATTCGAAGTTTTTCACGTTTTCGCTGTTGCTTTGCAGCCTGTTTGATATGAACCCTCAGGTAGATGTCTAAAGTTGTTTCGAGTTGCGGTTCAATCAAATTATGTGTTGTAACCTCACCCGTAGTTGAGTCCCGTTTCTCTAACTGTAACAACGTTCCAAGCGCAGTCATAATTTTTCTCTTTGGCCATTTGTGTGAGAGAGTAAGTTCACAGAGGGTTGGTTTTTCATCATCACCCCGAACGTAAATTTTAATAACATTTTCCTTGTCTTCATTCACTTTTCCATAAGTTCTTATGAATTCCTCCAACATCGGTAAGTTCTTTTCATTTGTTAAACTTTCTGTTGGATACTTCCCTCTGAAGACATCCGGATGAGCACCTCTCTTTTTTAAATTTTTAAGAGCTTCCTCAGCACCCGAGAAGAAAGCTCTTCGTTGGATCCACTGCATAGCTGCATGTGTGAACCTGAATAGAAAATATATAATAAGAATATAGATCTCATTAAGGGAGAGTAATTCCGTGTAAATGAACACATAAAAAAACTCAACTTCCATAAGCAAAGCACTGATGTTGCGACAGAAGTCGCACGTGAGAAGGTGAAAAAATAATAGAGAGAGCGCGGTAACAATCATTCAATCGTCGGTGTTTTCATACACCTTTTGAGAAGTGTTTAAGCTGACCATGTTTTCTCTCTCCATTCTCTCAGATATTTCTGTTTGCCATCGTTCATGAAGTTCGCTGTTAAGCATCGTGTTGGCGAGTGATTTTCGCAACGGCGGCGGGGGAAGTTTTTCATCATCGTCTTCAGGTACCTCGAACTCCTCGCTAGAGTCAGTGTCATAGTCAGATGAATCATCCTCATCCTCATCACACGATTGCTGCGCTTCGGGTATCGAACTTGCCGCATCTTCAGCCGGGATCGATGGAGACAACGATGAAATATCACTGTATTGCTGCGTCTCGCAGGGCTGACTTTTTTCATTTTCGTCAACTGCAACAGTCCACTCCAGCAAATGTGCGCTTGTTGAAGGACTCGACTTCGGACCGTGTTGTGGGGAAGCCAGAAATAGTCCTTCAATGGTCTCGTTGATTATTATTTTAGCTACTCGATGATCTGGAATATTACACTTCTCCATTACCCTTTCAACAACAGCATCATATGTGTTGCTACCACAGAGTGGAGACTTCAGAGGTGGTGGTTCAGGGATGTGAACTACTTCTAAGGACATCTGAAGTTCTATTTCTAATCGGCTCCTTACTTCGTCCTGAAAGATATCGAGTGACCAGTATTGAAATTGCTCTGACTCAAAGAGTAATTTACTCTTCTTGCTGAGGCGGATTTTCTCCACAAACTCTCTGTTCTGTAGTGCATTTCTTACGAATTGTCTTTCTGGTAGTCTGAGGTTCGGATCCGGCGGGTGAGGTTTTTTTAATTTTGGATCCACTTCGGGCTGTCGTTTAAAAATCGACGGGAATATCCCTGTTGAGGCGGCCATTGCGTCGATAGTCGGCTTGGAATTCTTTTTCTTTTTCTTCTTCTTACCGATATCCACTCGATCTCTTTCTATGAGGGAAGCTTCGTGACTTATGTTTTTATAGCTGTAAGTTGTTAGTGGTATTTTACCTGAAGGTTTGATACCCGCTAGTTGCATCATTTTTTGTAATGATAAGTCCCTTTCAGAAGCTTGTCCTCGCTCTGCTTCTAGCCGAGCCATTACTTCGGGGGTTGCTTGTTTTAGAAAGCATCTCTCACCTCGGAAGAATAACTCTGGGAGTAGGAGGGACATGGTACGTTGTTAACTCATATTAGACACCTTTCATATCTTAGCTACCTTTTTATAGAGAAAATTAGGTTTTTTTATTTTTTAAAATGAAAATGTGCTTTCTAATAGCGCAATCGAACGCCCTCACAAAAAACTAACAGCAGTAACAACAACACTAATGGGAGGGAACGAGACCCTACTACGCTATTCAGGGAGGTATCTCTTGTGTGTTGCTACAACGTACAACTATTTTGGGCTGAAATATGATGTGGTTATTCTTTTTTTTTTTTTTTTTTTTTCCTTTCACCTTTTTTTTTTTAATTCCTATCCGCAACACGTCGTTTGATAAAGGCAAAAAAGAAAAAAAGAAAATTCTCAGAAAAAAAAAAAAAAAAAAAAAAAAAAAAAAGGGGGAAAAAGAGGGAAAAACTATAGAAAGCAAAAAGTAAAAAATAAAATAAAATAAAGAACACTATTACTGATAAGATTGATTCCAGTGACAAGGAACTATAAAAGCAAACTTATATACCAACGTGATATAAGGTGCTGATTTTAACGGTGACGGCCGGCGTTAGCTTCGATACGATCTTGTTCGCGGTCTTCTTTTACCTGCTGAACACGAACTTCATCAAAAGTAGTGATTAAAGTTCCAACAGCTGTGTACCATGATAGAAGCTTATCTCTGAGGACACCCCAATGAGCGGTTTCAAGGAGTGGGTGATGTACGGACTTAACTGAAATCTGTTGCGACATACTGTCGATCTTTGCGTTTAAAAGTCCAAGACTCATTGCTTCAATAACGTACATCTCAACTTCATCAGCTGTGATGCAAAGCGACTTAGAAATTGCTGTGTATGAAACACTCTGACCAGCCTCTGAGCAAAGTGTGCAGAGCGACAAGGTTCTAACTTTGCTTGTTAGAGTATCATTTTCAAGTCCCCATTTCTTCTCAATAAGTTGTTTGTTCTGAGCGTAGAAGCTCATGTATTCACTGCACTTACCTGCTGCGAAGATATTGTACAGCAGAGTGTAGAGAAGACGGAATTCTTCTTCGCGGCTGGTCTGCAAGTTGCGAACCGCCTTTAGTCCACAAATAGAGTCGAATTGCCATGAGGCTGGGTTCTGTCCGAGCTTCATTCCGTATGTGAAGTGGTTCAATACAGCAGCTGAGGCAAGCTTTTCGGTGTCGATACCTGGAGTAGCTGATTCATCACTGTCGTAAGTCTTTAGTAGAGCAACTAATGGCTGCATTCCTTCTTCAGCATCACCAGCTCTAAGACATTCGTATATTAAGTGAAGTGCTCTTCTGGTGTCGTTAATCGATCCCATGTCTACTTCTTCCTTGCTGAGCATCTTTGCGATGGCGTTACCGTCAGTGTCCTTCTCAATTTGAAGGCACTCGATAGACTTCTGACGGATAAGTTGATTTGGAAGGTATTTGTACAGGGTGATCTTGTCCTCCTTTTCGAGGGCTGTTTTTTTTTTTTTTTTTTTTTTAAATCACTGTTTAATCTTACAGGAATACACAAAGTGTTACATACTGTCAAAAAGAGCTCCAGCTCTCTCCTTCAACTCGTCAATCTTCTCCTTCTCATTGTGAGCTAAGATGTACTCGTCAAAGAGTTTGTTGAGGGTTTTCTATTTTATTATTATTATTTTTTTTGTCCTCGGATTTCCAACATTTTAATATAAAAACAAATTACAACACATACCTTCATAACATCGGTTTGCTCAGCCATAGTGTAGTGGGCTGTGTATGTGATTACCTGAAAGGAGAAACTAAGATGATTATGCAACTATGAACTGCGTAGTTCATTTAACTAACTAACTACCCTACTTCATTTATCGTTTTGTTTTCCTGTTAGTATTGTAAAGTAAGGCAGAAGGAACATTTGTTTTTTTTTTTTTTTTTGCAATATTATTTTTCTATCACATCAGAAGAAGAAGGGAAAAAGAAAAAAAAAAAGAAAAAAAAAACAGGTCAAACACAATTCAATTCGTTCTTTGTTTTTTTTTTTTTTTTTTTTTTTTTTTTTTCCTTCTTTCTACTTTCTTCGGTATCCACCCAAAGCGGTAGGGGGAAAGGAAAAAAAAACGAAAGCTTTCAAAGAGGGGAAAGACGAAAAAAAGGAATAGGGATTGTTTAGATGTACAATTGTTCTTTTCCACTACAATCGGTAAGACCATTTTGACCAAACAAATATGGTTCTCCTTCAGCAGTCAGAATGCATAGCACCAACTAATAAAAAAATAAAACCAAAAAAATAAAACCATCGGGTGCAGAAGACAAATTGCTACCGCAAAACTATTCGAAACAAGAATTCAAAGCTTCAAGGGGCTGTATTGCATTAAAGAACATAAAAAACGATAATTTGATTTCCGTCGAGCTGGTACCGCTCCTCCTTAATACTTGTAATAACACAACAAAACAGTATTTTTAAAAAAAGAAAATTAGTAACAAGTACAGCATGAATAACTAATAATAACAATTTTGTGTATGGAAAAAAAAAAAAAAAAAAAGCTTTAAAAATATTTATTATTTTTTTTTATATATTTCTTTTTTCCATATTGTATAAGGCCCTATGCGGTATTTCTTTTTTTAACTTGGTGCAGGCAATAAATAAATTGAATGCACACGGAGAAGCACAAATTGGGTTAAAAACTTAAACATTTAAGTAGCATAAATAATTAGGTCTGTTTTTTTTTTTTTTTTTTTTTTCTTTCTTTCTTATTTGTAAACTTTTATGTAGTCAATTATAAATAAAAAAAAAATAAGATCTCCAAATCATACCGAGAGATAATTGTTTTGAGAAGATTTCTGTTTTACAACGACAATTCGTCAAAAAAAAAAAAAAAAAAAAAAGGGACGCAGACTAATTCCCAAAATACAACAACGATAAGGGTTCCATATATATCAGTTCAGAAGAGAGAAAAGAAACCCTCTGTTCTACGTTTTGATAAAAAAAAAAAAACATTGATGCCTATGAAGATCAAGTAAGCAATGAAAAGGGGACATAGGTAAATTACCATTTACGTTGAAATTGGATCCAGTCTGTAAGAACGATTATTGACCATTAAACTAGAGCACGCAGAACGACTAGTACCTGATGACTGGTTTAATTATTTTAGGTTTTCGGATATATCGCAAAAGAAGGATTGCTATACTCATTGTGACTACAGAGGTTTTGTATTAATTTTGGTTCAAAGAATTTTTGCGAAATTTCGCGACTTACTTAACAGGTTTTCTCGAAACCTGTTTACAGCAGTACTAAACTGAAAATTATCTAATCCACTTCATACATACCTGCGGTAGAGTACAATGGATTCATACCAGACTGTTATCCACATTCGAAAGTTGTTGGGAAGGTCTGAAAAAAACAATTTTTTCTGTAACGATGCTGTTCTTTTTTTCTCCTTAACTTTTTTTTTTTTTTTTTTTTTTCTTTCCCATTCAAAGTATTCTTGAATGAACAAAAAAAAAAAAAAAAAAAAAAAAAAAAAATGAACAAAGTGGAAAAAAAAAAGATTAAAAAAAATCTGAAAACAGCGAGAGGGGCACCATCCCTCGTATTTTTTTTTTATATTCGTGTTGGTAAGCAACGTAAAAAAAAAGAATATGAACAGTACCTCAACTAGAACTTTGGCCTAAAAATAAATTTTATACTCGAATGCAAGAGACAGATCGACAGAAAAAGAAGTCTATTATTGTACATTGCTGATACAGTATAAACTACGGAGTATCGGGCAAACACGTTAGAACTACTAAGCAGCGTAGCTTAGGCTGCTGGCAGGGATTCCTTAACACGACAATGCAATTGCCAGCTTTCCACCTTGTCTGATTGTTACTAATGTAGAGTTCACTGGTGAGCAAACTTTGTAGGGTGAAAAAAAAAAAAAAAAAAAAAAAAAAAAAAACAGAAAAATAGAAAAGAAAATTGGATATCAGTGACGCCATTAAAACCAATCGCTGAGACCTGACTACGTGAAAAGTGAAGGTTGCGTGAACCATTAAACTTTTCCAGTAGTTCAATAAACCAAAAAGGCTAAATAGGCACAATAAACTATTCGCAATGATCGAAGAGAGCTGCAGCAATTGAATGGTTTGAACAAAAAAAGAAAAAATTCGGAAAATTTGAATTTAGAATTAATACCTCAGACGATACTCTTAGTCAAAGAGTAACGAGAGACACTACCCAAAAACATAAAAACAATAATAGTAAAAGAATATACTTGTGTTTTGAAAGGCAAAAGGAAAAAAAAAAAAAAAAAAAAAAAAAAAAAAAAAAAGTCTGTGCACGAAAACCCCTTCTTTATTAAGCTCGTATACACTTGTTATGTGCAAAAAAAAAAAAAGAAGATAACAATGCAACATGGGTTCGTATATTTATTTTTCCTCCTGGCTAACATGAAGTGTAGAACTAAAAACCAAACGTAATATACCATGCAAAACCAAATAAAACTAAAATGAAGATTTAGATAAAAATAATGTAAGCAAACAGTGCAGAGAAGGGAATAAACCCCCCGTGCGCGGGGGGTAGAAATACAGCATCACAGCTACTGATTAATAAGAATCAGCTCACTCTCAGTCTATTATTCACTATTAAAGTAAAAAAGTAGAAGACTGAATATATATCACTGCCTGACTAACAGGAATGTCCAACTCCAATAATTGGATAGATCACGTAGACGTTATCTAAAAACTACCACCAGTCGCACACAGTAATCGATGAGCACTAATTACGGAATGGTTCACACCAGTTCCTTCGCTAGACCATTCTGATCACATTAATGCTTCTCAGTTGATTATGTAAGTAGGTATTGAGAGAGTTAGCAGCAGCAACTATACAAAATTTCAAAAGCGGAATTAATTCAAGTCCAAGAAAGACTCTTCGGAGTCTCCCAAATTATTTTATTCGCTAATTACAACCGACTGTAGTCGGTGCAGGAATTCAGAAAAAGCGGAAGCAGGATAGGCGGAAAACACGTCACTGAAGACGCTAAGTTCGTACAACGATAGGGAGAGGGAAAGCATTGGCCGACTTACTTTTTTTTTTTTTTTTTTTTTTTTATTCATTTGCAGTCCAGGAAGCCAAGCTCTTCAAAAACAGAATATCGGCTATAAAGCTATTTCACCTTACTGCTGACAAACACCAATACCACGTGTTTGCGTTCGTAAACGTAAAATTCTTTTTTTTTTTTTTTTTTTTTTTTTTTTTTTGCTTTGACACACTTGTTTGAGCGCAATTAAAAAAAAAAGGGGACAAAAAGATCCCACATATAAAAGTATTGCCAAGGATAGTCGACGTTCGACCTCGAAATTGCAAACACCGTGATATTTACACATGCCGTAGTGTTCGCTTGCGTTATTGATTTTATACACCAGTATAAAACCTTTACGTTTGCTTCGATTAATTATAAATATGACAACGTAGTTGCCAACTTTCGTTGGTTTCCTTTTTTTTTTTTTTTTTTTTTTTTTTTGACACCAGCACGCCGCTATACCACTATTTTTAATTTTTTGGACTTTGGGCGTATGAAAATTTGAAAAAAAAAAAACAAAAAAAGGAAGAATAAGACAATTATAACGACGTGTTTAGTCCAGGTAGTCAGGTTCAAATGAACGCTGCTGATGACTCGCAAGAAAACCACCTAGCAACAGCCAAAAAAAAAAAAAAAAAAAAAAAAAAAAAAAAAATGAGAGAACAGGAGAAACCGAACATCCACCTATCAGCCAAAGACTGCTTGAGGGGCTTATTATGTGCCACCAAAAGATTTTATTTTTCTCCCTATCTCTTTTTTTTTTCTCCTTTCTCTTTTTTTTTTTTTTTTTTTCTGTTTCTGATGTGGAACAAGAGGCCAAGTTTTCCCGCAGTAGATAGTAAATGAGGCGACTCTGGGGGCCCCATCATTCGGGATACGGTCCTCAAAAAAAAAAAAGTTTTTTTTTTTTTTTTTTTTTTTTAACAAAAAAGAACGTAGCCAAAGAAGATATAAACACCGATAATTTGACCGACAAGGAACTCAAAAAATCTAACCTATAAAAACATTTTATTTTATAAAAGAAAAATTTCCTTCAACGAAATCCGAAAGATAAAAAGCTGCATGGAAACGTTGTTTTCCAGCGGAAAAAAAGTAACAAATAAAACCATAAAAAACAGATAGCCAAATTCCTTTTTTTTTTTTTTTTTTTTTTAAATTTTCTTCCCCTCCCCTCCTCTCTCTTGCTTCACAAAAAAGTTACTTTCTTCCACACATAAAATTAAGTCACAAAAATGTACAGCCAAGAAGAAAAAAAAAAAAAAAAAAAAAAAAAAAAAAAATTGAAGAAAAAAGTAGTTAAGTACAAGACAACATCTATAAGGCAGATATCGTAGTTTATGTGTTTATTTTACCTGCAAGAAGTGGTTAGTGCTGACGCCTCCAAAGAGTACGCCAGGTAAGGGGAGCCAACACGGCCACTATCATAGAACAAAAAAAAAAAAAGAAAGAAATAAATAAACAGAAAGAATAAATGTCACACAACTAGCTCGCTGATCCAATGCCGACCTCCAACAAAGGAATAATCCGCGACCGCAAGCCTATAAATGAAAAAATCAAAAAAAAAAAAGTAGGATAAATAAAAACACAAATAAAATAACAACTTTAGATCATTGAAATAAAGCTTCTATCACTCCATCGGTGACGTCCAAAACCAGCTTAAGCTATCTACAAGGAGAAGAATAGAAGTAAGACGCAAACACTTACAATGACTAAATATTTTTTTTCATTTTGGTGTTATCAAGAGAAAAAAAAAAAAAAAAAAAAAAGAAAAAAAAACATACTCACTCCCCCCCAAAAATTATGCAAAAGTTTTTTCACAGAAATACCAAAAAAAAATGTAAAAAACCACAACAAAGAACCAAAGAAAAAAAAAAAAAAAAAAAAAATTATATAAAAAGACGTGCCGAAAACAAGGATATATATTACCTTTTATAAAACACAATTTCACAAGTGAGGAACGGGGAGGGGAAAGGGAGTGGGTGGGTGAAAACGCGTGAAAAGGGAAATGGTTTTTTACCTAAACCAATCTTCTACCAGATACATAAACAAATTAAAAAAAAAAAAATATATAAAAAATGTTCTTCTCTTATGCTTTCATTCACCTATATACCGAAAAACGGGAAATAACTAACTTCACAGGATTCCCTAACCTCCCAGTGTAAAGGGAAGTTTTTTTTATTTTGGTTGTTTGTTTATTTATTTATTTGCATTCTTCAAGCATTCACTGAACACACATTTAAGAAGAACAGAAGTCCTTCAATAGAGGTGTTAATTGCTATTAACAGGCGTTGGTTGTGAAATCACAACTACTTCATTCATTCTCAGTCAAGAAGTGCTAAAGCAATCCTTTAAGATGAGTTTTCATACACCTGGTGACTGCAACTCAACCTTTTGTTGGAGAAGTCGCTTCCGCGATTGTTTCGTTGTCTGCATTTACCCCTTCAGAAGAAGAGGACTTTTGTGAATCCGATTCCATGTTGCAGTCTTCTTCCTGAACTTTTACTTGCGGTTGTTCCGGTTGTTGTCTAACAGCAATACGAGCTGGAGGATTATCAGGTGTCTTCTTCTTTGTTTTAAAATTAATACTACTGGTACTTTGATTATGTTCATAGACTGTACTGTTATTACGAGTATCTTTACTAGACACTGATGACTTACTGTAAGCATCACTATCACTTCTCCACGGTGATAAAGTAATGTCATGGTCTGGACTGACTACAATATTAATTGCTAGTGTGCTGGTAGCGTGTCTACCGTCAACGACGTAGCATTGAACTGTTTCTCCAATTAGTGATGCGGGTTTTCGGTTTTCAACTCTAAAATAATTATGACCGTTTTGTCGAAGATAGTCGCGTACTGTTATTTGAGAAGCCACCAAATCCGCGAGGAACTCACACAACGTTGGAAGAGTTTCTTCTAATTCCAACCCACGAAAGTCTGGTACAATTATCGCATTAGTTTCTGTGTATCCAACACAACAGTCGACAGAGTTGTCAACGATAAGCGTCGTGTCTAAGTCTCTTCCAAGTAGGGATAAGTCTTTTCTCGGATGTGCAATTCCTTTTCCCTCAAACCATTTAGGATGTCTATAAACACACTCAGATATATATTCCAAATCAGGATCAATATTGCTTAGTATCGCAGCAGAGTAATCCTTAGTACTGGCAGTCCATACAACTACTTCACAGCCGAGAGTTCTTAAATGAGATAACAATTCTCTAGATCCAGGACGTAGACACAAATGAGAGTTTGATCCTCGAGTATATATTAATGTTTCGTCTAGATCTAGAACAATTGTGTATCTCTTTTTACCTTCATTGCTAAAAGGATTAGTTAACGGTGATATTAGATCAGTATTCGGTGAGATAGTCTTTCTTCTCCAAGCATCATACGATACCTTTACAGGATCTGAAAAATCCGGATCGATATTCCTCGGGCTCCTCGGACTAACAACTTCTTCCCACCAAGAGCTTCTACGGAGTTCTTGAGTTCGTCGGATTTCAAGTTCCTTGCGGGTGTCTAGGTGCGATAAGGCATATTTCTTTACAGCTCCTCGCATTCCTATCTTTATAGCATAAGTTAAATCTTCCAACCTCCAGTCGTCTAGTAGAGCCATTATAGTGGCTCCGACCTTTCTAGACTGACTGACGTCTTCTAACACATCTGATGAGTTGAAAATTTTTGGTAAAGACTGAACACCATTGCCTTTCATTAAAAGTGGACCGCTTTGATACCATCTTATTAAGAGTAAAATACATTCTGAACGAATGCGTTTTTCAACGGAATCTTTGTTAACGAATATGAGTCTTTCTAGTCTTCTTTCACAGGTATACTTCTTATCGATATCTGGGGATCCAGTTGATGACACAGTGTGACCAACTTGTAACATTTTAAACAACAGTTGTTCTAAAGGAAATTCAACCCCACCAAGTTTCTTTGTGAGTTCTCGCACCTCTGGAGTCAATAAATGACCTATAAGCATTGCGATACTGTACGAGGCTTCTGGTGCTAACACAGGATAAGGTGGACCTCTTCTTCTATTTCTTCTAACCGCTGGAGGTGATAGGTAAGAACCAGGTGCTTTTAATATTGGTTTCAATTCAACCGGTTTTGGTGTTAAAATTGTACTGCTGCTTTCACTGGGTTCCTTTGAAGCTGGAACTGCTTTAGGAGTGTCATCGATATCAACTTCGATATCTTCTACTGATCTTGCTTTACTTCTTTCTCGGGGAGGTGATGGAGGCGGGCTAGTCGCAGGGGCAGAACCGCACTGACCCATATTGTGATATCCCTTAAGGGTGAAAATATAATTTTAGGGGGAAAAAAAAAAAAAAAACACATCACCACCACTACTACCACCACCACCACCATGGGTACATAAACAACATTTTGTTATAATTGTATCCTTGGTTAATTATTTATTTATTTATTTAGTTTCAACAACGACGCTGATAGAAGAATTGTAAATTTGCTCGAACATAATAAAAAGTATTTTTAACTAAAGTAGTGGCGATTGAGAATGAAACAAACAAGCAATATAAAGTGCAAGAAAAGGAGAGGAAATCAAAAAAGAAGGCATAAAGGAGAGTTAAATTCATGACACAAGAAACAAAAGAAGGTTTTGACCGCCAATAGTCTACCGCGAGATTGCAAGGTATAGTGGTTCTTCATTTTACTCCTTTTTTTGTTTTTACACCTTAATCACACAGTTCATATTATAATTAGTGTGAAGTTCAATAAGAGTTTTAATAAGATTATCTCAAAAGTCTGGTAACAGAGCATCTAGTTTGTGAGCAATAAAACTAAACATTGATGCTGCTGGGTCAGGTACACATTCAAAGGCTGGTGGATATGATGGGATTTCACTTTCATCGATGAGTGAGAATGAACTTTCTGATGAACAATCTTCCAAGTGATTATCAACAACTATTTGACCTTTCTGTTCTTCAAGCTGAAGTTGATCTAATTGGTCACTTGGAATCCCGTGGGGTTGGATTGTAGTTTGTACTTCCTGCTCTTCGTGGATATTATTATCGGAGTTCTTCTCAAGATCAGGTTTAATATAATTTTGGTTCAATTCCTCCTCACAATGTTCCTTCTTATCGACTACCACATCAGTAGGCTTGATGTCATTTGCTGCAGGCTGCTCGCTGTCGATTACTTGTAGGTCATTGTTCTCTAAGTCAACTGGTACAGAATGAGGAGGGGAATTGTTAATGTTCTGCTCTACTACTACTACGGTATCGACTACAGGAATCTGTTCCTCATTCTCAAGTACCATTGGAGGGTCACAGTTATCGTCTGTAGTCTCTATCGATGAATGTGGTGACATTGTTTCACCAGACTCAAGGACCTGCTCTTTATCACAATCTGCTGCAGATGTTTCCGAAACAGGAAGCTCAGATGACTCCCCACAAATGGATTGAACATCCACCTCCTTATCAATTAACGGAGTCATGTCATCTGCTGGAGGCTGTTCTTCGATTGTCGGCTGCTGTTCAGACGTTTCGGACTTGTCGTCTTGCTGTGAAGTAATCACCTGTTCAGGATCATTAACTGAAGGAGATTGTAGTTCTTTATCAGAAGAATTAAAGAGTTCTGATGTCTTCTCACTAGCTGTGACTGATTCCGCTTGGGTTGGTTCTGTTTCAGTTGGGATATGAGAAGGCGAAGTCGGTGAATCGTTAACTGACTCTGTTTGGGATGGTTTGATTTCAGGAACCATTTCGTTACTAGAAGGTGATGTAAGTGAATCTACGACAGTCTCGGATTGTGGTGGTTCTGTTTCAGTTGGGATATGAGAAGGTGTAGTCGGTGAATCGTTAACTGACTCTGTTTGGGATGGTTCGATTTCATTACCAGATTGCGAATCCGCGACAGGCTCGGCTTGGGTTGACTCTGTTTTAGTGGAGATCAGTTCGCTACCAGTCGGCGTTGTCGGTAAATCCACAACTGGAGCACTTTCAATAGCTCCAATCTTTGTGAGACTTCGAATAAGTTGTTCGTTGTTGAACTCTCTAGCAACTCTAACTAAAGGAGTACCGCCCTCTGGGTATTTATCACTTATTGGAGTATTCCAAGCCCTTGATATTATATCTCTTTTACAGATCATCAATCCTACCAATTCAGGACAGTTATAAGTAGCTAGTAGTAGCGGTGATTCATTTTCTTTATTTAAAACTGAGCAATCAGCAATGCCTTCGGATATTAAATATTTTGCAATCTGGAAATGATTCGCCGATCCCAATGAAGCGGCTGTATGGATGGATGTATTTCCGGTTTCTCGATGTGGAAAACGATTTACTGAATTTTTATAATTGAGATTATTTATTAAGTGTTTCACAAGTTTGATGTTACCTGACTCGACTATTAAGTGAAATAGAGTATAAGACATGTGAGGAAGATAGCTTTGTGGTTTTAGCTTAAGATTCTCTATTAGGCTTTCAATCGTTTCGATGGTTGCTTTTCTTAAAACAGACTTGCAGACTGTCGGACAACCCGACTGAATAGCATTTTGAACAACTGATTCTCCTGATCTGTTTATAATACCTGGATCTCCTTCTTTCTCAAATTGAATAACAGCATTTTCAAACTTGCTATATGCTGCTTGATGAAATGCTGTTGACAAAGACGGTCCACATTTAACATTCGGACTCGCTCCTAATTGGAGTAACACTTCAATCATCTTCAAGTTTGATGATCTCACAGCCAAATCCATTAACGTTCTCTTTTGTTTTGATACAAAGGCATCAAAACAGTCATCATGCCTTGATATAATTTTCTTTATTATTTCTTTATTGTTATTTTCACATGAAAAACTATTCCTAGAATCCAACATGTCTTCCACGAGGTTCCACTTATTTAAATCCATGCAAAGTTGTAAAATAGACGGAAACGATCCCAGGGGGGTACTCGGAGATAAGGAAAGCCCTGCTAAAGCTTCTGTTATGGTGTAAGAATCCTGACAAGATAATAATATATTATTTAGTATATCAATTCCAGAACTTGGAGTATGCTGAACAGCTAACGACACAGGCGACTCTCCTTTATGATTCTTTAGACTTATGTCAGCCTCACAGCGGAGAAGGTTGCAGCAAATCTCAGATTGCTGAGTGACAACTGCCGCATGTAGAGGATAATCACCTGTTGCGTCATCACCTACTTTATTAGGATGTCCTCCAAGTGACAGGAGTTGACTAACTGTGTCAGATCTGTTCTCTAATATGCTTAAATACATCATCGTCATAGTTCCCTTAATTATTTTATTATCAGCCCTGCCTACTGATATTTCATGCACCGCTTTATCATTCTGAAGTATTTTCTCGGCTTCTTCTCTGGTTATGGATTCGGGTCGAAAGTTTGGCATTCTAATTAGGTTTTCCCTGAAACAAAATAATAATAAAAAAAAAAAAAGAATTTGGCTTTTTATCTTAAACTATACAGAAAAATATTAATATCACACCGATGATGTTTTGTTTGTGCACGAAACCGCCCTTAAACTGATAAAAAGTAAAGTAAACTTAATTATTACTCAGAAAGAATATACGAATCTCAATTAATAAGAATAGGAGGACACTTCCCTATCAGTAGAAGAAAGGTATGCTAAGGACAAATTAATGAACCAGTCCAGTTGGTAGTTGATTCTTGTAGGAATCCAACTCCAACAGACGTAATGTTGTCGAGACCGGAAAAGTCTAACACAGTTATTGAAGAACACTCTCGCAAGAAATAATCTCCAACAGTTGTGACGCTACCGAAGTTAGAAAAATCAAGAGAAGTTATCGAAGAACAAGAACGCAAGAAGTTATTTCCAATACCAGTAACACTACAAAAGTTAGATAAATCCAGTGAAGTAAGTGAAGAACAGCTGTGTAAAAAGTTACTATCCACAAAAGTAACATTTCTAAAACCAGAAATATCAATCGAGGCAATCGATGAACAGAGACACATAAAACTTTCCCCAACAGCTGTCACGTTGCTAAAACAAGAAAGATCAACTGATGTTATTTCACTACATGAATTTAAAAACCAACCTCCAACAGTTTTAATATTACCAAAACCAGAAAGGTCAATTTCAGATAACGAACAATTAAATAAGAACCAATCCCCAATTGATTCTATACTCCTAAGACCAGAAAGATCAAGAGAAGTTATTGAAAAACAATTATACATAAAATCATTTCCGATTGCGGTAACACTACTAAGACTAGAGAGGTTAAGAGAAGTAACTGTAGAACAATTATATAAAAACCACTTTCCAATAGATGTGACGCTACGAAAACCACTAAAGTCAAGCTCGATCATTGCATTGCTATCACAGAGGAAAGCATCTCCGATGGCTGTGACATCTGTAAGACCCGACAAGTCTAACATTGTTATTGAAGAACTGCCTTCAAGAAAAATATCATCGATTGCTGTGATTCTACAATTCGAATTGCGAAATGATATTCGTTTGATCTCTGAAGGAATTACGTCACTAAACAAACTAATTGAACCATTTACTGAGAAGGTTGGCGTGTCTAAATAAATATATTCCTCGTCGTTGATCTCATTTCTGAGTAGTAGTTTCTCTCTCAGCTGATTATCAACAAACCAGTTTTTACTGAAAACCCGAAACGGCTTCCTCCAAACTTCTAAGTCAGAGTTCAGACCTATTCCATAGGAAGTCAGAAGCTCAGAATTACAAAGAACCTCACCAGCGAATAAAAGCTCGACTTCTTCCAAATCGATATCCCACTCATCAGTTGCAGCAGTCAACGCGTCACTCACAAGAGAGTCAGCACCAGCTGTGAATGACACCGCAGGAAGTTCCATATCCGGGTACGTAACGGACACTTGCATATTGTGAATAGGAGACTACTAGAAATAATTATGTTCATCTTTGCTGTTGGTAATTTAGAGTAAACGAACAGCCATGATAATATCATCATCTTTGTTCTTTCATTTCACACCTGTTTTAAGAATTTACAACTTCTCACAAAAGTCTAAGAAAACATAAAAACAGTTTTACAACTTCCATAAGATAATAATTAAAGATTTTATGTGTAAATGATTAAATTATGCAAAGCTAATTGTTGTACTGGTGCGGTTTAAGTCGATGGCTGTTACTTTATCTGCTGCTGTGACGTCTGGTGAAGCGGCTACTCTTTGAGGAACACTGTTCTTCTTAATATTATGTTTTGATTGAATTCTTCTCGGAAGCTTACTCGACGCCATTCTACCAGTGTACACAATACTTTTATCTAAAGTAGTATCCATTTCTTCTTCTTGTGCAGCCACTATTTGAGAAAGTCCGGTTTCGGCTTCGCGTATACCTTTAGCAACGGATTCCCAGTCTCGGAGACATTTCCAATACTTTAAAAGTGTTCCTTTTGTTGTAGAAAGAGACAACTGCTCAGCGAGGATCTGCTGATTTCTTTGAGACCGTTTCTGGATTAGTGACACGAGGTGATTTAATGAAGAATAAATTGGGTCTTCAGTCGTCAAGTTCGATTCCCAGGCACCACTCAAGAATTTATCAAGTAATGCATGATATGAGTTACGTTCTTCGGCCTTTGGAGGAACCCACACAGGCAACACATCTTCAGATCCAAACATACTGGGTCGTATTTCAGACCTACCCTCTTCATCTAAATTTTTATTTTGGGTCCTACCTCCAGTATTGATAGAGGTGACTACAGCTCTCTCAAGTCCCTTAATACCATCCCATGATTGACCCGGATCTGTTATTCTGGCGTAACGTACTAACCAGTAGAGTCCACTCATTTCTTTTAATTTCATTGCTTGGTCTATACTTGAAAGTGGAACTCCAGGACTACGTTTAAATGGATTATAAGGAGGGATTGATTTTAATAATTCTAAAGGATATGATCTGCTTTGTTTTGTGTTTATGTACACCATTCGAGCATTCCAACTGGTTTCTTTCATGAGGTAGATTGCTCCGAGGTTCTTAAGCTGATTTCGTAGTTTTGTTTTTATTAAATCGAGTTCCTTACCGTGAACTGCATTTACCTTTTCTTTCTCAACTACTGATTTTAGTAAAATCATTTCTTGATATTCGTATAATTTCCCTTGGTATTTTCGTGTCTTAGCTAGTACTCCCATGGCGTGTATAAAGTGATCTAAGGATTCTGGGTATCGGTGAAGCTGCATAGTTAGATATCTGTTGTTTGTTATTTATAAAACAAATTCATAAAAGATTTGATAACTATTCATGAGAACAAACCTTTTAGAATAGTCCTCTGCTTCTTCATACAAACCCATTCTGATATAAAGCTCTGTTATAGAAAGCATCGATGCTGATACTTCAGCGTTTCCATTATCAGTACCGTACAATGTCTCACGAATCTTTAAACAATTAAGCAACGATTCCTCGCCTTCTTTGTATAACCCTCTATGAGTACACAACTTACCATGATCATGTAGTATCGATGCTAGTGTGTCTGTTCTACTTCCAGAGAGCTGGTCTCTTGCTTCTCTCATCATAGTTAATGCCTTGTCTACTTCACCAAGTCGATGGAGGAATAGTGCATTCCAACTGTTTATTAATTTATATTATTGAACTTTATAATTATTAATAGAAAATAAAACAATAAAGAATTTTTAAAATCTTGGAGAGGACAAGTCACCGTTATCACTCCAAATGGGTGAGGTCGGAGGCGGCGTGCAATACTCCTTGAGAACATAAAGTGAAGCAGTTCAAACAGAGCAGAAGGTTTCAACAATCAGGCTGGACTCGAGGTGTTTACCATTTACCCTTTCGGGCATCGTATAGGTATAGGGGCGATTGTCCAAGTAGTAGCTTGTTGTGTCATCATATTGTTGATCGTGTTGTTATGAAGGCAATAAGTAGTATCAATCAGCTTGGAACCCGAAATACAATTTTCTAACTCACAAGGTATTCATGTGAAACACGGAATTAGTATTATTCATCACAAGATTTGGAGAATGCATCGCATTGCTACCGAGGATTCGATTGTTCTATACATCTCGCGTAACATAACTCCCACTCAGTTCAGTAACAAAGAACAGGCGGGGAACTGAGCTCGCTGACCAAACAGAAAAGGAAAGACAGAACTCTTCTTCTTTCCAACAGAAAAGATGACGAACAAGAAACTGTATCACGCATGGTTGTCCCAAACTTCATAATAGCCCAACTGAGCATAGAAGTTGGAATATGGAATATACGTAACATGACAAGGTCCCGAAGAACCCTATCAACTTGCTATACGGTACGACCAGCGGGGAGCTTTGCACCATTTGAAAGAGGGTGCCTCCCAACCATTGCGACCGATTTATCAAAGAAGTTAAGCAGGAATGAAATATCAGACACAACAACAGGAAGCAGTAGTAATCAGCTTGGAACCCGAAATACAATTTTCTAACTCACAAGGTATTCATGTGAAACACGGAATTAGTATTATTCATCACAAGATTTGGAGAATGCATCGCATTGCTACCGAGGATTCGATTGTTCTATAATGCTGGCTATTTCATTGACAAGCAAAAGGATTCGAAGAAGATGAAGTCTTGGAGAGGACAAGTCACCGTTATCACTCCAAATGGGTGAGGTCGGAGGCGGCGTGCAATACTCCTTGAGAACGATGAGAACAAAAGAGAAGAGAGGGAAGTGAATCTACCGGGGGTCTGGTGATAACCATCTCCATTAATTAAGGAGAGCAACCGTGGAGTTGTTTCCGGATATGATGAGTTGGAATAAGAGAAACACATCTTGGAGAGGACAAGTCACCGTTATCACTCCAAATGGGTGAGGTCGGAGGCGGCGTGCAATACTCCTTATGAAGAAGCTCAAAGCAGAAGACAGCTCAAACGAGAAGGCAAACAGAAGACACAGAATTTGTTCAGGTGGTTGATCCTGCACTTTTGACTCGTATCAGTATCTGCAATGCAGCGAAAAGCTACTCAGGAGTCGGTTAAAATCATCCTTACTTTGAGAGAGGGAGGTGAGGAATAGACAACGACAGAAGACACGTTACTTCGACAAAGAGAAAATACAGAAAGTGATCTCCCCCTTCATCCGCTCGCTATACCACTGAGTGAGGTACTGCAAGTTGAAACAGTTGGGGTCTTCGAACAAAAAGTCGATCACACTGCGATCTGAACAATAAATTATCAAAAATCTTGGAGAGGACAAGTCACCGTTATCACTCCAAATGGGTTAGGTCGGAGGCGGCGTGCAATACTCCTTGAGAACATAAAGTGAAGCAGTTCAAACAGAGCAGAAGGTTTCAACAATCAGGCTGGACTCGAGGTGTTTACCATTTGCCCTTTCGGGCATCGTATAGGTATAGGGGCGATTGTCCAAGTAGTAGCTTGTTGTGTCATCATATTGTTGATCGTGTTGTTATGAAGGCAATAAGTAATATCAATCAGCTTGGAACCCGAAATACAATTTTCTAACTCACAAGGTATTCATGTGAAACACGGAATTAGTATTATTCATCACAAGATTTGGAGAATGCAGCGCATTGCTACCGAGGATTCGATTGTTCTATAATGCTGGCTATTTCATTGACAAGCAAAAGGATTCGAAGAAGATGAAGTCTTGGAGAGGACAAGTCACCGTTATCACTCCAAATGGGTGAGGTCGGAGGCGGCGTGCAATACTCCTTGAGAACGATGAGAACAAAAGAGAAGAGAGGGAAGTGAATCTACCGGGGGTCTGGTGATAACCATCTCCATTAATTAAGGAGAGCAACCGTGGAGTTGTTTCCGGATATGATGAGTTGGAACAAGAGAAGCACATCTTGGAGAGGACAAGTCACCGTTATCACTCCAAATGGGTGAGGTCGGAGGCGGCGTGCAATACTCCTTGAGAACATAAAGTGAAGAAGTTCGAACAGAGCAGAAGGTTTCAACAATCAGGCTGGACTCGAGGTGTTTACCATTTACCCTTTCGGGCATCGTATAGGTATAGGGGCGATTGTCCAAGTAGTAGCTTGTTGTGTCATCATATTGTTGATCATGTTGTTATGAAGGCAATAAGTAGTATCAATCAGCTTGGAACCCGAAATACAATTTTCTAACTCACAAGGTATTCATGTGAAACACGGAATTAGTATTATTCATCACAAGATTTGGAGAATGCATCGCATTGCTGCCGAGGATTCGATTGTTCTATACATCTCGCGTAACATAACTCCCACTCAGTTCAGTAACAAAGAACAGGCGGGGAACTGAGCTCGCTGACCAAACAGAAAAGGAAAGACAGAACTCTTCTTCTTTCCAACAGAAAAGATGCAGAACAAGAAACTGTATCACGCATGGTTGTCCCAAACTTCATAATAGCCCAACTGAGCATAGAAGTTGGAATATGGAATATACGTAACATGACAAGGTCCCGAAGAACCCTATCAACTTGCTATACGGTACGACCAGCGGGGAGCTTTGCACCATTTGAAAGAGGGTGCCTCCCAACCATTGCGACCGAATGGTTAATAATTAAGAAAAAAAAATAATTAAGATTCGATACGAAAACAATGTAATTACTTTCTCAAATAAAAACAAATGAAAATACAAACCGTAACGCATTAGCAGTCAATGGATGACCATAAGATAAGACTTCTGAAGTGAGGGTTGTGGCAGTGTGTAAGGTTGATGCCGTGAGCGACTTGTTGTTTTCAAAATCAATTCCATCTAAATTAACAAGAACAGCAGCACTCTTTATAATTAATGAAATGAAATCTGGATGTCTCTCAGGTACCAGATGAGCATAATGGTCGTAACTGTCTTGATACAGAACCCTGGCCTTTTGCCACAACACAGTAGTGTTAATATGAGGTGGTCTACTTTGAGCTTTTTTATGATAGTAATTTGCTTCTGAAATTGTACACTCAGCCAAGGCTGATAATTTTATTCGTCGTTCCTTGAAAGCCTCGGATATTCTAAATAGCGCTTGTTCGTTGATTGCTAGTTCTTCAGCTGGATGGGATAGTAAAGAGATTCCTTCAGCTAGTTTATGAAGACATTCAAACATTGATAATTCATCAATCTCAATATTACATCGTATTGTGTGAAGTGCGTGTAGTAGTTCGTATATTCCTAAGTGTGTGTTACCATTGTGGATGTGAACGGCTGCTATTTTCTGTTTTATCTCCGACACTAACGGACATCGAGGACCCTGACTCGCCACTAACTCACCAACAATAAAGTTGTACCAAAAAAGAGTTTTTTCCAACTCCCGTTGCTCAGCATAGAATCCAGCAATCTTACTGAGCGACTGCCAAACGCTGCAGTGGTTGGGACCAGCGACAGACATAATTCCCTGAAAGGATCTCAAAAAAACGTCTCTGCCTCTGGATAGGTCACCCTTAGACAAATGTAATGTACCAAGACTGTATAAGATAGTTGTTACCATGTGAGTTACAGATATTGATTGTGGCTCTTCAAGCCTTCGAGCTTCTGCAAGTTCCCACGCTGATGTGAAGTATCCTTCTGCTACTTCATGTTGAGCAGCTTTTTGACATAAAACACCCAAAGCGTTCTTTGCTAATATAATCCTGGTATCCCCTGCGGGTAGGATGGTTTCACGACGCTCTGCAACGTACGACACCAAGTTCAAGAAATCTAAGTCTTCATGGTCGAGTTCACACTCGAATGAATTACATCTAATAAGACAAGAGAGTGATCGTTTGTTTATATGTTTTATACACTTATTATCATCTATGTTGATGGTAAGAATATTTGGATTAAATACCAATAAAGAAACCAAAGACGGAATACAATCATCAGTGAGGTTATTTCCTTCCAGAGAAAGATGCTGAACTCCACTTGGATTTAATGCAAGAGCTCTCGATAAAAGCTCAACACCATCATCTCCAATTGCTCCTTGAGCTGGACACGGTAGTCTTCGAATAAGGTCAGCCATCCATCTGCTGTGATCACCGTTTATTAACGTTATTCTTGTTAATTTTAATAAATCAAAAACAACAACATCTTTAACCTTCACTTGACTATGATGAACTATGAGTAATCTATTACTCTTGTCTATCGAAACACAATAATAAAGTATCTCAGATGATTCTTGCTTCCCAGCTAAAGCATTCTGATGTTCATACCAATGTGAATATTTCTGAAGACTACATAGTCGGGATGAAACACCCAATCGATGATATTTTATTTCAAGAAACCAATTAGATATAAGTTGTACAGCAGTAATGTCTGTTTGCATTGATCGAAAACCTTCTAAAGCTTCTGTGAAATACTCTGACTGTTGGTATCTGGCGTTTTCTTTCATTTTTGATATTTCTTCATTCGTTGGAAGTCGATGTGACTTAGTTGGTTTTCTGTTTGGTTTTGTTTCTGTTGTCAGAAATTTAGGAATCTTTAAAGAACCAACTATGGTAGCAGTCTCACCCTCATAGATATCACCTTGTAACCACTGAATATCTGCTGTTGTTGATGAGGGAAATTCCAATAATAATTTTTCTAATATTTCCTGAGGAATGTGTTTTTCTGAAAAGAATTTTAACAAAGGTTTTGAATCAACATCATTATTGATATCAGTATTTTTATAAACTCCTTCCTGAAGGATGACGACTGTTCCTCTGAAGGCGGCATCTACAACTAATTCAGATAAACCTTGTTGATGAACTAAGTCAATAATAGCTGATTCCTGAAGAACGGTGTAGTGACTTGTGTCTTTGCGGACTTGCCAAATTCCGTAGTCGCAGTTTGGTGCGGTTATTTCAACAGCTAAATATGTTTGAGATAATGATGTTTTGAACATTGACTCTGCGTGTGTCACAGTATGAACTGGAAAACCATTAACTTTAGAGATTACACATCCCGGCTTCAGACCAACCCGTTCCGCCCCACTCTCAATAACAATTTCTGCCGCAACTACCTTCGGATGATGCGGTTGTTGTAATATTGTTACAGTCTGCCAATCGAATAAATCAAAACTATTTTTATTCATCGATTCACTCAACTCATCATCTTCAACTTTCTTAAGTCTACAATAAGGCTGTACTATAGGTATTAAATTAGATAGCCCCGGTAACTCATGTGGCTGTTTATCAATTCTAACCCTTCTCGTTGACGTCAGAGGATCAGTGTATCTTAGTTTTATGTGAGTTTCATTATTTATAATTGTACCAAGTGTTAAAACTAATCTGATGTCGTTACATTCAGTCAACAGTTGTCGTAACTGAGCTCTGACTATCTCTGATGTTGATATCTGTCGAAGGATTGGTGAGTCGTCGTCTGACACCACTTCATATGTTCCTGTTTGAGGATGCTTAATAGCGTGAAAACTTTATATCAATATAAAAAAAAGATAAAAATCCATACCCTTCGGCAACACAAAATAGTTCCGTCGCCTAACTCTTGATAGAATAGAAATATTATAAGCTCCAGCTATAATTTCTATATTTTTAATAGGGTTATCGTCTCTTGAGTACACACCAGTCTTCGATTTAGTGCTCAGAAGACAGTCAACTGTCCTCCTAGTTGGTAAAACAAAATCACTTAATAAAACTTTTCCTTTTCTAAAAACAGTTGAGAAGCTGGCACCGTCAGATTGCTTCTCTGATTCATGAACCTGTTTTATTTTGTTAAATTCTGAAATTGGTGTTTTTTTTTTTTTTTTTTTAGACTGCAAAGATTACTTTGTGAAAGTAATTTAAAAAAAAAAGAAGAGGAAAAAAAAAAAAAAAAAAAAAACACAAACCTGCTTTAGATATGATTGTTCTGTGAATGGCAATTCTGCAACTTCCAACAACCCGTCAACTAAATCTCCGCATTCTGCCGCTTTGGATGAGAAGTCATTGAGAAGGAGTGAAGCTACTGTTTTAGATTTTTTATTCATCAATCGATCATTTATTCTGTACATCACCATGTCTGTTGGTCTCATTTCAATTACAACTTTAAAAGGATAAGATATTAGAAGAGTTGGCTTAATATCATCGAATAACTCCTCCAAACAGATTGTCTCCAACGTTTCGATAATTTGAGATACTATTCCCGAACTGAATTCCAACAACAACAACATAACTAACGGAGGTGTGTTGGTAGATGACGAATGATGAACAACAGGAAGAATAGAACTATCACCCGGTGATATCCACGTTGAATAATCTCCTACTGATTTGGGAACAGGTGGCTCAGCGAAGGCAAATTTCCCGACCACCGATCCACTTCTTCTCGATGACTTCCGACTAAGTGGTGTTTGACATTCTTGTGATCTACTAGAACTCCGCTGTCTATTAAGACAAGTCGAATCGATCATAATTGGAGCTGTACTATTATCAACAGCAGAAAGTGTAAAAGATCTCCTACTCGCTCTTCTCATACTCTTTTCTTGTGACTTACACCAATTACAAATCTCTTCCGAAGGTATATACACCGACGCAATCTGATCGTCTCGATGTTTCGATTTTCTCGAAGTTTCCTCAAACGACCAAACATATTCAACAGCAACAGACACGTAGTTGGGAGCTTCTTCCCATTGTGTTAGAGTTCTACAGTTAGAATGCCAATTACTTTTTTCAGATTGACGTGAAATTGAAGGTACAATCGTACAATTTCCAACTCCCCACCAAACAGCATGACTGTAATTAAACTGATCTAAGTAAGGTGATGAATTACTAGATATTCGAAGTATTTGCGAATATTGCTGACCGTCAATCACAGAAACAGCACTCGTGTTGCTCTTGAAATCAATAAGCTCCTCGCCGATAAGAACATTTCTGGGAGCAGTTCCGGACTCCCAAGCAACGTAATTTAATTCAATCAGAGAAGAGTTGAAATGAATTTTCCATCCAACAGATGTCAGAATGACCCAAAAATATGATTCAGCGAACTCATAAGAAAATATAAACCCAGTTGCGATTTGGGAGTCGGTGATGTTAGGTAATTGATTCCTTATTTCGGAACAGCGTTGTGACATAAATATTTCAACATCAGAAATTACATCGCAGACTTCCCTTTCTTCTAACGGTGTTGTTTCTAACCAAGATCTCCACACTGAGATAGCTTCCATTGCAGAGCTTAGTGATGTTGGCTGAATTACTTGTCGATCTCCTTTATAATTTATCGAGTGGTTATCATCTTCCAAGATAGAAAACTGATCCATCCCACAAGTCATAACTGCATCAAGGAGGATTTCTTCTTTCATTTCTACGGTAGCACTTCGAAGTTCAACTGGTGTCCACAGTCCCATAGAATCGAACAGTATTTCCAAAGTAATCATTTTTTTAGTTCGAAGTAATTCAACTACCTGTTCCACCTTTCCATTAAAGACCAATTTCTTGGAGCGATCATCATGTGTCCAGAGAGGATGAATTGCCATAGGAACCTGTGTTGAAAAAATTAACATCCATCATGATTACATTACTATCTGAAGGTGACTGAAATACTTTTCTATCGTAGCATGTTTCTTATTGTTAGAGTCATGTGTGTTTGACTGAATGAAATTATGAAATACAATAAAGTTTATACCGCAGACGTATCAGGTGACCGTCAAAACAACAAGGCCCTCAAAAAGGCAATTATTGGTTAAGTAGCTCAGCGAGCTTCGAAAGGAATGAACGGGATATCCTTGAGAACGCAACGCTTTTGAGGAAGAACGGTTCGGAAACAGAGCAAAAGCAGCTAACAAGCGCACACTGTGCACAGGCAATAAGAATTGCTCTCTGCTAACAGCGAAGTCAAGGTCAAAGTTTCCTTGCGCAGTCAGCACGAAATAAGAAAACAAAACACACGGCTATGGATACAGCCTCTACCCATAATTTTCGTGAATCTAATGAGCGACCGTTTGAAGACACAAACCCCACCTAGCAACATTATAATGAATCGTTCTCAAAGATTAACAGAAATAACAACAATGATAATAACTGAATAGGAACATCCTACAATATAGTCGCTTATAACAATCAGAACAATGATTGAACAACAGGGTAGTGGATACTCACTAGAATGATATGCTCTTGACTAGTGGATACCTCCACGTAGTCCTAAACACTAATATTAAACAAGAGAGAACACCTGAAGTATATAATAAGTCAATAAACTAATATGATTACACTAATCTAAGTGATGACGATGATAGTGTTGAAGGTTTCTATACGAGAAGCGGCTCTGATTCTTCTCCTGATCTCCTGTTCCAACCGTTCCTCTTTTCAATAGCAACCAATACCGATGCGACTATAAGTGAAATCCAGGCAATAGGATGTAGATATCCAGACACTGTTGGTGGAAACAAATCCAACAGATTAGCTATAGCAGCAAACCCACCAGCACACAACAAAACCAACGCACTAAAGTATCCACATCCTAATACAGCAACAGATGAATATGTTAACTTTGAGAATCTAGTTATTATATCTCCATCTTTTTCCTTTGCCACTATAAGGTCCTTATTCAACCGTTCTCTATCGTCAATAAGTCTTCTCGTGAAAAACAGAATCGACAATACCAAAGAGAATGCTGTTGATCCTCCAATCATATAAATAATTAACATCTGGTAGTAAGCAGCCTGTAATGGTGATGTACCTCCGAGTAATTGACCAGTCATCATTCCTGTATTATTTATGCTAAAGAGAGTTTACTCATCGATGTGTATCTTTAATACAAAATAATAATTGAATAAATAAAACAATCATTTCTTGGAGAGGACAAGTCACCGTTATCACTCCAAATGGGTGAGGTCGGAGGCGGCGTGCAATACTCCTTATGAAGAAGCTCAAAGCAGAAGACAGCTCAAACGAGAAGACAAACAGAATTTGTTCAGGTGGTTGATCCTGCACTTTTGACTCGTATCAGTATCTGCAATGCAGCGAAAAGCTACTCAGGAGTCGGTTAAAATCATCCTTACTGTGAGAGAGGGAGGTGAGGAATAGACAACGACAGAAGACACGTTACTTCGACAAAGAGAAATTACAGAAAGTGATCTCCCCCTTCATCCGCTCGCTATACCACTGAGTGAGGTACTGCAAGTTGAAACAGTTGGGCTCTTTAAACAAAAAGTCGATCACTGCGATCTTAATAATAAATTATCAAAGTCTTGGAGAGGACAAGTCACCGTTATCACTCCAAATGGGTTAGGTCGGAGGCGGCGTGCAATACTCCTTGGGAACATAAAGTGAAGCAGTTCAAACAGAGCAGAAGGTTTCAACAATCAGGCTGGACTCGAGGTGTTTACCATTTACCCTTTCGGGCATCGTATAGGTATAGGGGCGATTGTCCAAGTAGTAGCTTGTTGTGTCATCATATTGTTGATCGTGTTGTTATGAAGGCAATAATCAGCTTGGAACCCGAAATACAATTTTCTAACTCACAAGGTATTCATGTGAAACACGGAATTAGTATTATTCATCACAAGATTTGGAGAATGCATCGCATTGCTACCGAGGATTCGATTGTTCTATACATCTCGCGTAACATAACTCCCACTCAGTTCAGTAACAAAGAACAGGCGGGGAACTGAGCTCGCTGACCAAACAGAAAAGGAAAGACAAAACTCTTCTTCTTTCCAACAAAAAAGATGAAGAACAAGAAACTGTATCACGCATGGTTGTCCCAAACTTCATAATAGCCCAACTGAGCATAGAAGTTGGAATATGGAATATACGTAACATGACAAGGTCTCGAAGAACCCTATCAACTTGCTATACGGTACGACCAGCGGGGAGCTTTGCACCATTTGAAAGAGGGTGCCTCCCAACCATTGCGACCGAGTTGGAAATCTGAACAATAAATTATCGAAGTCTTGGAGAGGACAAGTCACCGTTATCACTCCAAATGGGTTAGGTCGGAGGCGGCGTGCAATACTCCTTGAGAACGATGAGAACAAAAGAGAAGAGAGGGAAGTGAATCTAATTAAGGAGAGCAACCGTGGAGTTGTTTCCGGATATGATGAGTTGGAACAAGAGAAACATATCTTGGAGAGGACAAGTCACCGTTATCACTCCAAATGGGTGAGGTCGGAGGCGGCGTGCAATACTCCTTGAGAACATAAAGTGAAGCAGTTCAAACAGAGCAGAAGGTTTCAACAATCAGGCTGGACTCGAGGTGTTTACCATTTACCCTTTCGGGCATCGTATAGGTATAGGGGCGATTGTCCAAGTAGTAGCTTGTTGTGTCATCATATTGTTGATCGTGTTGTTATGAAGGCAATAAGTAGTATCAATCAGCTTGGAACCCGAAATACAATTTTCTAACTCACAAGGTATTCATGTGAAACACGGAATTAGTATTATTCATCACAAGATTTGGAGAATGCAGCGCATTGCTACCGAGGATTCGATTGCTCTATAATGCTGGCTATTTCATTGACAAGCAAAAGGATTTGAAGAAGATGAAGTCTTGGAGAGGACAAGTCACCGTTATCACTCCAAATGGGTTAGGTCGGAGGCGGCGTGCAATACTCCTTATGAAGAAGCTCAAAGCAGAAGACAGCTCAAACGAGAAGACAAACAGAATTTGTTCAGGTGGTTGATCCTGCACTTTTGACTCGTATCAGTATCTGCAATGCAGCGAAAAGCTACTCAGGAGTCGGTTAAAATCATCCTTACTGTGAGAGAGGGAGGTGAGGAATAGACAACGACAGAAGACACGTTACTTCGACAAAGAGAAAATACAGAAAGTGATCTCCCCCTTCATCCGCTCGCTATACCACTGAGTGAGGTACTGCAAGTTGAAACAGTTGGGGTCTTCGAACAAAAAGTCGATCACACTGCGATCTGAACAATAAATTATCAAAAATCTTGGAGAGGACAAGTCACCGTTATCACTCCAAATGGGTGAGGTCGGAGGCGGCGTGCAATACTCCTTGAGAATGATGAGAACAAAAGAGAAGAGAGGGAAGTGAATCTACCGGGGGTCTGGTGATAACCATCTCCATTAATTAAGGAGAGCAACCGTGGAGTTGTTTCCGGATATGATGAGTTGGAACAAGAGAAACACATCTTGGAGAGGACAAGTCACCGTTATCACTCCAAATGGGTTAGGTCGGAGGCGGCGTGCAATACTCCTTGAGAACATAAAGTGAAGCAGTTCAAACAGAGCAGAAGGTTTCAACAATCAGGCTGGACTCGAGGTGTTTACCATTTACCCTTTCGGGCATCGTATAGGTATAGGGGCGATTGTCCAAGTAGTAGCTTGTTGTGTCATCATATTGTTGATCGTGTTGTTATGAAGGCAATAAGTAGTATCAATCAGCTTGGAACCCGAAATACAATTTTCTAACTCACAAGGTATTCATGTGAAACACGGAATTAGTATTATTCATCACAAGATTTGGAGAATGCATCGCATTGCTACCGAGGATTCGATTGTTCTATAATGCTGGCTATTTCATTGTCAAGCAAAAGGATTTGAAGAAGATGAAGTCTTGGAGAGGACAAGTCACCGTTATCACTCCAAATGGGTGAGGTCGGAGGCGGCGTGCAATACTCCTTGAGAACGATGAGAACAAAAGAGAAGAGAGGGAAGTGAATCTACCGGGGGTCTGGTGATAACCATCTCCATTAATTAAGGAGAGCAACCGTGGAGTTGTTTCCGGATATGATGAGTTGGAACAAGAGAAACATATCTTGGAGAGGACAAGTCACCGTTATCACTCCAAATGGGTGAGGTCGGAGGCGGCGTGCAATACTCCTTGAGAACATAAAGTGAAGCAGTTCAAACAGAGCAGAAGGTTTCAACAATCAGGCCGGACTCGAGGTGTTTACCATTTACCCTTTCGGGCATCGTATAGGTATAGGGGCGATTGTCCAAGTAGTAGCTTGTTGTGTCATCATATTGTTGATCGTGTTGTTATGAAGGCAATAAGTAGTATCAATCAGCTTGGAACCCGAAATACAATTTTCTAACTCACAAGGTATTCATGTGAAACACGGAATTAGTATTATTCATCACAAGATTTGGAGAATGCATCGCATTGCTACCGAGGATTCGATTGTTCTATAATGCTGGCTATTTCATTGTCAAGCAAAAGGATTTGAAGAAGATGAAGTCTTGGAGAGGACAAGTCACCGTTATCACTCCAAATGGGTGAGGTCGGAGGCGGCGTGCAATACTCCTTGAGAACGATGAGAACAAAAGAGAAGAGAGGGAAGTGAATCTACCGGGGGTCTGGTGATAACCATCTCCATTAATTAAGGAGAGCAACCGTGGAGTTGTTTCCGGATATGATGAGTTGGAACAAGAGAAACATATCTTGGAGAGGACAAGTCACCGTTATCACTCCAAATGGGTGAGGTCGGAGGCGGCGTGCAATACTCCTTGAGAACATAAAGTGAAGCAGTTCAAACAGAGCAGAAGGTTTCAACAATCAGGCCGGACTCGAGGTGTTTACCATTTACCCTTTCGGGCATCGTATAGGTATAGGGGCGATTGTCCAAGTAGTAGCTTGTTGTGTCATCATATTGTTGATCGTGTTGTTATGAAGGCAATAAGTAGTATCAATCAGCTTGGAACCCGAAATACAATTTTCTAACTCACAAGGTATTCATGTGAAACACGGAATTAGTATTATTCATCACAAGATTTGGAGAATGCAGCGCATTGCTACCGAGGATTCGATTGTTCTATAATGCTGGCTATTTCATTGACAAGCAAAAGGATTCGAAGAAGATGAAGTCTTGGAGAGGACAAGTCACCGTTATCACTCCAAATGAGTGAGGTCGGAGGCGGCGTGCAATACTCCTTATGAAGAAGCTCAAAGCAGAAGACAGCTCAAACGAGAAGACAAACAGAATTTGTTCAGGTGGTTGATCCTGCACTTTTGACTCGTATCAGTATCTGCAATGCAGCGAAAAGCTACTCAGGAGTCGGTTAAAATCATCCTTACTGTGAGAGAGGGAGGTGAGGAATAGACAGACAAGTCTTCCTTACAGGAAGATGAAGAACAAGAAACTGTATCACGCATGGTTGTCCCAAACTTCATAATAGCCCAACTGAGCATAGAAGTTGGAATATGGAATATACGTAACATGACAAGGTCCCGAAGAACCCTATCAACTTGCTATACGGTACGACCAGCGGGGAGCTTTGCACCATTTGAAAGAGGGTGCCTCCCAACCATTGCGACCGATTTATCAAAGAAGTGAAGCAGGAATGAAATATCACACATAAAAGCAGCTTAGAACCCGAAAAACAATTTTCAAACTTTGATTTGAAGAGAACAAATGAAGTAGAAAACACAAACCTGGTATACTAACAAGTCCAATGACATTCATCTGTTTTATTGTTGGTACCAATCCATTCTTGAAGGCAGTACAGAGTAGTGGTTTAGTTGCTTCGTAGCCAGTACCTCCATGACTTAGTATCGATTCAATAAGTGAAGAACCTTCACCAGTGTAAATGCTTGAGATAGTTCTCTCAAGTCCTAAAGAGACAGCTGTAAGACTATTTCCTAAAGTCATTCCCCACATTGTAATTGCATAGATCGGTTTCCACAAAGGATTTGCATTAACAATCCACAAGGCAATACACAAATTACAACCAACTCCTATCAAAAGAGCTGTTATTATATCACCAATCATTCCTGGATAGCTGTGACTCATGCCAGCTTTAACCTATTTGTTTTTTTTGTTTTTTTTTCAAGTTTGACAGGGAATTGAACTAAATCGAAAAAAACAACATACCTCATAAGCAGCAATAGTTGCCATGACAACCAGGACAGTGAGGACTACAATGAGAGAATTACTAACAAATATTGGAGTTAAAATAAACCCAAGACATATCAATTGAACAGCAGATCTCAAATATGAAACAATCAGTTCTCTAGCGAGTGACAGTTCAAGCCACCAAGCACCAAATGCTACAACTAAAAAAACACCTCCGGCGCCGAATGATTGCGCGAATGATAACTGAACAGTTAAACTACCACTCGTTGTTGTCCTTGAGATTCCCGTCATCTGTGAGTCAGCTATGCTTTCAATATGATACGATAGCCCCATCAGGGCTGTAGTAAGTCCTATTCCCCATATGGCTATCGTTGACAACTCTTTTGATATCATTATTGTTTTCTTTTTACTGAATTCAAAGAAATATAATAAACCAATTGAAGAATAGAATAACAAAAAAAAAAAAAAAAAGAAAGAAAATCAAATTAGTCTAAAAGTTAATAAATGAAAAAAGAATTACAAGTTTTGAATACAAACAGATTGTCCAAGGGAAAAGATCTTTTTTTTTTTTTAAAAAATAATAAAATCTAAGAAGCAGAAAAATAACAAATTTTACAGACAGACGTCAGAACAGCATTCGGAAATTTACGTAAAAGTGAATAATCATATAGTTTCAATGTTTATCATGACAGAGCTCTTTAAGCAATTTGAATTCACGTCAGAAGATCTACGTTTGCTCCTTCGTTCTAACGACACACACACTGCTGTGTTTTGTAAAAACGAAAGGGAATATAAAAAAAAAAATTATATGAAATGCTGCGAAAAGATGATATCTATCAATTCGCGCCTGTAGTACTACCAAAAGAGATGATTCTTGTGTAGGCTTTATAGTATCTATCTTGTAACAAGTCACGGTATCTGATTGTTATCAATAAATCAAAATATTGTTACAGATTTACAGAAATAGTTGAAACAGGTTGAAGGTAACAGGGAGCTTCAGATAGTCTCGCTTGAGGTCGTTTCTTATGTCGCTGAACAGATGGAGCTTTTTTACCTGCAGCACGACGTTCATCAGCTATGCGATGCCGTTCTTGAATCCGAGCTCTGTACCCACTTCCTTTGTAAGAAACAGGAATATCCGGTTCAGCTAAATGTCTTGGGATAGGATAGTCAACAATATCTCTAACACGTTCTGCTACACTTGGAGACTTCCTACCAACACGAGTTGTTGGAGTGGTAGCTCTATTATTTTCTTTTTGAATATCAATATCGCGGTATCTAATCTCTGTTGCTGTACTGTGATCAACGAATCTCTCTCCAACATATCTCGTGGGTAATGGAGGAGCAGTATAACTAACAGCTTGGTGTGCAGCAACATAGGCGTCGTTAATCGCGTCTTGTTTAATTGCTTCTGAGATGAGTCGTGACTTTCCTTCAAAAAGTAATCTTTCAGAGTACTTCATCCCATCAGAGAAGTCTGGTGCTCTAGGACTAACACAACCTAAAGGCATTGGAACAGCTGACGGATGAATGGCTGGTGATGGTAACGGTGATATATGAGACGGAATAGGAGCAACAGCTGCAGGAGCAGGTGGAGGTGAAAGCCTTAGAACACTTTGATGACTAAATGAAGCACTACGACTTAAACCAATATTACTATCCGAAGGGTTCGCTGTACCACTTCGTGACGGTGGGTTTATCTGAGGTGGTGGTCTTCCCACACGAGGAGGGGATCTTCCCACACGAGGAGGAGATCTTTCCACACGAGGAGGGGATCTTCCCACACGAGGAGGGGATAGTTTTGAGGAATGCACTCGACCTTCACTCCGGTGACGAGTACTCAAATTAGCAGTCGGAAGTATCTTTTGACTCGCAGCACTACCAGAACGACTTCTGTTAACACTGAGATCACTTAATACAACTCGACGTGTTCCAGAAGTGTAATTTGTGAATGATTCACGAAGTGATTTCTCTCCATCTTCAACTTCATTTCGATCAATTCGAAGCCTGAGTTCCTGTTCTAAAAACTGAAGGTCTTCGTCAGCAATCGCCTTTCGCTTGTTTCTCCATTCCGTGCTGCGGAGGTTCAGCATATCGATTTCGTTTTCATAATTCTTAATCTTGTCGGCAATCAGGTAAGCATCAGTAGTTTTCATTTGAATTTCTGACTCTACTTTTGCAAGTCTCTCTCGTTCGCTATCCCGACTTCGTCTGAGTCTCTCTGTTTCTTCGACTCTCGCAGTGAGGTCAGTCTGAGCACGTTGGTAATTCGCTTTTAGTGATTGGTTCTGACCCTGAGTTTCAACCAGTTCTTCTGACTGGTCTTGTAGAGGTTCCGTTATACCGGCGAGCTCTTCTCCTACTTTCGCAATATTCTCATTTAAAAGATCAATTTCCTCTGTGATCGACTCAACGTGCTGCTTTTTGCGTTCTGCTTCTTCTTGAGCTTTAGCAAGTTTTCTTTCAATAGATGAAACGGTTACTTTTGCTGATTCATAGTCTCGTTCTGCTGCGCGAAATCTTTCGTTTGCTCGAGAGACTTGTTGATTGATGTCGTTAAGTTTGTGTACTTTTATCAACTCCTGATTTCTGACAGCTCCAAGCTGCTCTTGAAGTTTACGTACTTGTGCTCCAGTCTCAGAACTCTCTTCGAATAACTCAGACATTTGTTCCTGCATTTCCTTTTCTCTCTCGACAGCGGCTTCGACTTTTTCAGAAGCAGATTCTATGGCCTCTCCTAGAGATTCTTTTTCGCCTTCCAATCTTGATACTAGAGTGTTTAGCGCTTCTCTGTCGGCTTTTAAATTATTAACGTCGGTGAATTTATTTGTTATTTCAAGTTGCTGTGATGCATCTTCCTGAAGATCCATGCAGCGAGTATATAAGCTTTCGATTAGAGCTGGAAACATTTCAGCCATGTCGTGCAGTGCATGGATGCTAAAGACACCGCATTGTCCTCCAATTTTTGAGTAAACTTGTGCGATTAAATTAGATTTCATGTTAACTCCAACTTTTCTGAGAAGGCCATCGAATTCACTGACTGAAATCCGATCCACACAAACTGCTCCTAACTCATCAAGAATAATATCCAATTTACGCTGCAGAGTTGCTGGCGGTTGCATTTTTTTTTTTTTTTTATTTAATTTTTGAGTACCCGCCTGGACTGATAATATGTTGAATTTGAATTTTATATTCTTCTCGAAAACATTCAAAAAAAAAAAAAAAAAAAAAAAAAAGATCATCCCTGCAACCATGACAACCCTTTTTTTTTTTTTTTTTTTTTTTTACATCTTTTCTGAAAAATATAATGGCTTAATGAAAAACAGTCTATAATGTCAAAAAAAAAAAAGAAAAGAGAAAAAACAATTTTTCGGTATTGCTCTACGTACCTGAGTCTGAGAATATAAATGCGTGTCCGGAGGACGTTTTTTACTGAACGAAGAAACCGTACAGAGGAGGAAGGAAAAAATCCATTCAGCCCAGGTCGCACGTAATTCACTCGATGAAAGGGACAAAGGGAATATATTGTAAAAAAAAAATAAAACAAAAGTAAACTAGCTTACGATTTTCTAGTACCCAACAGATGAAAGAAAGCACTTGGATGATACCAAAATTTTCACACCACACGCACGGTTCTTGAGAATGGAAAAAAAAAAAAAAAAAAAAAAAAAGAAGGCGAGATAAGGTGATAACACAACAACCAGAAGGAACAATTTTTTTAATAAAATTAAAAATTTTGGATTTAAAGAGTAATTCAAAAAAAAAAAAAAAAAAAAAAAAAAAAAAAAAACTATTCTAAAACAAAAAAGAATAGAAATTTATTTGCTATTAAAAAGAACAAAAAAGGAAGCAAGAAGAAAGGTTTCCAAAAAGAAGTTGTGACGGTTGTGCTTGACCTGCAGATCTATCAGATTGAAAAGAAGCATTAAAATGATAAAAAGGGGGAGGAGGGGAATCAAGAGAGCTTTATCCTTACACCAGAAAAAACGATACTCTGGTATTAAAGAATCCGTACTGGCATGCAATTAATAAGAAAAACAGTCGTGTAGCAGTTTTTCTAAATCAAAAAAGCGAAACCAACAAAAGGAAAGATTGGAAGGCGACAAATTTCGTCTGACGTGGTGACGCACTATAAAACGATACCGTCTCCCACGAAAATTGTTGTTCCGAGAGTACATAGTACATGGTTCAGAGTTTTTTGTTTTTTGTTTCGTTTTTCTTTTTCTTTTTTTTTTTTTTTTTTTTTGCAAATTATCTTTTCAGAATAAGGTCAAACTCGCCGAGCATCAGCCAAGCTGCATATACGCCACCGCATTGTGTTTTTCGCCTTACAATTTAATGAAAATAAAACTTTTTTTTTTACATAAGATTGTTTCAACAGAAAATTAAAACAATAATTGACAGGATAATATGAGGTACCAAATATAACACAACCAGGCGAAAAGATAAGCACAATAATCAAAAAAGCTTTCTCTCCGTTCAGGGTGAGAAGGGTGAATTAATACTTTATTCTTACACACACCAAAGGGAAAAACTAAAATAACCGGTCGCAAACTGTCAGCAGCAGCGTAGTACGCTATTGCAAAAATAAAAATACCGCTGGAAGCCACCGTGAAAGTTGAGCACCCTCTTTCGTCTCTATGCCATTCATAATTCGCTTATAATTTTATCAAAACTTGCCCCAATCTGGTTAAAACCCTCAAGGTAGGGGAACGACCCTGTAGAAAAGGGGGTAAGTTGATAAATACCTATGTTACGTAGGGGGGGGGGATGTATGTTCGATTTTGTGAAAATTAAAACTGTGTTATATCATAAAAACATAAAGATAATTCAACATTAGTTTTAGTTACAGTGACTAAGGGTGATGGCGCAACTTAGCATAATAAAGTAACTATACTATAGGTTTCAAAGTAATCCATATACCTCTTACCTCTATTCCAGTATGGTGTAGAAGTAAGTCAGTCAAATGTTGAGACTGAGTCATTCCAGTTTGCAGGACTGAAAATGTAGTTACTTTTAGTTTCATGTTTATAATAAAAAAAATAAAAAAAGTAGGGGGAGGGAATAAGAGGGAAAATCAATCCACTCTTTATCAATAAGAAGAAGGAAAAAAAAAAAAAAAGGGGGGAAAAAAAAAAAAAAAACGTTCCCAACAACTTTGACCTTTTTTCAGAATTAGTACAGCAATATATCACTGACGTCCAAAAAGACGAGGTGAGGTCCGTTGCTGTCCACGTACGAAATCGCTTAATATATATAAGCCGAGTAGGTCAAAGCCGTTTTCTATCAGCAGAGTCACATGTTTCGTTAAAGAAGAAGTGAAGTCTCAAGTAAGATCCCTCTTTAAACTAACTTTATCGGAGATTCTCAGTGCCGTCAGAGGAGGAATGCTAATTTTATGCCTTTTTTTTTTTTTTTTTTTTTTTTTGTTTTTTTGTTCCATTCGATAATTAATACGTTGACTTTTTTTTTTTTAAAAAAAATTAAAAAAAAATTAAGAAATTTATAAAATAAAAAAAAAAAAAAATGGACAAAGATTCTTCGTGTTGGAATTACTGTAAGTAACTCACTTCTATAAAACGCTCTTGGATTAATCTTTCTTGTTGTTTTTTTTTTGTTGTTTTTTTAAAAAAAGAAAAAAAAAAGTCGCACATTAGTTAGTTTTTTAGCTGTAGTATAATTGCAGAGAGTCACAAATAAAAAAAACTAAATTAACAAAAAAATTAATCAAAAAATCAAATGGACATTCACAGTCACATGTTTTTTGTTAGTTGTTTTAATTCAACGTTGCTGTATAGTATGAGTGCTAGGTACCTCCTAGCATTATTGATGAAAAGAAAACAAAACGATAGCATTAATCGCATCAACAATACTGCAACAAAGAGAGGAAAGAAATTCTTTTCTTTTTTTTTTTTTTTTTCATCACAATTATTATTTCGAGTCTGGCGATAAGAGATGTAAGCCCTATGTGTGGAACAGTTACCACTAGGCGATCGATGTCGTTGATAGGAATTTTATTATTTTTTTTTTTTTTTTTGAGACTGCTTCCAGTAATATCTCAAAAAAAAAAAAAAAAGGGGGGAAAAAAAGCAAACAAAACGAAAAAGGGAAAAAACGTATAAGTAGTTTTTCACTACAATCATAATGACGCGAGAAACAAACCTCACACCTAAAAACTATGTCGCCTATTGAATAAGAAACTTTCCCACCAGTAAATAGTCATTTAGAGTGAACGAAGCATTTATTTCTTGAGAGCATGTAAAGTGCGAATTGTAAGATATTTAAAATTCAAAAAAAAAAAAAAAAAAAAAAAAAAAACCCTATTCCGACAGGGAAGAAAATTAAATCGGACAGGGCGATATTACATCAATGTAAGAAAATAAGGCAGGGGGGAAAAGAAAAGAATGGATTATCTTGTTTATTGAAATCGGCGGCGGACTTACAGGAGGCCAACAACTACTCTTGTTCGGCCTTTTACAGCATAATGATCAAAAGGGGAAAAAAAAAGAAAAACCTCTCTCGTAATTGGATTTACGAGGTAGTGATACGTATCTGCTGTTCCAAAGTGCAACCGAACAGGTTCTTTTATTGACATTGTTGCGTTAATGCACAGTGTCATAACTTTATCAGTGGCCAAAAGCTAAAAAAAAAACTTCTTTTCATTTGAAATAGAAAAGGTGTACAGATTTTCTTTTTTTTTTTTGGTAGATATTTGGAAAAAAGGGGAGAACACCCAACACCAGAGACAATGCTGGAAGAAAACAAAAAAAAAAAAAAAGGAATATCCTCTGGGAGGCGACATGAATTTGCTTGTATGCATGACATCCGTAAGGAAATTGTGATTCCTCTTTTATTTTTTTTTTTTATACTTATGAATTGGCTTGTCATTATTAGCAGATCCAGCAATTAAAAAAGTAGCAAAAAAAAGTGCACGTAATTCTCAAATCCTGAGGAGTAACAATATTATTATTATTATTTTTTTTTTTTTTGGCAAAGCTCCCCGAAGGGGGGTTTTTGGTTTTTATTCACTCACGGCATAGGAGGTACTCGACGACCACATTAAAAAAGTTTTTTTTTTTTTTTTTTTTTTTTTTTTTCAAATAATCAGAAGAAAAAAAAAGAATCGGCACCTCACTAAATAATTCCCACACTTTTGTTGCTTGTTTACGCGCAACCGGAAACAAGCCTATAAAGTAAAGGTGTTAACGTTTGCAAAATAAGTATTCGAGATAGAAAAAAAAACAGTAGTTGCTGCCACTGTAAACAAGATCCCCAACAGAAAACCTCAATGAAGAAGAACAACAACCAACGGGGAAAAAGCAACAAAAGAATAGGCTACGTCATACTGCACGAATTTATTAATTAAGGTCGTTTGAAATGCTAAAGTTACTACTACATAATTATAAAAACATAATGAAGACTTGTAGAAAATACCCCCCCGCAATTTCTGCAAGGCTATCCTGTGGACCCAATCCGAGCCCACTCCATGAAAAAATACTATCCAAAAAAATCCAATTCCGGTACTGGGGCACCCCCTAACGGCCCACTTGTTTCAAAATTTCATTTCTTGTTCTAATCGTAAAGGAAACTTTTGCCTTGTAAGCTGTGCATTCCTATCAGGAACCGAATTTGAATTTTTTGGATAGTATTTTCGAGCAAAAAAAAAAAAAAGTCGGTGGCGACGAAAACGTGACACTAACAACAGATACCTAAAATATTTTTATTTTATTTTCATTTTTTTTTTTTTTTTTTTCGAGAATGTCCATGTAAGAGTGAAAGAAAATCCGAACGAGGAAAGAAGCACATTTCACACCAAATCACAACAATTAAAAAAAAAAAAAAAAAAAAAATGAAAAAATAAATAAGCTATTTATTTATTTTTATTATTTATTTTACGTAAGAGAGCCACACAAACAACAACAACAACAACAAAAAAAAAAAAAAAAAAAAACCAGCTAAAACAGTAGTCTGACCAACATAACCTGATTAGATGCATCGATTAAGTCGCGTTCGTCACTTAGCGAATCCAAAGGAAAGGGCATGGGAGCTAAAAGAACAAGATACTAGCGATATAAGAAAGGCGTTGTAAAGAATAAAGTGGGGGTTGGGAAGTGGGTGAGGAAAAAAAATGGGAATATGAAAATCAAGTAATTCGCGAGGGAATAAAACACACAAAAATCCAAACTGCCTTCTAAAAGTATTAGAAGGTTCTTTGAGAGAGCCAACATACAATTTAACAAGCCAACAAAGAAAGATACGAAAAATGGCTTTTTAACAAAACCAAAAACAAAAAAAAAAAACTCATGATACACAGCTGTAATCTGAAGTACTGCGTTAACACTTTTGTTTATGTACAAAACTGCAAGCTACATCAACTGCGAGGGCTAAGCTGAAGTGGGTTTATGGCACTGCTAAATTGCATTATTTTTATATTAATTTCTTTTCTTTTTTTTTTTTTTTTGTTCTGACAGTAGTTTTGTTCAATTTCAAAGGGAACTTCAGGTGGGGGGGGTGAAATAAAAAAAACAATATTATACTTTTATGTACTTGCTACCAAAAGTAGGAAAGAAACAGTTACACGGAAAACTTAAGAAAGTTACAAAAATACCCAAGAGACTGGTTGCTTTTTAATGTTCTGGTAATAATTTCTCAAAAAAAAAAAAAAAATATTCAATTTTCTTCCTCATTTTTTATTTTTAATTTCCTGTGTTAATTCACAAAAAAAACTATGAAAAAAAAAAAAAAAAACTCAAAGGGAAAACTTCCAATTCCGCACAAAGCTCACTAATTTCAACACAGGGTTTTTCAAAAAAAAACCATCAGCCTTTTGTGTTCGGTATTGCTGAGGATTTTGAAGGCAGTACAAGAGCTTCGTGCCCCGTTTTACTTTCCCATTCAGCACACAAATCTATGAATTCATAGTAATGAATAAACAACAATAATACCAACGGTCGAGGATGCATTAGTAATAATGATTATCAGTCAATTAAAAAAAAAACAACACAAATTCAATCAAATGCAAAAATTCGTAGGACAACTTGACTGCATAAGTTAGATACTTTGCTGGTCGGCAACAGGAATTTCGATTGCCACCAGGCTGTCTGTAACTTGAAGGTGTCTTGACCCTGAGACTCGGGAGTATGACATGCAAAAGGACAGTAGTTGTCTAAAGTGACCCAGCCCTGCACATATACCATACTCAGTAAAACTTCCAGAGGCTGAGAACACTATCAGGACCTGAAGCATAGCCCAACTTGTCTGTGAATTATGGAAACCTCGGAGGCCGGTTGAAAATATAATTTTGGTGTGGAGCTGGAGAGTTTTTCAAACTTTGTGTTGAAATACGGAATTTTGAAAAAAAAACCTTGTGCGGAGTTAGGGATTTTCCCAAACTCATAAAAAGCCGGGGGGTATGAAACGAGACTTTGACTAGATGACATGAAGGCAAACAAATTTTCATACAAACGATGACAATGCAGCTTTTTCAATAACTTATTCTTTTTCTATAATGTCTAAGTCACGAAAGACCTATGTATATATTTTTTTCTTTTTATTTTTCTTTGAAAAAGCTGATTCTCCCGCATTCGAAGGGGAAATGTTAGTTCCACCCAAATAACAACTATATAGATCTATCTGTACTTCCCTCTGCAGGGATGAACGCACAGATGATTGCTATCGCGAGATTGGAGCTGTGGTGTTGGCAACAACAACAACAACAAGAAAAAAAAAAAAAAACAAGAAAAAAAAAAGAAAATCAAGAGAGAACCTTGCTTTCACTAAAGCTAACTAGTTGCAGCAAGTGTTCATAAACCATTATTAAAAAAAAATGGTTTTTTCTTTCTTTCCCTTTTTTTTTTTTTTTTTTTTTTTTTTTTTTTCCTTTTGGGAGGAGAGAGAATAAAAATAATTTGGGGCGGGCGGGAGAGAATAACAATAATTGGGGCGAGGGGAGTGAAGCTGACTTAACATTCTGCTCCCGAAATTCTTTTTTAATGTCCATACTCTACACCATTTACGTTGAGTGCAAAAAGGAAAAGAAAAACGTGGGGCATAATTGTTATATTCGAGGAAACTGGTTTTTGCCTGTCTTACTTTGCCTACAGATGGCAACACAATGCAGTGGATACTGTTTATTCACATCGGAAGTAGTAGTTCTTCTGACTTCGAAAAGATTCAAAAAAAAAAACAAATTATATTTTTTTCCCTTTTTTTTTTTTTTTTTTTTTTGAAGTTCCATTAGTAGTACAAAAAAAAAAAAAGAATATAATAATTAAAAAAAAAAATTGACTTTAACTTATATACTCTACAGAAAATCGTGATCATAACAATAGGGATGTTATGTTCGTGCACGAATCCGTGAAAGTTAAAGGAGGCTTACAGACACTGCCAACAATTCTTTTTAACTCTTGCGAAAAAGAGTATTTTATGAAGTTGGCCTGATTCGTTGTTTCCTTTTTTTTTTAATTCTAATAGAAATCGAAGTTCCAAAGCAGTCCAAAGTGACAACTTAAAGTATAAAAATAAAAAATAAAACTGATCAAAAAAAAATGAGACAGTTTAAATGCTACACTCCACTCTTAGTCCCGCCAACAATGAATATCACAACCCTTATTCGTAGTGTTACTTTTTCAGTGATTGGGGGGACGACAGCTGATTTTTTTATTTTTTCATTTTTTTTTTTAATTTTTTCTTTTTTTTTTTTTTTTTTTTTTTTTGGTTAAAACAAGAATTTGGTAATTTTGAAGCCCTCTCAGGACAACCGGATGGGGAGTTTGACTTGGGTGGCGAAGGGCACTGCCAACAATAAAACACCAATAAACTCATCGTCGGTTTACTACTCATTAAGTGAAATGGAGAACGGCAGCTGATTCTTCGCACTTAAAAGACATGATCATTACACACAGGCACACACAGGCATTGTACGTTAGCAACTCTTTTTTTTTCTTTTTCTTTTTTTTTTTTTTTTTTGACAACTAAGGTTACTACATCGCTAATGTGAATACAAGTACCAAACAAAACAAGAAAACAAAAAAAAAACGATAAATCGATAAAATAAAGGCTACAAATCACTCATTTTTTGATGCTGTGTTTTAATGGGATAGGTGGTGAGTCTGAGGGAGACAATGATTCTTTTTTTATTTTTTATTATTTTTTTTTTTTTTGAAAATACAAGAGACGTATTTTCAGTAAACAATTTCACTAAGTCCTCTCAATAATTTTCAAGACTAAGAGTCACCACCAAAAAAAAAAAAAAAAAAAAAAAGTTGTTATTTTTTTTTTTTCTAATTTTTTCGAAAACTGAGAATAATCAGAAGAAAAAATGAAGAATAAAAAAAAAAAAAACAACAAAAAAAAACCAATTTGAAGACAATGGATTCGAAGTACATAATGCAATGGTGATATCTGGGTTGATATGTTAAGCAAATGATGTCTTTCACAGCAACGTATCAAATAAAGACCCAAATACTACAAGGGTCACCATTTTTATATTGTGTGAGCCACTACGAATACGCGTCCCATATATTAAATAAAAAAAAAAAAAAAAAAAAAAAAAACAGCTAAAAACAATACTCGTGGTAAAAACACACGAAAAAGAAAATTTAAAGAATAAAGAAAAAATCATTCAGAATCAGGCCTTATAGTTTCTTTTCTTTTTTTTTTTTTTTTTTTTTTTTTGTTGATCACAGACAGTATTACTGACAGCGCGCTGGGAAAATAGATAACTTTTTTTGACATAAATAAACGGCTCTTAATCTGAATAGTTTCTCCTCCGACTTCGTCGGGTGCAAAAAAAAAAAAAAAGAAAACGTAATCCGGCTGCACAGTGGAAAGACTAGTAGGGATCACTTTCCCCCGTATTGTAGACACAAAAATAATATGTTGTGTTGGTGTATCAGAATCCTTCCAGTAGGGAATTTTGGATAATAATAATAAGTTTCAAAAAAAAAGAAATATATATATAAATGTTTATAAAATAATAGTAGTAATAAAACGAATATCTACTTCACTTAATTAAAATTATCCATTAGTGAGGTTACACTTTGTTTTTAATTTTTTTTTTTCTTAACTCTTTTTTTTTTTTTTTTTCCCCAAAACAGAACAATTTGGTATGATTATCCTAATCGTCACCTTATTTTCACTTGACGAGATCAGACCACATGAACGGCTAAGGAAAAAAAAAAAATATTATCGTTTTTTTTTTTTTTTTTCGGGGGGAGAAATTAACTTGATATGTAAAAAAAAAAAAAGCGACATAAAAATTTCATAATAGAGCAAAAAAAAATAAATTCAAATAATCATAAAAAAAAAAAAAAAAAAAAAAAACGACAAAAAAAAAACAATAATAATGCTTTTTTTAGTTTTTTTTTTTTTTTCGGTGTTTATAACATACACATACAAATACCATTCGGATGGTTAATTAGACGCAACACTAAAGTAGCTGTAACTCTTGAGTTACAACTACAACATGATTTAAGAACGGATCTGCAAAATATTTTTTCCAGATAATCGAACAGCCTTAAAATGACATGTAAATGACTACCAATATTGTGATACAATTCATTCTACGTCTTCTCTGAATGATGGTTGGAATACTCCCGGACTGTTCTCTTTTGGTCTACAATTATTCATCCAAATCCTACACTTAAATGCTCGATAACAACCTCGTAAAAGAGATTTAAATTCCGGATGGTCAGCTTCGGTTGAATAGTGGAAAGTTAATTTTTTTCGATCAAACTGATACTCTGCTCCATGCACTGTTATTGGAATTCGATGTTTTTCAACAAGATTTCTAACAAAACGAAGAGCATCCTGCTCAGATGCGTGACATGACTTCCACCGATCCAACTCATCTGGTGTCGCTGTTCGCGTTACCATAGTTCCTGTGAGTTTTCTATTATAAACTAATGAACTATCGACTACTAGACCCAAGTCTATCCCCCGATCACCTTCAACAATTACATATTCTCCGACAGCATGATCTTCTTCACTAGCATAGTCAGCTCTACTTCCGTATTTAAACTCAATCTTTAGAACATAACGTTCAATGTCAATTGGTAGTGTTGGTGGTGAAGGTGGAGCTGAACCACTTGATAAACTCCCTTCAATCAAAGCTGGAGGTTCGTCTGCGAAACTATGTGATTCCATATCCATGTGTATGTAATAATCTTATAAAATTAATAAATTGATAACAAATAAACAACAAAAATATAATTGATCCTTTGATTTTGTTCGGTAATTCCTGAGGGTGAAGTATAATGGAGGGTTAAAGAATCACTTGCATAGGGCTTGGCGCTTCTAATCGGAAATCAGAAAACCCTTTACGAACACACACAACACGTTTTTGCAACAAGTGGTAGTGTTGAGTAGCTGAACCACTTGATAAGCTACCTTCAATCAAAGCTGGAGGCTCGTCTGCGAAACAAAGCGATTCCATACCCATGTGTATGTAATAATCTGATAAAAATAATAAATTGATAACAAATAAACAGAAATATAAAAATACAAAATAATTTTTAGCAAGCAATTCTGAGAAGTAATATAAACAGCCACGTGATCTCAACGCCAACAGAAATCCGATCACCCTAAAATAAAAGAACTCCTTTAAGGTTACAATTCGCGTCCACGTAAATCTGAAAACAATCTTTTTTTTTTTTTTTCCCCCCGACTCTCTTTTATTATTATTATTTATTTCATTTTTTTTTTTTTTGTAAAAAAAAAAAAAAAAAACCAAAACAATAACAATAACAGAAAAATGCTAAATATTATTAATAATAATATATTTACTCAAAAAAAGGGAACAAAATCTATTCATGATGTGTGCAAGTGATCATGACGTTATTATGTAAAAGGATAAAAAGAGTACTGCTGTTTTTTTCCAGACTATGTCTTATGGTTTCATTACACCCGGCCTTGTGCTAGTGCATTAGAACCATCGAGGACAAATCTCTTTACGGATTCGTTCCAGGCAGTAGAGCTTCTCAGTAAACCAAATGATGAAAATTCATCAATAAGTTAACATAAAAGCGATAATGCGTCATCGATCTATGTTTCCTTCTTTTAAGCATGTCCTGCTTCAGAATCAGACTCTGGAAGAGACTGTTCACTGCTGCCATTACTTCCTTGGCTGTAGGCAATGTTATTACCACTGAAATCTAGTATTGTTGTTTTTTTTTATTAACTGTGATGTGATTAAAAAAAAGAATCGGCACCTCACTAAATAATTCTCACACTTTGTTTTTGTTTGTGCGCAACCGGAAACAAGCCTATAAAGTAAGGGTGTTAACGTTACGCTGCCACAATCCTCTTTCGCTCGTAAAACATGTCTTCGAGATGAAAAATAAATTGTTTTACGTTGACTGAGTCATACCTTCTTCGTCTGAATTATAATTAGACATTTCGACATCTATACCAGCATACTTTCCGAAGCGGAAGAGAGAAGAGGTTACCTGTTTGTTTGTGCTTTTTAATTTCAAAACTTCTTACAACACAATAATCATAAGAACACATCAAAACACACCTTACTGGGCATTCTTTGTCCAAACAAAACACTATACCAATTGCGAAGACACCCCACGTTGTGTGGATTCTCTTTTTCGCTATATGATTGCTTTATGAACTCGTAAGTTGTTATGTTAAAAGCCAACAAATAACAATGAAAACACAGAAGACCAAAAACCAACAAAAATATAATAAAACTCGTAGCAATCAACCCAACAGATATCGGGTTTGATAACAATGCTTTTGATAGACTTGGATGTGTAGTAGTCATATTTAACAATTCACTCACATTTGAGAGACTATCATCAGACAGGGGGGTTTCTGCTACGGTTGTGTTGAATGAAGACGGTGAGTGTGCTACTTCTATCACAGTATTCATGTATGAGCGAATCTTTAATACCGAGAGTACTGTTACAGCGAGTGATACTCCAGAGACGGTTGTTATAAATCCAAAAAAAAAAGGATAATTTCTACCTCCAATACAAGTACCAATCCACGGGCAATGATGATCGAAGCGCTCAACACAATTATCGCAGTAGGCACAATGGCCTGCTCTGAACGGTTTTGTGTGAGAGCACCTGCTGCACCAAGTACCAACAGCAGCGCCTTGTCCTCGAAGTACAACACCTGGATCCATGGATCCGGTTATCCCCAGGAATATTAACGAAATGGTAGAAAATAAAAACACAAAAACTGCTTCCGTTGCAGTTGCTGTCGACAAAAACAGTCCTGACAAAACAATAATAAGCGTAGCAGACATTGAGCACTTTGGATAGTCTGGTCCTAACATACATTTTCCATTAAATACTATATAAGCCTTACCAATGACAGGAACTCTAAAACAGTGAAAGCAAACAGTTGTGTTGTCGTCCTCACTGTCAAGATCGATACTAGAAACGATCTCGAGGTCATCTGGTGCTCCCATCCACGATGAGTGTGCTGGAAAATTAACATGCCACATCATTCTCCCTGCATACGTAACAACACCAACAAATGACCCAACAGCTCCTTTCGTCACAGTGCTAGTAGATAACGCTCTTACTTTCGTTCCAACTTCCGGTGCTGTTGGTTCGTTTGATTGAATCTCGAGCTCATTGTTGTTATTTTCAAAATCGTCATCAGACACAGCCTGGAGCTGCATCCCTGACTTACCTTACTAACAAAATAAGATGAATTTAAAAAAAAAAAAAGAAATATATAAATCACTCTATAATAAAACGACAATAAATTTAAAGAGAACAGTCAAGGCTTATGAAAGTATAAGTCAATAAAAACATCAATAAAATGTCCAGATTTATTTAATAACGCTATGTTAGTTGTATTTCATCTTTAGGTTCTTCAGTCTCCTTAGTAGATTTATCATCGTGGTCTATTAAGGTATAAGATTCTCGGTAGTAAGAAGTATTCCAGCAATCAGGGAGGGTTCCCCTTCGATATTTAATTCTGGGTTGATACACTTCTATATACCTTTTATCAACGGGTTGAGCTTTATACCGACCGCAAAAACGATCATACTCTTCACAGATAGACACGTGAGACCAGCCCTGAAGTTTTCGAAGACAACCAACAACAACACCTTCTCGATGTCGACCTTTCATCGAATGTAGTAAAATGGGGTGAAGTGTCTTGTCAAGCACGATGCTTAATGCGGCGCTGATGTCTTCTGGGGATACTGAGACAAAGGGTTCTTTGTTACCTTCCATTGCTATGACATGCATTACTTTTACAATTCCTAGACTCTTCAGTTTGTTGTAGTCTGAAGGAAGAGATTCGGTTCCAACGTATAAAATACATTTTAGTTCTAATTTTTTTAAAAATTTATTATTTTCTTTAGTTGGGCATCCTGATCTGTATACGTTAGGCATTATCATTCCGAAATTCATCGGCGGGATGAGGAGATCGTCCATTTTGAATGTTTCTGTGGGGGAAAAAAAAAAAATAAATAAGAAATGACATAAGACACTTAATGTTAAATATCATCCCCCTTTTTTCAAAATAAAATAAACTTTCCGACATGTTGTTGGGGTATTCCCGCTAATGGCTGTTTTAGAATTATATATTTATAAAACAAAACAAACGATACTTTGTTTTTTTTGTTTTTTTAGTTTTCACGTGCTTTCAGGCATCCCTACTTTTTTTTTTTTTTTTTTTAACTATCTACTGCGTCTTTGCCCCTTTTGTTTCTTTTTCAAATTAGAGGGAGACTTTTCGTACCTCTGAAAGTACAGAGCAGCAGTGTTCTTCTTTTTGCGTATGTTACATTTTTTTTTTTTTTTTCCGCATGAGGGGCCATTTCGATGCTGGTACATGATTTCTCAAGTTGAAAACGAACAGGTACTTAATTTTTTTTAATTTTTTTTCCTCCAGAGTGGTCCATCCCAACCTCCCTGTTACTTCTTTTTGTTTCTTTCTTATAAAGAGAGGTCAACCTTCCTCAGGAAAAATTAAAAAAAAAATCGGGATGATGGTTGGTGCACAAAAACATAACCTAGTCAACTGTTTACAAAATTATCGCATTTTTTTTTTTTTTTTTTCCCCTTTGTTTTTTTTTTTTTTTTTTTTTTTTTTCCCTTATGTGTTCTTTCTTATTTTCCTCACTGCGCCTCCCCTCAGGATAAGAGAGATTGATACTAATTTTTTTTCAAGCAACTTTATTTGTTTGCATTACTTATGTAGAATAATCCAATAAAGTAGATAGGACTTTTCTGTAGGCAATTAAGGTTATTAGATTAAGGGAACAACTGCACAAAAAAAAAAAAAAGAAGAAGAAGAAGAAGAAAAAAAAAAAGGTAAATCATGTACCTACGCAATCTTCTACCAAACGCAAAGAAGCAGATGCTGAAGGTATGAAAAAAAAAAAAAGAAAATATTCACGGAGCAGCTAAAAACACAGTTGAGTTTACGAAAGGGAATAAAGAGATTAAATGACGCACGCTATGTGCTATACTTGAAAGAAAGAAATCAGAATCACAATTACTTTGCTTCCACTGGGCAACAGGCGTCAACTTCACGTGAACCACGCAGGCAGGGGAAACGTTGTAGAAAGTGGAGCCTTGCTCCAGTTGTTGTTTTTTTTTCTTTTGTTCTGTTTTTTTGCTTGTCAACGGACAGGTAAAGAAAGCCTAGATTTCAAAATCTCCTACTTGTCCGTCCAAACAAAAGATCTGAATAAAAAAAGTGAATAAAAAATAAATAAAAACTAAAAAAAAAGAAAACTACACCCGTATAGTGCTTTTCTTTTATTTTGCAACCGTCAGGCTCTTTTTTTTTTTTTTTTTTTTTTTTTTTTAGTGGTGACACATTTCTGGAAAAATATTGCCGCATTTTTTTTTACTATTTTTTTTTTTTTTTTTTTTTTTCCCATGCAGCTGTCGATCACAGTAAGAAATCGGGGAGGGGTAAGATCCTAAGATCAATAATGAGGAAGGTAACATACATCGCATTTTTTTTTTTTAATTTTATTCTTTCTTGGTGGAGTGAGAAGGGGAATAAAAGTAGGGCGAACCAGAGACCCGGGAAAGAAGTTAAACACAAAGACAGGCAGACAGGCATTCAATTAGCTCATTCTTTCGAAACCACAAAATCGGTTTCAATCTGTTTGCGTTTTCGTCTTTCCCAGCAAAACTGCAACCCAAAACACGACATCTTACTCTTTAACGTGCAAGATCACGATTATTACGTGACCATCCTTCAGGCTTCCATGTGTTAATGTTCAATGTGTAACACTGAATGAAATCACCAGTATCAGTTTGAATAGGAGCTCTCACAAGCATCGGGGATGATGTGATGTATTGTGGAACCTGTTTATTTATTTTAGTGATACAATTCTAAAGGCACATTTCGGAACCAAATTACACATCAAAATTGAATCAGAAATCAGCAGTTCGAACAGAGCAGAAGGTTTCAACAATCAGGCTGGACTCGAGGTGTTTACCATTTACCCTTTCGGGCATCGTATAGGTATAGGGGCGATTGTCCAAGTAGTAGCTTGTTGTGTCATCATATTGTTGATCGTGTTGTTATGAAGGCAATAAGTAGTATCAATCAGCTTGGAACCCGAAATACAATTTTCTAACTCACAAGGTATTCATGTGAAACACGGAATTAGTATTATTCATCACAAGATTTGGAGAATGCAGCGCATTGCTACCGAGGATTCAATTGTTCTATACATCTCGCGTAACATAACTCCCACTCAGTTCAGTAACAAAGAACAGGCGGGGAACTGAGCTCGCTGACCAAACAGAAAAGGAAAGACAGAACTCTTCTTCTTTCCAACAGAAAAGATGAAGAACAAGAAACTGTATCACGCATGGTTGTCCCAAACTTCATAATAGCCCAACTGAGCATAGAAGTTGGAATATGGAATATACGTAACATGACAAGGTCCCGAAGAACCCTATCAACTTGCTATACGGTACGACCAGCGGGGAGCTTTGCACCATTTGAAAGAGGGTGCCTCCCAACCATTGCGACCGATTTATCAAAGAAGTGAAGCAGGAAGGAAATATCAGACACAACAACAGGAAGCAGTAGTAATCAGCTTGGAACCCGAAATACAATTTTCTAACTCACAAGGTATTCATGTGAAACACGGAATTAGTATTATTCATCACAAGATTTGGAGAATGCAGCGCATTGCTACCGAGGATTCGATTGTTCTATAATGCTGGCTATTTCATTGACAAGCAAAAGGATTCGAAGAAGATGAAGTCTTGGAGAGGACAAGTCACCGTTATCACTCCAAATGGGTGAGGTCGGAGGCGGCGTGCAATACTCCTTATGAAGAAGCTCAAGTCAGAAGACAGCTCAAACGAGAAGACAAACAGAATTTGTTCAGGTGGTTGATCCTGCACTTTTGACTCGTATCAGTATCTGCAATGCAGCGAAAAGCTACTCAGGAGTCGGTTAAAATCATCCTTACTTTGAGAGAGGGCAGATGAGGAATAAACAACAACAGAAGACACGTTACTTCGACAAAGAGAAAATACAGAAAGTGATCTCCCCCTTCATCCGCTCGCTATACCACTGAGTGAGGTACTGCAAGTTGAAACAGTTGGGGTCTTTAAACAAAAAGTCGATCACTGCGATCTGAACAATAAATTATCAAAAGTCTTGGAGAGGACAAGTCACCGTTATCACTCCAAATGGGTTAGGTCGGAGGCGGCGTGCAATACTCCTTGAGAACGATGAGAACAAAAAAGAAGAGAGGGAAGTGAATCTACCGGGGGTCTGGTGATAACCATCTCCATTAATTAAGGAGAGCAACCGTGGAGTTGTTTCCGGATATGATGAGTTGGAACAAGAGAAACATATCTTGGAGAGGACAAGTCACCGTTATCACTCCAAATGGGTGAGGTCGGAGGCGGCGTGCAATACTCCTTGAGAACATAAAGTGAAGCAGTTCAAACAGAGCAGAAGGTTTCAACAATCAGGCTGGACTCGAGGTGTTTACCATTTACCCTTTCGGGCATCGTATAGGTATAGGGGCGATTGTCCAAGTAGTAGCTTGTTGTGTCATCATATTGTTGATCGTGTTGTTATGAAGGCAATAAGTAGTATCAATCAGCTTGGAACCCGAAATACAATTTTCTAACTCACAAGGTATTCATGTGAAACACGGAATTAGTATTATTCATCACAAGATTTGGAGAATGCAGCGCATTGCTACCGAGGATTCGATTGTTCTATACATCTCGCGTAACATAACTCCCACTCAGTTCAGTAACAAAGAACAGGCGGGGAACTGAGCTCGCTGACCAAACAGAAAAGGAAAGACAGAACTCTTCTTCTTTCCAACAGAAAAGATGAAGAACAAGAAACTGTATCACGCATGGTTGTCCCAAACTTCATAATAGCCCAACTGAGCATAGAAGTTGGAATATGGAATATACGTAACATGACAAGGTCCCGAAGAACCCTATCAACTTGCTATACGGTACGACCAGCGGGGAGCTTTGCACCATTTGAAAGAGGGTGCCTCCCAACCATTGCGACCGAATGGTATTCTTATTTTCGTAAGTAGATTGCGGCTCTTGAAATTATCAAAATCTTGGAGAGGACAAGTCACCGTTATCACTCCAAATGGGTGAGGTCGGAGGCGGCGTGCAATACTCCTTGAGAACATAAAGTGAAGAAGTTCGAACAGAGCAGAAGGTTTCAACAATCAGGCTGGACTCGAGGTGTTTACCATTTACCCTTTCGGGCATCGTATAGGTATAGGGGCGATTGTCCAAGTAGTAGCTTGTTGTGTCATCAAATTGTTGATAGTGCTAATGTGAAAGAAGTCAGGAAGGACAATACTGCAATGCCCTAAATAGGCTGAATTTTATAATACTAAGAAACATTGAAATACATACGGTCATCTTCGACGCTATTAATTTTGTAATAAATTCATTCAAAGCAGGAATAGTAAAGTCAGGCATCTCACCACCTTCGTAGTCAGTTACTAGGATTCCATTTTGTTGATAACTGTGATTATTGTTTATTATGGTGTTGATGTGTAGATAAACGTTAATACTAAAATATAAAGTTACGTACCCTCTAATGCAGTCGGGGGTATTTTCTATCATTATTGTGTAGTCCAGGTCCCGACCGAGAACTCCCAAATCCTTACGGTATCCAGCCTGTGAGTTTTTTTTTTTTTTTTTTTAATTTTGCAAAACCTCAGCGTGTCACTACACGAATAAGCATACCTGTCCGCTGAACCACTTCGCATGCCGATAGACGCAGTGCTTGATGGCACCAGTTTTGTCGATATTCTTTATGATCGCCTATGTGATGGTTATTTTGTGATCGGATATTTCACTTTAAGATGTAACAAACGAGTAGTTGTATTTTATAGTTTTTTTCAAAAAAAAATAAAAGACAAAGCCATAATAATTTTTCTTGAAAAAAATACTATGAATATAGATATTTAATAAAAATCACATACCTGTGCGTAGGCACGAAGCCCAGCAGTCCAGACTAGAGCTTCTACACTGTCTCTGACGGTGCTGAAGAGGTCGTCGAGTCCTGGACGTGCGTAGAGTGGACCCTCTCTCGCGTAGATAAGTGTCTCATCAAGATCGAATACTACGGTGTATTTACCTTCGTCTGCTTTCGCCTGTGGTGGAATCATGTGCTTTGTAGGCTCGTGAAGCATAGACGGTGCCCTTGCTCTTCCCTTTGCCCGAGCCCCTTGGTATTCTTGTTTGAAGGAGATTCCTCTTTTCCTCTGCCTCTCAGAGGATATTTTTTGTATCTGCACATCCGCATCCGACATTATCCTGCGTAGCTCAACACACCCTGAGATTAAAAATAATTTCTAATAAAAACGGTAAACAGTATCTCAAAGTACACCAAACTGAAGAAAAACGTTGACAGACTTGTTCTTATTCTGCAAATTAAAAAAAGAACGTCTTCTTCTTCTTTCTTCTTTTCCTTTTTACTGCTGAATAAACACTTAGAGATTTCTAATCGAAACAGAGTGTTGTTGCGTGAGATGTGACGGTAGGGCAACCGAGTAGGGTAATGCCTTTGTAGATCTTTCTTCGTGTTGTGAACAAGAATGTGTAAAAATATAACAATTTATTTTACAGAAAATCAGAAAATACATGCGTCGTCTTCCTACAGAATTTCTCTCTCTCTCTCCACCATCCCAGGCAGTTTGGGCAAACACTTCGATTCAACTAATAATAAATAATACCGCGATATTTTTAGTAAGAAAAAGATAAAAAAAAACAAACAAATGTGTGGATCTCACTAGTGCAGAAAGGGGGAAAAAAAAAAAAACGGGGCATGAGGGGAGTGTGTGCGTGTGAACAAAACGGGAAAAGCGAAAAAAAAATAAGTAAAAATTAAAAAAAAAGCTGTAGATAAATAACGTAAGGAATAGCGGAAAGAGAAAGAAGAGAAAAAAACACTACTAACTACGGACTATTTTTTTTTTTTCTCTTTTTTTTTTTTTTTTTTTTTTTGTTTGTTTGTGCCACGAAACCCGTGAGTACAAGAGGTTTACGTGTTGCCTATACTTGTTTGTTTTTTGCAAAAAAAACAAAAAAAAAAAAAAAACGATTTCTTGTCAAACGGTTACAGGGTTACACAATCCAGAACCTGATTAATAATAAAAAAAAAAAGACATAAAAATAATTTTAGTATCATCATTCAGAATCACCTTTTTTTTTGTTCTCAACTTGTCGTAAACACCAGAGCATGGTTGCCGTGCAAAAAAGATATCACCGTAAGCTGAAATGAATCGCCTGTAAAGAACAGAACACGAGATAAAATTGCACCTCCTTTACGTTACCCTCTTCTTCTTTTTTTTTTTTTTTTTTGTTTGTTTGTTTCTTTCGAAAACATTCAAAGCATTAGGTACTGCAATTGTTCCACAACAAGAAAAAAAATTAAAATCGATTAGCTGCATAAGAGAGAGATAAAAACAACAAGTTGTGTGTTTTTATATGCTACGGGAAGAAGAAAGAAAAGAAAAAAACATCAACAAGGCTCTCAAGATAAAGAGACTTGCTTCGTGCAAAACTGAAGACTGTCGCAATGAAAAGAAAACTAAGAAGCTATTTTCAATAATCACATCAGTGGTGGTAATTAAAAAAAGGTACGTCAAAAAAAAAAAAATAAAATAAAAAAAAAAATAACGGAATTATAACAATTCGCAAACGGATGTCAGCGGGCATCCTACTCTCACATAAAAGCTGTTAATGTCTCTTTTTTTTTTTTTTTGTTAATTCTGTTGTACATATAAAAGGAGAGCCAGTATTAGTATACCGGTTCACCTCCCAAAGCTTTATCCATAACAGAGGACTTTTACCCTCTTTAGTGACCCCCCTCTCACCCAAGAAACATGTCAGCTTATGTGACACCTAATCCAGGGGACTATAAAAGGAATAGGGGGGGGGTGTGGAGGTCGTATGTAGGGAAAGGGTGCAAACCCTAATTGAGAGACTTAGCGATTTAAGTCTCTATTATTACGTGACCATCCTTCAGGTTTCCATGTGTTAATGTTCAATGTGTAACACTGAATGAAATCACCAGTATCAGTTTGAATAGGAGCTCTCACAAGCATCGATGATGATGTGATGTATTGTGGAACCTGTTTGGATATATAGCTCTTATTTCCTTACTAATTGCTAAGGAATCTTGTAATAAAACAAACACATACAGTAAGACCAGACTCAATTAGCTTTTTAATAAATTCATTCAAAGCAGGAATAGTAAAGTCAGGCATCTCACCACCTTCGTAGTCAGTTACTAGGATTCCGTTTTGTTGATAACTGTGATTATTGTTTATTATGGTGTTGATGTGTAGATAAACGTTAATACTAAAATATAAAGTAACGTACCCTCTAATGCAGTCGGGGGTATTTTCAATAATGATAGTCCTATCTAAATCACGTCCAAGAACACCTAAATCTTTACGATATCCGGCCTGTTGGTAGTTATATTATTGAGGTGTCTTACTCAAATAAAATAATTCAAACTAAAACACAAAAACACACCTGACCAGTAAACCACTTCGCATGCCGGTAAACGCAGTGCTTGATGGCATTAGTTTTGTCGATATTCTTTATGATCGCCTGTTTGGGAAATTTTTAAAAAAAAAAAAAAAAAAAAAAAGAATTATTTCACATTGTAATATGTTAGATTAAAGCAAACATGTCATACCTGTGCGTAGGCACGAAGCCCAGCAGTCCAGACTAGAGCTTCTACACTGTCTCTAACCGTGTCGAATAATTCATCGAGTCCTGGACGTGCGTAGAGTGGACCCTCTCTCGCGTAGATAAGTGTCTCATCAAGATCGAATACTACGGTGTATTTACCTTTGTCTGCTTTCGCCTGTGGTGGAATCATGTGCTTTGTAGGCTCGTGAAGCATAGACGGTGCCCTTGCTCTTCCCTTTACTCTACCTGCCCCTCCTTGATATTCCTGTTTAAATGAAACACCTCTCTTTCGTTGCCTCTCGGATGATATTTTTTGCACTTGGTCAGCCATTGTTCTATAGTTATGGAGTTTGTTATTTTTTTTTTTTTTTTTCAGTTGAAATAATTGCAGTCGGAGGTAGCTGCTATGTTATAATTGTTTTCTTGAAGTTATTTATTTATTTTTTTCTTTTTATTGAAAAAGAAAAACAAGAAATATATAATTATGAAATTATATCTCTCTTGACGCTGTTGTGATGGGAAAGTAAATATAGATCAGAGAGGATGGAACAGGAAAAGATACTTTATACTGGAAGCAGAAAAAAAAAAAACTCTCAAAAAAACCCCTTCACATAATTCACCTACAGAAAAAAGATTAATAAAAACAATATTAAAGTTGCCTTGAGCATACTGGTAAGTGGTACATAGTCATAAAGTGTAAACATCTCGATTCGATATAAAAAAAAAAAAACGAGTTCCTACCCTTCCTCAATAAGAATCTTATCGGATTCCTCCGACTCCTCCACATCAGGTTGAGCTGTTGCAAGTTCTTTATATTGTAGTTTGATATCACTGTTGGTTTGATTGCTTTTTACTTTATTTCGCAATGGGATATGAGCAATGTATGATAAACCAACATCATGACAACCATCAGCTATAGCATAAAGTATAAACCTATAAGGAGGATGCAGAACTAACCACTGCAGTAGGATGACTGGTGGCCATAGCATCCAATCGAGACATACAACTTTCCAAAATTCTTGTCGGAGTTTAGTCGGAACAGTGTGTACATCTCTGGAGATGCTGTGGTTTAGTCCGATTACGAAATTATTTGCGATGACCGTTCCGATGCATTTACGAAATAGTTCGACGTATATAATATGTTGCCTTGTCAATCCTTTGTGAAGTGCTGTAAACCAAACTGAAAGTGACACTCCCGCAAAGGCTCCAAAAGCCGCAAATCTCCCAGTCCTGGAAAGGCTGTAATACTTGTCATCTTCGTCAAGCAAGTCTTCTTCTTCTTCCTCTTCCTTATCTTTATAGTTTTTCGGATTTTTGGTCTTCCGTCTCTCTATACCGCACTGCGCAATTATGTCTGCTGTGGCCATCACTGTGCTTAGGAGTGCTGAGTAGCCTAATACTACGAAGGGTGCCGGCATGTTGCGAGATTCTGAATTAAATACAAATAACACTCCACAGTTGCTCATTTACATTGCGGTTTTTCATTAAAGATAATGTTTTCCTGTTTAAAAGAAATTTTTCGTGATTGGTTCAAACTATTCATAAACAACATGATTATTTCAACTTTTGAAAACTTTTTTTTTTTTTTTTTTTTTTTCCCTTCCTTATTTTTTTTTTTTTTTTCCTCTTGTCATTCACAACATTCAATAACAATAAAAAACAAAAAAAAATAAAAACAATAGATCATTTCGCATCATAACTTCACTTTTTTTGATGCAGGTTATGTTTATTGCTTTTCACCTAATTGACCAGGAGCTGATAAGAAGTCTCTACTCTTCGTCAGTGCTGACAACCTTGGTGCAGAGACCCTTGAATCCATCACGTGGAAGTCTGACGTATGATGCAACCTGATTTAATTTAATTTCTTACTACTCTAAAAGAAAATTTTTTACCAAATTTCTTTCATTCCAAACTGGTTACCTACTCAGAAGACCCGACTCAAAGGATGAAGAACAAGAAACTGTATCACGAATGGTTGTCCCAAACTTCATAATAGCCCAACTGAGCATAGAAGTTGGAATATGGAATATACGTAACATGACAAGGTCCTGAAGAACCCTATCAACTTGCTATACGGTACGACCAGCGGAGTTTTACTTTTTAAGGATATAAACCGCCAGAAGAAGCGTCAGTTTTATTTGTGTCAGACTCTTCCAGTGATTTGATGGAACTGGAAAAAGAGGGGACAAAACAAAAAACGAGACTTGGAAGCCGTATTTGGCAGTTTACAGAGTATTTCAACAGTAAATTTAAAACAAGATTTATTTTTCAACATGTTTTTTCCCACTGTGGTATTGTTGGAAACGAAGACGCAGACAAACTTGGAAGAGAAGTGAAGAGGAACAACCTTCAAGTTAAGACAGCAAGACGAATGAACAGCTCTCAGGAATCCAGAAAATCTTGGAGAGGACAAGTCACCGTTATCACTCCAAATGGGTGAGGTCGGAGGCGGCGTGCAATACTCCTTGAGAACATAAAGCGAAGCAGTTCGAACAGAGCAGAAGGTTTCAACAATCAGGCTGGACTCGAGGTGTTTACCATTTACCCTTTCGGGCATCGTATAGGTATAGGGGCGATTGTCCAAGTAGTAGCTTGTTGTGTCATCATATTGTTGATCGTGTTGTTATGAAGGCAATAAGTAATATCAATCAGCTTGGAACCCGAAATACAATTTTCTAACTCACAAGGTATTCATGTGAAACACGGAATTAGTATTATTCATCACAAGATTTGGAGAATGCAGCGCATTGCTACCGAGGATTCGATTGTTCTATAATGCTGGCTATTTCATTGTCAAGCAAAAGGATTTGAAGAAGATGAAGTCTTGGAGAGGACAAGTCACCGTTATCACTCCAAATGGGTGAGGTCGGAGGCGGCGTGCAATACTCCTTGAGAACGATGAGAACAAAAGAGAAGAGAGGGAAGTGAATCTACCGGGGGTCTGGTGATAACCATCTCCATTAATTAAGGAGAGCAACCGTGGAGTTGTTTCCGGATATGATGAGTTGGAACAAGAGAAACATATCTTGGAGAGGACAAGTCACCGTTATCACTCCAAATGGGTGAGGTCGGAGGCGGCGTGCAATACTCCTTGAGAACGATGCGAACAAAAAAGAAGAGAGGGAAGTGAATCTACCGGGGGTCTGGTGATAACCATCTCCATTAATTAAGGAGAGCAACCGTGGAGTTGTTTCCGGATATGATGAGTTGGAACAAGAGAAACATATCTTGGAGAGGACAAGTCACCGTTATCACTCCAAATGGGTTAGGTCGGAGGCGGCGTGCAATACTCCTTATGAAGAAGCTCAAGGCAGAAGACAGCTCAAACGAGAAGGCAAACAGAAGACACAGAATTTGTTCAGGTGGTTGATCCTGCACTTTTGACTCGTATCAGTATCTGCAATGCAGCGAAAAGCTACTCAGGAGTCGGTTAAAATCATCCTTAATGTGAGAGAGGGATTGACAAAGACAGAAGGTTCTCTTTGTCGAAGTAATAGAAAGTGATCTCCCCCTTCATCCGCTCGCTATACCACTGAGTGAGGTACTGCAAGTTGAAACAGTTGGGGTCTTTAAACAAAAAGTCGATCCCTGCGATCTGAATAATAAATTATCAAAAGTCTTGGAGAGGACAAGTCACCGTTATCACTCCAAATGGGTTAGGTCGGAGGCGGCGTGCAATACTCCTTTTGAACGATGAGAACGAAAGAGAAGAGAGGGAAGTGAATCTACCGGGGATCTGGTGATAACCATCTCCATTAATTAAGGAGAGCAACCGTGGAGTTGTTTCCGGATATGATGAGTTGGAACAAGAAAAACATATCTTGGAGAGGACAAGTCACCGTTATCACTCCAAATGGGTGAGGTCGGAGGCGGCGTGCAATACTCCTTGAGAACATAAAGTGAAGCAGTTCAAACAGAGCAGAAGGTTTCAACAATCAGGCTGGACTCGAGGTGTTTACCATTTACCCTTTCGGGCATCGTATAGGTATAGGGGCGATTGTCCAAGTAGTAGCTTGTTGTGTCATCATATTGTTGATCGTGTTGTTATGAAGGCAATAAGTAGTATCAATCAGCTTGGAACCCGAAATACAATTTTCTAACTCACAAGGTATTCATGTGAAACACGGAATTAGTATTATTCATCACAAGATTTGGAGAATGCATCGCATTGCTACCGAGGATTCGATTGTTCTATAATGCTGGCTATTTCATTGACAAGCAAAAGGATTTGAAGAAGATGAAGTCTTGGAGAGGACAAGTCACCGTTATCACTCCAAATGGGTGAGGTCGGAGGCGGCGTGCAATACTCCTTATGGAGAAGCTCAAAGCAGAAGACAGTTCAAACGAGAAGGCAAACAGAAGACACAGAATTTGTTCAGGTGGTTGATCCTGCACTTTTGACTCGTATCAGTATCTGCAATGCAGCGAAAAGCTACTCAGGAGTCGGTTAAAACCATCCTTACTGTGAGAGAGGGAGGTGAGGAATAGACAGACAAGTCTTCCTTTCAGGAAGATGAAGAACAAGAAACTGTATCACGCATGGTTGTCCCAAACTTCATAATAGCCCAACTGAGCATAGAAGTTGGAATATGGAATATACGTAACATGACAAGGTCCCGAAGAACCCTATCAACTTGCTATACGGTACGACCAGCGGGGAGCTTTGCACCATTTGAAAGAGGGTGCCTCCCAACCATTGCGACCGATTTAATAAAGAAGTGAAGCAGGAAGGAAATACCGGACACAACAACAGGAAGCAGTAGTAATCAGCTTGGAACCCGAAATACAATTTTCTAACTCACAAGGTATTCATGTGAAACACGGAATTAGTATTATTCATCACAAGATTTGGAGAATGCATCGCATTGCTACCGAGGATTCGATTGTTCTATAATGCTGGCTATTTCATTGACAAGCAAAAGGATTTGAAGAAGATGAAGTCTTGGAGAGGACAAGTCACCGTTATCACTCCAAATGGGTGAGGTCGGAGGCGGCGTGCAATACTCCTTGAGAACGATGAGAACAAAAGAGAAGAGAGGGAAGTGAATCTACCGGGGGTCTGGTGATAACCATCTCCATTAATTAAGGAGAGCAACCGTGGAGTTGTTTCCGGATATGATGAGTTGGAACAAGAGAAACATATCTTGGAGAGGACAAGTCACCGTTATCACTCCAAATGGGTGAGGTCGGAGGCGGCGTGCAATACTCCTTGATGTGATGGAGTGGAACAGAGCAAACAATCAGGCTGGACTCGAGGTGTTTACCATTTACCCTTTCGGGCATCGTATAGGTATAGGGGCGATTGTCCAAGTAGTAGCTTGTTGTGTCATCATATTGTTATTGTAATCAACAGAAAAGGAAAGACAGAACTCTTCTTCTTTCCAACAGAAAATATGCAGAACAAGAAACTGTATCACGCATGGTTGTCCCAAACTTCATAATAGCCCAACTGAGCATAGAAGTTGGAATATGGAATATACGTAACATGACAAGGTCCCGAAGAACCCTATCAACTTGCTATACGGTACGACCAGCGGGGAGCTTTGCACCATTTGAAAGAGGGTGCCTCCCAACCATTGCGACCGAGTTGGAAATGTGCAAACGCGTGTGAAAAATGAAAAAGGTTGACATACGGTGTACAATGGCTGCTTGGCGTCCTCGTCCTCGTTTCTCTTACGCTCCAAACGGACACGGATTCTGGTTGGGCATCCCTTAATTCCCTTTGACCAGATGGCCTTGTTCAACCTAACCTCAATTCTGTTGTCAGTGGTTCCCATGATCTGCTTAGCGATCTTACGAACAACCTTGGCGGCGAATGGGGCTCTCTTCTTGAAAGTACGACCCTTCATGTACTTGTGCATGTGGATGGTGGTGTCAATGACAGCGGTTTCGGAACGCTTACGGTCCTGTCTTCCCTTTGGTACGTATCCCTTGGCCATTTTTGTGATGAAGTAGAGCAACCTGAAAGATGACTATAATTAGACAGATATTTCATACAACACAGATTACTTATGTAAGACACTAAGTTAAATCAACTATAAACTGTTTTCCTTAGTACATCATTATACTGATATGGGTAATTTCATACCCTACTTCATAGTTTAAGTTTTCCTGTCATTAGTAAGATAATGTTATGATCTGCTTTGAGAACAAATGAATACGAGACTGCTCTCACCACATCAGAGTTGATATCATTAGTAGTTGTCAGTAGTGACCTCTATAAGGTCACTACTCCTTCTCTTAACTCTTTTTTTAAAATTTTTTTGAAAAATTACTACAAAAAAAAAGAACAAACAAAGAGAATTCTATTCCTCGTCAGTGCTGACAACCTTGGTGCAGAGACCCTTGAATCCATCACGTGGAAGTCTGACGTATGATGCAACCTGATTTTGTTTATTTTTTTTTTTTCTTTCAACACAGTCATCTTTCTACTATAACTTACTTCTATATAATATAATTCAGTACAAAACTATAACGATTAAGAAAATCTTGGAGAGGACAAGTCACCGTTATCACTCCAAATGGGTGAGGTCGGAGGCGGCGTGCAATACTCCTTGAGAACAACAAGGCAGGAAGGGAAGTCATAAGAAGGAAGATATAATCTCGCGTAACATAACTCCCACTCAGTTCAGTAACAAGGAACAGGCGGGGAACTGAGCTCGCTGACCAAACAGAAAAGGAAAGACAGAACTCTTCTTCTTTCCAACAGAAAAGATGAAGAACAAGAAACTGTATCACGCATGGTTGTCCCAAACTTCATAATAGCCCAACTGAGCATAGAAGTTGGAATATGGAATATACGTAACATGACAAGGTCCCGAAGAACCCTATCAACTTGCTATACGGTACGACCAGCGGGGAGCTTTGCACCATTTGAAAGAGGGTGCCTCCCAACCATTGCGACCGATTTATCAAAGAAGTGAAGCAGGAATGAAATATCAGACACAACAACAGGAAGCAGTAGTAATCAGCTTGGAACCCGAAATACAATTTTCTAACTCACAAGGTATTCATGTGAAACACGGAATTAGTATTATTCATCACAAGATGCAGGAAGAGAAGTGAAGAGGAACAACCTTCAAGTTAAGACAGCAAGACGAATGAACAGCTCTCAGGAATCCAGAAAATCTTGGAGAGGACAAGTCACCGTTATCACTCCAAATGGGTGAGGTCGGAGGCGGCGTGCAATACTCCTTATGAAGAAGCTCAAGTCAGAAGACAGCTCAAACAAGAAGGCAAACAGAATTTGTTCAGGTGGTTGATCCTGCACTTTTGACTCGTATCAGTATCTGCAATGCAGCGAAAAGCTACTCAGGAGTCGGTTAAAATCATCCTTACTGTGAGAGAGGGAGGTGAGGAATAGACAGACAAGTCTTCCTTCCAGGAAGATGAAGAACAAGAAACTGTATCACGCATGGTTGTCCCAAACTTCATAATAACCCAACTGAGCATAGAAGTTGGAATATGGAATATACGTAACATGACAAGGTCCCGAAGAACCCTATCAACTTGCTATACGGTACGACCAGCGGGGAGCTTTGCACCATTTGAAAGAGGGTGCCTCCCAACCATTGCGACCGATTTATCAAAGAAGTGAAACAGGAAGGAAATATCGGACACAACAACAGGAAGCAGTAGTAATCAGCTTGGAACCCGAAATACAATTTTCTAACTCACAAGGTATTCATGTGAAACACGGAATTAGTATTATTCATCACAAGATTTGGAGAATGCAGCGCATTGCTACCGAGGATTCGATTGTTCTATAATGCTGGCTATTTCATTGACAAGCAAAAGGATTTGAAGAAGATGAAGTCTTGGAGAGGACAAGTCACCGTTATCACTCCAAATGGGTGAGGTCGGAGGCGGCGTGCAATACTCCTTGAGAACGATGAGAACAAAAGAGAAGAGAGGGAAGTGAATCTACCGGGGGTCTGGTGATAACCATCTCCATTAATTAAGGAGAGCAACCGTGGAGTTGTTTCCGGATATGATGAGTTGGAACAAGAGAAACATATCTTGGAGAGGACAAGTCACCGTTATCACTCCAAATGGGTGAGGTCGGAGGCGGCGTGCAATACTCCTTGATGTGATGGAGTGGAACAGAGCAAACAATCAGGCTGGACTCGAGGTGTTTACCATTTACCCTTTCGGGCATCGTATAGGTATAGGGGCGATTGTCCAAGTAGTAGCTTGTTGTGTCATCATATTGTTATTGTAATCAACAGAAAAGGAAAGACAGAACTCTTCTTCTTTCCAACAGAAAAGATGAAGAACAAGAAACTGTATCACGCATGGTTGTCCCAAACTTCATAATAGCCCAACTGAGCATAGAAGTTGGAATATGGAATATACGTAACATGACAAGGTCCCGAAGAACCCTATCAACTTGCTATACGGTACGACCAGCGGGGAGCTTTGCACCATTTGAAAGAGGGTGCCTCCCAACCATTGCGACCGAGTTGGAAATGTGCAAACGCGTGTGAAAAATGAAAAAGGGTGACATACGGTGTACAATGGCTGCTTGGCGTCCTCGTCCTCGTTTCTCTTACGCTCCAAACGGACACGGATTCTGGTTGGGCATCCCTTAATTCCCTTTGACCAGATGGCCTTGTTCAACCTAACCTCAATTCTGTTGTCAGTGGTTCCCATGATCTGCTTAGCGATCTTACGAACAACCTTGGCGGCGAATGGGGCTCTCTTCTTGAAAGTACGACCCTTCATGTACTTGTGCATGTGGATGGTGGTGTCAATGACAGCGGTTTCGGAACGCTTACGGTCCTGTCTTCCCTTTGGTACGTATCCCTTGGCCATTTTGATAGACTAACTGAGAGCTTCTGAGAATTAGTTATGAAGTTATCAACTGCATCGCACTAAAAATAAATCGTCTTTTTGATGCAATTTGACCTTCCTATAAGAAGCTGTAGTAGAAGGAAGAACACCAATTACAAAAAACATAAGAATCGATAAATAAAAAGGTCTTAAAGATATCTAAAGAATGTTTAACAAGAGAAATGAAAAAAAAATATTAAAAAAAAGAAAGAAATTCCCTAACTACAAAAGGTTGGTAAAACAAACAGTCTCCCATTATATTCTAACAAACAATAAAACATTAATCGATAATAGCAACGAATCAATACCAATGCTAGAAAAAAAACGGGAGAAATAAAAAAAATTAATTCTAAAAAAATGAAGAAGGGATATTGACACGGAAAAGAGAGATCTATTTTTTTCCATAAATCTTGGAAAAGGGAAAAAAAAAAAAAAAAAAAAAAACTGTGGCGTGCTAAAAGGGCAATAATAGAGCAGTAATATTTACTTTTTTGTGTTTTTTTCTCTTTTTTTTTTTTTTTTTTTCTTGAAGAACAGTTATGACCTACTGAACTCTCATGGAGTCTCTCAGAATAGTAGCGACGTTGTGTTTGATCGACTCTGGGATGGAATCGTCTTCTGCAAAGTAAGAGTGGATACCCTTCCACGCCTTGTCAAAGTTTGTTGCGACTGTTTCAGCAAGGTCACGTTGTTCTTCGAGCTCAGCTTCGAGTGATTTAATTTTAGATTTCAGAAGATCGACTTCTGCGGAATTATTTGGACGAGGCCTCGGAATAGTTGAAGGAAGATTCCTAACACCAACTTGCATACTGTTTCTTGCTGACGGCTGATGCATTGGTGTTCTTGTTGCTGTTGTTCTCGGAGCAGACATTGTTCTACTAACTACGCCACCTCTAGGTATCATACTTGTTCTTCTTGATTGTGTTGATTCCATTAGTCTGCTTCTTGCTGTTCCTGTTCCTCTTCTTGCCTGTCTGGACTCAGTTGCCCGTTGTTCAGCCTTAGCTGCTTCTTCCTTGGCTTTCTTTTCTTCAGATTTCTTTATTATTAACACGCGCTCATTCTTTGCGCTGTAGTACATTGGTTTTCCCATGAATTCAATAAATGACTTCATCCAATGAAGGAAATCGATTGACTCACTGTAACTACCAGACTTTAACTGGCAGATGTTGTCTGTGAAGTATGGACATTCTACTTCAAGGTTAGACAGCGCTTCTTTGAAAGTCTCGTAATTTTCTTCAACCTGATTAGCAGTCAGTTTATCGTTAAAGTGAACTTTATTCAAATCTATAATTCCCTTCTCAGGGATTGTACAGTAATGAATAAGTTGACACCACTCTCCACCCCTCTCAGCGACTTGCTCAATTTCTAGAATATCCAACTCAAGCACACCATTCAACCACTGGATGGCCACGTCGCGAGGAACGTCAAATGCGGTGTCAAAAAATTTAAATTCATGAGCACGTTCACGTTTTATTCCCATCTTTTTTTTTTTTTTTTGTTGTGTTAATTCAAGACAAATGAATCTGACAAAAAAAAATACAGTAACCCACGATAAAAACAAAAGTCTGTGAAGACATTTTTTTTTTTTTTTTTTTTTTTTCAATCTAAAAAATCTAAAACATGGGGAACGGAGACAACGGTGTATGACACCAAAGGGAATCGAGCACAAAATCTTTATGTACATCGCTCGTGAACCCTTTTTTGACAATACGGGCTAGGGGGGAAAGTTTTTTTTTTTAAAGGGAAGTTTTCAGCATCTTCTTGAAGGAGTGCTCTGTAATTGATCGACGATACTAATTGCATCGGGTGTCACAAATAAATTACAAATATCAACTGCTGTTGCTGATGATGATCCCTGAATTCTGAAATCAACTCCTTGCTGAGAGAGTGCTGAAGTGATACCCGAAATAGAATGAAGTGAAATTGGAAGTGTCACGAGAACCGGATCATCACGGCTGTGCATTTGAAGGTCTGTCGGTATGATGAATTCTGAATAGTTTTGTTGTTTATTAAAAATAACACAATTGGACAGTAATTTCATGTAATCTGGTGAGCTCTGTGCTCTCCTGATCAAAGCAACTCGTTCATGTTCTATCCGTCTGACACTTCTTAATGGCGTTAATTCATCATTTGATCTACCAATGCATCTGTAGGAGGGGTTTGGACCTCCTCCAATTCGTTCTATGCCAGACATTCCTTCGAGAACTTCCCTCATGTTTCCGTATCCACATTTTCTCATTTCGTTTCTCAAACTCACTCCAAATTGCGTTTCGTATCCACGAGCAATCTCATCGGCAGTCATCACAGTTGTTAAAATGCTCGTTATGTTGTTACTAAGTCTGTCGGATTCTTTTTGCATTGGAAGCATTTTTTTTTTTTTTTTTTTTTTTTGTCGAACTTTTTTTTTTTTTTTTTTTTACTGTCCAAAAAAAAAAAAAAAATATAAATATAAATTCAATACCATGTAGACCCCATTTTCGTATCAATTTCTGAACAGTTTAACTCCAGTAGTCTCATATAAAGAGGGGTTGCTTTATTTAATTTAAAAAAAAAAAACAGAGCACGTAACAACAAGTAAAGATCGATTAGCTTACCATGAGACACTAGAGCAGTGAAAGTTCAAAAAAACAAGGGAAAGTGTAATGAATCGCAAAAAAAACAAAAAAAAAAAAAAAAAAACGTACTTTATTGAACAAAAGAGTATCGTTTGAGATTATTTTTGGGATGGAAAAAAAGTATAAAAAAAAAACAAAAAAACTGCAAAGATGTAAAGTGGTTCCTTTAAGTTTTTTTGTATCTTCCTTGATTTCCATTCCATTATTTGAAGGAGACTAATCAGCTTCGAATCAAAGTAAGTAAAACAACATCCTGACATCAATCCATGTATGGCTGCCAATAACCTGTTTCACGGACAATGTGACATTTAGTGGGAGGATCGGGAATTCCTTGATTACGTCTGGGAAGACCTTCCTTTGAAACTTCGAGTAACCGATTAGTCATTTTAGTAACAATTTCAGGAAACTCCGCACTGACATCATGAGCCTCCGAGATGTCGGTACTGAGATCGAAAAGACATCCATTATTACAAGGAAGTGATTCCAAAGTCCCAGGGATAGTCGCATTGCGACACTCTTCAACCTGATCAGGGTGTTTAGGATACGGGATTGGGAATACGTGATCAGGGAAACCAGGATATCCTAACATCAGTTTGTACTTACCAATTCTTATTGAACCCCCACAATTAGAATAATGACAAGTTGTTGAACGATGATCCCAATTATGAATTGAACATGATTGATTCACCCAAGGGTATGTCAGTACTTGATGAACTACTTCATTTCTGGGACTTTCACCACCAGAAAGAAGAGCTGGCCAAATGTTAAATCCATCAACTGGATATGGACCAGAATTATCAGGCTCAACACCTGCTAGTGCTGCCCATGTCGCTCTCCAATCAGTCACATGTAAGATTCCATCATAATGAGTTCCCCTTCTTGATTCTGGTAATAGCGGTGAGTGAATAAATCCAACGATCCTGACACCTCCTTCCCAGTGAGTCCATTTACCACCTCTGAGTGGATAATTATTCATTCCATTACCATGAACACCAATATCACCTCCATTATCACTGTGGAATACTATTATTGTGTTGCTCCAAATTCCCTTTTCTTTTAGTGCGTTTGTTATGTTACCGACTGCCTCGTCTAAGGCACTTAAACACGCGACAATTCGAGATCTGGGAGGAACAAAGTCTGACTGATTGTATAAATTCTTAAACCGATCTGGTGCTTCTGTCGGTCCGTGGATATTCTGAAAAGGTAAATACATGTACAACGGCTTATCAATTGGATGGTTTTGAATAATCCCGACAGCCCTTGATGTGTATGTGTAAGTACTGTACGTCCCATTGCGACTTGATGGTCTGATTTCGTTCGGTGAATTCCCTTCAGAAAAATCAATACCACAACAAGTTCTATTCCCGCAGTCGGCTGAATTTGTGTTACCATACATCTGAGTATAATAGTTTTCTTCTGCGTGGTAGTATCCAAGAAAAGAATCAAAATGTCTGTATGTTGGAGTCTGTTCAGTTAGTTGAAAACCACAGTGCCATTTACCAATAGCATGTGTTGCATAACCAGCTTTCTTTAAGTCGAAAGGTGTGAGGGTGTAGTTCAGCATAATTCCACCAGTTGGACCATAAACATCAATATTGTCGTAATATCCAAAGTGATAAGTATACCTGCCAGTCATAATCTGACCTCTTGAAGGAGCACACAGTTTAAAAGTGTACAAGTCATCGAGGATCACTCCGCCGTTGGCTAGTTTTTCAATATTTGGAGCAATCGTAAGCGGGTCAGTTCCAAATGAAAAATTAAAATCGTTATGTCCAATATCATCACCTACGATGTGAATTATATTTGGTGGTGAGACACTAATAATTGCAACTACTGATAATGATGTTATCATTTTTTTTTATATTTTGCGTTCTGAGTGATGGGAGAACATTTTAACGAGGACATCAAAACAATTTTATTTATATAAAAAAAAATATATGTTGATAACGAAACTGAAAGATAATTTCTTGATAACAAGTAGGACTGATAATAAAAATAAAAAAAAAAGGTACTCACGATACCTTCAACAGGTTAGAAGGGTTTTTGTTAGTAGAGAGACCACGTCTCTCTCTAAATAGCAAGACTGTACATAATTAGACAGCAGGAAGCATAATTAACAATGTGATAACCAACTTCGCATACTTACCACTCGTTATCAGATCCAACTATTCCGCTATCCATAGTGATACCTTCAAACTCTTTTGGGAATAATTGTCTTTCTAATTTGATACATTTTAACACTCTCTTTTGCAACTGTTTTGCAGTTTGCTGATATTCGTTCACTTTAATGTCCTTCGCCATTTCCACGAAGTTTAAGTTGTGTTTTTCGACTAATTTCTGAACGTATGCATACTCTAACTCAGACACGTGTTTTGGTTTTGGAGGACCATCTGGTCTGACTGCCGGTAATAACTTGCTTCCCTGTGGTGATGTTTTTTTTTATGCTTTGTTAAACCTTTTTTTTTTTTTTTGAATATGCGCCACTTTGTACAAAATAAAAAATACATACAATCTCCCCTTCAGGAATTGCAGCCAAGTATTTGAGTTTCTTATCTTTTCGAAGTGACGCGTTAGAATCAAGACCCAACCTTCCGTAGGATCTAGCGAGGGGTTCGTTTCCATTAATTAAACTAGTGAATACAGGATTCTTCATTGATCCTTTAGCTGAAAATTGTTTAGTCCTGTTTGACTTTCCCACAATCTTCATCACCTTCCCCTTGGCAGTATGCTTCCTGTTACGGACACCCATTTTGTTATAATATTAATCTTAGAAGAAGTTATTGATTTCTTTACTACCTTATAGTTTTACAAAAGGGGGTTGTACTGGATATACTCTAATATCATATTGTGTGTCAGGCTGGTTATGAAGAAGTTTATTGCAATAATTAATTTGATCAACTCACTTGATAGTCAAACGGGGACACCAGCCAACCCCCCGGCACTATTTTTTTTTTGTCTTTTTTTTTTCTTTTTTTTGATAAACCACTACCTAAGCGTTAAGAAGAAGTCAGCAGGATGTACTGCAATTGGCACCAACGACAGAATGCTGAGAAGCTTACTGTTCGTCTTCCTCCTTGCGTACCTTGGCCTTTCCGTTGACAACCTTGATGTCAAGTTCCTTGGCACGGGTAAGGATGGCAGTACGAACTCTCTGTCCGATCTTAGTTCCGATGACGGCAGCGTACTTAGTGTTGTGCATGAGGAGGAGCTCAAGGTCCTGTTTTTGTTTTTTGTAATTTCTTAATTTGGAGGTGATGAGTCGCATCAACATTCTAAACAGCTGCTTGTGTAAAGAACAACAAGAGAAAAAGAACACTCAATAAATAATAATTAAACAAACCTTCTCACAGTTGATGTTGAAGTGCTTTAGACCATCAGGGTGAACGTTACGGGTGATCTTGGCGTTTCCAAACCCGATGTTAGCCATCTTGATCTGTCCTCTCCATCTACGACGAACGACGGAATCAATACCCTTTGGCTTTCTCCAGCTCTCCTTAACTCTGCAGTGTCTGTCAGAGTGATGTCTCTTGAACCTGTTAACCTTCTTCTTGACAACGCGAACCATTTTTTGGTTAATAAATCTGGGGAAGATAGTCTTAAACAATACTGAGCATTTCATCTTACAAACTCGGCTAAGATAAAATCCAACTTGAGTTGCCTACTACATACAAACCAAGTCCAACTTAAAACCTCTTCATTCTTCAAAACTAATAAACCCTTTCTGGACCATTTTCTAAAGATATCTAATGAGGATGAGAAAGTCAGTAATAAGTTTTGTTAGAATTTGTTTCTTCTGCCACTTCCATCGAAGCATTACACATACGATGATAAAAATAAGTCAAAACTAGGAATGCATTACTACTAAGCAATCAGAAAAGACACCAGTAGAGCACTACACACTTGAAGCAAAAACTGCTTACTGTTCGTCTTCCTCCTTGCGTACCTTGGCCTTTCCGTTGACAACCTTGATGTCAAGTTCCTTGGCACGGGTAAGGATGGCAGTACGAACTCTCTGTCCGATCTTAGTTCCGATGACGGCAGCGTACTTAGTGTTGTGCATGAGGAGGAGCTCAAGGTCCTGTTTTTTTTGTTGACATATACTCAAACTCTCACACACAGTCGCTTCCTTCCACTTAAAGAGGGGTAAAAAACAAGGCTTGACATGAAGACCCAAAATATGATATAAATATTAACAACAATTAAAAAGTATTACAAACCTTCTCACAGTTGATGTTGAAGTGCTTTAGACCATCAGGGTGAACGTTACGGGTGATCTTGGCGTTTCCAAACCCGATGTTAGCCATCTTGATCTGTCCTCTCCATCTACGACGAACGACGGAATCAATACCCTTTGGCTTTCTCCAGCTCTCCTTAACTCTGCAGTGTCTGTCAGAGTGATGTCTCTTGAACCTGTTAACCTTCTTCTTGACAACGCGAACCATTTTGACTTGTGATGCAACTACTGAGAATTAAATAATCATAGCACAGCATATGTAAAGACAATACTAAGCCGAATAGAATGTCTAAAGTGAACAAATCGGAGGACGTTTTACAACAGCAAAGTATCAATCAGCTTGGAACTCGAAATACGGCACAACCTTTTGAAAGAGGGTGTCTCTCAACCATTGCGACCAAGTTGGAAAACGAACAATTAAATATCGAAGTCTTGGAGAGGACAAGTCACCGTTATCACTCCAAATGGGTGAGGTCGGAGGCGGCGTGCAATACTCCTTATGAAGCTCAAGGCAGAAGACAGCTCAAACGAGAAGACAAGCAAAATTTGTTCAGGTGGTTGATCCTGCACTTTTGACTCGTATCAGTATCTGCAATGCAGCGAAAACCTACTCAGGAGTCGGTTAAAATCATCCTTACTGTGAGAGAGGGAGGTGGGGAATAGACAGACAAGTCTTCCTTCCAGGAAGACGAAGAACAAGAAACTGTATCACGCATGGTTGTCCCAAACTTCATAATAGCCCAACTGAGCATAGAAGTTAGAATATGGAATATACGTAACATGACAAGGTCCTTAACCCTATCAACTTGCTATACGGTACGACCAGCGGGGAGCTTTGCACCATTTGAAAGAGGGTGCCTCCCAACCATTGCGACCGATTTATCAAAGAAGTGAAACAGGAAGGAAATATCGGACACAACAACAGGAAGCAGTAGTAATCAGCTTGGAACCCGAAATACAATTTTCTAACTCACAAGGTATTCATGTGAAACACGGAATTAGTATTATTCATCACAAGATTCAGGAAGAGAAGTGAAGAGGAACAACCTTCAAGTTAAGACAGCAAGACGAATGAACAGCTCTCAGGAATCCAGAAAATCTTGGAGAGGACAAGTCACCGTTATCACTCCAAATGGGTTAGGTCGGAGGCGGCGTGCAATACTCCTTGAGAACGATGCGAACAAAAAAGAAGAGAGGGAAGTGAATCTACCGGGGGTCTGGTGATAACCATCTCCATTAATTAAGGAGAGCAACCGTGGAGTTGTTTCCGGATATGATGAGTTGGAACAAGAGAAACATATCTTGGAGAGGACAAGTCACCGTTATCACTCCAAATGGGTGAGGTCGGAGGCGGCGTGCAATACTCCTTATGAAGAAGCTCAAGGCAGAAGACAGCTCAAACGAGAAGGCAAACAGAAGACACAGAATTTGTTCAGGTGGTTGATCCTGCACTTTTGACTCGTATCAGTATCTGCAATGCAGCGAAAAGCTACTCAGGAGTCGGTTAAAATCATCCTTACTGTGAGAGAGGGATAGACAAAGACAGAAGGTTCTCTTTGTCGAAGTAATAGAAAGTGATCTCCCCCTTCATCCGCTCGCTATACCACTGAGTGAGGTACTGCAAGTTGAAACAGTTGGGGTCTTTAAACAAAAAGTCGATCCCTGCGATCTGAATAATAAATTATCAAAAGTCTTGGAGAGGACAAGTCACCGTTATCACTCCAAATGGGTTAGGTCGGAGGCGGCGTGCAATACTCCTTGAGAACGATGAGAACAAAAGAGAAGAGAGGGAAGTGAATCTACCGAGGGTCTGGTGATAACCATCTCCATTAATTAAGGAGAGCAACCGTGGAGTTGTTTCCGGATATGATGAGTTGGAACAAGAGAAACATATCTTGGAGAGGACAAGTCACCGTTATCACTCCAAATGGGTGAGGTCGGAGGCGGCGTGCAATACTCCTTGAGAACATAAAGTGAAGCAGTTCAAACAGAGCAGAAGGTTTCAACAATCAGGCTGGACTCGAGGTGTTTACCATTTACCCTTTCGGGCATCGTATAGGTATAGGGGCGATTGTCCAAGTAGTAGCTTGTTGTGTCATCATATTGTTGATCGTGTTGTTATGAAGGCAATAAGTAATATCAATCAGCTTGGAACCCGAAATACAATTTTCTAACTCACAAGGTATTCATGTGAAACACGGAATTAGTATTATTCATCACAAGATTTGGAGAATGCAGCATATTGCTACCGAGGATTCGATTGTTCTATACATCTCGCGTAACATAACTCCCACTCAGTTCAGTAACAAAGAACAGGCGGGGAACTGAGCTCGCTGACCAAACAGAAAAGGAAAGACAGAACTCTTCTTCTTTCCAACAGAAAAGATGAAGAACAAGAAACTGTATCACGCATGGTTGTCCCAAACTTCATAATAGCCCAACTGAGCATAGAAGTTGGAATATGGAATATACGTAACATGACAAGGTCCCGAAGAACCCTATCAACTTGCTATACGGTACGACCAGCGGGGAGCTTTGCACCATTTGAAAGAGGGTGCCTCCCAACCATTGCGACAGATTTATCAAAGAAGTGAAACAGGAAGGAAATATCGGACACAACAACAGGAAGCAGTAGTAATCAGCTTGGAACCCGAAATACAATTTTCTAACTCACAAGGTATTCATGTGAAACACGGAATTAGTATTATTCATCACAAGATTTGGAGAATGCAGCGCATTGCTACCGAGGATTCGATTGTTCTATAATGCTGGCTATTTCATTGACAAGCAAAAGGATTCGAAGAAGATGAAGTCTTGGAGAGGACAAGTCACCGTTATCACTCCAAATGGGTTAGGTCGGAGGCGGCGTGCAATACTCCTTGAGAATGATGAGAACAAAAGAGAAGAGAGGGAAGTAAATCTACCGGGGGTCTGGTGATAACCATCTCCATTAATTAAGGAGAGCAACCGTGGAGTTGTTTCCGGATATGATGAGTTGGAACAAGAGAAACACATCTTGGAGAGGACAAGTCACCGTTATCACTCCAAATGGGTGAGGTCGGAGGCGGCGTGCAATACTCCTTGAGAACATAAAGTGAAGCAGTTCAAACAGAGCAGAAGGTTTCAACAATCAGGCTGGACTCGAGGTGTTTACCATTTACCCTTTCGGGCATCGTATAGGTATAGGGGCGATTGTCCAAGTAGTAGCTTGTTGTGTCATCATATTGTTGATCGTGTTGTTATGAAGGCAATAAGTAGTATCAATCAGCTTGGAACCCGAAATACAATTTTCTAACTCACAAGGTATTCATGTGAAACACGGAATTAGTATTATTCATCACAAGATGCAGGAAGAGAAGTGAAGAGGAACAACCTTCAAGTTAAGACAGCAAGACGAATGAACAGCTCTCAGGAATCCAGAAAATCTTGGAGAGGACAAGTCACCGTTATCACTCCAAATGGGTGAGGTCGGAGGCGGCGTGCAATACTCCTTATGAAGAAGCTCAAGGCAGAAGACAGCTCAAACGAGAAGGCAAACAGAAGACACAGAATTTGTTCAGGTGGTTGATCCTGCACTTTTGACTCGTATCAGTATCTGCAATGCAGCGAAAAGCTACTCAGGAGTCGGTTAAAATCATCCTTACTGTGAGAGAGGGATTGACAAAGACAGAAGGTTCTCTTTGTCGAAGTAATAGAAAGTGATCTCCCCCTTCATCCGCTCGCTATACCACTGAGTGAGGTACTGCAAGTTGAAACAGTTGGGGTCTTTAAACAAAAAGTCGATCCCTGCGATCTGAATAATAAATTATCAAAAGTCTTGGAGAGGACAAGTCACCGTTATCACTCCAAATGGGTTAGGTCGGAGGCGGCGTGCAATACTCCTTGAGAACATAAAGTAAAGCAGTTCAAACAGAGCAGAAGGTTTCAACAATCAGGCTGGACTCGAGGTGTTTACCATTTACCCTTTCGGGCATCGTATAGGTATAGGGGCGATTGTCCAAGTAGTAGCTTGTTGTGTCATCATATTGTTGATCGTGTTGTTATGAAGGCAATAAGTAGTATCAATCAGCTTGGAACCCGAAATACAATTTTCTAACTCACAAGGTATTCATGTGAAACACGGAATTAGTATTATTCATCACAAGATTTGGAGAATGCAGCGCATTGCTACCGAGGATTCGATTGTTCTATAATGCTGGCTATTTCATTGACAAGCAAAAGGATTTGAAGAAGATGAAGTCTTGGAGAGGACAAGTCACCGTTATCACTCCAAATGGGTGAGGTCGGAGGCGGCGTGCAATACTCCTTGAGAACGATGAGAACAAAAGAGAAGAGAGGGAAGTGAATCTACCGGGGGTCTGGTGATAACCATCTCCATTAATTAAGGAGAGCAACCGTGGAGTTGTTTCCGGATATGATGAGTTGGAACAAGAGAAACATATCTTGGAGAGGACAAGTCACCGTTATCACTCCAAATGGGTGAGGTCGGAGGCGGCGTGCAATACTCCTTGAGAACATAAAGTGAAGCAGTCCAAACAGAGCAGAAGGTTTCAACAATCAGGCTGGACTCGAGGTGTTTACCATTTACCCTTTCGGGCATCGTATAGGTATAGGGGCGATTGTCCAAGTAGTAGCTTGTTGTGTCATCATATTGTTGATCGTGTTGTTATGAAGGCAATAAGTAGTATCAATCAGCTTGGAACCCGAAATACAATTTTCTAACTCACAAGGTATTCATGTGAAACACGGAATTAGTATTATTCATCACAAGATTTGGAGAAATACAATCCAATGACCAATTCCATTATTTTATTAAAAAGAATTACCTGCAAAAAAAAATGCACACTTATTCACCAAAGATCCGAAAACACAGAAAGACTGACATAAAGCTACTGGTGCAATATGATAAAACCTTATAAAGAAGTCAGAGTAGTACTGCTGGTTAAGCTTTAGAAAGACGAGATTCCTTCAAGCTGATCGTATTTCTGATTAATTGTGACTGGTGACATCAAGATTGCTTAATTGAATGAAAAAAAAGAAAGAGAACAAATAAAAAGTTCTCGTAATTTTTGACATCAATAACAAATGAGACGCAATGCTTACTGTTCGTCCTCCTCCTTGCGTACCTTGGCCTTTCCGTTGACAACCTTGATGTCAAGTTCCTTGGCACGGGTAAGGATGGCAGTACGAACTCTCTGTCCGATCTTAGTTCCGATGACGGCAGCGTACTTAGTGTTGTGCATGAGGAGGAGCTCAAGGTCCTGTTTTTGTTTTTTGTACTTTCTTAATTTGGAGGTGATGAGTCGCATCAACATTCTAAACAGCTGCTTGTGTAAAGAACAACAAGAGAAAGAGAACACTCAATAAATAATAATTAAACAAACCTTCTCACAGTTGATGTTGAAGTGCTTTAGACCATCAGGGTGAACGTTACGGGTGATCTTGGCGTTTCCAAACCCGATGTTAGCCATCTTGATCTGTCCTCTCCATCTACGACGAACGACGGAATCAATACCCTTTGGCTTTCTCCAGCTCTCCTTAACTCTGCAGTGTCTGTCAGAGTGATGTCTCTTGAACCTGTTAACCTTCTTCTTGACAACGCGAACCATTTTTTAGGTTGTGAAAGAACCTGATGATAAATTGTTTAATAAAAAATGATACCTCTATGCTGATCGAAGATAACTACTGATACCGTCTTCTGATAAGAGATGAATGAAATATAAAACTAATTTAAAAGTAACCTAAAATCATATCAACACTGGAAGCTGGATGGGAGGCCTAAAACGGAATCACTATCAACTATTGATACGATGATGTAACTGATGTCGTCGCGGAGAGTCAAATGACGGCAAATGGTTCTTTCATTACCGTCCCCAGTGCGGGGGAAAGTAAAATGCCAACAGAAAGAAAAATAAAATAAATTTTTTTTTTTTGATCTTTTTCTTGGCACAATTAATATCCTCCTAATAGAATGCTTACTGCTCGTCTTCCTCCTTGCGTACCTTGGCCTTTCCGTTGACAACCTTGATGTCAAGTTCCTTGGCACGGGTAAGGATGGCAGTACGAACTCTCTGTCCGATCTTAGTTCCGATGACGGCAGCGTACTTAGTGTTGTGCATGAGGAGGAGCTCAAGGTCCTGTTTTTGTTTGTTGATAAATACTCAAACTCTCACACGCAGTCCCTTCCTTCCACTTAAAGAGGGTTGAAAAACAAAGTTAGACATGAAGACCCAAAATATGATATAAATATTAACAACAATTAAAAAGTATTACAAACCTTCTCACAGTTGATGTTGAAGTGCTTTAGACCATCAGGGTGAACGTTACGGGTGATCTTGGCGTTTCCAAACCCGATGTTAGCCATCTTGATCTGTCCTCTCCATCTACGACGAACGACGGAATCAATACCCTTTGGCTTTCTCCAGCTCTCCTTAACTCTGCAGTGTCTGTCAGAGTGATGTCTCTTGAACCTGTTAACCTTCTTCTTGACAACGCGAACCATTTTTTAGGTTGTGAAAGAACCTGACGGGAGTTTTGAATATAAAGTTAACAATACATTCCATAATCCCATACTACGTCACCTCTCAACGCAAAGAAGAAATGAGAAGTAAAGCGTTGCGTGCGCTGTGTCAGAAGTGCTCTCTCTCTCAACTCCCTCTCACAGATACCCTTCGCTATTAAACTCTCCAGAAGTCTGAATCTCAAATCAGAATCCTTATAATCTACTTCTGAACACCACATGAAGTAATACGAAGAGGGACTCGTGGGAACCCGTCTTTATCTCCAGCGAATGCCGCAATCTTCGGAAGAACATCAAGTCCCTCAGTGACCTTACCAAATATAACATGTTTACCATCTAATTTAGTGAGAGGATCATCACACATAGAAATGTAAAATTGACTGCTGTTGGAATCTTTGCCTCCGTTGGCCATACCAACATCACCAAGACCTGAGTGTTTGATTTTGAGTCCTTCTTTTTCATCTTTAAATTTCAATCCGTAGATGGATTCTCCAGCTGCTCCAGTTCCTTTGACGAAGTCACCACCTTGGAATAGAACGCCAGGAACCAGTCTGTGAATTACTGAATTGAGATAGTGAAGGGGTTTTCCAGATTCTTTTCCTTTTCCTTTTTCACCAGTGCAGAGGGTTCGGAAGTTCGTACAGGTTTTAGGACACTTCGATTCGTTTAATTCGATAACCAGCTTTCCTAAAATCGGATTTGCTGGAGGTTCTACCAACGCGGTTGTTGCATCTCCCATGAGAGCTGGGTCTCCTTCAACTAAATCTTTTAATATTTCCTTATCATCATCAGACAATGCTGCAGCATCACCAGTAGACAACCCATACTCAACTCCCTTCTTCGCAACAAAATCCGATACTTTCTTCCACTGCAATGCAATTTTCTGGTTTTCAGTATCATCACCTGCGGTAATCTCTAAGAACACTTTGTTGCTCATTGTTTTTTCTCTTATTCTTCAAATAACCTTCTTAGTAAAAAGATAATTTAAAACAACTACTGACTTAACAGTAAATCAATCATACGCCCTAAAAAAAAAAGAACAGCCTTTTGTGGTGTAAAAGCTTTCTTTGTACCGTCACTTCTTTATAGGATAGTACGGGTGGCACTATGTGCGCAACAGGTGTAGAACAATTCACAGTGGTGGTTTATTACTATACTGCTTCGTAGATTCTTCTGAGATGATCAAGAGTGCATTGTTGTTTAGTAATAGCATCCTCTTTATGAGTATCAACATACTGATGAATACAAGGATAACAGTATACTAAACCAGAACAGGCATTAAGCGTTGGATTAGTAATTGGATGACGGCAAATTGGACAAGTCTCACCCTCAGGATCGAGTCCTAATGACTGCAGTGATGCTGGTGGTGGTGGAGGTGGAACAGTCGTGGATCGACCTTGATGATCAACGTCACTAACTTCTGATGATCCAGTTCCTGTTGAGTTGTACCATTCAAGAGCACGAAATCCAACAATTGACCACAAAATAAAACTTTTCATCCTATTAAGAAAAACAGAATCTGGTGAAGTTTGCATCTGTTGGTAATCCTGCATTTCTAACCTTCTTAATACGATCCGCTGAGTCATCATTCCAAATGACCACCAAGGGCTTGAAAATAAGTATCGAACCCAAAAGATTAGCGTCATCCCTTCTAGTATGAAGTTTACGATGGGAAAAATCTTTTTAAACAGGCGTTTCTGTGCGGTAGAATCGGAATTGTTGTCGTCTTCTCTCAAGTATGACATATAAGCATGTAGTTTTCTCTTTATGTAAGGGACTATTATTACTAAAAGTAACGATAATAATCTTGTTCTTTGACTTAGACCTCCGTAGGCATTCAATCGACCAGCCTCAACATCTTCTAACACGTCACTCCGAGGGGGAGCTATGACTCTTTTGATTCCATAAAAATTTTCAGCAAATGTCGAATCGATTGAAGAAAGTAATTTCCAATCGAGTGCAGCCCACAGTGTTGTGTATATCTCATTGCTCCAAGGTACTACTGATACGAGAAATGGTACTCGTTGTGCTGTTACTGTTAGTCCATAAGTGAAAGCATTCCCTAATATCGGCATCAGTTCTTCTTGTGCTCGCATTTCAAAAAATGTCGGCAGCGGACTGTCCAAATTAAACTGCGAGAGAATCAAATCCATTGTTAGTTGTTGTTGTTGTTGTTGTTTGCCTTTTTTTTTTTTCTTTCTCCCTTTTTTAAAAAAATAACTCAATAAAATAAAACTATTTAAAAATTTAAAAAAAAAAAAAAAAAAAAAAAAAACAGAAGGTTAACCACTGAAGTCTCCTTACAAAAATATATCAACCGTCGTCACCATCCTCTTCAATATCGTAACTAACTCTGTAAGCTGGAAACATTGATGTGTCAATAGTACCATTCACTTCCCTAAAGGTTAGGTTAAGCCTACCTGGTTGGTAAGGAAACCTTAACAGAGGAGGTCGAGTGTTCGGATATATTTTTAAGACTGAATGAACAATCATTCGAGATGGACCTCCAAAAACAATAATATCACCAGAATGAAGAGTTATTATCTTATGTGGACATTCATAGTCGTCTTTGATTGCGAAATCACAAGACTCTCCGATGGTGACAGAGACAATAGGCGGACCTATACCTTTTGCTAAGATGTCAGGGTGTTCGCTGTCTTTATGCCATTTGAATGTTCCTTTGACGTTATAATAATTAACCAACACAGTTGAAGGAGTCATGTCAGGGAGTGAATTATCAACAGCTTGAGATAGCTTTAACCACTGCTGACACTTATCACTAAGGTATGTATCGTATGCTGACATTGCGTGGATAATACGACCTCTGTTGCCCTGATTTAGTCGTAGTTTTCCTCCTTCTTCTGTTGGTTGTTCGTAGAAACCAGGTTGATCACCTTTTCTTTCACCCAATTTAAAACAATCATCCATTATCTTTTGTTGTTCACTGATTGGTATGACTCCTCTCAGAACGACTACTCCAGGTTGAATCTTCTCTTCTTTCACACTTTCCTTAAATTCTATTTTCACATCACTGCCGCCCATCATTTGGGAAATCCCACCCGTTGTGGGTGTTGGTTTACTTTTCTTCTTCTTCTTCTTTTGTCCACTAATTTGCATGTTGTTGTAGTCCCCACTCTACTTCTTGAAATGAAGAAGGTTTTACATAATAACTACTTAAGAAGACGAACATAACGTAAACAGGTATTGTGACACCGTTCAGTACTATTCAGTAATGAGAATAACAAAGAGAGAGATACGAATTACATCACGCGCCTGCTGACCAGTGGCAGCAATGATGTTGTAGTCTCTTATGCTTAGAATGATTCGCTGTATAGATTAACAGGGATAGGTTTACTCTTTGCTCTTGGAGTCTTTCTTCTTCTTTTTTGATGACTTTCTCGACTTCTTTTTTTTCTCTGAAGATGAAGAAGATGAAGTCTCAGAAACTTCTATCTTTTTAGATCTCTTTGTCGCTGCTTTCTTCTTCGATGGTTTTTTCTTCTTCGCTGGTTCTGACGATTCGTCTGAAGAAGATTTTGATTTCTTCTTTTTCTTGGAAGATTTCTTCTTGTCTTTGTCATCTTTTTTCTTACTTTTCTTCTTTTTGGGGGTCGATGGCGCAGATGACTCTGATGCTGACGAAGAACCGAACATGTTGGCAGCTGGGGTAACGGTCTCATCCACTGCAGGAGTCATATACAGAGCTGGATTATAAATCTGAGGAGGTAGTATTTGATCTGATATTCCAGGTAATTCAGGTCTTGGTGGAGGTACGTACTCGAGATTGTCATCCCCCAAGTCGCTGCATGAACTGGCTACAGATCGAAGCTCAAAAGTCTCTTCTCTTCGTTCTTTATCAGGTATTTTTAAATGAATTTTAACCAAGTTCATTATATCTTCTTTAAATTCTAATTGGTTCGATGCTCCAAGTCTCAGATCTGTATCTAAGCAGTTCATTCCGTCAAGTAACAGATCGAGAGTAATGTCTTCCGTTGGTAGAACATTTAGTAGTTGGATCTTCTCTGTTTTTGTTAGAAAAACTGGTATCCCCCCTGCTCCCTGATATTTCCTACAAAGATCATCGGTAGCCTTTAAAAACGCTACGATATTTCTCCTTTTCAATCTCCGTTGTCCTCGTAAAGCATAAGACCCAAGTAGTTTTGTTTCTAAATCGAAAGCCTCATCAGAGGGAAGTATTTGTTCTTCGTTTCTTATCTTTCTCCATGTTTTTAAACTGCTGACTACTTCAAAGTTTGATAATTGACACTGACAGGCATCTAATATTTGCATTTGATTTTATGGCTTTGGTTCTGAGAAATAAGTAATTCGGTTAAACGAACTCCATTTATAGTTTCATTGAGAAAATTTCGTCATTTTTAGATACGCATTACAATGTGGAAAGAAAAGGAGGAAAAAAAAAAAAAAGGAAAAATAAACTCACATCACGATCAAAAGGGTGCAGTAAAGCATCCCTGTGGCTGTCTTTTCCTCTCTCTACTTTTTTTCCCTCTCTCGTCTACTCAAAAAAAAAAAAAAAAAAGGCAAAGAACGCAAATCGATCACCAGAACAACTCCGAAAGAAAATTATTTATATCCTTCTGCAAAAAAAAAAAAGGAGAATAAACTGTTTTTAATCTTTCTTTTCTTTTCTTTTTTTTTTTTTCTAAAATCAAATCATTACCTTCTAAAATGACCAACAACAACAATGGGAGGTGAATAATGTTTCTAATAGATTTATCTATGGTGTGTTTTTTTTTTTTTTTTTAAATTATTTTAATTTTTTTTAATTCCCCCAAACTCCGTATTAAAAACAAAGAACATGGAAGAACATCACACAAAATAATAATAAAAGAGAGGGAAGACATGACCAACAACTGGTAGCGGGAAACTGCAATGACGGCAACAAAAAAAAAAAAAAAAAAAAACTCTATGAAACTCTCCTTTTTTTTTTCTTTTTCTAATCTGAATGAGTACTGTAGATAGAGCACGTCAGAGAGACTTTACTTCAAATGTTAAGCACGGAGAGCACTCACACATAAAATCAGCTCTCAGTGTACAAGTTGGAATCTCCTTTACGAAAAGGCAACCAATGAGAAAAAAAACACAAATAAAAAACAACGTTACATCGATATTACTTTATACTACATAGTTCCAGCAGGAGGAGATATTAAGAACGATGACGATGCTGATCGTTCTCTTGGAAGTGATGTAACAGATTCATGAAGAAGAGGACATGCAGGACCAGAGTTACAACGTCCTGCTGCGAATAAAGTACACACTTGTTGTCCTCTACGGCTTGGGGATCCAGAAAGTGATTTCGTACGGTGAAGCCAAGCAAGGCCTTCATGAACAGTCGGAAGGATACGTCCATCAGGAGCGGTTACTCGTCCTGTTTCTGATGCTTTCCATCCTCTTGGGAATCCATAATCTGTAGCTCTACTTTCATCTACTGCTGGTAGTGATAAACGAGGAACACAAGAAGGAACTGGAAACCTCTTCTCAGTTGGTGAGAATGAAGATCCTCTGCTACTCGAAGAAGCAGGAGATAATCTTGAAGGAGATCCGAATACCGGTAATGGATTCCTTGAGGCGCTAATCCTGGTTGATTTACTAGTCTCCCAATTACTTCCATTCGAGTAGTCCCAAGACGTCATCTTATCAGGTGCAGCTCCCTCGTGAGTTATTGAGGACACAAGACGACCAACATTTCTAGTTGGACCTTCAGCATCAGCAGAGACCATCCAGAAGCCTTCAGTTGATGAGAATATTCTAAAAGAACCACTTGCCCACATTGGGTAACTATTATGAGTACCACAACGTTTATACTCTCCTTGTAATATTGGTTTCTCCTCAGAGTAGACGTACATAGCGCGGTTATCAGCAGCGACTGGTGACGATGGAAGTGAAGCCTGTGGCTGTCTCTTTGGCTGTCCAATTAACCCGTGAGACATTCTTAACTTTTCTACCTGACTTGGTGAAGAACCTCCAACCCTAGAAGGAGATCCATAAATATTATTTGGAGGGATACTCGAACTGCTTCGCTGTGGCATTGGTGGTGCTGCTGCCGCCTGAACTGTTGGTTGCTTTTCTAATAAAGCCAACCTCTCTCTAGCATCTGACAACAAGTCTTGTAATGAACTACATCTTGCTTCTAATACAAGTTTGTCGTTGCTTTCTTGTTCCAATTGTTGGTTACGTGCCTGTTTAGTTGTTTTTTTTTTTTCCTCTTTTTTTTTTGAACACAAGTAGAAATACAATACGAAACATACTTCTAGCGAATCACATTTTCTCTCAAGACCGTTTACGGCGCTGCTAAGATCGGATTCCTTCTGTCGAAGGTGAGTCTCTTGTTGTCTTAGAAGTGACTCTTGCTGACGTAAATGGTTAAGCTGGTTTAGTTATGATTTTAAAAGTATAAACTCTTTATGTATCCTCCTAATGATAAGACAGTAGAAGTGCATACCTCATTTATAATACTTGGAGAAGGAGGGGAAGGTGGTCTTGGTGACTCGTGACGGTTTTGTTCGTGGAAGGCTTCTAATTCTTGCTGATGAGCAACTCTAAGTTGAGATAACTGATACTCATCTTCATGATGTTGATGTTCAAGTCTTTCGCGTTCATTCTCAGCTTCCAAATACCTTCTACGAATAGAAGAGATATCTGTGTCAGTTTTAAGTTGACAAACACTTGCATCTGAGAGCGCTGTTTCTGCAGCAATCGCGCGATCTTCCAACTCCGTGTTGGCTGTTGTCAGGTTATCGATTCTAACCATTTGGTCCATTATCTTCTCACCCATTGATTCGGTTTCCATTCGATATCTGTTTATATTATGTTATGTTAATTTTATTGAAAACATACCTCTCAAGGGCGTGTATTGTAAGATATAAGAATCACACCTGTGGAGAGCGTCTTCTTTATCCTTCATGCGGGAGCGGAGTTCTAGTACTTCTGGATTGTTATTTGTTGAGGAAGCAATCGTTGTAAGGGTTTCATTGACTGCGCGATCAGCTTCCCGAACGGCATGCAGATCACGAGAGAGTATACTCACGCGATGATCACGTTCAGCTATGGCGTCTGCTGAAGCTTGGAGTTCTCTTTCTAGTCTTTCGATGAGTGAATCTCTTTTGAGAACTTCCTCCTCGTAGTCGATGTCTGATACTTCTGAGTGTCTTGGAACCCATCCATTTTGTTGTGGTTCTGTGTCTTCTCTGGTAATACTCGCTGAGGTATCCACAACAGGTTGTGATTCTTGAATAACTTCTGGCTTTGACACAACAGCTTCAGATTGTAGTTGAGATTTCTCTTCAGATATTTCAGTCGGTTGTTCCTCAACTTTAACTTTCTTTTTCTTTGGAGCTATCAACATGTACCCCGCCAGCATTACAGCTACGGTGGTACAAACAGCCATAAAGATCTGTACTTCTGTACCAGTCTGTTGAATCCACTCATTTATCGACTGGTAGTACTCTTTTGAAAGGTTTTGCACTACTTCGTAATATTCTTTGAATAGCTCTTGGGCTTCTGTAGCGTACTCCATAGTTTTAGTGTTCCTTTGTTTTGTTTTGTTTTGAGAAGGAAATAACAATTTAAAGAATAAAGATAAAAAATCAACTATAACTTATACGATCGAAAACAAGTCTGTTGAATTCCCTTTAACTTGCTTATTCGTTAATAGCTGTGGGATACTAATGGATTTGCAAGGGACTGAAGGACACAAAAAGCTTGACTTGCGCATGACAAACGCGTGTGCAAGTGTACGTGGAGAAATAAGGCACTCTTTTTCTTTTCTATTATTATGCTGTCTCGTTTCTTTCTTTATTTTTATTCTTTTTTTTTTTTTTTTTTTTTCCCCACCCTACCCACCCAAAGAGAAAGTAATGTTCGGTCGAATGCTCGATACTTCTTGTACGGCTTTTTTTTTTTTTTTTTTTGTGAGAAGAAACTGAGGGGGGTAGGGTACGAGGGCAGGAAGGGGAAACAAAACCAAAAAAAAACCAAAAAAAAAAAAAAAAGACATTTTAAATAAAATAAACAGCTTTCCACCACAGGATTGCTTAAAGGCAACCTCAGCCTTTTTTTTTTTTTTTTTTTTTTTAATATTCCTTTGTACAATATTCACTCACTACCACGCGCATGAATTATGTCGGCTATTCCTGCTTCGATGAAGAAGAAGAAAAAGAAAAAAGAAAAACACACTATCTTCCCTAACAAAAAGAATGGGGAATAATACTCATCGGCTCCTCTTTACCAATTTGATGTGCTGGGTTTTTTTGCGGGAATAGGGAAGGTGGAGGGGATTGGAGGTGATTAAAAAAAAAATCATCAGGGGATGATACTCTGTGGTGAAAAAACTTTTTTAAAAAAAAAAAAAGAAAAGTTTTTTTTATAAATAAAAAAAAAAAAAATTAAAAAAAAATAAAAAACAGCAACCGACATCGTTGTTTTTGTCTCAAAAAAAAGGATACTACTAAGAACATGATAAAACACTTGACTTTGCAAAAAAAAACCCCCCAAAGAGAAGTAAATAAGACGTTTATTTCTGTTCTGGGTAGCGTTGTGTATTTTATTTTATTTTATTTTTCTTCCACCCCTTCTTTTCTATTTTGAGTACACAAAGCGAAAGAAACAGCTCAGAAATTCATTGCTAAATTCTTCATTTTTTTTTTTTTTTTTTTTTTTTATATCAAAAAAATTAAAGCCCCAACACTACTAGTAATAAAATGTGTGGCTTATTTTCTTATCTCTTAATTGCTGTGATAGCGCTCGTGGTACAGAAGAAAAGATCTGAAGGAAGTATCCCTTGAAAGGGTCAGTTCAGATGTCACCGTAAAAACTTTTTTTTTTTTTTTTTAAATTTATGATGAGATTTCAATTTTTATTTTCCCTTTTTTATTATTACCCTCTAATAAACATATCATTACTGCAGCATGGAAAAAAAAAAAAAGAAAAAAAAAAAGGGGGAAAAAAAGTGTGTGAGTTTTGTTATAATTATTTTTTTTTTTTTCTTTTTCCCCCTATCACTTCCATACTGTTTTCTTTAACAAGTGTATTTTTTCACTGATTTTTTTTTTTTTTTTTTCCCCGTTCTTGTTCTTTTATTCTGAAGATCATCAGTGAAGACAAAAAAAGAAGAGAAAGAAAAAAAAATAGTTTTAACAACCTGATACGCACGTGCAAAAGAACATGATGAGGAGCAAGTCAATACCTTAATGATGAAGTGATGCGATGCTGCATCACTTTTAATTTCTTTTTTTTTTTTTTTATATATATATATAACTATAAAGAGTTTGCATTGTAATCAAAAGACATATATAGAACCACAACTAGAGTTTTAAAAAAAAAAATAGAGGAGAAAAAAAAATAGACTAGACAATGAAAGCAGGTGAAGGAGAAGAACAACATATATAAATGAGGGAAATTAGGAAATGAAAAAGAAAGAGGGTCGAGGGAAAAAAAGGGCGAGTGGGATTCGTGAGCAAAATGTGTACACCAACCGACTCTGAATCACAACCCAACATCCCATTAACGGGAGTTGAACCAGAGTTGGAAGACTGCTTAAGGAAGAAAAAGTTTTGAAACAAGAACAAGAAAAAAAATAAAAATTATATTTATTTTGTGCACCATCCCTTGCTTCTCATAACCCCGCTAGGCTAAACAAGCAAATCATAAGTTTGAATACTTGCCTGACAACAGCAACAACTGAATAACTTTTTTTTTTTTAATTTTTTTTTTTTCAAAAGATTTTTTTTTTTAACGTGTATAATTATTATTACTTTTTTTTTTTTTTTTTTTTTTTTTGTGCAGCTCCATTCTGCACAGACAGAATAGATTTGCCACCCAGCCGATAACCAATAAAATACTAACTCACTGCCTCTAAACGATCTCTAAAATCAGAAAAGCCACGAAGCTGACGTTTCCCTATAATTTGACAAGTAAAGACCATAAGAGTTGCACAAGAACTACATTTGAATTGGTGGCTAAAAAGAGGGAAGAAAAGAAGCAAATTCGCACAAGTGTAGTTTTTTTTTTTTTTGTTTTTTTTTAAAGAACGCATCCGCAGCGTGAGAGAACGAATCAGGCTTTCTGGTATTGCCATTCCAAAAGAATTGTGAAGGTACAAAGTTTATCAAAATTCGGCTTTTTTTTTTTTTTTTTTTTTTTTTCATACCAAAAAATTTGCATTCAGGTACCCCCTACTTCACTGTCACATTAAAAACAGTAAACAGAAAGAAGGTTTTTATTTTTTTTTTTTTTTTTATAAAGAAGAATTATTTAGTGGGAGAGGAGAGAAGAGAAGAAGAGTGGATAGAAGGAAAAAAAAAAAAGGAGCAAAAAAAATAATAAAACCGACACCTCATAAAAAGCCATAACTGTTTTATCGGATACAACTCGTCTCGTAAATTCCCGTAGTGTTTTCTTTTCTAAAAAAAAAATTACTGAAAAAAATAAATATGCTAAAAAAAAAAGGTGAATTGATAACTTTTTTTTTTTTTTTTTAATTTTCTTACACTGAAAGGAAAACTGAAAAGAACTGGTAAGAAGGGGGGTAATTTGATACTGCACTTTTTAAGCTCAAAAGGAACAATAATTTCTCCGACAATTTTGACTGTCAACGGCGAAGGGAGTGGGGAGAGAAAAAAAAATGTTTACTCGTCGGCTTCAATGGCTTAGAGAGTACAATTTTTTATTTTATTTTTTTCAAGTGTATTATTTAGAGAATAAAAAAAGGAATTGTAAAAAAAAAAAAAGTATTTTCAGTTTTTGATCTCCCCAAACAAAACTTAACTTTATGTAATTCCAACTTAAACTACGATGATGCACAAAACCATGTGGTATGTCGAAAATGTGTGTGTGTTGTTTTTTTTTGTTTTTGTTTTTTTTTTTTCCCTCTCACAAATACTTTGTTGACGACGGGGGGAGAGATAGTTCGACAATATAGTAAAACCTTAAATAAAAAATCAAAAAAAAAAAAAAAAAAATGAAACTCATTAAGAAAAGTTTGATACTGAATTCACGTGGGTTGCTTACAATTTGTGTCATGTTGAGACGTTTTTAACCAGAATACGTTTTTTTTTTTTTTTTTTTTCCTTTTTTTTTAAAAATTCCCCTCCCCCCTACGAATACATTCCAACGTCTTGCCTTGCCCAGCGATTATTCGGAGACGAATTTCCATTGTGCCAGCGTGTATCTCGACAACGATCATGTGTAACAGCACGAAGAGGGAATAATCCAGGAGTTATAATCGGTGAATCTGTGCTTGGACCAACAGACGGACTTTCACTGGTTGAACGATTCAGAATGGAGATTAGATGCTCTGCTTTGACTCGGAGTTTTTCATTATTTTGAGATCTCGCAGACTGAACAGCCATTTCGATCAACGGAAGACCATCGCCTTCAACGATTTCATGAATAACAGCATCTGTTCTCCAAGACATATAAGTCAAAGCGACAATAGCATGAAGCACCACTCTATCATTTGAACTATGTAGTCGCAATGCTTTTAAAACGACGGTGACGGCACCCACAGATTGAAGTATAACTCTGTTTTCATTGTTATTATACGCAAGTTGAGACATTGCTCTACATCCATTCTTCTGTAAAGCTGCTTCGTTAGGAAATCTTTTCATCGCTTCAACAACTGCAGACATTCCTCCAAGTGCTGCTACTTCCTGTCTTATCGTGTCGTTCCATGAGAGAGTTCCTAAAACTAGACATCCGATTTCTAATAGTTTAATACTGAAGGAGTTTTGTTGTAATGCAGATATGACTTGTTGAGGACCACCTTGCATTAAGATTTGCTGTTGACCATCAACGTTATTGAACGCAAGACCTGATAATGCAGAACACGCAGCAATCTGAACTGATTCGCTATTCTGAAAATTAAGCATCGATTTAGTAACGCAAGTCACCGCAGTGATTTCAACTAACTCTTTTGTTATAAAAGGGGTGTCGTAGCTCAGTTGAGCAAGAGCAGTGCAACCAGCTGCCGCGACTTCGGCAGACGTATTGTTTTTGTTTATTAGATTTATAATTCTCGGAAGGATACCTAAATCCGCAACAATTCTTTTTAAAAGACTTCCACAAGGAGCGGTGGTTGAGATCATACTAAACAGACCTGTAATGACTTTTAGTCTACCCTCATCACTCTTGTTTGGAGTTGGTTCTCTTATGAAGTTGGAGTCGAGGATGTTACTTATGACTTGAATCATTCTTTGTTTATCTGTTTCTTCAATTAAAGAGCATCTAATAAGCGACTCAGCTATTGCACATACAGACATTAGGATGCTTTTAGTATTTGAATACTTTGTTACTGCAGATTGGATTACATTAATTCTTATTAAAACTGGTAGTCTGGTGACAACCTCTGACAACGCAGACATAATCAACACAACTGATCTTTCACTGTGCATGTGATCAGCAATAGCGTTTGTTAATGTTGTTGTTAAACGTCTTGTGTTTAAAGGAGAGACGCAATGAATGTATTTTAGAATAGCAGATGCGCAACCTCTTACGATGGAAGCAGAAGAAGGATGGTGAGACATTGTATTTGACATCACATCGATCACAGTTAATAACCCAGAGCTGCCTTGTTGATTATTAAAGTCCGGTGTTCCAGGAATGTGAGACACGTACTCCGAGTCCTGAGTTGACGTACTCAATTCTTGAAGAAGTTGCAAACCCTTTTCCTGGATCGCCGCTGATTTTATAAACTTCTTCATAAGAGTGCATATTATTCTCACAGTCTTTTCAGTTTTTATTTTCTTGAAACAATCTTCTTCATCTGAATTGTCAACAACAGGAGCAGCTTCTTCAGAAGTATTTTGACTCGAAACAGAGAGCAAGAACCCTTGCAATAATGATTTTGTTTGCTCATTCAAATCGTTGTTTTCTCTTTCACTTTCAGTTGTGATAGCCCGTTCTCGAAGAACTGTAATAACCGCTTCAGCGACATACAGAGATTCAGGGAATGCATAAATCCAAGCCTCAGCTAGTAGAGGATGGGATTTTAGTGAAACAAGACTTGTGATGGATGAGGCAACTGATTCGTTTGGACATCCGTCAGGTAGAAGCTGCCTCAACACTGTTGAGGATGATTCAACAATAAGAAGCTCACCTGTTGCAGGTGGTGGTGGTTTACAACTATCAAGAGATGCAATTGTTTTTATTATGATATCAAGTAGAACTTCATTATCAACATTACACTCCTTTCCATTGACGAGTAGACATTTCGCAATGACACATAAAACTTCACCGTTCTTAATTATTTTCGGTAATTTTTCAAACTGCTGTTGTATTTTCGTATAAACACCAATATCATTACCGAAACTATCCAAAATAGAAACTAGCAGTGCAGGCGCACCGAGTGTTGACGAAGACAGTGAAGGCATGACTAGTAAATCAATTATCGAAACAATTAAATCACTTTTACAGTCTGGAGTTCCAATCAGTGGTTCTAAAATTGACCAAATTGAACTTTGAGAGAATGCTTTCGGATTATTCCTAACAAAAGAAATTATAATATCAGTAACGACTACAGGGTAAGCTGTCACAGCAGTTGTCAGGGTGGTGCAAAAAATTGGAAATTGAATCGCGGCGGGTGCCAACAACAATAGTAATTCGACGATGCAAGGAGCACTCTGAGCGTTGACGAGAGGAGACGAAAGTGTTTCTAATAAGACAGTTAGAATATTTGCATTAATCTCACCAGGTGGGAGATCGTTGATGATCTCACCAAGAACGCTAATCGATTCCTCAGGTTGAGCTAACGCAGCCTTGTGTGAAATTAAAGACAAACTGTCCAACAATCTCTGCGAAGTTATCACAGAACAGATATCAACTGAGAATGTGACTACTTTTGGTGCGATCTCTGACAACACTAAAGTTGACAATAATTCCAACGTAACAGGAATCAGGTCATTACTCTCGACAGTTTTAATCTGTTCTCCTACTATCGATAACACAACAGTAGAAGCTTCTTCTGCACAACACTTCAACGTGCTGTTAGTCAGAGAAATCATTTCAGATAAAACCAATTGCTTCTTTGATATTTCTAAGTATGGGAAGGCATTTAAACATCCAAAAGAAACCGTCAATAACACTTTAAGAATTTCTAAAACGACCACATCATCACACAAAGTATCATAACAATAATTTGATAACAACGTGTACACAGTAGATATCATGTCAGGATTATTTGATATATTTTGGTAGTCTGATTGAATGTGAGAAAGTGTTGACTTCGCGAGGGGTCGAGATGGCATTGATAAGAAATTTAAAAAGTCTTGACAAGCAGGTGTAAACATAGCTCCAGGAGGGACTGCTAACAATAATTGAACCATTTTCTTCGTTGTTGTCGTATGCCTTGCTAGAGTGCCATTCTCATGAGCATTAATCAATCTCTGAATCGATATTGACACAAAGTCCTCTGGAGGCAGATTCTTTCCTGCCGGTAGAGGGCATGAAAAACCCGCTTCCAAAATTTCAACCACAATTTCACCAGACGACTTTCCCTTTAAGAGTTCACACAGTAAAGGATACATCATAACACAACAACTACCCTGACCTAGTTGGAAAGTCTTCGTTAAAAGTCTCAAATATGAACGAAGTAGATCAACGTTATCAGAACTTCTATATTTGCTGACAATAAAAAGAAGAGAATCTTGTTTCACAACTCTAATTATCATTCCATCACAACACTTTGAAAGATGTAAAAGCAAACCTTCAGACTGATGATGTGTCGTCATACAAGTTTGAATAAGGGCAGCTTCACTATCAGTCGTGAGATCATTTTTAATGTTTGAGAGTGATTCGAAAATCTCCGACAAGATCAAAGGCATGTTTGAGTATTGTTGTGCAGCTGACAACAAAGCGTTCTTTCCACTTGATTTAATGTTAAAGGTATCTTGTGGATCAGCTTCGAAGAATAATGACAACATCTTTGAGACTGCTCTCACCAGTCTTGGAGTTGCATCAGATCTGCTTACAGAGTAGATGATTGATTGAGGGACACTTAGTGTTGTCAGACTGTAGATTACTGATTGTTGATTTCCGGCATCGTGTGCCATGAAAAAAACTAAAAGAGCAGCCCAGGAAACATCAATTTCAGAATTTGAAGCTAATTCTCTCGACAGAATTGGTATAAATAAATCAGCAACACGTTGCCTGACTGACTTGACAGTTGCTGCAGCTGTGACGTATTGAAGTCCGCCTGTAACTGGCCAGTTTTGAGCTAATTTTTCGAGAACTGCTTCTACTTCGACAGTAGTCTTCTCTTTTCCTGTTGATAAGTTTTCCGGCAGACCGCATCCACTTCCGACTTCTTCTGCCCAATCTTGGTCAACGTTCTCTCTCTGACCCTCCCACAGTATCGTTTCAAACAGTTCATCAAAAGTGTCTTCAATCATATTATGTCCTGTAGTCTCTTTCAGTAAAGTTTACAACACGTCTGTTTTTTTTTTTTTTGAATGGAACGGGAATGGGAAGTGTGGAGGACTGAAAAAAAAGAAAAAAATATATAAAAACATGAAATCTACCAAAAAAAACAAAACTAATTTAGCGAAAAGGGTAAATGAAGTGTAAATACAACATGAAAAGAACACTTAACAAAAAAAAAAAAAAATAAATAAATAAATAAAAAAACAATTCTCTGATTAAAACATCTTCTCAAGAATCATAATATTTTATATCAAGCTCATCAGACATATTTTTGAGTACCCGTTGCCATCTCTTTCCAATTTCGCGATACTTTGCGAGTCTAGTTTCATCACCGATGGTGTATCCCAGAGAAGCACTTTTCTTTGTCCATGCCTGAGCGAATAAATATGGAGATTGCTGTCCACAATTAAGTTCTGATTCATTAAATCGTTGTGGTCCAGTACAACGACCACCAACCCAATCAGAGGGGTTTTCACAGAGAGGAGGATTTCGAACCAAAGTTGGAAATGCTTTTTCAAACATTCGCACAACTTGAGTTGGGGTTTTCATTTTTGATAAGTCAGTAAATCGAAGTAGTAGGAACTTATTAATACCAAACAGTTCAACCCAATACCTCAATCCGAGAGCTATAAATCCAAAAGGGAGGTAGTATACTTGAGGGTCCTGTAAAGGATCGTATTCGTACATACAATTTTTTAAAGCAGAAAACACTTTGTCTTTGGAAGATACAACTCTTTCAGGTCTGTATAACGCTTCTTCACAAATTGGTATTTTTATAAGTTTGTCGTGTTGTTGGTCAAGCCTGTCTACGAAAACAGTAAATTGTTCAGGTTTTCTATTAAACTTCTTTTTCAAGTCAGTGAATAACATGAAATGAGAGTACGCTCTATCAACTGGGTCCCTATCAATGACTAGAAATCTTGGTATGAAAGGTGACTTTTGAAGATCTAAGTAAGCCGCTACTGCTGCTTCAGGGATCATTATTTGATCTGGTGTAGAGTCTACTAATCCCCAATGGTTGCTTTCTTCTTCTACTGGAGGGAACCTTCGACGAGCAAAATACTCTCTAAACGTACCAGCATGTCGTCCCATTTGGATGTAGTTCCAGGGCTCTTTTGGAACGTCCCATCGACGAAAACCTTTTCGATTCCACAGCCTTCGTTTTAACTCAAATCGTGATGTTGTAGACACTGGTTCTCCGTGTTTTGTTGTCTTACTAGGCCATCGTCTAGATGCCTGAGGATATACGACTTTCAGTGGATTTCCGTTCATTCCGTGTCGCAAACAGCCGTCTAGAAAAGTTGTTCCAGTCTTAGGAGGAGACAATATGAAAAACTCCGGCCGCATTCTTCCCAACCAATGATCAGGATAATCATACTTCCGAGAGAGAGCAGCAGCATCTTCACCCGTTGGTGCTGGAGATATCGGTGTGGCAGTTCTAAGGAAAACGGCTTCACGTTGGTTTCCAGGGAATCGAACAAGTCTCCTTAAAGTTGTAGAAAGTGTTAATTTGAAATCTACAAGTTTACCAAATTCAGAGTTTGAAAGTTTACTGTAATCAGTTTTTAAATACTCCAATTTCGACTTAATTCTTAAAATCTCTGGCATAGACCAAGGCACTACAGCAGTACCTGTAAAGCTGTAATTACTGCTGTTACTGTTGTTGTTTTCTCTTTCAATTTCATTGGGATCAACCTCGCTATTAGATTCGACTATAATCTTATCCTGTGTTTGGTTTCCCTGTCTCTTTGAAGTATTAACCAAGAATCCCTCAAGAGAATAATTACTTTTAGCGTCGATGCCAATGCCTTTGTTTGATTCTGTTGTGGAGGTGTTTTTTGAAGTCACCACAATCGCAATAGTCTTGTCATAATCGGAACTAATTAACAGCAACGATAATAAAACAGCGAAGGTAGCGACCCACATCAACCGTCTGGTACTACCCCGAGACATATTTGAGTGACAACATACTTTAAAAAAAAAAAGATTGTTTATTTTATTTTTTAGTAGTAAGGGGAATAAAAAAAAAATAAAAAAAAAAAAAAACACAACACCAAAACCTCTGAATGATGACAATATAATTCAATTTTGACGCAACGAAGATAGGGGAACTAAAAAAAATCTAACCATGATTAGTTACAGAGGTCAGGTAAAAGGACAAAAAAAAAAGCAGTAATTAAAAAGTACCGTTTCAAGAGAAGAGGATTGTAAAGAAAGAATTACCCGTTAAAATAAATAAATACATTCGACGGATAAAGGGAGAGGAGTTCATCTTTGATTTGTGTACCATGAAATGCCGTGATTGGACATTAATTGGGCGAGAAGCTTATCCCATTTTTTTCCAATAACTCGATACTTTTCGAGGCGTTGATCACTTCCTTTTGTTTCATTTAGACCTCCTCTTGTAGTCCATGCTTGGGCTGCAAGAGCTGGTGAGTTTGGACCACATCGCTCGAGTGCTATTGCATATTGATTCCAAGGAGTACAAGTCTCACTGTCAACGATAGATTCAGAATCACATCTGGGAAGAGGTCGTTTCATACCTGGGAAAGTATCTTCGAAAAAGTCCCACAAACTCTCCGTGGTGTTCATTCTCTTCAACGTCGACATCTTCAGAAGTGTAAACTGCTCCGGACTGAACAGAGACAACCAATACCTCAATCCCAAAGCCGTGAAACCAAATGGTAAAAACATAATATCATTTAATTTCTTTGGATGGTACATACACCTCCTCAATGCGTCATATGTTTTACTCAAATCGTTTAGTACGATTTCAGGTTCGTAGAGCATCTGTCTACAGATTGGTTGCTGTAGTAGAATCTCATGTTGCTCATCCAGTTTTATAGAATAGTCAGTTGTACCAGTTGATTTCCATCCCCATAATCGCTTTAATTCAGCGAACAGTAAGAAATGACTGAACCCCCTGCTGACTGGGTCTCTACTCATGACAACAAATCTTGGTTTCCAAGGTGAATTTTCCATATCCAAATACAAAGCCTGTGCTGCTTTAGGAATCATGATGTAATCAGGTGTGCTGTCTGTTAATACCCAATTAGAAGATTCAGGTTCAACTGGTGGGAATCTTGATATTTGAACTGCACCCCAGAACTTTCTAGGTGATCCTTTGTATCTAAAATTACGACCAATTTCAACATACAACCAAGACTCCTTTGGTAAATCAAACCTTCTAAATCCAGTTCGATTCCAGGTGTGGTGTAGTTGAGGTACTATTGACGGGATGAATGTGGGTTCTCCGTTTGGAAATCTCTCTGTGGGCCATCGTTGGTTAGCTAAAGGGTAGGCCAATGAATTCTTATTACCGATCATCGAATATATAAAGCAATCATGAAGAAATGTTGTTCCAGTTTTCGGAGGACCTAAAATAAAGAATTTTGGTCTCATTCTTGCTCTCCAATGTCTTGGATAGCCCAACTTATCAGCCAATCGAACAGCTTCGATTCCGATTGGAGCTGGGGGAACAGATGGTAGTTTTGAAAAAGGAATATCATCTTTTTTTGGAAACCAAAAATGTTTCGCAGATCTTCCAGTGACAGGTCCAAACATCTCACTGTCCAAGTCACGTGAGAATACATCCTCATCTCCAATCGGTTTCTTCAGTCGTTTATAAATATCTAAGAGATCATTATTGTGCTGACGAATTACCCAACTTCCATCTTCTCTAACAAACTTTTCTTTGACTACGTTATCACTTTTAATTGGTTTATCTGGTACCACATCCGAGTACTCTGTAGGCGATTCATTGTTAGATAACATCACATTACTAACAGCTAATAAAGAAACCGCCAGGCATATAATTCCTATCTTAGAACGCGGTCCCATATTTTTTTTTTTTTTTTTTTTTAAATACGATTTTAGTGGGACTCTAGTTGCGGTTTAAGAATAATGTCATCCACAAGGATTTCACAGAACTAAAAAAGAAAAAAACTGAGAGATTTGAATTTCGAGAGGGCGTAACATACCAAAAAGAAAACAGGCAACAGGCACACAGAGGGGTAAATGCTATAAAGTTCCATGATTTTCTATTTACTTTTTTTTTTTTTTTTTTTTTTTTTTTTGTTCTCTTTATTCCTCAGTTATGTTCTCTCTTTCAAAAGAGAACACAACCAAAGGATAATACATACACGCAATACAAAAATAACAAAGCAAGGGAGAGCATCACACGTGCGATAGCATCTTTTAAATTAATACTGATCACACAGGGCGTCACTAAAATAATAAAACACCACAAAGAAAGTGGTAATCGGTTTGTTGTGTAAAACAGTAACATACTTTACGCAAAATACTAAAGTGAAAGATGTCAAGGAGGAAGTTAGAAAGAATTCCTTTCAGCTACTTATCCACACACACACACAACACACTCATTACGCAGGAGTGTTCAAAAAAAAAAAATACAAAATAGTAAAATATGAGTGGATGTCAAAAGTCTGGTACCGTTTTGGTCAACGGTAAACTGCGGGCATGTACAACTCAATCGAGACCCAACCCTGTCTGAAACATGCCCCAAAAAATTCAATTCCGGGTGTGGGATCTCACTTTACTCGTAATACTTGTAAAAAAAAAAAAAAATTCCTGCATTTTTTGCTTGTAGCCGGTAACAAAGCTGTTACAGAGAGCCCCAAGCATAACAAAAGCAAAATATGACCACAAAAGCGATAATTGAGCAACTGCAATTACTGATTGACAAGATGGGAGACCCTCCGAAGTGGAGTGACAGGAAAGAGTCCAATGGGAGTTCAAAAACCTTGGAAGGTAAACATGCAAAACTGCTAGAATGCCTTTCTGGGGGTGGTGATGTTACTGCTATGCCCCTGAGGGTTGTGGGAATAGCAGTGCTGTGGAATGGTGTCAATTGTCCTTTCAGTAGTAAATGAAACAATTGTGAGCATGGAAACGGGTGACAGGCGAGAAGTGTCTAGAAGAATAGGATGGAAGTTAAGCTTTCTAGAGGAAGCTGGGCTAAAAATAGGCAGAAAGGCCTGGGATGCTAGAATCCACGTGCCCATAAGTATAAGAACCAATGAAGATCTTCCTGAAGTTGTGCAGTCAAGTGAGAACGAGCTCAAGGCAGCCTCGCCCGACTTCAATGGTATCAAAAAGTCAACGAGGTGACACTGTTACGTTGCAGGGTGTCCTTGGGGGACATTTAAATCTATAAAGTCAGCAGTATTCGAAATCTGATATCAGAATCTACATACCATCGTATGCGTGGGAATAAATACCATCACCTTGCGCTGTGAACTGATGTCTGCTCCTACTGCCGTGTGGACAGACAATTAGAAAGAAACTGTCAAAACTACTTAGCAAGTGTTGAGTGACAGAATGGTTACTCAGTAACTGTTCATTAACCGTTTGGAATGCTGCACATGCCAGTGCGCTGACAATAGTGTCCAGTAAGGGTGGCTTACCAGTCATAGCAGCTGGTGTACGACCAGCTGCTATCTCATTATAATGATACAACAGACTTGTTGAGGTTCATTATCATGTAGAAGAGTTTAAGAGACAGAATGCAGTCTATTCAGAAAACACTTCTGATACAGAGATGATTTAATTATAAAACTTGATTATAAGGAGTCTTCTCCTTCAGTACCTTGCCACAGGTACCTAAGGAGAAGACTCCTTACCACAAGAGTCATCATCACATTATTAGCAGCAGGAGAAGTACAGTTTGGGTATAACTATGCATTTCAAGTTGCACAATGAGACTCGACAAATTGACTTTTTTTTGACGCAAACAAATCAACTCAAAACTGATGGTAACTCTTCCGAGGGTTCTACTCAGGGCTTTCGATCAGAATGTGACTACGTCCAAAGGAAGTGCAAAAAGTGTAGAACGTGGTGCTAAAAACTAATAATAATTTTCACGTTAAAAGTATTATTTTTACCGATAATTCCATTTATTTTTATAATGAAATATTAGAATATAGATTTGGGGGATGATACTTTTGGCAAGGCTGCATATGTAATATTTGGGTTTCTCTGTAGCCACAAGCCAGTTCTCTGTAAGCCACAAGCAAAAAATGCAGGATTTTTTTTTTTTTTTACAAGTATTACGAGTAAAGTGAGATCCCACACCCGGAATTGAATTTTTTGGGGCATGTTTCAGACGGGGTTGGGTCTCGATTGAGTTGTACATGCCCACAGTTTACCGTTGACCAAAACGGTACCAGACTTTTGACATGTCCTCATATATAAAATAAAAAGAAGAGGCTTGGTTCGCTCTCTCTTTTTTATGCAGACAGGGTAATGCCAACATAAAAATGACTATCTGAATAAAAACAAATTGTGTGTGAAGGTGATCGATAACCTTCACAGTTGATAAGTTGTAAGGGAGTGAAAGACGTCAATTGAAAATTGAGGAGAATAACAGAAGTAAGGTATTGGTTTGAATTCCTTTTTTCAGGAACATTAAAGAAATAAATTCGATAAAAATTATTTTTAACAACCAATTCAAGGCATCTCACAGAGATCTTCGCTCTCTCCGATATTTTTTAAGAACGAGACAATATCAGTATTTCCAACAGCTTCAGCAATCGAGATTGATGTTTGATCTTTTTTATTTGCAAACGTCGGTGACGCTCCATGACTAACCAAGAGACGTACTACCCCAAGATCACCTGCGTGAGCAGCGCATATCAATGGAGTGTTACCCCGTATGTTTGCGTAGTTTGGATTTGCACCCGCTTTCAAGATCATTCTGGATATCGCTAAACATCGACGACGAGCTGAGAATGCGAGAGGAGTGTCACCGCATTCATTCGTATCGTGAGCTGTTGACGGATCCACTTCCAGAATGAATTTAACTATTTCTATATGATTAGCTGAAGCTGCGTACATCAACGGAGTACTCTTTTTTACAGTTCCTTTAATACTCCCACCGTATTTTATAAGTACTTTCATCGATTGGATGTCACACTGTTGAGCTGCGTATGACATAGCCGTGAGACCATATCTACAACAAGCGTTTGGATTAATGTCGTATTTGGTGACAAGCAACTCAAGTGCCGCAATATTATTCTTTGTCACAGCGAGTATTAGTAACGACACACCTGCTGTGTCAAGTACCATTTGGTTTATGTGATCAATACCGTGAAGTGTTATAAGTGATTCCAATAAGTCTAAACTTCGTACAGATCTCATCACCTGGACTGCAGCATAAGCTGCAGCTTGTACCTGGATGTCTATTTTTTCATAGCATAAATAATTCTTTGCAATGTCTCGATCGCTTGATGCTACGAATATTTCATCTTCCATGCCAATTGAAGTATCAGAGAGGTACGTTGTGTCGGGATACTCTTCTCCTGAAATCAGAATAATAAAATCATCCAATGCATGGGGTGGAATCATATCGTGGCAAGTCATGTTTATGTTCTTTCTGATATCACCAACAGTGTCATCGCTGTGAACATCAATGCAACGTATTCTGTCATCTAAGTCCACGCCGATAATCATTTTGCTGAAATTAACAAACACACTCATTACGTTTGTTGTGTATCTTCCTCCGACTTCTTCTGTTTTATTTGAAAGCCAATATTCAGTTAGAGTTCTTGAACTAGTAGCCATATCATCAATAGAAGTCACTTCAATCATTGATGACAACGTTGGTGTGATGTCACCTGCAGCATGTTGTTTTTTAACGGCCGATGATGGACGACTACGACTACGAGTCCTTGGCAGCTCAGCACGAGAACAATTCCCCATATCAATTCTTATTATGATACCTGACTGAAGTAACAAATGAAACATCACATCACTCTCAACTAACTAACTAAAATAATTATCTAAAGTAATAACAGTACAAGAAATCAGTATACAAAGCAGGTTCAATTGGGGGGAAGAGGGACAGATACAATAAAACCCCCCAGCTGAGGGGGCAATGCTGGAGTTTCTTTGGGAAATACCTTTCTTTCTGCACTCAAATGAGGTGGGAAGAGGGAAGGCGGGTAACACCACCCCTTCTTGTGGTGATCTGCTTACCTCTCACTCGAAAGGGCAGCGTGGGTTAATCAACACCATTACTGTCACGAAGTAAAAAAAAGGTCAGCAGACTACTTTGGCTCGAATATCCTGCAAACACAAATAAAAACACATGAATAAAGCTGCCTGTGACATGTCTCACTGAAGTGCAGTCGAAGCGGCACATAAAATAGGGGTTTTGAAGGAATATTTCACACGCTGAGCAGGGATTGAACTGGGGCGACCTTTATCTGCCCGTCGCCACAGCAAGCTCTCATAATGCGTGCTGAAGCTGTTTATTCAGTTCCTCAGTACCTTCAGACCGGGAAAAAGCCGCAGCTGGTGCGCAATTCGAATTCTGTTCTTTCCTGATTATCTACTCTGCAGGAAAGTTGTTACTATTCGTTTTTCGTTCCTTTTTTTTTTTTTTTTTTCTTACCCCGAATTCTGTCACTCGCTTAGCTAGCAAAATTCAAAGGTTAATAATAATTATATTGTAAAACAAACAAACAAAAAAAGGAGAGATGAGGAAAGAAAGGAAAAAAAAAGAGTCGCGTACCAATACGATATATGGATTCATAGTTTTAAAAAAAAACAAAAAAAAAAGTCAATAACTAAAATGGGGGAAGTAGAATTCTCTTTACAGTACTCCAATGAGTGTATAAAATATTTGTTGGAAGGGGCAGCATGTTCATCTACACAACAGTTTTGTTTTTTTTCCTGTCTCAACCGGACGGCCTTGATGGCGATAAAATCGGAGAGTCTCTCGGCCTGTTGGAATTTTTTTTTTTTTTCCCCTTCCCTCCTTTAATCAAATAAGTACATACGTGGCAGCTGAAACAGATCTAGATGCTAAAACTTTTTTTTGAACTACATCAATTTCCGTAACAAGAGATCCTCGTTGATTTGCTAACTCCGCAGTTCGACGAGCCTCAGCAATGCATTCTTGATAGAGCAAGTCAGCTGCTTTTTTATTAGCAACTTCCTGGGAGACTAGTTGAGCTTCTTGAGATGCTATCGTTGCTTTTAATTCAGAAATAGTGACTTCGTGTTCTGATGATATCTTCTTCTTTAAGTCTTCTACCATTCTTGTTGTAGATCCGCTGTTCAGTTCTGTTTTTAAACGGTCGTTTTGCTCTGAGCAAAGTGTGACTTGTCCTTTGAGCACTTGGATTTGGTCTTCGTAGTACTGGCGTAAGCTTCTAACTTCTGCGAATTCTTTTTGAAAACTTTTATTTAATTCATTTTTAGCGGCTTGTTCAGCAATCGTAACACGTTCTGCCACCGACTGATCAACTTCTTGAATGCGCTTTTGAAGACCTCGTCTGAGTTCTTGACTGGTCGAGGCGCAGTTGTCTAGTTGCTGCTGTAGTTCTTTCTTCTGTTCTGTGAAAGAAGCATTGCACTCCTCCTGAACATTTTTTACTAATTCCTCAACGAGTTGATTATCTGTAGTGTTACGTTCCAATATCAGTTTGGCATTTTCTTTTAAAATTTCTACCAAAACAGATTCATAATCAGAACGAACTCTATCAGTCGCCTGTGATGTCGAAGCGCGTTCACATATCTCTTCCTGAACTGCTCTTATATTTTCTTGTACAGCAGCAGAACAAACAATGGGAGCGTAAGCTGTGTCAGATATGAGTGGCGCAGGACTTGTTATAGATTTGTGTCGTCGAGGACTGCTGCCAGGATCTTGGTTTTGAAAATTTCTCAACTTTAACGTAACCCAATAACACTCTGTGGCAGTCATGTGTTTCCCAAAATGAGACAGTAACGTGTGCAGTGTCTCTTCAGAAATTAATCGGAGTTCCGACTCTGAAAATTCATTCTTTGCCGAACGAACAAATTTCTTCCATGCCAAGTTTATGGCTGGATTTGGAGTTACTTTGGTACTTCCCGAGATGGGAAGATTTTGCGTACCACTGGTGGGAGGCACAACCTCAGAAAATATAACGCGAATGCACCATTTTAACTTCTTACACAAATAAACGCTGATGGCAATCATTGAGTGGAGTTGACCAATCCAATGACTGTCGACTGTCGCAACCTCAGCAGTTTTTAAAATGTTAAATAGATGAGGTTTCTTCTCAAAGAGACCACGAGATGACAGAGAGATGTTTGATTCCCTGTCTATCAGTTCAACAGGTAGTGCTGGTATTACTGTTGTGATTATCTTACCGTGTTCTTTTGTAATAATGGAAGAGATATCTTCACACAAAAAAAGTAAATGCCTCAGCGATTCCTCAGTAAAATTACTCGCCGTATTCGGAGTGTTAGACTGCCTACCACCCCTTCTACTAATCACCATCGGGGTCACAATGCTGTTGTTTGATACGGTGATTCTTTTTTCTCGGGTGTGAAGAAGCTTTGATGCCCAATTAACTGCAGACTTTACCTCTTCTTTTAAACTTCTAATACGTTGGCGGAGAGCGTATCTTCTGGTTGCTTCAGACTTTCGTTCAGTTAGGCATAATCCGTGATGAGTTTTATATATTTCTAACATTTCTCTATTGTAGTAGTCTTGCTCTTCAATATCTTCCCTCGAACTCGCACCAGTCTTGCATGGAAATGGAAGAGGAAATACATCATCAACATCCTCTCCGTGAGTAACACCTGAAGCAGTTGAGTCCATGGCTCTTGTTTTCTTTTGTTCACTCTTCTGAACACCATGAACGATAGTTGTATCTTTGAGCATTTCTTTCTTCATCTCTGTGTACTCATCCTCAGTTATAAGTGAGTCTCTTCGGGAGTTCATTAAATCAGACAGTCTTTGATGAAGAGACTGCATTGCAACATTCAACTTAAGAAATTACCTGAAGAAAAATATGTATTTTACGAAAATTGAAAGATAGCTTTAAACTTAATAATGACTACCCGCTGTTATGATGTGTGTCAATCACTGTAAGAAAACATAGTTATATAGAAGTGAATTTAAAAAAAAAAAAAGTTTTTTTTTTTTAAAAATTATTAAAAAAAAAATAAATAAATCAGAAACATATTTTTTTTCAAAAAAAAAGAGACAAAACAAATTTTTTTTTATATATTTTTTTTTTTTTCATTTATGCACCCTTGAATAAATCTGAGTATTGCTCTACTGATGAAGATGAAAATTAATTAACCACAACCAGCAAGACTTGACGTTTTTTTTTTTTTTTCTTCCTTTTTTTTTTTTTTTTTCTTTTCTTTTTTTTTTCGATTTCTTTCAGTAACCTATACAGCAACTGGCATCTATTGATTATAAGAAGAGTTAACAGCGCTCCTGCAAACTCTAGAAATAATAATTTCAGAAATGCTCAGGTTGCAGATCAAAAAAGACTAATAAAAGAGACACGCACGACGTGTTTTGAAAGAAAGGTTCGAAGAAAACGTAGAACGTAATATTGCTCAATCAATTCACATGAGCGAAGGATGTGCCATCACAATGCAAATGATTTTGATGGATAAGAATGTTCGGAGATGAACATAGGCAGAGTTGGTTGACTTTCTTTTTTTTTTTTTTTTTTTTATACGTGCAATTACTCTTGCCTATATTTGAAGGGATTCTTTTAAAACAAATTTAAAAAAAAAAAAAAAAAAAAAAAAAAAAAAAAAAAGACGATATTTCGATTTCACACTCCTAAGTACATAGGTTATATCTCTGTGAATTCTCAACGATCGCTAAGCAACACATCAGGTAAAGATGGAAATATTATTATTATTATTATTTTCTTTTTTTTTTAACATTACTACATTTTTTTGACAGCAGCTGCCTTTTTTGACGTTCTTGGAGCAGAACGTTGCGGCGGCTCGGGTGCTCGTTGGACAATAGCTTCTAACCGTCTTTGTCGTTCATCGACATCGCCTTCACCAAGACGAGCCTCGTCAATTGATTTTAAATAAGCCGTAGAACGATGGGTTGGGAATGATGATGTGATGGTATCTTTAGAACTATCATCCACGTCAATGATATCTCCTTCTACAGTGTCTTGCCAATCAGATACAATAGCAGTTGATTTCTTTACTGAGGCGAGTTCTGAAGCAGACTGTCTTTTTGATGACATTGGAGAGGCTGGAACTAACGATATCATTCCTCCTTCATCTAAACCACTTGAAGTAGTTGATTCCCTTTTACTACCGACTGATGTTCCAGCTGCTGTTGGAGAGATTGGTGAGAAGGTATCTCCCCGAGGTAAAGATACTCGTTTTCGATTCTTCGTAATTAACACTTCTTGGCGAGTTTTTTCAATATCTGCATTTTGAGCTTCAGACGCATTCCTCATTGCAGCAATCTGTTCCCGAAGTTCTTCCATTCTGGCTGTTGGTTTAGTGTCTGGTAATACTAAGTTAGCTCCTCCTTCTTCTTCATCGTCATTTGACTTTAGTTCTCCCAAAGAGAATGAGGATGTGACTCCTGTGTTGGATGATGTTAGTGACGGATGTCCTTTCATTTGAAGAGGTACGTGAAACTGAACTACATTTTCCTCCTCATCTCCACTTATTGATGGAGATTCTCCGTATAGTTCTTTCTTTGTGATAGTAGTTTGACCATTTCCTGCAGCCTTATTCCCCCTTTGAATCGCAGCCTGTAACAAGGCAAGCTGAGACATTTTTCCAGGATTAGCTGTTGGCGGTTGTCTACTTACTCTCTTCCCATTCTCGTCTACTTCAGGATTTCTAAGAGCTTCCTCTTCCTCATGGATTTTAAGGAGATAGTCTTCTTCTTCCTTTTTCTTCCTTTCTTCTTCTTTTTTCTCTCGTCTCTTGACGAGATACACGCAAAGTCCAACAAAAAGAATCAACAAGCAGAGGGCACCCGCGCCAATCAGAACGAAGATTGCGAGATTGTCACGTGCGTCGCGGTTGCTTTCCTCAGCCTGCTTTTGGAAAATACAAGAAGCAATATCACGAGACCAAGTACATTCAGGATTATCATTGCATTCATCAGGGTATCTAATATTATCACATATTATTGTTATTAAACATTGTCCTAATGAACTAGCCCATACACAAGCGCTGTACTGAAAACATGAGTCTTTATCAGTTTGGGTTGCGCATGATGAACCGAATGCAATACAGAGAGAATCCTTACCAGACCATTCACAGTCAGGTGCCATACTGTAGCATATAGATGAATCAACAGTCTTATTACAATCAACAGTTGGAGGTGCAGATGTGTTAACAACAGGAGCAGCTGTCGCTCCGGGTGAAACCGTCGCGGGAACTGACGTCGGAACTGACGTCGGAACTGCTGTCTGTCCCGCAGGCAATGAAGTTGGCATATCAGTCGGCACAAACGTAGGAGCACTTGTATTGGGTCCTGGGGTTGGTACCATCGTTGGAGCATCTGTAACCGCATCCTTCGTCATCCAAATAATCGGACCGAGACCGGTGTCCCCCATTTGATTCATAGAAGCTGTGTATATCACTTCTGGTGTTTTACTCCCAGCAAGATCTACTTTTGATATTTTATTACTCGGAAGTCCTGACAGGTATACGATATAATCTAGTGTGTCAGTAGCTGAAATGGTAGGAGACAACGAACCCTCATAAAAACCGTAGGCGATATGACCAGAGACAGGACTGCCTTTCCAGAGTGATGTAGCTCCAGTTGCGTCAGAGAGGTCAACCTTAACGAGATTGACATTTGACGTTGGGTCGGTGTCATCACAGACAATAGCTGTACCGTCAGATTGTAGTACCATGTATCCTATTATTGGTTGCCATGAGGCATATGACTTGGCAGTTGCTAAGTCAAAAAATGTAACTCCTGTTGGGGTGGTTACTGCTGGGGCACCGACTGCATCGACAGCTGATAAGTATATCTTTCCTGCTGAAAAAACTATTCCACCTCCAATAGCCTCCAAGACAGCAGCTGCAGGTGCGGAACTCTTCTGCAATGGAGTTGCTGAGAATGGATTGATAGAAATAACTCCGCTGTACACACGAATACCACTAACAGATCCTCCGTAGTTATACTCCGCAAAGTACAGAGTTTGTGTTGCGACATCAATTGCGCAATCTAAGACTTCACCTCTTAACTTCGTGTATAATTGTGTAGGTGGATTTGGTGCTGATTTGGTAATGTCAACAATATTAACCTGATGGACTAAGTTATAATTGATATCTGTGTTTTCAGTCCATACTGCATATTGATTGGTTGGATCAACACAAACACCACCAATAGCAGGAGGGTACCTTGTAGACATTCCAACAGTCCCTCGATTAAAATTAGATATGTGTCGAAGACCAGAACCATCCATTGAAACTTCATACAAACCGTCTTCTCCGAAAAATAGAACCCTTCCATCGTCAGCTACTCCTGTCACCATTGTGATGCATATTATTAATAATAATAATAATGGACGAATCATGGTTCATGTCTTTGTGACAGTACCTTTTGGAGGAAAAATAAATTCAATAAAATGATAAAGTAGTTTTTGGGATAGAAAAAATGTTATTTTTTACATCAGCAATATTCTTTCTTCAGGGGGTTGGTGTGTTTTTTTTTTTTTTTTTTTTTTTTTTTTTTTCCTTTCCCCTCAAGGGGGGTGGGGGTCTTGTTCAATCACCACCCACATTGCTCATGGGGAAGTGCCGAAACCCAGTAAAAAAAAAGTTTTTGGTTTTTTTTTTTTTTTTTTTTTTTTTTTCTTTCTCTTCAATATTCAAGATTATGTTATTTCTCTATTTTTAAAAAGGAATGACCAAACAGGTTTACAGAGATTAGATTGGCCAATATTGGCTTGCCGAGTCAAGAAGTCTGAACTTATGACAATATGAAAGGACTTAAAGAACACGAATCCCGTAACGAGCTTGACACACCTCCTTCTTAACAATAATAGTACACCAGCGGGCTACCTCCACGCATGGCCTTCACACTCTAATTCGTGGGGATTATTCCCGTTTTTGTTTTTGTTTTTTTTCTTTCCCTTGGGAAGGACAGGAGAGGTTGTATTCCCACTTAAGTTTTATTTAATTTCTTTAGATTTGGAAAAAGCTTACAAGTACTAGTGCCCCCTTACAGTTTATTACGCGAAAAGAAAAAAAAACTGTTCCGCTTCCTGAATAAGGCTATTGACTGCTTGGTTGAGTAATATTAACCTAACTATCATTTCTAACAAATTATTTTCTCATTCAGGTATAAACTACAACTAGGACTCTTGTGCTCCTTCCACATTATTCTGGTTTTGTGTTTTATTTTATTTAATTGGTGTGTTGAATAGTTTAAAGAAAAGGGGGAAGAAAAAAAAAACACAAACCTTTTCCTTCAGTTCCGCTTCAAGTTTTCTAATACGTTCAAGGTGTTCATCTCTCTCTGCTTTTAGCGTATCAAACTCAGACTGTTGTTGTTTGTTGTTTTTTTTATTAATTTATTGTGTTTATATTTTTTTTTTTCTTAAATGACATACTTGGGATGGACCACCAAGTGCCTTTCTTATGAACTCTACTGGTTTATCAGGTCTCTCTGGTTCCTCATATAAGGTAACTAACACTTTTGTTAAAGCATCAATCACGTTACACTTTTCCAGGTATCTACGAAATTCATCCTTTTTCGACTCACTCGATTGGTATGCCATTTTCAACTACTTAGTGGGGGTTAGTAAGAATAAATATAAGTCACGTCAAGGACATTAAAATAAAAACTATTTCTACTTCAGTATAGTCTAGATGGTTATAAAACGTGCGTATTAACATCTTGTTATTAATTTACAACATTTCTTGGAGAGGACAAGTCACCGTTATCACTCCAAATGGGTGAGGTCGGAGGCGGCGTGCAATACTCCTTGAGAACAACAAGGCAGGAAGGGAAGTCATAAGAAGGAAGATATAATCTCGCGTAACATAACTCCCACTCAGTTCAGTAACAAAGAACTGGCGGGGAACTGAGCTCGCTGACCAAACAGAAAAGGAAAGACAGAACTCTTCTTCTTTCCAACAGAAAAGATGCAGAACAAGAAACTGTATCACGCATGGTTGTCCCAAACTTCATAATAACCCAACTGAGCATAGAAGTTGGAATATGGAATATACGTAACATGACAAGGTCCCGAAGAACCCTATCAACTTGCTATACGGTACGACCAGCGGGGAGCTTTGCACCATTTGAAAGAGGGTGCCTCCCAACCATTGCGACCGAGTTGGAAATCTGAACAATAAATTATCGAAGTCTTGGAGAGGACAAGTCACCGTTATCACTCCAAATGGGTGAGGTCGGAGGCGGCGTGCAATACTCCTTACGAAGAAGCTCAAGGCAGAAGACAGTTCAAACGAGAAGGCAAACAGAAGACACAGAATTTGTTCAGGTGGTTGATCCTGCACTTTTGACTCGTATCAGTATCTGCAATGCAGCGAAAAGCTACTCAGGAGTCGGTTAAAATCATCCTTACTGTGAGAGAGGGAGGTGAGGAATAGACAGACAAGTCTTCCTTCCAGGAAGATGAAGAACAAGAAAGTGTATCACGCATGGTTGTCCCAAACTTCATAATAGCCCAACTGAGCATAGAAGTTGGAATATGGAATATACGTAACATGACAAGGTCCCGAAGAACCCTATCAACTTGCTATACGGTACGACCAGCGGGGAGCTTTGCACCATTTGAAAGAGGGTGCCTCCCAACCATTGCGACAGATTTATCAAAGAAGTTAAGCAGGAAGGAAATATCAGACACAACAACAGGAAGCAGTAGTAATCAGCTTGGAACCCGAAATACAATTTTCTAACTCACAAGGTATTCATGTGAAACACGGAATTAGTATTATTCATCACAAGATTTGGAGAATGCAGCGTATTGCTACCGAGGATTCGATTGTTCTATAATGCTGGCTATTTCATTGGCAAGCAAAAGGATTTGAAGAAGATGAAGTCTTGGAGAGGACAAGTCACCGTTATCACTCCAAATGGGTGAGGTCGGAGGCGGCGTGCAATACTCCTTGAGAACGATGAGAACAAAAGAGAAGAGAGGGAAGTGAATCTACCGGGGGTCTGGTGATAACCATCTCCATTAATTAAGGAGAGCAACCGTGGAGTTGTTTCCGGATATGATGAGTTGGAACAAGAGAAACATATCTTGGAGAGGACAAGTCACCGTTATCACTCCAAATAGGTGAGGTCGGAGGCGGCGTGCAATACTCCTTGAGAACATAAAGTGAAGCAGTTCAAACAGAGCAGAAGGTTTCAACAATCAGGCTGGACTCGAGGTGTTTACCATTTACCCTTTCGGGCATCGTATAGGTATAGGGGCGATTGTCCAAGTAGTAGCTTGTTGTGTCATCATATTGTTGATCGTGTTGTTATGAAGGCAATAAGTAATATCAATCAGCTTGGAACCCGAAATACAATTTTCTAACTCACAAGGTATTCATGTGAAACACGGAATTAGTATTATTCATAACAAGATTTGGAGAATGCAGCGCATTGCTACCGAGGATTCAATTGTTCTATACATCTCGCGTAACATAACTCCCACTCAGTTCAGTAACAAAGAACAGGCGGGGAACTGAGCTCGCTGACCAAACAGAAAAGGAAAGACAGAACTCTTCTTCTTTCCAACAGAAAAGATGAAGAACAAGAAACTGTATCACGCATGGTTGTCCCAAACTTCATAATAGCCCAACTGAGCATAGAAGTTGGAATATGGAATATACGTAACATGACAAGGTCCCGAAGAACCCTATCAACTTGCTATACGGTACGACCAGCGGGGAGCTTTGCACCATTTGAAAGAGGGTGCCTCCCAACCATTGCGACCGATTTATCAAAGAAGTTAAGCAGGAAGGAAATATCGGACACAACAACAGGAAGCAGTAGTAATCAGCTTGGAACCCGAAATACAATTTTCTAACTCACAAGGTATTCATGTGAAACACGGAATTAGTATTATTCATCACAAGATTCAGGAAGAGAAGTGGAGAGGAACAACCTTCAAGTTAAGACAGCAAGACGAATGAACAGCTCTCAGGAATCCAGAAAATCTTGGAGAGGACAAGTCACCGTTATCACTCCAAATGGGTGAGGTCGGAGGCGGCGTGCAATACTCCTTATGAAGAAGCTCAAACGAGAAGACAAACAGAATTTGTTCAGGTGGTTGATCCTGCACTTTTGACTCGTATCAGTATCTGCAATGCAGCGAAAAGCTACTCAGGAGTCGGTTAAAATCATCCTTACTGTGAGAGAGGGAGGTGAGGAATAGACAGATGACTCTTCTTGAGAACACGAAGGGAAGTCATAAGAAGGAAGATATAATCTCGCGTAACATAACTCCCACTCAGTTCAGTAACAAAGAACAGGCGGGGAACTGAGCTCGCTGACCAAACAGAAAATGAAAGACAGAACTCTTCCTCTTTCCAACAGAAAAGATGAAGAACAAGAAACTGTATCACGCATGGTTGTCCCAAACTTCATAATAGCCCAACTGAGCATAGAAGTTGGAATATGGAATATACGTAACATGACAAGGTCCCGAAGAACCCTATCAACTTGCTATACGGTACGACCAGCGGGGAGCTTTGCACCATTTGAAAGAGGGTGCCTCCCAACCATTGCGACCGAATGGTATTCTTATTTTCGTAAGTAGATTGCGGCTCTTGAAATTATCAAAGTCTTGGAGAGGACAAGTCACCGTTATCACTCCAAATGGGTGAGGTCGGAGGCGGCGTGCAATACTCCTTGAGAACGATGAGAACAAAAGAGAAGAGAGGGAAGTGAATCTACCGGGGGTCTGGTGATAACCATCTCCATTAATTAAGGAGAGCAACCGTGGAGTTGTTTCCGGATATGATGAGTTGGAACAAGAGAAACATATCTTGGAGAGGACAAGTCACCGTTATCACTCCAAATGGGTGAGGTCGGAGGCGGCGTGCAATACTCCTTGAGAACATAAAGTGAAGCAGTTCAAACAGAGCAGAAGGTTTCAACAATCAGGCTGGACTCGAGGTGTTTACCATTTACCCTTTCGGGCATCGTATAGGTATAGGGGCGATTGTCCAAGTAGTAGCTTGTTGTGTCATCATATTGTTGATCGTGTTGTTATGAAGGCAATAAGTAGTATCAATCAGCTTGGAACCCGAAATACAATTTTCTAACTCACAAGGTATTCATGTGAAACACGGAATTAGTATTATTCATCACAAGATTTGGAGAATGCAGCGCATTGCTACCGAGGATTCGATTGTTCTATAATGCTGGCTATTTCATTGACAAGCAAAAGGATTTGAAGAAGATGAAGTCTTGGAGAGGACAAGTCACCGTTATCACTCCAAATGGGTGAGGTCGGAGGCGGCGTGCAATACTCCTTGAGAACATAAAGTGAAGCAGTTCAAACAGAGCAGAAGGTTTCAACAATCAGGCTGGACTCGAGGTGTTTACCATTTACCCTTTCGGGCATCGTATAGGTATAGGGGCGATTGTCCAAGTAGTAGCTTGTTGTGTCATCATATTGTTGATCGTGTTGTTATGAAGGCAATAAGTAGTATCAATCAGCTTGGAACCCGAAATACAATTTTCTAACTCACAAGGTACTCATGTGAAACACGGAATTAGTATTATTCATCACAAGATTTGGAGAATGCAGCGCATTGCTACCGAGGATTCGATTGTTCTATAATGCTGGCTATTTCATTGACAAGCAAAAGGATTTGAAGAAGATGAAGTCTTGGAGAGGACAAGTCACCGTTATCACTCCAAATGGGTGAGGTCGGAGGCGGCGTGCAATACTCCTTATGAAGATGCTCAAAGCAGAAGACAGCTCAAACGAGAAGACAAACAGAATTTGTTCAGGTGGTTGATCCTGCACTTTTGACTCGTATCAGTATCTGCAATGCAGCGAAAAGCTACTCAGGAGTCGGTTAAAATCATCCTTACTTTGAGAGAGGGGGCAGGTGAGGATTAGACAACGACAGAAGACACGTTACTTCGACAAAGAGAAAGTACAGAAAGTGATCTCCCCCTTCATCCGCTCGCTATACCACTGAGTGAGGTACTGCAAGTTGAAACAGTTGGGGTCTTTAAACAAAAAGTCGATCACTGCGATCTGAACAATAAATTATCAAAAGTCTTGGAGAGGACAAGTCACCGTTATCACTCCAAATGGGTGAGGTCGGAGGCGGCGTGCAATACTCCTTGAGAACATAAAGTGAAGCAGTTCAAACAGAGCAGAAGGTTTCAACAATCAGGCTGGACTCGAGGTGTTTACCATTTACCCTTTCGGGCATCGTATAGGTATAGGGGCGATTGTCCAAGTAGTAGCTTGTTGTGTCATCATATTGTTGATCGTGTTGTTATGAAGGCAATAAGTAGTATCAATCAGCTTGGAACCCGAAATACAATTTTCTAACTCACAAGTTATTCATGTGAAACACGGAATTAGTATTATTCATCACAAGATTCAGGAAGAGAAGTGAAGAGGAACAACCTTCAAGTTAAGACAGCAAGACGAATGAACAGCTCCCAGGAATCCAGAAAATCTTGGAGAGGACAAGTCACCGTTATCACTCCAAATGGGTTAGGTCGGAGGCGGCGTGCAATACTCCTTGAGAACGATGAGAACAAAAGAGAAGAGAGGGAAGTGAATCTACCGGGGGTCTGGTGATAACCATCTCCATTAATTAAGGAGAGCAACCGTGGAGTTGTTTCCGGATATGATGAGTTGGAACAAGAGAAACACATCTTGGCTCACAACACCTGTTGAATTAAAAATCATAAAGATGTCAACTAAGCAATCAAACGTACAATTGTATTCCCAATCATAAGGTAGTCTGTGGAGGGGTGAAATTAAAATAAGAAAATTACAAGAAAAAGAAAATAGAAAAAAACAGAAGAACCAGAGCTGTACTTAAGAATAAAATGTTACAATCAACAACAATTGTCTTTGCATCGCATGAGAAAAATGCAACACGTAAGTGGTGTAAATATATACGGTCAAGATGTAAAAGCAAAATTAGATCGTTAAAAAAAAAAAAAAAAAAACAATTATAACTCTCATATGATGCTGTGTTAGTAACAATACGAGGAGAGCTTTCAAAAGTATTATAATGGCTTAATAATCTCCGTGAGCAGTCTGTAGATTTCGAATCTAGTACACAATAAGCTTTAATCTGTAAAGAAATCAGGCTCTTGACTGTGAAGTGGATAGCTAATAGTGGTTTATAAGAGTGTGATTTAAAAAATCCGGGGGAAGGGAAAAATTAACTACAAATGAGAAAAAAAAACAACTTACAGAGAAAGCAATACAACAGAATAACTGAAAAGCCATCTGCCAATTTGGAGGTTTTTTCTTTTTTTTTTTTTTTTTTTTTTCAAATCTTCCGCTGTTGGTCATTAGTTTCTACAAGCAACAGACTCAACAAAATAAATTCACCAAATTAAATACTAATTTAGTAAACACAGCAGTTTGGCATAAAGGCAAAAAACACAATAAAATCATCACACCAACACACATCATAAAGTTAAACTCAATACAACTAACACTAGTAGGGTAACAATAGTAGACGGTGATAGGTTGTTACAGGTATTAGCAGGATCTGGTATAGGTATTATATTGGGTGTCGATGTTATATTCGAAGCTGTCGGCACATTAGTCGGCACATCCGTCTCTGGAGCTTGCGGTGGTACAGCTGTTGGAGAGTACGTCACCCTCACCATCAAAACTGTTTTTTTTCATTAAAAAAACCAGAGAAGAAAAACACATTTACCTGCCAGAATTCTATCTGAGAAAACACTGGTGGTCATTAAAAAATGTTTAATTAAATACAAGTTGCGCTTCTTGTGAATCTTGTGGGTTGTTAATTAAAAACCACACTTACTGTTTTTTATACAAAAAAAACAAAAAAAAAAAAAAACCATAGAAACATACCCGAAGTTGATATCCCTGGAAATTGATCCTTAATGTGCGAAGTCTCGTTATTTAATAATTTCTGTGCTGTGTTGAATAGCTTGTCTTGCCAGACTGGGTTCATATTATCATTCTGACCCTGCGCTGATGAGACGCCCACTTCGAATTCAGCCTGTTGTTATTATTTATTATAATTATTAATCAAATTAGTCATACAACAAATAAACAAACATACCAACGAGGTACAATTACTAAGACAGACAGTATCAGTTTGTGAAGACGCCAAGTCAGTAAAGTCACGTGACGTAGTTCGTTGGTACGACAAACAGATGGAAGGATTTTGTTTGATGGAACTGCTGACACCTAAAAGTGTTTTTGAAGCAGAAAGTTGACAAACGTATCTCAAATATACAAACAGATGTCTTCCAGAAAGCCGAGTAAGACCCTGCTCAACATTACGTTCGAATGTCACTTTATCTGCATTTGAAAATTTCGACAAATCGACTCCACCCAAGTCAAATGTTAATCTTGGTAGTCCAAATGTCTCTGCTGGTTGTGCTGTTGGAGGGATCGTTACAGACCCGAGTTGACTGTCTCCTACTTCGAATAATTCTGAAAAAACATGTTTACCCATACAAGATAAATACTTATCCTGTGCCTTTGATGTACTACAGGTTACTATGATACTGACATTCGCACAAGTTCCTTGAAAACCAATACTATTGAATGCTGCAACACCCTTATGAGTAGTCACGATATTCCAACCAACTGGGGTGGTCACGAGATCGCCATGAATACCTCCAACTACACCTGCAGTGAATATCTGTTGTGAATTACCAGAAGAACCTGAAAAACATGAAATAGACAGGAGGACATCCGTAACAGAATCACCAACTATAACACCGTCGAGTTCATCTCTGAGTGTTATTATTAAATCAAATGGAACGTTCGGTTGTGCTCTCGGGAAATGTTTAATCGCAGGATTACTTCCTTCAGTTCTATTCACTTTTTTAAAAACATCCCTTGGAAGAGTGCAATACTCACCACTGCAAGAACCTCCTTCGACAGCCATGTGATGGATTTTTTGAAAGTGGATTGAAGATCTGAATATTGGAATGTCGTCTTTGCTGTCAGAATGAAGTCCCTCTGATGTTATCAGAAAAGCTTGTATTCCTGTGACTCCACTATACTCTATCGGGTCAATGATAACCATACCGGAAGTAATCGTAAACTGATGCCCTGCTATTGTCTGTCCTCCACCAAGTCCCCATCCACCAGCACCACATTTAGGTATCATTGATTTCTCACATGATGATGGTACGTCTAGCATACATGAACGAGAAATCCAAGGCATCATCGACCCTTCTAAATTAATAGTCGACTTGTCTAGAGTATCACACGGAACTGAAAGTGGTCGGAATACCGCTTTCATTACCTCTCCAGGTAGTGAAGGGTTTATTTTATTGGCTGAACCTGAACAGCCAGGAGGCATGTTGGGATCCATCCACGAACAACCAGACATTAGAATACACTCTTCCTGAATGAATGTATTATTACAAGGGATCGTAATGCTGTTGTCGACTGATTTGATTCGAAGTCGAAACGGATGTCCCCAAACCCATGGAACTGGTTCTCTGTGATTCATTAAAGAAATCCACATCTCACTGTTTGATGGTTGTAATTCAACCTGTAAGTGACTAGCCTTAGCAATACAATACAAAGGACCAATTGATGTTATGGTTTTCTCTAAACCGGTTACCGTAAAATTCCATCCAAAGTGTTGACAGGGTTCACTTTGACAAAGCGGATCTCGTGTAGTTTGAATATTAATTACGAAAGTAACTCTTCCTGATACTGCTGTAGCTGTCTGCTCGATTATATGAGTTGTTGTTGTGCTGTTTAAATTGACTTCTCGGATTCCATGTAGTGACAGTGTTGTTACACTATCTCCTAAAACTCGAATTCCAAGACTGTCGATAATATCAAATTGTAATTTTGATGACGTGCCGGTTACAATGGCTGGATCTCCGAATGACGTCTTTAGTTTGTTTGAAATTCCACTGAAATTGAAAACATTCATTCCAATTCCTTTGTGTTTAACAATAGTGAAATCGGATATCTTTTGAACAGAGACTGCTAAAGTTTGTTTCAAAACCGTCCCTGAAGGGAGCTTTAAGATATCTAATACCATGCAATCTTCTAAAAAAACTCCCGAAACTTTCAATTTACTTCCAAAAGGAAACACAACAGGATCAAGAGAACCCAACTGCTGAGGAATACAAGCAGCTGTTGAACATGTAAAGCAATTAGGAGGGTCAACTGTTAGCTGTAAGCCGTTAATATTCTCAGGTGGAATTCCAATTTGCAAAGATCCATCTGAGAATGAATTATCCCACCCTCTGAGGAATAGATCAACCGTTTGATTTTGAACAACAGAAAGTGATGCTGTCGCTGTGTCAGGAGCGATTGACGGGCTTACTTCCCAAGTCCACCTACTGAGTGTTGATGAGATGACGCTGATCATTGCTGTTTGTGGATCGGCTAGTTTAAACTCAACAACATCAGTCGATACTTTTATTTGACATCTTCCATTTGATGTTGAGCCGACTGTTCGTATTGATATCGGAATGCGTGCCACTCCATTCTTGAAGTCAGTTTCGTATTTCAGAGTCACAGCTGCCGAAATCGGTTTAGAAAACACACAACCCGCACACAATTCACTACAATCTATTTCAACTAAAACTGTTCCATTTAACTTATAACCAGTATGAAAAAATGTATTGTCTGATTCAACTGCTCCTGGCTTCTTTCCTATAGCATACACTGACAGCACAGCCGTATCACCTTGTCTTAGAATTGTGTCTTCTGTCAGACTGAAATCAATAGCATAATGAGTTGGTACTACTTCGAATGAAACACGCAAACTCTCTCCAGGAAAGATTCCTTCACTAGAATTAGAATTATGTTCATCAGGGTTTCGTTTAATATGGAAGATTGGAATAGGAGAGCCATCAAGAAGGAATTCAAGTGGCATCCCAAAGAGTGGTTCCCCTGACAGTTCAATACGAACGTCTCCAGGAAGAAGTGGTTGGTTGTTAAAAGGAACTCCATTGTAGATTGTTGATCCGTTTTTGATATGAATATTTGGAGAACCAGTTCTAATAACGACATTAAGTAGACTGCCAGCTATCATAACAGCAGTTGCATTATTGAAGATTGTCTCACGAGGTTGAACAATACTTAGTTTAGATGCCGGGATAGGATTTTGGTTGAATTTAGGCCTCCATGCGAGTGGTGTTGGACCACCTGCTGCAAACCCTCTATCACCAAGAGTGTCACTGAGGTACAGACTGAAAGACCATCCAGCAGTCTGTGTACCTGAAGTCATTAAGTGGTTCATATCACCCTTGTGAGATCGAGTGTTTGGAATTAGTAAAAGAGATGTTGCATCAGTTAAGACTGTCAGGGTGTGAATCTTTCCACCCATCGAAAATATACAAACGTAACAAGCTCGCGACATCTGAAGTCGTACGGTAGCTGTCCCATCTGTTGCAAAGATCGGATGAGGAGAAGTGTGAATTAAGTCACCTCCACCACTATTACCCTCAGTCTTAGAATCAAGTAACAATGACACTGCTGTGTTGCCTTCCCAAGATGGGAAATTATTACCATCGACCCTCCATGCAGAAAGTGAAAATGGTTTGGCTCGTCTTACAGCAACAGGAGGGACGCCTGCTAACAACCATTGAGTTGAACAAGTAGTAACGTGATGTGTTATAACGTTACCAGGTATCCATACTCCATTAACTGGGGAATAGTGTCTTTGAGGAAATGATGAATGAACCGATTCTGACATTCCAGTTCCCAAAATCTTATAATGGACCCACACTTGACATCTTGAACATGGTCGAGTAAAGAAGAATGTAACAGTCGAAGCTTTCTTACCTAAAATAGATCCGTACCGTGACGCTTCCTTTAGCTCTGCTTCTTTTATATCACAGACGCCAGACATTAAACCTGTCGAAAGAAATCCACCAGAACCATATTTCATTTGGTTTGCTTGAAGAGCTGAATTCTCATTCTTATGAGCCCATCGACTTGAAACAGAAAGTTCATAACTTGATTCTGATAGAGGGGCTGGCATTGCCCATTCCTTGAAGTGCTGTACTACTTCAAAAGACATCTTGAACGGATCTCCAACTTTTATCTTCCCCGTAGAGTCTGGAGTAGGAACTACATCAGAGGTAACTTGAACAGCTGTTGGTTTCGATACCTCGACTGTGAATGGTTTTGTGAATTTAGTCCTCTCAGCAAACGTCGGATATTCATTTGCATCACCAGCTACGTTAGCAAAGCAATTAGAATACGAGGTAGCACTAGTGTAACATAAATTAACTTCTAGAATACAAGATTCACAAGGTGCTGTTAACTCAATCCAAGCAGTCGCTACTCCCTGTTGTGTCTTAACCGTTCCACTGACTGCCGGAGGTATTAACATCTTTGATGATGGTAAAACTAACACATCATCAGCTACAGATGAATCACGGAGTTGATGAACAACTAAGTCACCTCCATCATTACAGCCAGTCCACTTTCGTTTTTTAACTCCCATTAAAGATGGGGTGAATGACCAAGCTCGTTCACCTCCAGGAGATATATCAACTCCATCAATCGTTGATGTCATTACAATCGTTTGAATCGGAAACGGAATTCCTGCTGCTACACCATCACCATATCTCCAACCAAGTCCCGGCATGGGTTTGTATGACACGTAATTGTTAACAGTACATGGGAATTGTCTCTTACTCGGACATTCTCCATCATATTTAACTTCGTCAAGAATCTTCCAAACAGTGAACGGTCGTAGGTCTGGCATTGTCCATTTATATGATTGTGATGAATTGACATTTTCAACCGTCTGTTCTGGATTATTAATATCAGTCACACTAATAGTTAAGAAAGTCGGAAGTAATCTCTCTTGTAAACCGTAAACACTAAAATATCCTTTCATGTCTGCATTGCTGAGTAGATTTTCTGCTATCGTCGCAGAAGTCGGAATGGCATTCGTCACTGAAAGCGTTTCATTTGTTATCCTCGTGTCTGAAGCATGAGCCAAGGTATTACTACTTTGAGTTCCGATAGAATTATGAAATAATGAATACCGCAACGGTTTATGATAAACAATATATCTTGTTGAGTCATCCTTCACAGTGAAGTAAGTCATAACTTCTAAATCAATACGAGAACCAGAAACACTACAATCAGTCGTTCCAGGGATTAAATTCGTACTTGGTATTGTTGCTTTGAATATAGCAGTATGCATAGTAGCAGCAGGTGATGGAAGAACCCATAGCTGAAGATCAACACAAGGATTTGAGTCTCTCCATCCTCTTGATGAATCAACAGTACCTGTTTGACTATGAGCTGAGCATATTGATATGGTCGCTCCTTTCACTGGAGGTCGTTTGTCAGCTGAATTAACGAATTCAATACTAATTACACCCTTACCACCAACAGCAGATATACCATTATCCATTGGCCTTACAAGTTTTACTGTTGGAGAACCAAAACTATAAATATGAGTAGTTCCAACAGCTGAGTCATCTTTACCTGTATATTTTAATTCATTCTCATCAGGAGATCGTAGTTTTGTCAACTCCGTCGTGCAAGGTGCTGATTTAGAGCTGCAGGACCAAAGTACAGTTGCCTGTCCTGCTGGTAATTTCGCAGTGAAATTCCTATCAGTTTTATCTAAGATTGGAACACCGCTAAATGATTCTTGATAAACCCAGGCTGTGATACTAATCCCACCTGAAGCAACGCTGTACCAGTTTCGACATCCCTCAGCATGTTTACACATTGGTGTCGCACCATCAACATTGATTACTTTTAAAAATCGGAGAGGCAATTGCTCCAGTCCTCTATTCAGTAATACCGAAAGTGAACATTTTCTTGCAAGTGTTTGTTTGGGTACAGCACCAGCAATACCAGCATCATACACAATCGTTAAAGCGTGGAATGTTAGCGTTAGTTGTGTTTGATCTGCTGCAGGTCGATTTCCTTCAAAATATAATTTTGAAAAAACTGCCTTATTCTCAGAAGAACCCATCGATGTTATTCTTGCTGCAATTATTGAGGTCTTGTTTACTTGTTCGGATGATCTGAGGACTGGATCGGAGAATATGGAATCTCCATTTCTTACATCAGAAAGTGTATCAATAAACACCCACCAAGTAGGCCAGGGTACTGTCGCCCCAGCTAAATTAGTAGCTCGAACAGTAGCAGAAAACGTACTTGAAACTGTCAGTCCTGATGGCATAACAACACCTGTTCCTTGTGCTTGTGAATTAAGTTCACACTGCATATCAACGACATCATCCGTTAGGGTTAATCTTATTCTTCCACTTTGTTCAGAAGTGAATGATTCAGGTCCAGCCCCCCACGTTGAATGAAATGTAAATTGACAATTATGACAAGGTTTTGTTGTTCTAATTACCCAACGAGCTCCCCAAGAGTTGTCAATTTTTCCAGGAGTATATTTCCAAATACTACACTCATTCATTAAAGCACTGTTATTGGATATGACTATTGAAGAATGAACTGATGCAGAATATGTCAGACACGTTGCATTTGATCCTGAAGTGATATCACCGCGAGCAAGTCTAACACCATCGCGATTTTGAATACCATCCGAAGGATGGGGGGAATCGATCATGACGTAAATATCACCAAAATGGAACTCATCGTCAACCCATCTCATCCCACTTGAAGTTGTAACAAGTGTCGCTGGGATTACAGTAACAGCAATACCTGCGGTCACAGTAGAAGCCGTCGTTAAACTTCCCTGAACACCTTCTACTCGTAGTGTCTGAGCCATAACTCTAACAGGTGTTCGTACAGACATTCGTAATACAGTTCCACCTTTTGTGAATGAAAAGTCTAACAGACATCCTAACTGAGCATTAAATCTTGAACACCCAAAACTATTCTTCACTCTAAACCAATGCCTGAATGTAGTACCAGAACCCATATTACCAGGATCCTTATTTATCAACTCATTACTAGCGTATGTCGGAGAAGTCAGGAGGTTCACATCACTAAATCGATTCTGAGTAGTATTTGAAGAGACTGCAGTACCTGAAAGTGTTCCTCTCCAAACTTCTAAAACACTATTCTCAGATTGTCCATAAACTGTAGCAGATAACTTCCATCCTGAAAGTGGAAGTGATGATGATGCGTGAACCGGAATCGAACATGGTGAAGTTAGTGTTGCTCTCTCCGCGCAAACCTCATATGAGATTTCATAAGGAACTAACGCTTCAATGTACGATCCTTCTAAAGCAACAGCTGCAGCTGTTGGTTTTGTTTCTTCTCCGAACCATATCGGGACTGGGATCCGCTCACCATGTCCAACTACATCCAAATCTAAAGGAACGATATCTACTACTCTAACAGTTTTAGGAATCCTCCTTTGGATGAGAATAACAACTCTCGTCCATGACCGTTCTGTTATTGGAATCGAATATTCATCCAATCCGAAGGAAACATTTAAAAACACATAAGCTGAATCCATACTACTCAGCAAAGATGGTGTTACAGTGTATGAGTAAGTTCCTCCAAGACTCCATTGCTTTGCTTTAAGCTCTGAGAATGATCCAGAGGCAAGTTCCTGAGATATACTTTTCGGAACACCCAAATACGATCCATAATCAAGGTTACTGAACAGAACAGATAATGTTCCGTTTGCTGCAAATTCAGCCGGCCCTAAATATCTCGCCTGAAACATCATACTACAAGGTTCATTGTGGTAGCATGTTTTGGTATAAAACTCGTTGTTTGGATCTGCTGAACTCATTGCCTCGGCAGGTTCAATTCCCGGTTGAACTTCTTTTTCATCAATGCTGATGCTATCAGGCCAGTGATCTTCAACATTTACCCACAGAGGTTTGCTATAAACAGGATTATTTTGACCAACTGGTAATGCTGTAAAACGAATTCCACATCCGAAGGCATTTGCAGTGCCGGTGTTGCAGCTACTTTTGTATTGAAGTTTAAAGGGAACCGACCCGCTGTTAAGGAATTGTTTCAGTCCTGTTTTCCCCCAACCGTATCTCTGACCATTTGCCTTTGAGCAAGCACCCCCAACATTTGCAACAATAAATTCGTTGGAGACTTCAGCGTCGGTAGGGTCAGTGCAAGCAAGATCAGGCCAACCTGTCGGCGTCGGACATTTTTGAACCCAAACAGCATACGATCCAAAGGGAACTGATCCGTGAGAGGTAGCAGCTGTGACTACAACAGAAACAGTAGACCCTGATCTTAGAACAGGAGTGTAAGAGACCATACTAGAAACAGTTTCTGTAATAAGCCCAGGTAGAGTAAACTCATACAAAGCACGTGTTGACTCTGGATCATAAGTCATAAAACGTAAAGATTCATTAAACTGAAGTCTCGGAGTGACATCTAAAGAAGTTATCTCCACACCATCAGAGTAGTATCCAGAAGCTAACTTTCTGTTGTAAACTTGATAAACGACACCTGACTTAGCTACCCATCCGTTGTCAGGTATTCCGTCACCTGGTAGTCCAAAGTTAGTAGGCTCACCTGCCTTGTATAGACATATTTTATATCGACCAGAATCTGTTTTTATCGCTGGAGGTAATGAGAAGGGGCTATCTCCAGAAGTAGACCAGGAATTCCAAATTTTACTTGTCGCGTTTCCGATTCTGATAAGACTGTGCCATCCGAGAGGTGGTCGAGAGCTGACCATTGGAGAAGGTCTTCCGCAAGTCATAACGTCAGGAACGATACTAACCAGATCAGTAAAGTATCCTCCTGAAACACCAGCAGTTCCAACCTGATTATTACTATAACACGGTACTCCTGTTCCTGATGTTTGATTAACTGAACACCATGAGCTCTGTGATGTTGTAGACACTCCATCAGTCGATGATGATATTCTCAAATCAAATAATGTTACATTCGAAGCTACTCCATTATTGATGTCTGATGGGCTTACTGAGAATTCAAAGAAACTCGGTTGAGTATGTAAGTAATAAGACCCTGAACCTCCATCTTTAAGCCATATCCAAGGTTTTGATGGACTAAACCTAAAACACATGATGTACTTCCCGGTATCTAGGGGAACTTGGAATGTGACTCGAAGACCAGAATTGTGAGGGACAGCAGAAGGACACTCACCTGGTTGTGCTGGATTAGTTCCAGGGACACAGGGTGAAATATTTGAAGTGCTGTCTACTTCAGGGGAATTAGTACAGCTAGCACCCCTAACATCTTCCCAAACCCATCCTGTTCCGTTATTGTTAAATGGAGGAAATCTCGTTGCAGGTACAGCAGCGAGCACCAGTTTGAAGTCACCTCCAACAGGATAATCCGAAGAAGGAGTACCACTGTAAGTTGATATATTGAAACCCCATCCACCAGTAGAATCATCTGTTAAAGGTGTGTCAGTGTTGTGATTGTTAACAAAACTTGTTGACACCCCACCCAACAACACACTACCTCTGTTCTGCGCACCTCCAAGAACTGAGTCAGAAATTAGAACTAAATTCGGTCTGAGGGAACTTTCCGCATGCCAATACGCGACAATACCCTGAGTTGTGAAAAATCCTGACAACTGTTTGCTGGGTCCAATACCACCAGTGAGAGGTTTGAATATGAACACTTGATCTTCTGAAATCAGTCTACCCTGTTGGACTTCTACCCAAGTAATCATTTGTTCATTATTAATTATAAATGACGTCTTGACACACACTTTATATGCAGCTGCTGTATCGGACGACCCAGGTGGTTGTGGTAAGGTTACAATTATTTCAGCTGTGTCAGCAGGACCATCAGCAGGTCCAAGGTCTGATATCCCATTCGCTCCCATATTCTTTAAGACTCCCTCAACAGCAATGTGATTACTATTTCCGTGATCAATTACTTCATCAAAAGGAAAGCTAGCGCTGTGACAAGCTTGTTTTGTTTCAATTATTTTTGCTGAATCGGCTCCAGCATTCGTATTGAAAACTTCTAAATTATTATGATGGTTGCAACCACTCTTTCCAGGTGTGCATTTCGCGAATCTGACGGTACTTTCTCCGAGATTAGTCGGCTCATTACCAGAAGTTACGAACCACCTTATTCCATTATCCCTGACTATGAAAGGAGAAGACTTCCACCAAGACAGACTGTCAGCAGCACTCTTTCGGATCTGAAGACAGAGGACTACTGGGTCATCAGTTCCATCTTTCTCTAAGTGAGGAATAATTATTCTGATTTCTAAGTGTCGTTTACTTTTCCCAACTCTGTAAGCCGTAGTGGTTGAAGCTAACGGCTGTGCTTCAGTACTAGCTGGAGGGAGGAGACAATTATTATTCCCCGAATGCGACGCCACCACTAATTTTGCAAAAATTGAAAGAGACGGATCTAAATCTGCTTTTGAAGTCGATGAGACGATATCTGTTGAGAATTGAAGTTCAAACTTTTGCAAAGACCCAGCAAGAAGAATTCCACCAAGCTGTGGATACGTTACGACTACGTCAGCAGGAGGCTCAACTTTATAAGTGTCATTAAAGACAACCCACGCATCTGAGAATGTTTGTTTATAACACAACTTGTATTGATTACTCTCACCAACAACTGGTAAGGTAACTGCTGCAGCTAATGATGTGTGATCAATATAAGAAACATCATAAGGAAGTATATCATCAAACACATCAGGTGTACATTGAGCTAATGCTAGTAATCCTTCTGTGAAGGAACTAGCTGCTACAGGACATTCTTGTCCGTGACATAAAGCATCTCTTGCTGGTTTTAAGAATCCACATGGTTGGGTTAAGTCACCAAGTCCAGAAGTAGAAATCGATCCTGAGCCAGCTCTGGGACAGTACAAAGACAGAAATGTATCAGCCGTCTGTCTCTCATGATGCCATCTGTTTGGAGAGATATCGCACGTTGAAGTCTCGTGTACAATTCTAAATATGTCTCCTGAACCGTATCGATCAAGTGGTGCAGCATTCAACTGCCCACTCTGTGTTGCTGTTATAATAAACAACGCATCCATACCTGATCTCTTCTCTACATAACTGAGACTTAATGTAGATTCAGGAGGGTTGTCGATTTGCATAAAATTATCAGCAGATGGAACCCAGTCTTGTCTTTGATAGAAATTCTGTGCTGCGGGAAGCTGTTCCCAATTCCAAGACTTGAACCTGAAACATATTCTGTAACCACTTGACTGATCGACACTTATCTTGTTTGGTATTGTTACGTAGAATGCTATTGAAGTAGCCTGTTCTATATTAGATGAGGACCCTAAACAATTGAAGGAGTCGTTTGTTGCACCGATCGTATTGCATTGCAGCTGACCGCCATCTGTTGACTCGTAGTATTCGTATGAAGTTGGTGACTCACAGGGATATTCCGCTCTTACGACACGAATTGCACATCCAACAGTATCAGCGACCGTATCAGTCAAAGAATAATTTCTAACATAATTCCACTTACGCTGATCAAGCATACTTGTCGTGCTTTGATTTGATAACTCAATAATAATTGGTGACCACACTCCTTCTCTTGTGTCGTTCGCATACCATGTTACAGCAGGTGGTCGATTTAACTTTCCATATCTCCAAGGAATCAACAAGAATCCCATCGCGTTATCTGGAGGATAATGTTTACTCAAATGCCTCCATTTGTTCGGTAAAATGCTATCAATAGTAGAGCTACCATGCCATATGGCAACACGAAAACCAGCATTGGGTGTTGATGATTTCCTGTAGCAGACAACCCAAAGAGTTTGCGCATCAGGGATATAAACAGTGCTGTATGCTGCAGGTTGAGAATGCTCATTGTGTTGTGTTGTTGTTGAATTCGTTGGGTCAGCTGTTAAGTCAGCAGATCCAACAGGCATAGCAGGAGGAGGACTGTTATCAATAAAACCTCCGTGAGATAATGAAGTCAACGGTACGTCGAGTGATCGATCCCAACAACCAGTATTTGGAAATGATCCCAAGTCGTACTTTTTATTATCAAAAGGTGTCTCTCTTGACACCGTCACCTCTGACATTGAAGAGTACTTCACAAGTCTAAACATATCACCTCCACCAGTCACAGACCAATAGTTAGTTTTGTAAGAAGACAATTCACCTGCAACAGGAATTGGAAAAGAACTTGTAGTAGGCGAAGGTGTTAATTGTGTAAATCCATATACGGTTGTCGCTGCTGCTGATTTCGTATTTAAAACGCTACCAGAACTGTCTGAGAATCTAATTGTTCCCCAAGTGTTCGGTGATAAATCATTTGACGACCATCCAACAGTCTCCGTTGAGATTGTGAATTTTCTTTCAGAATTTAATAAAATATCGCCGTTAGCAGCTGTTACAGATCTTTGAGAACACAGCTTCTTACTGGTACAACGATATAACTTCCTCCATACTGGAATTGAAGTGATAGTGCTGTTTCCAAGTATGGTTTCGTTCTTCATTCGAATCCTTTCTTCCAAACCTGTAAAACACACTTCATACGAGCTTCCAACACTGTCTGGTAACTTAACATACGCATATGAATGTTTTGAAGGGAATGCTGCCTCATGTTGATTGTTAACTCCCTGGGATAATTCCATATTTGAATATTTGTAATGACCTGGTTCTGTCCAATCATCAGTTAGTGGATTTGAGTATTGGGTACCAAAACGAGCAACGCCACCAGCTGTTGCACCTTCTAAGAGACCGATGGTTGCGCTGTGTTGCCAAATTCCGTTATCTTGAACGTGACTTGAGCCGTAATAAGACCCTTTGAAGGTTTGATGTTCTGAAGTACAAGGAACTCCTTCGGGTACAATTTTTAAATTATCACCCATCGAACAGGATCTCATTGAAGTGTAGTCAGTTGATTGTGACTTCCCACACGCTGATGATGAATATCTAAATCCCCAATTGACATCCACACTGAGCAACTCAATAATTGCATACTGTCTAGCGCTAGACTCTGGGAGATAATACCAAGTTTTACTTGGGAGTGAGGTCATTGAATAAGTACCAGATTCTAGTGAAAATAACTGCCAAGATCCTCCTGCAGAATCAACACTACGATAACGTTGTGACTGAGTATGTTTATAACAGATTAGAAATGGAACATCTGAAGAAGGAGCGCTGAATGTAAAGAAAGCAGAACCAACGTATCGATTACCTAGTTCTCTCTCAACATCAGAAACACCAAATTGATTAGCGCTTAGAAGAGGAGTTGATGAAGTAGCATAAGCATCACAGTCACTAGAATGAGTTGAGGACCATCTGTAGAGTGCTGCCTGTACTTCTCCAAGTTCTGAAATATTAAAAAATTTTAATTCGTTTATATCATCGAATGTGATTTGAATTCTGAACCTGAATTCCTGTCCCTCAGTAAGTTCATTAATGTCTGGTACGATGACCGCCGTGTAATTATTAAAGAACTGAAGTGTTTGAGATATTGAATGTGATTCACTGAAAGATAACGTCGCCGACCTTGAATCTGTTAATGAAGCAGTACTAGAGTGAGAGTAACTAACAGAAGCAGTAGGAAGAGATAGAGATTTAGTCTCTGATGTAGTCACTGTTTCAGACCCAGTTGATGTCGGTAAACTAAATGTAACAGTCGAAGTCTCTGTTGGTAGACTCGCACTCACTGTATCTGTTGGAAACGATAATGTTTCAGTTAGAGTTATTGTTTTTGTTGCACCCTCACTTCCCCAACAGGTGAAGCAAAGCAGCAGGCAGATCACCTGCTGCCGCCGATTCATTACTTCGTTGATTTATATATTCACTCTGAGGGAAGAGAAATAAATAAAAGACATTCACTTCACTTACTCGACAGCAGAATATAATAAAGAGAAGAAAAAAAAAAAAAAAAACGACCAACAACCTTCTTTAACTTGCTATATGGCAGTCACTAATAAGAATACCATTCCCAAGTAGATTGTGAATAATTATATAAAATGGTTTTTTTTTCTTTTTTTTTTTTTTTTTTTTTGTCATATCGATTAGTATTAAGCTCGCTCGGGTTTAGGCTTACCTCTTTTGTGTTAAATGGGCGTGCGAGGGGAGGGAGAGGAGGGGGGTTAGTGTGTAGGGAGAACGAAAAAAAAAAAAAAAAACCAACCAACCCCCATTCGAACTCTTTTTCACATTCTGTACTATTCTCTTTTTATTTCTGAATAACTATATAATACGAGAGAGCATCTCCAGGAAAATCTCACTCTCAGGCCAAGAGCATTAACCGCACACGTGTATAAAATAATATGCGCCAGTAAGGCTTGGCTAAACTCTAACAATAGGGTATCTGCTTCCCCATTTACAAGGTCTAACCAAACTCTTAAAGACCGAAGCACTCTCTAACTCCACACTCTGTGTGCATGCTAGCCATGGCTACGTTTTGTATTTTATTTTTATTTATTTTTTTAAAATAACCTTCCAGAAGTTCAGGATCCTCATCAAGATGTATGCTGTCTCACATTATAGACAACATGGGAAAAAAAAAAGAAAGAAGGAGCGGGACAAATCATTCTCGATCGATAGGTTGGTTCATAGGAGTAAGAATAATCTCTAACAAGGTTCACTACCAATCAGCAAAAAAAAAAAAAAAAAAATAGAAAGATGAATTATTCGCTTAGTTAAAGCGAGTCGGAACAATTTCCCCACAGAAAAAAAAGAAAAAAAATGGATTTAAACATCTGAAAGACGAGATAAGTGTATGGATTGTGTAATTACAAATAATGAAATCGTGTTTTTTTTTTTTTTTTTTTTTTAAATGTTGTTATTGTATAGCGTTAGTAATTCAACAAGTTGGAAGCTTGAGGCCAATAAACAAATCTGATGCTGTTTCAGTTAGACAACACTCCAAGTAATCATCCTAACGCCTTCACAGCAAACGATTCTTACGAGAAAAAAAAGAGGATAGAAAAAGAGAGAGAAGAGGGAAAGAGAGAGAGAAAAGAGAGGGAACAATAAGGAGAATGACTTACGACAATTGAAGTAGGGAAGAGTAGGGAAAAAACTAATCTGAGCGACCGTATGTTTTTTTGTATATTTTTTTTCCTTTTCTTTTTTTTTTTTTTTTGTCTTTTGTGGTTCAAAGAAATCAGAAAAAAAAAAAAGAAAACACTGGGAAGGGTAAGGATTTTTCATTTTTTTTTTTTTTTTTTTTATAAAAAAACTACGAAGACGGTAAAAATAACGGACAGGCCACCAACGTTATAGTCGAGAGCAACTTAATTAAAACGTGAATAGAGGGTCCTGCAGTATCCTTACATGGGTCACCAACCTGTTTTATTAATTTATTAGTAAAGAAAACAACAACGAATAGACTACCTAATAAGCAGATAAAAGTACATACAGTATCGCCAGTCACGGCACTCTGATGAGCAAGGGACCCTTTACCCCCTTGGTACCCTGCTTCAACGTACTTCTTTGCATTGTCCCATGCACCTCCAGCGTTGTTTAAGAATAAAGCCATTAACACTCCTGTTGCGGTTGCGAATAGTAACATGCTGGATACACATTCAACTCCGAGGTATGGTCTGTTTGTGGCCTGACCTACGAATCTAAATGTAACACCAACAACAATTGGTCCAGAAACTGCAAGTAGCCCAGGCTTTATCATTTCACTCAGTGAGGATGCAGTTACAATAGAAACACATCTCTCATAGTCAGGAAGTTCAGTTCCATCCATAATTCCAGGACGGGTATGGAACTGATGTCTTACTTCTTTGACAACTTCACCAGCAGCTTTACCAACTGCGGTCATAGCCATTCCAGAGAATAGAAATATTAATCCAGCTCCCATCATACCTGCAACAAACACTTCAGGAACAGCCAGATTAATCGTATCTTGAACCTTTCCTGTGTGTTCTTCAACAATATCTAAAAATGCTCTGAGTAAGAGAAATGAAGCAAGAGCAGCAGCACCAATACTATATCCTTTGGTGGTTGCTTTTGTTACATTTCCAACAGCATCAAGTCTGTCAGTGATTACTCTTGCTGCTTCTGATTGATTAGACATTTCTACAATTCCACCAGCGTTGTCAGTAATTGGACCAAATGTATCCATTGCTAAGATGTACACGGCAGTGGAAAGCATTCCCATTGTTGCCACGGCTGTTCCAAACAATCCTCCAGTTGGTTCACCAGTTTTGATGTCTTTTAACCCACAATTCTGTCCCATCGTGTATGAGAATATCATTGCTGCTCCAACAGTTATGGTTGGTAAGCAAGTTGATTCTAAACCAACAGCTAATCCTGCAATCACATTCGTACCGTGACCTGTAACTGATGCCGCTGCGATAGACTTTACAGGAGCATAGTTGTAGTCGGTGTAGTACTTTGTGAATTGAACAAAGAGCCATGCTGTAATAATACCAGCAACAGCACACAAATAGAAGCGAAACCAAGCTCCAGGTGCCTGTTCGGTGTAAAGCAACCATCTGCAGAGCAAACCCATCTCAACAAAAGAGAATAAGAGTGAGAAATTGTAGCCTCGTTCAAGAGAGACTAAAGGATCCTCCATACCTGACGTTGGATCTTTGACACCAGTTTCAGGGTCAGATAGGGCAGCGAACTTGTGAGTTCCTCGAGGCTTTACGAGTGCGACAGCAGCTGTTGAAATAACAACGTCAAAGGCGTGAACCATGACTGGGAAAAACATAAAAGTAATGCTGTGACTGATTCCAGTGTCAGATGCAAGCTGCGATCCTAAAATCATAGCACCAAGTATCTCACCTGTGATTGACTCAAACAGATCAGCACCTCTACCTGCACAGTCACCAACATTGTCTCCTACTAAGTCTGCGATCACAGCTGGGTTACGAGGATCGTCTTCAGGAATTCCTGCTTCTATTTTACCAACCATGTCAGCACCAACATCAGCTGCTTTAGTATAAATACCACCTCCAAGTTGTGCGAATAACGCCACCAAACTAGCTCCGAATCCATATCCTACGATGATTGTTGGTATTTTTCCAGTTACAGCTGCCTCAGGACCAAGGTATATGTGAAGGAAACAGAATAGAAGTGTGAGACCCAATACACATAATGACACTACGAGAATTCCAGAAACAAGACCACCCTTAAGAGATAAGATAAGGGAATCGTGGTAGTTGAGTTTAGATGCGGCGGAGGCAACTCTTGAGTTTACACGAACAGCCATCCACATTCCAATGTATCCACTGCATGCTGAGAATGATGCTCCGATAAAGAATGAGATTACTGTGACTGTGGCATAGTCGAGGTTCGTTATTTTTAGTGAATCTTCCTTCACGGTTCTTAAAAAGAAAACTAAAAACAGTAAAGCACCAACAACACATGACATCTTTGCGATAGTTCCGTACTGAGTTTGGAGATAACCTTCAGCACCGGATTTAATGGGTTCAGAGATTGCTTTCATCTTTTGATCTCCTTCGTCCATATCCAGAAGCCATCTCATCTGTATCCTTCCGAATGTTAACATCGATGTTCCAACTATCAATACGACAGATATGTAAATTAGATAATCGGGAAGTCTTGTCCAAATCATTGCAATCGCTACCACTGAAAGCAAAATCGTACTTATCCACATCAAACGAAAACGAGACAAAAAAGCAGCATCTCTCTCGTCACCCAACATTTTCATAGCTCCCTTTTTGTGTCACAACTGAAAGTAGAAATTAATAATAAAAAAATTTTCACACGTTTTCTTATTCTTTTTTTTTAAAAAACATTTCACCCACGCGACCCATCAGAGTCTTGGCAGTGGGGGCAGAGGTGGAGAGGAAGAACAGACGACAACAGATGTCCACTACTAGTGAAGTACGTTACTTGCACCTTGCAGAGGGCTGCATCCAATGTCGTTGCTGCGAACGACCCGGATTGATAGTTGAGAGGAAATATTGTTAAAATTTAGTTTTTTTATTTCACTTTCTTTTTTTTGCTGAAAAGGGAGGAGGGGGAGAAGGAGGAGGGGGGGGTAAACAGCATGATGTAATTATGCCGTGTCATAATAGTAAACAGGGCAACAAAAAAAAAAGAAAACGAAGAGCTACAAAAGAAAAAAAAGGCGGGAAAAAAAACGAGAGGAAAGTAAAAAAATTGGTAAAAACTAACTAACACTACTAATCACAAACTGCATTTTAACACAAGTCCCAAAAAAAGCGCTAGTGGTAGGTAGTATTTGATATTTTATTCTTTTTTTTTAGTTAAGTCATTGCAAGAAATTAATCACTAAGAACAACGTAAAATTATATTAAGCCACAGCGATAGGAAAAAACAATACAACGAGCTATGCTACTTACTTGAATATTAACATAACAAAGAAAACGTGTTTTCTTCTTCTTTTTTTCTTTTTTTTTATTTCTGACAATTCAAATTATTCAGAACAATAATAAATTAGGACGATGAAAAATAATCAGAGGAAAGATTCAAAAATAAACAAAAAAAAAAAAAAAAAAAAAAAAAAAAAAAAAGAGAGAGAGAGAGAGATAACAACAATATGTCCCTGGACGCCACACACAAACTCGCAGCATCTTCAGAGCACAAGAATTTTGCAATTCAAAAACACGCAAAACACGAAATTGATACAGCAGAAGGTGGCAAGCAGCAAACACAACTACCAATACAGCAATAAAGTAAATGAATCAGCTACCTATGCAACACACTTCTGAATGCAATTGGTGGATATACGGTGGTAAACGCCGCAAAACTTCTGGTGGAGTGTAACACAAATCTGAACACTCATAGCACAAACTGTACGAAGTCTCAGAATGCAATCTGACGTAACAAACAACGATAGACGCTGTTAGACTTTTACTAACAGAAGAACAACACAACAACACATGAGTCACGTGTATTGAAAGTAATCAAAAAAAACTATTAAAAGTCATTCATGCAACCCGACTTTCACAACACCAATTAAAAAGGGTGTTTTTCAGAATGCAAAAAAAGATTTGATAAAAATATGCACCGCAACCCGTCGAGCAACACACCAAGTGATCTGATCAAAGAACCCAATCGTAACACAAACTATACGGGGATTCAGAGAACAAGAATTTAGTCGGCGAATTGTCCCTTAGAATGCGACTGATAAACTTTCGTACGACACATGTGTCACAAAGAAATCTTTAAAAAAAAAATACAAAAAATAATTAAAAAAAAACGGCTTCTCCGGTACCGAGTGATGACATAAAAAAAGGAGAAAATACACTCCCAACAGGATTTCATTGTTTTTTTTTCTTTTTTTTTTTTTGTAGGGAGGGGAGAAAAACACATAATACTTTTCACAATAAAAACATGACAGTTATGCAGTTTGAAAAGGAGGTTTAAAGTCCTTAAGAAACAGTACTTGAAAACAACAATCCACAGCCACTGTGTGGATAGCCGTTCAGCGCTGCAAATCAACTGCTCACAAGCGTGAATGGAGTTTGGGGGTGGTGTAAAAAAAAATAAATAAATAAACAAGAATTCATAAATAGTTAATAAGGTGACTACACATCTTCATAAAAGCAACAATCCACATCCAACAGTGTGGATTGTAATTAGTGTTTTGATTACCTCTGAGAGGAATTTCTTTTTCGTGTTCCAATCAGATGTGCACCAATTTGGGTACAAAGAATGAAATACTACAACGAAATAAAAAGAAGAGGGAGGGAGGGGCCTGACTCCCATCTGCATCGATTAGACTTAAGAGGGTTCGCCTGATAAATCGAAAACGAGAATTCGATTTTTCAGTAATAATAGCTTCATCACCTCTCTCGAATATAAACCTAATCAAGAAGGACATGTAGTAAAGAGAAGTCTGTTTTCCCCCCATCTCTCTCTCAACAGCAGATTATTTCTTTTTTTGCAGCAACATAGTAAAAAAAACGAAACGAGAGCAAACACGCAATCCACAGCTACGCGTGGATAGTGGCCTACCTACGAAATTAAGCAAGATAGTAGTTATAGGTAAAAATACGTAGGGGTCGCCACTGAACTCAATACTAACACCTCGTAAGGTCTTTGGATTGATAAAATAAGTGGACTTGTTTACATGTTGTCCGACATTCGTTCAATTTTCTTTTAAAAAATGACAACAAAAATTTTTTTAACAAAAAAATGGAAAGAAAAAAAAAAAAAGGAATTATTTCACAAGTGTTGCTCTACGAGCAAACTCAAAGTGAGCTCTCCCCTAAATATTAGTTTTAAGAGTTTTTTTTTTTTTTTTTTTAATGAATAAAATAACCAAGACCAAGAGTTATCAATATCCCTTTCTTCCCAACAAAGAACGAACCCGACTTTGTTATTCTGAATCGACGTAAAAAATATTATACAGCATCTGTACCATAACAAGAGCTAACAATATTTTGGCTACGCTTAACTTGATTCACAATGTACCTACCAGGTCGAAAAAGGGAGTACTGTGTTGGTAATGTAATTAGGAAATGGAGGGTAGAATGGGGGGGGGAGAGGAGAGGAGAGGAAATTATTTTTTGCGCGCCACTTTTTTTTGATCAGCGCAATAAGCAAAACATAATTTAAATAGGAAAATATATTTTAAAAAAAAAAAAAAGTCAATAATAATAATAAAAAAAAACTACAAAAAAAAAAAAGAAACGTTATCCCAACGAGGAAGCAATATGAAGGCACGAATGCAACAAATTTTCTAATCTATCCCAGTCACGGTAGTCACGGAGTAGTTCCGAGAGATTGAAAGAGATGAACTGAAGAATTATGCCGCAGATTTTTAACGAAGGCTCAGAGTCGGCAAACTGTTTTCCTCATTCAGCAATTTGCAGCCTTTCTTTCAACCCTTAACAAGTCAAAAGACAAAAAAAAACAAGACTCTCTTGAGGTCAGCGTAAATGATATATTCCGCAACAAGTACCTGACCTGGTAACTTTGAATACGTAGTTTTTAATTTGGTTGACGCTTGTCACGTGTATAAAACAGTCTATGACTGTATGTGTGTGTTGTGTCGTGTAATAAGTGAATAATAATAAAATGTAGGTAGTGGAAGAGGAAAACAGTTTAAGAATAAACTTGGCCTTAACAAAAAGCTAAAAAAACGATGGTTTGCTGAAAGTGGAGGTGAGTGCTCGTTTCTTCAAACAAGAAGAAGGAGCTTTGTTCTTTTTTTTTTTTTTTTTTCCCCCTTAAATGTGCGTGATAAACGAGCAACATGGTCAGGTTCGTCCTAACATTTTGTTTTTTTATTTTTGTATTTCCCTTTTTTTTTTTTTTTTTTTTTCCAACAAGTTATTGTCAGGAAGATTAATCAGGGCTTAACCGGATTAACGGTTAGGTACATAAACAATAAGACGCTCTTCGGTGACACACGACTGCCCATCACAAGCATCAAAAGGATTCTCAAAACTTGTTTTTGTTATAAAAAACAAACGCTAAGAAGGTTTTAACCACAAACAGGTTATAAGAAAAACAGATAAAAGAAAAAAACACGTTTACACGTTTTTTTTTTTTTTTTTTTTCCCAACAATTCCTGTCTTGGTTGTGTAAAATGTTGTCCCAATAAAAAAAATAGGTATTGGGAAGCTTCTACTTAAAAAGGCAATGAACAAGCAGTAAATAATTTTTTTTAAGAAAACAAATAAATAAATAAATTAAAAGGACAATACACATCCCTCTCTGTGTAATTAAAGGTAATGTAAAAAAAATATTAGTTTTCTTTTTTTTTTTTTTTTTTTTTGAGGACTTAGACTACAAATTGAAATAGCGTACACTGAAATGGGCGTCAATTCATATGCTCCTCCTCTCTATTGCGTTTAAATCGGATTCGCGTTGCAGAGTAGAAGTTGGTTTCACTGATCTGCTTAAAATAAATTAACTTCTCTCCGAGTGTAATTGTTAATTGACTGCTGTTTATTTCCTATAGATCTGGTTAGCAGCGTTTTTTTTTTTTTTTTTTTTTTTTTAAAATTTTTTTGAATCAAGGACGACGATGTAAAAAAAGAAAAGCACAACCATCCTCATCAAACTAACGAAGTGAGAGAGATGAGCGTTCCGTACATAGCTGGCGATAGCTGCTCAACACGAAGAAATTTTAAGTGCATTGCTAAAGTTTTTGCTAGTCTGGTCATTTCGTCAGCGCGGACACTGCCGATATTAACATTCTTCGATGCAGCTCTCATGAATCTCACTACCTCTTTAGAACCAGCCTTCTTTGAAAAGCATTCATACCTTTCTAGGAAACATTCAACCAACTCACTTGATACTCGACCTTCTCCTTTCAGTACAACATCTTCAAAGTGACGGCAGTTGCAACATCCTTCCTGTCTGATTGATGAAGTGCAGGTCATTAATGAAGAAACCATTTTTTTTTTTGATTTGGGCGAGAAAAATACGCTGTAAATGTGTGATTTGAGTTCTTTATTAAGGACACAATGTAAAAAAACAGTAACAACTTTTAATATCAGAGTACTTGACTGAAAAAAGAAAAAATACCTATTCAGAGTTGTTAATAAAAAGAAAAGGTTTGTTTAGAAAAAAATAAAACATAAAAATACATATCTTTTGATTCCTGTTTAGTTCGGGGGATGAAACTTTGACAATGTAAAAACAGTAACAACTTTAGGGTTATTAAAAACAAAATTAATACCAAAGTACTTGACTGAAAAACAATATACCTGTTTAGTTTGGGGGGAAAAAACAATATTTAAAAATTAGTTAATGTCCCATAATCAACAACTAACCGATTTCTGGTTTTTTTTTTTTTTTTTTTCCATTATAATATGGATGTTAAAAGTGTTTTTTTGTTTTCATTTTTTTTTTTTTTTCTCTTTTTTTTTTCTGTTTGGTTTTTCCTGGTGAGGCTGCACGGGCGGTGTGGAACACCACTCTCGATGTCTTTTGTTGAGAATTAGCCCGCTGGAGACTTGTCAAAGCACCTGGAAGAACCATATGTACGAGAGGAATGAAAAAGGGTGAGGGGGGTGAAAAAAAAAGAAAACTACATCCAAGCAACAACTGTAAAATTATTTTCTTAAAAGAAAATACCAAACATTCAACACAGCGATACAGTTTTTTTTTTTTTTATCCCAGTTGGTGTGGCGATTAAATTTAGTAATCGTGATGTCCTTTACTTTCCATTTCTATTTTTTTTTTTTTTTTTTTAGAAAGATGGATACATAAACACAGCGGATCTTTGTATGCCCAAAATGTTTGGAATATAATATTAATTTTACAAATTACAGTGGATGCACAATTTAAACAGAAAAAGCAAATTCAGCATATGAAAAAAAAAAAAATATTCACTCAGTCAGTTAGAAATTCAAGAAATGTGAGATAGCAACCAAGACTTCCCTCTGCTTCAATTTTTTTTATTTTTTCCGCTTTCCCTCTTTTCATATTTATTTCTTTTTTTTACTTTTTTTACTTTTTTTTTTTTTTTTTTTTTTATTAAATAATTTTTTTTTTCATTGGGGAAGGGAGGTAAACTTCAAAAAAAAATAAAAAAGAAAAAAAAAAAAGAGAAAAGTGTGCCAAAGGAAGGGTGAAAGGCAAACCACGCCACCCAATTCGGGCTGTAGCCATTTCCAATCCCCCAGTAGATAGTAATTTCGTACAAAAAAACATTAATAAGCTAGAAATAGGGAGCTAGAGCAATCCTGAAAAATCGTAGGAATGAGTGCGTAGGAACCAAATTTTTTCTTTTCCTTTCTTTTTTTTTTTTTTTTTTTCTCGGTTGTAGAGCCAAAGTAGCTTGAAACGAGTCATCGGGAGGTAAAGAGAGGGAACAAAAATAATAAATAAATAAAAACAAAAAAACTTAACACAAAGAGAATGAAAACAGCAGAAGAAGAAGAAGAATATAAAAAAAACAAAACGAAAGGAGGTATATAGCCCTCCAGTCGCAACAGTGTAGAATTAATGGCATGAAAAAAAAAAAACAGGTTGTAGGAATAAAAGAAAAAAAAAGAGAGCAACACTCGAACAAATTTAGTCTGATCCACCAGAGGTGTGAATTGAAAGAGCTCATTGTAGTAAGATAGGGTCACGAGGGCGTTTTCTTGATCGTTCAATCAAAAAAAAAAAACACTCATGGATTCCAATCAGTACTACAATGGTTTCTACATTCTTGATTACTGATGATCATAATTTCGAGGATCGCAAAAAACCAAACTGCACTCACTTTTCTTCTTATTCTCCTCTCCAAATGTACCTCTCTCTCCCGTTGACATTTCGCACTTCTTTTTTTTTTTTTTTTTTTTTTGTTTTTTGATCGGTTCATCTTTCCTTTAAGAAAGAAAAAAGAAAAAAGGAAAAAAACTAATTTATCGGATTGCTAAGGATATAAAAAAAATATTAAAAAAAAAAAAGGGAATTTTTTTTTTTTTTTTTTTTTTTTTTTCTTCTAAGTTTTCTTTTTTGTTATTTATCGCATCCCAGTGTTGAGGTATACCTCAAATATGATGAACGCAAAGAATAAAAAAAACAAAAGGGAAAACAAAGCGCATAAAAAAGAACATTACGGCAAGGAAAGCCGTCAATATGTTCACATTAGAAATTCTGGTTATATTTTTTCTTCATGAATTTTTTGGTTGGGAAAAAAAAGGAAAAAGAAAAAAAAAAAAAGTAAGGTTTAAAAAAAAAAAAAAGAAAAAGTGAATAAATCACCGAATGTCGAACAGGAACTCCGAGGCTGACGAATCACCACTCGAAGCCCCTTAAAAAAAAGGGTAATGTCTTCTCTTGTTAGTTTTTTTTTTTCTTTTTTTTTTTCTTTTTTTTTTCTTCTCTTCTTCTTCCCGCAAATTTAAAAAAGAAAAAAAAAAAAAAATTAACTGAAAAACGCGTAAACCGACAACTAAACTGACATTACGCATTAGAAACAGAGGGGGGAAAAAAATATTGCAAGGCTAAATGAGGAAGAAAGGGGGTAATATAGTCTAGGAATCAATTCTAGACTAACCCCTTTGTAAGGGATACTCATTCAAACCAGACTGCTTATTTAGTTTTAGTGCAGTCAGCAGAAGTGTTTCTCCGAAAAAGAAAAAAAAAAAAAAAAATAAATAAATAAATAAACAAGTCACAAAGCAAAATAAAAATGGGGAATATGCTCGTATTTTCGAATGAAAGATGCATGAAAAATAGATGGGAAAAAATCAAAAATGTTGGGGCTCTTTTTTTTTTTGGGGATGAATCCCCTATTCGTAAATTTGGTTGTTTTTTTTTTTTTTTTTTGGAGCAAATTTTAGATTGCGTTCAAACAAAAAAAAAAAAAGAAAAATGTAGCCAAGAAGAGTTTTTGTTTTTTTTTTTTGTTGTTTTTTTAATTTTTGTTTTTGAAAAAAAAAAAAAAAAAAAAAAAAAAAAAAAAAACATGTAGATACTCTGTTACAAGAAATTCTATACAAAGTAAGTAGAAATCAATTAATTACGCAATGGAAAACAAGAATGAAAGAAAAAAGAAAGAAAAACGGTAGTTAAGTCAGCGTCACACCGGACAAGAAAGAAACATATTCATATTACTATTCTTTTTTTTTTTTTTTTTTTTTTCTCTCTCTCATTTTTTTTTTTTGTTTGCTATATACAGCTGTTAATGGGCTAGCCTCTTGGGAACACCTGTGAAAACAGTTACAGATTTTTGGTTTGCTTGTAGCATAGATTCCTTATGGCGATTTATCCTTAGTTGTAATTTTTCAACAAAAATAATGGGAAAAAAGAAAAACAGAAAAGAAAAAAACGATAGATACCTCACCCGATACCCTCCAGTACTTATTACTAATATGATTACAAGCTCTTGTAATACTCACGACGGTAAGAAAGACTATGAATGCAGCTACAGTCATCCAGTGGGTGGAAATACTTTGGCTTACAGCCTCAGAAGCACAACACGCTAGTGAGGAAGCCACAGTAACTCCAAAAGGCCCCAACGAATGACCGCATCGCAAACAAATTCTTAAATACTGAAGAGCTTCATCCTTCGCAACAACACAGCATGTGAGATGATGTGTTGTCACCAATGTTATTATTCATTTAGTTTTTTTTTTTTTTTTTTTTTTTTTTTTTGTCTTTTTTTTCTCTCGTTACTGTTTTTTCCAACTCAGTACAAAAAGAAAAAAAAAATTCTTAACTAAAAAAAAAAATATAAAAGAAAAAAGGCTGGATGAAGAGACCAACAAGGGCATCGGGCTACGATAACAAAACAAAACAAAACCCCAAAAAAAGAAAAATAGCTTAAAAAAAATACAATTTAAGGATTCCATAAGTGACCAATTGTAATTCGGATATCGAGCAATAACGAACGAACTGAACCAGATAATATAAAAAAAAAGAAAACGACTGACGGAGTCGTTGGAGGACAGTAAATTTATACAAGTAAGGAGCAAATAAGACATCAAAGGCTTACATAAGATGAATGAAATACAACACGTTTTTCCTTTTTTTTTTTTTTTTTTTTTTTAAATTTATTATTTATATAAAAAAAAAAATAACTTGAAGGAATATAAGTAGGGGAGAACAGCAAGACAAGCACCACCATTACCACATCACTGGTATGGGTTGTAGCTCCATGTAGTGTACGATTGGTTCCATGTAACTGGAGCAATTGTAGTAGAAGCTTGTGGCTCATAATGATAAGGAGTACCTTCTGGTTGTGGTTGCTGTTGTGGCTGTTGTTGTGGCTGCGGTTGACTCTCAACTACCTGCTGGTATGATTGCATTTGATTAGTGTATGCGGCTTCTGCATTGGCAATACGCGCCTTTCTTCTTGCCAAAGAGGCATTTTCTCTTCTCGCGTAAATGTGAGGGTGAACACAACTGTCACCTGCCAAACACTTTCCGTTATGAAAAGCAGAGCACTTTGTGTGCAACTCCGGTTTCATCTTCCACACACACTGACAAACGTTACATCTCAATACCAACTTTCCTCTCTTCTTTGTTTGCTTTGTCCACTGATTGTGTGGACATGGTCTCTCTCCACTCTCTCTTTTTGCGACAATTTCTGGTTCTGGTTGATCGGAGTGTCCTTCCGAATGGCTGTCTGACAAACCGGCATCGCTGCTGTTGCCACAGCTGCTGTGCTGGTGCTCCTGTTCATAAGCCCAACTGCTTCTGACAACGGTCTCGGTTTCGGTAAAGGCTCTACGGGCGAACATTTTAAAAAGGTTTGCTTTGTTGAAGATTAAACAAAAGGAAGCTGTAGAATAGAAAGACAATGTAACACCATCACAAAACATATTATACTCTCTCACAACCTGACCACTCCCTCAATCCTTCACTGTTACAGGTCCTCGTATATAATCCTGTGGGAGAAAACACAAATCTGAATATCATAATACAACAAAGAGGAAAATAATCCAAACGTGCGTTGAATAAAAACAGAAGTCAACTACAGGAAGGGATAAGAAAACAAAAAAATAAATAAAAAGGGAAGGAAGGAACAGCGGAAAGAACATTTTATAAAGACAACGTTGTGTGGTTCAAGTCAACTGCAGGGATCGTAACGGGTGCCTGAGAAGGCACCGAACTACATACTCAGATATATCAAACTAGGAATATAAAAGAGCAACAATCTGAACAAAACTGACAAGGGTAGGTCGCACAAACAGGTATCAGGTGTAAAAATAATAATTACAGAATACAGAAACTCCACCATTCTCAGGTGAGTGCGACTTGGGCTGCAAGTACACTCCCACAGCTGCTTTCCTAAATATTTTTTTTCCTTCCCGAGTTTTTTTTTTTTTTTTTTCGCAACGAGTTTGTAATTACTGAGAAATAGTCAAGGGACAGACAATTATTATGATTACCCCTTTTTTTTTCTTTTTTTTTTTTTTTTTTTGAATAATTGTTAAGAGCAAAAAAAAAAAAAAAAAAGAGAAGAGAAGAGAAGAAAAAGAAAAAGAGGGAAAATCACGAAAAGGGGTGCCGAAACTTAATATTTCGCAATTGAACATGTTGATCGATCTCCTGTTCTGTAAGGTATAAAAAAAAAAAAGAGGGGGGGAAATCCAACACAAACACAAATACAAAAATTCTGAAAGATTTACATCATCACTACTAACACTACTACTTATCGTTTCTTCTTAGTCAGCAACATGAGGAAAAGGACACAGAAGGTGCAATTCTCATCTGAAGTCGCTGCTATAACTTCACACAATATAATAATCAAAGCATGTTTTCTTATACTTATTCCCGCTCTCTCTCTCTCTCTCTGTTCCTTTTTCAGGTTTTTAAAAGTTTGCCAAATTTCTTTTTTTTTTTTTCAAGGAAAAAAAGAAAAAAAAGAAGCCAACTACAAAAACTCACAAAGCTACTAATTTTAAAAAGGCGAAGGAGAGGGAAAATTGTTCCTTTTGAGTTGTGCAAAAAAAAAAAAAAAAAAAAAAAAAAGGAGGGGGAAGCCGGAGTCTAAAATGACATAATAGATGTAAAACAGAACAATAAAGTTGTTTTAACACCACCTCACGACCCCATAATCGGATTTTGTAGCACAGAAACTGTGCTGTAAGAGAATAAACCTGATGTGAGAAGAGGAGTCACAAAAAAAGAGGTAATTTTGATACCGCATTTCTTAAGCTCGGAGGGTGAAACTTTGACAATTTAAAAACAGTAACTACTTCTTAAGCTCAAAAGGGGGGAAAAGGTTGAGATTCCTCAACGATGGGAAACTCGTAGCTGTTTGTAAATTTTACTTCTCCCCGCCTTTCTTCTCGTATGCTTCCATTGACAGAGGAGGAAAAAGAAAAGTGTATTGGCTCAAACTTAAAGGGCATGAGTGTCACATCCGAAAAATGAATTCGTAAAAGTGACCGATGACCTTTGTCTACTCCACAAACACAATGGTAGAAGTGATTAATAAATTCACACAGTAGACTTGTTGTAGCACAGCAAAGCCAGAAACACTCGCATAAATGACGTCACTCAATAAGAACACGCGAAAAAAAAGAATTTCTTGCACTGGAAGATGCGAAAAAAAAGAAAAATGGTCATCAATAGAATGTGATTAACACTAGTAGAGGAGCAGTCAACGTCAGTTTTACCTGACAACCAACCACCCACAGAACGAAGATGACGGCAGTTAGTGTAGTTTTATTTGATCGTTTTGCATCTTCCAGATAATTCGTTGACAAGAAAAGGAAAAAAAAAAAAAAAAAAAAAGAATCGCGAAGTAAAACGCACGAGGAATACCGTTACTTTTATTCTTCTTTTTTTTTTTTTGTCTTTTTTTCCCAAGAGGTGTAAAAACCAAAGAGAATAATAGTAAGAAAGAATCGCAGGTTCTATCTACTCTAATGTTTTTTTTTTTTTTCATTTCATTATTGTTGTTTGCAGCCGAATGAATCATCGGTTGAAATACATCTTATCATCTCCTTTTGATTGTCCTGCTAAGAGGAGCTCATCGACTATGGGAAATGAATTTAGACTTTTAAAGTATAAAAAATAACTCCGAGAGGAACATTTCCTACGGCTGCAGGATATCTCATGAAAGGACTTGCGCGCAGTAGCGACGTCAGCCTTCGCATTTGTTCAACCAACGCAATGCGATCCTCAGAACAAACAACCTTCCATTAAGGATCAAAAGGCAACTAAAATGCATTGCTGCAACAACAATATAAAAAAGAAATGGGGAGCTTGGATAAATAAATCAAGGTTAACGGGGGAGGGGGAAGAAAAGGGAATCTCTGGCGCCTTTGCATCAACCTTTTTTTTTTCCTTAACAGTAGCATGTGTCGAGAGGAACGAGAGAGAACTTCCCCTTTTTTTTATTATTATTAATTTTCTTTTCTCCTCCAATTGTTTTAAGCCCTGACAGCTACATAAAACACAAGGATATTGGGGAAAACGAGAGAGAGAGCGGGGGAGAGTTTAATACGATACGAAAAGATCTATCGAATTAACTAGCTGAGCATACAAAAACGATATAAATACAAAAGTTAACTAGTAACTATTTTGCACATGTCATAAAGGACTCTACATTATACCGTTTTTTTTTTTTAGTTTTGCAGCTTCATAACCTTGGGGGGGGGGGAAGGGAAGGGAGAATAAAAAAGTAAGTTTTCATAATGCAAGCAGAACTGAAAACTTATTGTAATTGATTACTACATTTTTTTTTTTTTTTTTTTTTTTTTTTTTGCACACCGTTGCCTCGAGCATCGAGTCGAAGGGGAAAAAAAAGAAAATGCTTATTGCAAGGAGAATGGGAGGAAGAGAGAACAAAGTTCCGTTGATCAAAATTCAGTTGTGGTTTAATAATTTAGAAAAAGAAATTTATAAAAAAAAAAAAGAATAAGGAATTGGCAGCAATTCGAAACAATTAAACCATCATCATCATCTTTTTTTTTTTTTTTTTTTTTTTTTTTTTTTTTAAATTTCTGATGCAGTCACTTTACTCCCGAGGGAAAAAAGTTTGTAGAAAGAAGCCACGAGGTGTGATATTTCTTTTACTACTTGTCTGCAGTGACATAAGTCAGTGGGTTGAATGTTTTGTGAATGATTCACTAAGAAAAACAAAGAATTTTTTTATATTTTTTTTTGTCCTACTTTTCGCTACTACTACTAATAATAACAACAACAAAGCAACTAAACATAAGGATACCGGCCGATTGAGACAAAGACCAGCACGCTGGAGAACAACAAGACCAGCACAAGAACAAGAAGAGAACTCCAGCAATGTTGCAAACAAGTTTTTTTTTTTTTTTTTTTTTTTTTTTCCCTCGTCCATCCGAGATACCAATACACAGAGAAGTATTATAAAATACGACCAAAAACTGTAATTCATCTAGTTGGAAACGAGCAAAAAAAAAAATAAGAACGTACACCTACAAAATACAATTCATTCTCTTAGTTCATAGCAGCGATAACAGTAACTTTGGACATCACTGGCAAAGAAGAGGAACTGTGTAGTCGCTTACTACCATTCGAAATTCAATACAAAAAGAACAATGATAGATTGCACATAAAAATATTCAGTACAGTATCCTTTTCTCATGAAAACACAAAAAGGAAAGGGAGGGACGGGATAGCAACAAATAAATATATAGATTTCACGGCTTTACTGTTTTCTTTCTTTTTTTATTTTTTTTTTTTTTCGGGAGGGGGTCGTTTAATGCTAGACATTGTAAAACTATCGTTCTGATAACATTAGTAAAGACAATGCCCGACATAATACACCGCAGTCTCGAGATTGATTATTTAGAGTCTCGCAGTGAACCTAAGCACCAAGCTTTAAATAATTAAGACACAATAAGTGTTGTTTACTCACAGCAGGCAGCAATTAAGGAGCAGCATATATTCGATTCGGAGTTGCCCGACAACAGTTCCAAAATATCAACGATCATAGCCACTATGATTAGCCTTTTTGTTTTGTTTTTGTTTTTGACCCTTTTCATCAGAGGGTCGAACAGACACTTGGCTTTGACAATCTCACTAAACAAGTTTCCATAAAGAAATGGGAAATTAGTTTTTTTTTTTGACAGCAGTTTTGACATGTTGGCGGAAGTAAACTGACATACTGTATTATCAACCTTGGAGTGGCAATCCTCCCTTTTTTTTTTTTTTTTTTTTCATAGCAACAACTCTGCCATCAATACGCAAACATAGATTGTTCGTAGCCATAGAAGGGATTGGGCAACCAACAGAATACAAATACAGAAAGTACAAAAAGAAGGTGCAATAACGACCGCTAGCTGAGGGCCGAATCAAGGGTAGGTATTGTCGAATAGCCTAGTCAGGCAACACTGTTACCGCAATGCTTTTTTCAGTACGTAAAAAAACTAAACTCTATATACTAATAAATATGACTGGGAATGATGGGAAATGCCTCTTGTGAAGATTTTTTTTTTTTTTTTTTTTTAATTTATTTCCCTCGTTTGTGGTTACTACGTATATGTATATTTTTTCTTCCTTCCAAACAGGGAAAATGGTCTTTTCCTTCAGAAAATAGTACTAAAGTAAAAAATGACCAAAACTGATACTATCTTCTGGGAGAAATGTGAACAGAAGGGACTCCAACACTGTAACTTCCGTCATCCCAGAGAAGCCCGTAGGTCCCATCCGGGGAAACTTCTTTGACTTCAGCATCGTATGCCTTGCCATCAACATATGTGGCACTGACCTTATCACCAGGTGTGAACTGTTCAGACTGATTTATCAACTTATCTGGTGTATCAAAAGACTTATTAAGATCAGATGATTGATAAGAAGGATAATAAGAAGGATTACTTGCAGACATGTCTGACTTTCTATCATAAACACCGCGACCTATAACAGTTCCATTCTCTTCCATTGAGTCATTTTCATTTTGATTCTTCTGCTTCATGCATGCACAAGCAACAATGAGACCAACGCAGAACAGCAGAATACCAATTGCGATTAGGGTAATAACCCACCAGTCTAAATCATCAGACCCGCCAGTTGTCACTACTGAAGGAACTAACGGAGCTGGGGTTGGAGTATTTGGGGTACCAGGTGCCAGTGTTGCAACATTCTGAATAGTTGAAATAGTAGTACCAGGTACAATTGGAATACCTTGTTTAGCGAATTCACATGTTGTAGGATTTACTGAGCAATCATCAATAGCAGTGTTGACTTGAGTTGTAGCATCAACACGTTCTTGGTCTGTGACTAATGTTCCTTGTTCATCAACTGTCATATCGAAATCAACAATCGATGCTTCTCCTGTTGTGTCTTGCAGAACCATCCAATCTCTCGCATTAGTAAAGTCACTTCTACATCCTCTCGCAAGCCTCTGCGAATGAACATTTGGACATCTAATCTGACCATTCACAAGACACGCAGATCTCGGACAGGCGTAGTAAATAATAATTCTAAATATCCTTGTAACCCTAGTGGGGGTGTTCAGGATATTTAGCAGCGCTCGGATGAAGGAACTGGCAATAAAATTAGCGATAGGAGTAGCAACTTCACAGCGAGAATATCTGGATCTCGGACTGACTTGTACGTCAAAAGTGAAAGGAATTCCTACTGCTGATCCGACCGTGGTGGCTGTGCACGTGACAGTAGTCGTACCAGCCTCTCCAGCTGCTCGTAGTGAAAGCTGACCTGCGGAAGTGATAGTCGGTTGCTCCTGAAATAGGGCTGCATTTGCTGCCGTGCATGAGGTGGTCGTATCCCCAACAAGGTTCGTCACATAACCTGTTGACGTGTATTTCGCATCCGTAACAATTTTAATCAAATTGGTTCTTGTAATACACTGTGATCCAGAGCAAGCCACCCTACTACACGAATGCGCCCAACTTGATGTTGCTGAATCCCAATTTGGAACACCAGTAAACTCAGCATTACACAAACATGTTCCTGGTCCTGAAGAAAATGCTGGACAGGTTGCAGCAGTGCATGTGCCAGTCCACTGTCCTCCAACAATTTGCAAAGTACCAGAGTAACCAATAATACATTGACATGTTCCAGATACAAAAACAGCATTTGAAGGACAGGAAGTTGGATTAACTTGATTACAAGTGTGAGTCCAGGCAGTTCCCGTCCAAGCTGGAACTCCGACAAATGGTGAAGTGCACGCGCAGACACCAACTGGGCCGGAATTTGTAGGACAAACAGCAGTAACACATCCAACTGGAACTAAAACATTATTCTGACATATTATTCTCGGATTACTTGGTATGTATCCCGTCGAGCAAGTGACTGCACCACAACCTGCTATTGAAGTGCATGGAGCTCCAGCTACTGAGTACCCAGCAGGAATAGTTCCCATCGAGTTACAAGTTGTTACTGCATTGCATGTGTGCGTCCATCTGTCAACGACCCAGGTAGGAGTTCCAGTGAAGTCATTGTTGCACGAGCAGACTCCCTCAGGTGAAGAGTTCGCAGGACAGGCAACAGCGCTGCAAGTGTGACCCCAGCTAGTTCCCGTCCAAGAAGCTGTACCAATGTATCCTTGACTACAGCTGCAAACACCAGCTCCAGCAGAATTTGGAGGACACGCAGCTGCTTGGCATGGGGACCACGTATTACTTTGAGAGTCCCATATTGGAGTTCCAACGTATCCCTCAACACAGACACATCCGCTAGTTGATGAGATGCTGTTCGATGGGCAAGGAGCGACTGTTATAGTTTTTTTTAAATAATTTGCTTTCCTTCACAAATAGCAGCGTAAGAAATAATGTGTAGGCTAAACCAGAACAATAACATACTTTCGCACCCACTAAAGGTGAAGCTTCCGCCAGAAACTGGACAAGATGCAGACGGTGTTGCAACCGCCTGATATCTATCAGCACAAGTAATTGTACCGCACTGATCAGCCGTCACACAGTTGCTGTTTCCGATAACGTATCCAGCAGGGACATTTTGTGGAGCCGTGCAGATATTAACTGTTAATTAGTTTATTATGTCACTTACTTGATTGTACATTCTACTGTAAAAGGAATAACTCTTGTGAGGAAATATTCTTGTGAATTTGGGCTGGGGGGAAAAAACTCTGCGGACATACGCTGGCATCCAGACCCTCGGAAGATATCGTTAGGGGTTGCACAGGAAATAGACGGAGTCGCTCCAGTAGTCGGGGAATATCCTGTAGAACAGGCAACAATCCCACAGGTGGCAACAGTAGTGCAAGTATTTGAGCCTGACAATGAGTATCCCATAAGACCTCCATTACTTGTAACTGGAGGAATACATTCATTAAGACTACATCCAGTAGCTGTCATGTCTCCGCCATTTACCGGACACCTGAATTGCGGGATACTCTGACCTCTATTGTATCCAGAGGTACAACCAACAGAACCGCATTGTGATACCATTGTGCAGCTTCCTTCTGTGACGTATCCAGCGATAACAACAGCATTGCAGATGTTTTCTGAACATCCTTGAGCGTCAAACATCGCACCTTCAACAGGACATGTCACTATAACAGTTCCCGTAGAGCGGTACCCGGATGCACAAGAAAATGATCCACACCCAGAGACAGTCGTACACATGCTGCCAGTAGTTGAGGCGTATCCGGTGGAGAAAGACAACGGTCTGCAAGTATTTTCTGTTTTGTTATGAATTTAGCTAAGTGTCGTCAAAAATCGGACGCGATAATAATATTAAGTTTATGTACGCGGTTTGGGGAAAGAATTAATTTTATTTGCCCACGAAATCGTGACCAAAGCTAAAGGGATTACGCGTCAATATATGTGTTATGTGTTACAATTAACTTAAGTAAAACGAATCTCCCCACTCGGTAAACTCGTTCCCTTTTGTGCATTATATCAAAACGAAATATGAAGCACATACCGACACAACAAATGGCCTCCGTGCAGGTGTCACAGGTAGCTGGAGCAGTTGGGCTCGCGCGCAAACCAGAAGAGCAGACAACATTCGCGCATGTTGTTGGAATACAACAAGTGTTGGTATTACATGACGTTGCGGCAAATGTGTCACACCGAGTAGTGCTTGGGCTGGCCACCGGCCTGAAACCATTACCACAGCCGCTGAATGCTTCATTGTCGCATGTCGCTGCACAACAAACAGTTGACGAGCATCCACTGGGGTCGGAACAACCGATTAATGCCGGATTAGCCTTCTTTGCAAAACCTCCTGTTGTAGGACACGCATTGTAGTTCTCGCAGGTAGCTGTTTTGTTATTTTTAATCAAGGGTATCTATATCAGGGATGTCTACATAACCCAATAAGCAAAAGTTAAGATAACACATACGAATGCAGCAAACACTAGCAGTACAGTCGAGGGCTGGGTTACCACCGGTTCCGGTGCAAAATACACTCTCAGGATTTTCTCTCAAGATAAGACCAGCAACATTGCATCCAGTGAATGATGAGTGAGCGCAGCTGAGCTGACAACTGTGGTCCCACATTGAGTTCTCCACATTCCACTGCGTACTGCCCCCATTCGGGACAGCGAATCCAGGGTCGCACGCGCAAACACCAGCGCCTGCTGCATTTGCTGGACAAGGTGCGGCAGTACACGCATTCGGAAACGTGAAATCGTTCCCTGATACAGTGCATTCTACCGTCGGAGTCCCAATATAGCCAGTTGCACAACTAATTCTCCCACACCCTTCGGCTGTGGTGCAGGCAACTCCGCCTCCGAAGTGGTATGCCGGGAATCTTTCACCAGGCGGCAAACAGACATTTTCAACACAACAACCAGCCTGTGTACAGGCTAAAGCTGGAGTTCCAGTTCCAGTGCAAAGAACAGCTTCTGGTGAGAGGCGAAGGGAAGTTCCAGAAGTGCAACCCGGGAAAGCTGCATTGGCGCACGTCGCCGTACATGTATGAGTCCAAGTCGTGGTAGACGGATCCCAGAATGAGTTACCAGAAAATCCAGTGTCACAAGGACACATCGATGGATTAGTTGACGGTGAAGCATTTGCTGGGCAATCAACTAAAACACAACAAGCAGCTGTTATACATCCAGATACCGCGCATTCAGTGGTTGGTGACAGAGGCCGGTATCCGGTGCCACATGTGTGAAGAGCACAAGTTGGGGTGCAAGTAATACTACCAGTTGCAGCAGATCCATCAACAATATTAGCAGCACAGTTCATAGAACCCGTCTGAGTAACGTATCCAACATCACATTTCACGTCACACATAGAGTTAGTGTGTGCACCCAATCTGAGTCCGTTTATACACCCGTTTGGTGCTACTCCTACAACACCCGTACCCAACGTAATAGCGGCGCATTTATTCTCAACACAGACAATGTTACCGACTGGTAGGGCTCCGTTGGCCGTAGTTTCTGGACACACTAACTCTATTGGAGAACCAGAGTACCCCGTGTCACACGCAATGCCGCACCTCGGTGTAGTCACAGTTGTCAAGCGTGCGGTGGTACACGGATTGGTATTGGCAGTGTTTCCCACTACTCCAGCAGGAAATACATAAGTAGTACATTGCTTTTCAACGCAAGTAAGCGGGGGAATCATAGATGCGATTCTTGTGTCTGCATTACAAATCACATTTGACTCTTGCAGAACATAGCCCGTGTCACATTTTACCGGACACATTGGGTTAGTTATCGCCGAGGTTACACCATCGGCGCACGTAGCACCAACGATACCAGCAGGGAAAGCAAACATGGCGCATTGGATTTCAGTGCAGGTTCCTGTGTAACTTGTTCCTGTGTAGGCGATGCTACCCTCATATCCGTTATCACACACACAAACACCAACCGAAACAGACGAAGCATGATCTGGACAAGGAACAGGAACGCATTCCAGAGCAGTAATCGCATCAGCAGAGCTGAATGGAAGATCATCAATTGGAGCATCGCTACCTCCGTTATCAACTGTCACACCTCCGGGAAAAGGACATGTTAAGGGCGCTGTGCCTGCCGTGTAGCCGGCACTAGTGTCACACATAAGTCCGCATGTTGGGCGAGAGAGAACAGTTAATATGTCCCCATCAGTGCAGAAAACCGAAGAACTTGGGTCTGAGATGATACCACCAGTGAAGAAATAGGCGTTGCAGAAGTTTTGAATGCAGGTTGGAGTAGGCAATGGGCCATTTACTATACAAGTCGATAACCCTACTCCTGTGCAGGTGTACCCGGCTTCTTGTTCCCATGAACATGTATCTGACAGACCAATGACACCTCCCTCGACACATCCCGTGCCACTGATAGACGCTCCTGCTACATTTGGGATGGTGCAGGTCGCTGTTTTATTTATTTTTTTCCTACTAAACTAGTATAATCCCCCATTTAGAATACTGTGGGAATCCATATAAATGAAATGTGTAAATACATACCAGAAACCGACACCATCAGTGAACTTGCCACGAATAGTCTCACAATCATATTGTTTAGTACAACAAGTTCTACAGGAAGAAATTAGTAATTAATTAGGAAATGACACATGAATAACTGCTCTTAAATTTATTCTGAGGATTCCAACTTCCTCTCCCCTTATCCCCTTTCCCATTCCACTCGTTCTTCAGCTTTTTCTCTGCATCTAACTCGGCTAGCTTCACTGCTTTATCAAACGTCTTTCCGGACTTCACTAAGCGCTCGATATCATCTGAGCTTATTCTCTTAGTGGTATACTGCCACTTCATGACCAAGATCTCTAGCGACTTGTTCACGCTCCTCACAAGGGGCTTTGAAGTGACCCAGTCTATAGTTGATACGCTCATGGCTTTGATGTTGTCTCGCACTACTTCAAATGCTCCCCTTAACTCTCTCAGTTCACGGGTTGCTACTTTGCCACTATGTGGTAACCAATATTTGTTCTCCAACTTATCGAGCAATCTTTCCGCACCTCCTTGTATCAGTATATTTCGCCACTGCAACACATTCGTTGCTTCTGACGCCAGCTCAAACTCGATGCAATCCACGTTTTCCGGTGACAATTGGCATTTTACGCCGCCCTTATTTTTTAACAATTCGTTTGTTTGTCGTATCTGCAACTGAAATAGTTGTTGGTTCTGTGCCAGCAACGACATCATCTGCTGCACCACTGCGTCGTTATTACTTGGGATTACCTGCGACATGTTTTGTGCGCCTTGCGACATGTTTTGTGCACCTTGTGGCATGTTTTGTGCACCTTGCGGCATGTTTTGTGCGCCTTGCGTCTGGTTATTATTTTGCGATGACATCATTGCCATCCTTGCTTCCAAATTATGCATTTTTTCATACACCCCCCTAATTTCATTGTCTTTTTGACTTTCAATTCTTTTCGCCCATTCATCCCAGTAAACATCCTTACTGATGACATGGGCGTACTCAAAACCCGCATGCGGAAAATCAAAGGTCTCGTCTGGACCATCATGCCGATGTACCCCCCTTAATAAGCTTGTCGATTTCGACACCCGCCCCGAATTAATCCCATTTTCAATTACTAATGATAAAGTGCCACAGTACCACTTCCATTCCGACTCCCCTTCTCTTCTCATGCAGTATACTGCCTCCCTCCCCAATAACGCAAGAGAATTGCTTTTCATCATCTCTTCGGACATTTGTCTTGCAGGATCCCAAAATGTCCCAGCCTCCCCTATAGTTGCACGGGGAGACTGTTCTCTTGCAAATTGTAATTCCTCCAGTAATACTGAGTCTGGGTCAATTGAAGCACCGATAAAAGGTAATTCCGCGACTGGAGGAGTAGACATAAATTCTTTTGTTTTAATATAAACGGAAAGAAGAGCAAAAGGAAAGGAATTAAATATAAGTTAAAGGTGTACCGATATACTATAACGTCTCAAACACAGCGATAACTAGTACAACGAGAGCTAATAAATTCGATAAGCCACTGCTGAACCAACATCTTAGGTGCAGAATGCATTTTAGATAAGGAAGGACATTTTTCATTCCGTTAGGACAGAAAAGTAATAAGTATAAAATAATTTTCGACCAGAGCCTGCATAGCCGAGTGGTTATGGTCGTCGACCTTAAATCGAAAATTCACGATTTTTCACCATGTTTTTGGCAGTGAATTTTCGTGAATTTCCGTGATAGGTAGTGACAACTCGTGACAAACCGTGAAGGATCGTGAAAATTCGTGAAACCTCCACCCCTGCCGATCGCCTCAACCAAAAGCCCCCCCCCCCAAAATGGGCCAGGCTATCCTGTGGGCACCTAACACCCAATCCGAGCCCACCACTCCAGCAAAATACTATCCAAAAAACTCAAATCCGGTACTGGGGCACCCTTTTACTGCCCACCAGTTTGAAAATTTCACTTTTTTTAACTGTATTTGGAACTTTTGCCTTGTCTCTATTAGGAACCCTGAAAACACCCAAATTGAGCTTGTCAGTAGTGCTGAAGGATTCCGGAGCTTAGGTACATATCAGATTTGTAGCAGGAGCAGGGCAAGTAGTGAAACGAAGAGGATAATAAGTTCCATGAAGGAACTGTTGGAAGTGATATCAGGTGGTGATTGTAAGTCACCCCTCCTTGAAGCAATGGGTCAGTGTTCGGCCAATGTTACTCACAACGAGTATACCTTCAGGATTATCAGGTTTCTTTGATAATCTTAGCTTGCTTGATAAGAGGTCACTGCTACAGGTGCCCTGTTCTCGTGGTTAGGGAAACAGAATTAGCAAGTGCAGGGATAACAGTTGGAAAGGATTTGTGGAAGAACTCTCTAAGGTAGATGTTGGTGGCCGTTCCGCAGTTGCAACACCTGACATAAAAGGTAAAATTCAAGAATTTTACCTTTTCCTGACGGCTTCCAGTAGGAAGAGCCAACAACGAAGGATCAAAAAGCAACGTCGCTGTGGCTGAACGTTTGGCTGCTACAAGCCAGTTATTCCTGTGGTAATTTTTCTGTCAAACCCGGCTTCATCCCTTGAACATGAAGCGAGACCAAAGGATTGTTAGGCCATGCTTTCACACCGTGGATCGGTACTGAAGATCGCGTATCGAGCAAGCTGTTTACCCTTATGCTCTACGTGAGATTTCTGTTCTCACTGAGCTTGCCTTAGGACACCTGCGTTAATGTGTAACAGATGTGCCGCCCCAGCCAAACTCCCCACCTGACTGGTGTCTCCAAACGAGGGGTCACGAGTTGCATGTGCCAGCTGCAACGGCATCGAGGGTTATTCGGACAATATTTGACATGAGCAGGCCTTTTGTCACAAAACTGAGCATACGAGATAGCTGTGTGAGTTCTGCAGAAGGCACTCCACAAGGCAAGGTATGGTTCTCGACGATCAGATCCAATTGATCGACCTTTTTTTTTTTTTTTTTCCTTTATTCCTTCCATCCCTCCCGCTCCCCTATTTTTAATAAAAACAAGATGAGCTCAGCTTGATCGTTAATTTTCTTATTGTTGGTCCTAGTCAAGACCTTAAACTGACTAACCGGTCTTAATTTTAACTAAGTGTTAACCTAGTTTCTAATATGAAATATTTTTTCTTCTTTTTTTGAACAAAATGTGATCATTAATTTTAAAAAAAAGAAGAGAAAAAAAAGAACCCTTCCCATTTTCCTTTTCCTTTTCCTTTTCCCTCTATTACTCTCTATCTGGTCTGTTATGTCATATTTCTCATTTAATTTTATCATCCATTTTACTTTTCACTGTTTCCCATCTACATTTTATTTTCAAATAGTTCTGTTAAAATTCAAATAAGTTTAATTGAACATGTTAACTCAATTCTTCCGTCATGGGCATGACATTCTTTTTCTTTTTTCTAATGCACAAGAGATACCATCACACATGAGATACCAACACACATACGAGATACCAGCACTCCAGAGATACCGACACACTAGAGATACCAAGTCACTTGAGATACCTCCTTATCAATTAATTCCTGGTATTTTAAATTTGAACTGGTAGTGTCAACTCTGCTTGCTGCTCTTGTTTATGTGTCGTCTCCTGAAAGTGATCTTAACTCCTGTTATAAAAAAAAAAAAAAAAAAAAAAAAAAAAAAAATCAAAAATGAAGAATTTTCAAACGAAGTTATAACAACCCCTGCCACCCATTATGATCAATTCCGCTTGTTTTTTTTTTTTTTTTTTTTTAAAATTAAATAAAAAGAATATTTTCCGTCCTGGTCAAGACGCTAAACTGATTGTTTTTTCTTTCAAAAAAAAAAAAAAAAAAAGAATTTAAGAAAAAAAAAAGAAAAAAAAGAATAAACAATGTTATCATTGTTTTTTTTATCGATCGACTGTGTCGATCACTTTCTATTTTCCGTCCTGGTCAGGACGCTAAACTGATTGTTTTTTTTCTTTAAAAATAAATTAAAAAGAATATAAAAAAAAAAAAAAGGAATAAACAATTTTATCATTGTTTTTTTATCGATCGACTATGTCGACTAATTTCTATTTTGTTTTTTCTTTAAAAAATAAATAAAAAGAATCAAAAAAAAAAAGGAACAAACAATGTTATCATTGTTTTTTTTTATCGATCGACTTTGTCGACTAATTTCTATTTTCCGTCCTGGTCAAGACGCTAAACTGATTGTTTTTTTTCTTTAAAAAATAAATAAAAAGAATATACTGTAAAGGGAAATATTCTCGCGGGGAAATATTCTTGCGGGGAAATATTCCCGCGGGGAAATATTCTCGCGGATTTGGAGATTTTTTTTCAAACTTGCGGGTTTTTCCCCACAAGAATATTTCCCTACCACAGAAGATTTTTGCGAAAGCCAGCCGTTGATCAGAAATCTAAGAAATCTGTGTGCTTCCATCGAGTGTCAGGTAGAACAGGGCATTATTTACCAATAAAAAACTACCATACTGCACAATAAAAATAATTTTTGCTGAAACTTTCCTTCGTAGCACACATATTTTCTTCACAAAAAAGAACAAAAAAAATGGCTAGAAAAAAAGTATGCTTGCAGGGAAATATTCCCGCGGGGAAATATTCTCGCGGATTCAGAAAAAATAATAAAAACTCGTGGGTTTTTCCCCACAAGAATATTTCCCTTTACAGTAAATAAAAAAAAAAGAATAAACAATGTTATCATTGTTTTTTATCGATCGACTATGGTGCATGACACCCTGTCTGTTCCAGACTCTGCCGTCATAACTCATGCACCTTCCTGGCCCAATAACAACTTCTGCCGGACGATGGCAGGAACCGGAGTCGGTCCCGGGTACGCCCTTGAACGCACAGAGAGGGCCGTCACTCACTTCGAAACCCGAGAGTCCAGCAATAGAACATCCTCCGACCTTCATACCCTTTGGAGTAGGCCTGGAGGGGATTCAGAATCTCGGGGATTCCTGCTACATGAACGCAGCGCTGCAGTGCCTATGCAAGGGCATGCCTCTTCCGGAATGCAACAAATCGCCGGAACACTCAGCAGACTGTGTCTTATGCACCCTGAGGGAGCTGAAGCGATCGGGGTCTGTTTTGGCAGCGAAGAAGATATGGGAATGGATGAAACCACGCTGCGGTCCAGGACAATCGGAAGCCGAACATGCACTGTCAGAGCTGCTCGAAGCAATCGTTGAGGCGGGAGCTCCACCAGTCGACTTCGTGTCCACAGTAACGCAAATCCGCACGTGTCAAGTCTGCGAAGACATACACACGGTACGGTATAGAACGCCCATCCTCAGACTGGAACCTGACCAAAAGACAGCTACTGCCCTTGACGAAACGACGACAAGCCCGACAGACTTCATCTGCCCGAGTTGTAAATCATGCTCAGCGGAGATCGTTACATCGGTAGACGAGCCAGCCCGTTCGCTGTTCCTTGGGTTCAAAGAGGGACATTTTGGAGATACCAAACCCGATGAAGTCATCCTTCCAGAATCTTTCATAGACGCATCGAGCCGCCTCTACACCCTGACTGGAATGATCCAACACATGAGTTGAATTTCCAGGTGAGATTTGGACTGTTAGCTTTTGGCTAAGGCCCTCCCTGAAGAGCAAGAACAAAAAAACTACTCACACCTGAAGAAAACATACACAAAGAACACACTGTAAGCTGTGTGTGTATTTTGTGTTTGTCACAACAGGAGAGAAAAGAAAGAATGTCAAGGTTGGTCACCTTGCCTATCAACGCACAACATTGGTGGTCTCTACTAGACCCTGAGTGATCCCACTGGATCTCTCATCGTTCATAGTACCTATGTGAAGTTATAAAATCTAAGGTAAACTATGAACTACAAATGACTTAGCCTGTTATTATAATGCCACAGGCAGGCGCTGCATTCAGCAACTATCCAGCAGTGCTTGGATGTCCTGATCTTCTTCTAAAAAAAAGAAAGAAAAACAAAACTGTAGCTGGGATCACTCAGGATCAACAGACTACCAATGCTACCTGTTGTACTTGCTCACTATGGGGGGTGATGCCAAACACCCAGAAGTACTAAACTGCTTTCCTTCTTGCTGCCCAGGTTTCTGACCAGAACTAATAGAAAATAAAAAGTAGATGGGAAACAATAAAAAGTAAAATGCATATAACTGAAGTTAAACAAGACAAATGAAGTAACAGACCAGAACAGATAGAGAATAAAAAGAAAAGATATAGGTAAGAGTAATTGTAGTAAAAGATAACAAATAAACATATGCAAGTATCAACACATGATTTAATTACACCAGCAGCTAACAAACAACATAAGATTGAAGATCAGTTGCCAGAGTATTTCAACCATGGTAGAATACTCGCCCCTCTGGCAGGGATTATCCCAGACTTGTCCTTTAATTTAGTTGGACACCATGGCTTACAACCCTTCCAGAGGGAAGCACCATTATGACTTCTATTTTTTTTCTTCAAGAAAATCATAAGGTGGGAACAAAGAAAAATGCTAAGAGGAACCCCCTATTAACACCTAAGACATCTAAACTGCAGCCCAGCCTATGCCCAATGCACTAACAGGTCATTCCCTCACACTCAGATCAAAAAATCAAAGTTCAGAGTGCATCTTAGCATGAATGAGAGAAATTTCTCATCGCTTTTTTTGAACAAAAGGGATAGAAGAGGGGATAGAAAACGAACATAACAATAAAATTCTAAGTGAGAAACACTTAGCAGAAACACTTAGCAGCTTTTAAGGAGCTGAAAAGCAAAAAAAAAATCTAAGTGAGAAACACTTAGTAGAAACAATTTGTAGCTAATTAAGCTGAAAATAAAAAAATAAAAAATTTCTAAGTGAGAAATACTTAGCAACTTTTAGAACAAATATTTCAGTAAATAACCTGTAATGATTAAACCATTACAGGTTTGATGCCAATACTGACAAGGACTGAGTTGAATTTCCAGGTGAGATTTGGACTGTTAGCTTTTGGCTAAGGCCCTCCCTGAAGAGCAAGAACAAAAAAACTACTCACACCTTTTCAAAATTAATAAAAAAGAATATAAAAAAAAAAATAAAAAAAAAGAATAAACAATGTTATCATTGTTTTTTTATCGTTCGACTATGTCGATTACTTTCTATTTTCCGTCCTGGTCAAGACGCTAAACTGATTGTTTTTTTTTTTTCCTCAAAATTAATAAAAAAGAATATAAAAAAAAAAAATAAAAAAAAAAGAATAAACAATGTTATCATTGTTTTTTATCGTTCGACTTTGTCGACTAATTTCTATTTTCCGTTTTTTTTCTTAAATAATAAATAAAAAGAATTTAAAAAAAAAAAAAAGAATAAACAATGTTATCATTGTTTTTTTATCGATCGACTTTGTCGATTACTTTCTATTTTCCGTCCTGGTCAAGACGCTAAACTGATTGTTTTTTTTTTCTCAAAATTAATAAAAAAGAAAATAAAAAAAAAAATAAAAAAAAAAAGAATAAACAATGTTATCATTGTTTTTTATCGTTCGACTTTGTCGACTAATTTCTATTTTCCGTTTTTTTTTCTTAAAAAATAAATAAAAAGAATTTAAAAAAAAAAAAGAATAAACAATGTTATCATTGTTTTTTTTATCGATCGACTTTGTCGACTAATTTCTTGATCCAGTTGGATCAAAGGTTTTCTCCCCCCCACTCTATTTATCGTCATTGGTGCGCACCTTCGAACAGGAAGGCCAACACTAACGGAATTTTTTACTTCTCTTCCCAGGGTTGAACCTTGGGAAAAAAACAAACAATAAACACAGTGTAGACAAACACCCGCCGGACATCTGCAGAGCAGCGATCGATGTCGATGTCTTCGTTGTCGAACTTCCTGGCGTTTATGTTTTTGTCTTTAACAACAACACAACACCAACTAACAGGTTTGTCTCATTGCCCGTTCTTTCTTGTTTCCCTTTGCCGCCGGAAGAACGAAGGTCGACGGAGGTCCGAAGCATTGCTTGCGATGATGTTCCGGTATGTGTTGCATCTCTGTTATTTGTTTGTTTCAACTCAATTGGTTCATCTCAGGTTTTAGAAGTTTTCGTCCTGTTCGATGGGAAGGGCCTGAATCAAAAGTTCACTGCCCCTATTCCTCTCCCAAATTTCTTATTCAGCTTGCCACATGACTGTGTGACATTATTGCTACATTGTAGCTCCCCTACAAAAACCTTATTTTTTGCAGTTGTCTTTTGGTTGTAGCAACTTTTATTTTATGCTTTTCTAATGTCCCAAAGTTGGTTTATTTTACTTTTTTTTTTTCTGCAAGGGAACAGTCCAAAGCATAAGTCCGAACAGCCCTAAGGCCAGTGAACGCACTGATTGTTAGGTATTGTATTCCAGGGAAAGTTTGGTTTGTATACTTTATTTTTATTTTATTTTATTTAATTTGTTAAAAGAAAACAGGTAACTTTACATGAGCATCGGCTCGAACGGCTCTGGCGAAGCGAGTGAACGAGTCTGATTGCTGAGTATTGTATTCTGTTTTCTTGTTCTTTTTTTAATTTATTTCAAACAGGGCAACAGGGGGAAAGTTTGGTTTGTATCCCCTGGGTGTTTAGCATCACCTGTTGAGGTGTAATGTATTCTGTTTACTTCTATCTCTTTGTTTTCTTTTTTTTTTTTTTTTTATTTCAAACAGGACAGCAGGGGGAAAGTTTGTTTCGTACCCCCCGGGTGCTTAGCGTCACCCTCCATGCGATGCTTGCGCAGGGAGAGCCAAGGGTCGAGAACCCTTGAGATTACCTTTGTTTCTTTTTGTGACTGGATTGCAGTGGCGCAACCCATCACCCCACCTGTTGGTATCTTTTTATTTTTTTTAATTTAAAGAAAAAAGCAGGCTAAGTCGCCTGAGCTGGCATCGCCAGAATATTTAACTTCACATGGCAATGTCAGCTCGTGAAGGGATCCAGTTGGATCAAAGGTTTTCTCCCCCCCACTCTATTTATCGTCATTGGTGCGCACCTTCGAACAGGAAGGCCAACACTGACGGAATTTTTTACTTCTCTTCCCAGGGTTGAACCTTGGGAAAAAAACAAACAATAAACACAGTGTAGACAAACACCCGCCGGACATCTGCAGAGCAGCGATCGATGTCGATGTCTTCGTTGTCGAACTTCCTGGCGTTTATGTTTTTGTCTTTAACAACAACACAACACCAACTAACAGGTTTGTCTCATTGCCCGTTCTTTCTTGTTTCCCTTTGCCGCCGGAAGAACGAAGGTCGACGGAGGTCCGAAGCATTGCTTGCGATGATGTTCCGGTATGTGTTGCGTCTCTGTTATTTGTTCGTTTCAACTCAATTGGTTCATCTCAAGTTTTAGAAGTTTTCGTCCTGTTCGATGGGAGGGCCTGAATCAAAAGTTCACTGCCCCTATTCCTCTCCCAAATTTCTTATTCCGTCCTGGTCAAGACGCTAAACTGATTGTTTTTTTTCTTTAAAAAATAATAAAAAGGATTTAAAAAAAAAAAAAAAAAAAAAAAAAAAAAAAAAAGAATAAACAATGTTATCATTGTTTTTTTAGCGATCGACTATGTCGATCACTTTCTATTTTCCGTCCTGGTCAGGACGCTAAACTGATTGTTTTTTCTTTAAAAATAAATAAAAAGAATAAAAAAAAAAAAAAAAAAAAAGAATAAACAATGTTATCATTGTTTTTTTTTTATCGATTGACTATGTCGATTACTTTCTATTTTCCGTCCTGGTCAAGACGCTAAACTGATTGTTTTTTCTTTTAAAAAATAATAAAAAGGATTTAAAAAAAAAAAAAAAAAAAAAAAAAAAAGAATAAACAATGTTATCATTGTTTTTTTATCGATCGACTATGTCGATCACTTTCTATTTTCCGTCCTGGTCAGGACGCTAAACTGATTGTTTTTTCTTTAAAAATAAATAAAAAGATTAAAAAAAAAAAAAAAAAAAAGAATAAACAATGTTATCATTGTTTTTTTTTTATCGATCGACTATGTCGATTACTTTCTATTTTCCGTCCTGGTCAGGACGCTAAACTGATTGTTTTTTCTTTTAAAAAATAATAAAAAGGATTTAAAAAAAAAAAAAAAAAAAAAAAAAAGAATAAACAATGTTATCATTGTTTTTTTATCGATCGACTATGTCGATCACTTTCTACTTTCCGTCCTGGTCAGGACGCTAAACTGATTGTTTTTTCTTTAAAAATAAATAAAAAGAATAAAAAAAAAAAAAAAAGGAATAAACAATGTTATCATTGTTTTTTTCTTTTTTCGATCGACTATGTCGATTACTTTCTATTTTCCGTCCTGGTCAAGACGCTAAACTGATTGTTTTTTCTTTAAAATAATTAAAAAGATTTAAAAAAAAAAAAAAAAAAAAAGAATAAACAATGTTATCATTGTTTTTTTTTTATCGATCGACTATGTCGATTACTTTCTATTTTCCGTCCTGGTCAGGACGCTAAACTGATTGTTTTTTTCTTTTAAAAAATAATAAAAAGGATTTAAAAAAAAAAAAAAAAAAAAAAAAAAGAATAAACAATGTTATCATTGTTTTTTTATCGATCGACTATGTCGATCACTTTCTACTTTCCGTCCTGGTCAGGACGCTAAACTGATTGTTTTTTCTTTAAAAATAAATAAAAAGAATAAAAAAAAAAAAAAAAGGAATAAACAATGTTATCATTGTTTTTTTCTTTTTTCGATCGACTATGTCGATTACTTTCTATTTTCCGTCCTGGTCAAGACGCTAAACTGATTGTTTTTTCTTTAAAATAATTAAAAGGATTTAAAAAAAAAAAAAAAAAAAAAAGAATAAACAATGTTATTGGGCAGCAAGAAGGAAATATGGGCAGCAAGAAGGAAATTGGGCAGCAAAAGAATTTCGATAAAGTGGGAAGTAACGGACTGGGAGCTTTTGGCTCCTGCCCTATTCCCGATGTAAACTTTCTTTTTATTTTTTATTTTTTTTAACAGGCCCAAAGGGCGACAATGATGGTTGCTGACCAAGGAATAATATTCAAATGAATTTTCGTTTCAAAGAAACGAACAGAATTAAGAGAGAGGCAGAGAAAAAAAAGAAAAAAAAAAAAGAAGGAAAAGAAAAAAAAAATATGAAGAGGAAATAATCAAACATGAAAAAAAAAAAAAAAATATATATATATCAGTCATTCCTTTTTTTTGCGAACAAATTCTGGACACTGAAAAAAATTTTCAAAAAAAAATTGTAAAAATTTCGATCGAAGCGGCATTTTAATGCGCTGCATCGTTGGGTTCATTTCCGTCCGAAATCGGGAGGTTGGCATCACATACTTGTCTCCCAAATTGAGAAAAGAGATTTTGTGGTTTACTAAATCAGCTCAGCCGTGGACAAGTACCAAAACTAAAAATTAATCGAAGGGTCTAATTTTACACTGCTGACCCAGCGGGATTCAGAGAAAAAATAATCGAGCAAAAATATATTAAAGAGTACTCAGCATGTGCCGGTGAGGCAGATTGTTACTACCTGTCTTTTTGGACCTACTTTGATACTTAATGAAAACACTTTCTTTATATAGATGCAACATTTTCCTTACATAATTGCTACTAGGGTTGATTAGTTAGCAAAAAGGTGCATATCTCTTGAGTTCGGGAGAAGGAAAAAAAATTAGTAAAAAAAAAAAAATTAGGGTGTTTTTTACTCAGATTTTCTCGATCTTTCCATTCCAGGTCTGGGATTAATATTTATCATTGAGTAGTACCAAGGAAATCTTGCAAAGAGACGTTTATCTCTTTTTAGCAGCACTTACCATGTTTAAAAGTATATCCCTATGCCTAATTTTACAGATCGCACCCTCCCCGATTCCAAAAAATAAAAAATCGAGCAAAAGTAACATATCGTGTAACCTTGCTCAGGCGGTGAGAAAATGGTGTTTTTTGTTCGCAAAAAAAAGGAATGACTGATATATATAAATAAAAAAACGTTGTATGAAAAAGGAAAAAAAAGAAGAAAAAAAAAAAAAAAGACCAGAAAAGGAAAGAGAAAATGAAAAGGTATAATATTATTGTGGGGATATGAGGGATAGCAGGGAGATGCTCTTTTTTTTTTTTTTTTTTTTTTTTTTTATTTATTATTTAAAAAAAGGAAACAATCAGTTTAGCGTCTCGATCAGGACGGAAAATAGAAATTAATCGACATAGTCGATCGATAGAAAAAAAAACAATGATAACATTGTTTATTCTTTTTTTTTTCTTTTTTTTTTTTTAAATCCTTTTAATTATTTTAAAGAAAAAACAATCAGTTTAGCGTCTTGACCAGGACGGAAAATAGAAAGTAATCGACATAGTCGATCGATAAAAAAAAACAATGATAACATTGTTTATTCCTTTTTTTTTTTTTTTTTTTATTCTTTTTATTTATTTTAAAAAGAAAAAAAAATGGAAAATAGAAATTAGTCAACAAAGTCGAACGATAAAAAAAAACAATGATAACATTGTTTATTCCTTTTTTTTTATTTTTTTTATATTCTTTTTTATTAATTTTGAAAAAAAAACAATCAGTTTAGCGTCTTGACCAGGACGGAAAATAGAAAGTGATCGACATAGTCGATCGATAAAAAAACAATGATAACATTGTTTATTCTTTTTTTTATTTTATTTTAAATTCTTTTTATTTATTTTTTAAAGAAAAAAAAACGGAAAATAGAAATTAGTCAACAAAGTCGAACGATAAAAAAAAACAATGATGAGTTGAGTTTACCAGGTGAGATTTGGACTGTTAGCTTTTGGCTAAGGCCCTCCCTGAAGAGCAAGAACAAAAAAACTACTCACACCTGAAGAAAACATACACAAAGAACACACTGTAAGCTGTGTGTGTATTTTGTGTTTGTCACAACAGGAGAGAAAAGAAAGAATGTCAAGGTTGGTCACCTTGCCTATCAACGCACAACATTGGTGGTCTCTACTAGACCCTGAGTGATCCCACTGGATCTCTCATCGTTCATAGTACCTATGTGAAGTTATAAAATCAAAGGTAAACTATGAACTACAAATGACTTAGCCTGTTATTATAATGCCACAGGCAGGCCCTGCATTCAGCAACTATCCAGCAGTGCTAGGATGTCCTGATCTTCTTCTAAAAAAAAGAAAGAAAAACAAAACTGTAGCTGGGATCACTCAGGATCAACAGACTACCAATGCTACCTGTTGTACTTGCTCACTAGGGGGTGATGCCAAACACCCAGAAGTACTAAACTGCTTTCCTTCTTGCTGCCCAGGAGTTTCTGACCAGAACTAATAGAAAATAAAAAGTAGATGGGAAACAATAAAAAGTAAAATGGATATAACTGAAGTTAAACAAGACAAATGAAGTAACAGACCAGAACAGAAAGAGAATTGTAATAGAAGATTACAAATAAAAAAATGCAAGTATCAACACATGATCAAGATACACCAGCAGCTAACAAACAACATAAAATTGAAGATCAGTTGCCAGAGTATTTCAACCATGGTAGAATACTCGCCCCTCTGGCAGGGATTATCCAGACTTGTCCTTTAATTTAGTTGGACACCATGGCTTACAACCCTTCCAGAGGGAAGCACCATTATGACCTCTATTTTTTTTCTTCAAGAAAATCATAAGGTGGGAACAAAGAAAAATGCTAAGAGGAACCCCTTATTAACACCTAAGACATCTAAACTGCAGCCCAGCTTATGCCCAATGCACTAACAGGTCATTCCCTCACACTCAGATCAAAAAATCAAAGTTCAGAGTGCATCTTAGCGTGAATGAGAGAATTTCCTCCCGCTTTTTTTGAACAAAAGGGATAGGAGAAGGGATAGAAAACGAACATAACAATAAAATTCTAAGTGAGAAACACTTAGCAGATATACTTAGCAGCTTTTAAGGAGCTGAAAAGCAAAAAAAAAATCTAAGTGAGAAACACTTAGTAGAAACACTTTGTAGCTAATTGAGCTGAAAATAAAAAAATAAAAAAAATTTCTAAGTGAGAGATACTTAGCAACATTGTTTATTCTTTTTTTTTTATTTTTTTTTTTAATACTTTTTTTATTTTGAAAAAAAAAACAATCAGTTTAGCGTCTTGACCAGGACGGAAAATAGAAATTAGTCAACAAAGTCGAACGATAAAAAAAAACAATGATAACATTGTTTATTCTTTTTTTTTATTTTTTTCTTTAATATTTTTTTTATTTTGAAAAAAAAAACAATCAGTTTAGCGTCCTGACCAGGACGGAAAATAGAAAGTAATCGACATAGTCGATCGATAAAAAAACAATGATAACATTGTTTATTCTTTTTTTTTTATTTTAAATTCTTTTTATTTATTTTTTAAAGAAAAAAAACGGAAAATAGAAATTAGTCGACAAAGTCGAACGATAAAAAAAAAAAAAACATTGATAACATTGTTTATTCTTTTTTTTTTTTTTTTTTTTTTTTTTAATCTTTTTTATTAATTTTCAGTTTAGCGTCTTGACCAGGACGGAAAATAGAAGGTAATCGACATAGTCGATCGATAAAAAAAACAATGATAACATTGTTTATTCTTTTTTTTTATTTTAAATTCTTTTTATTTATTCTTTAAAGAAAAGAAACGGAAATTAGAAATTAGAAATTAGTCGACAAAGTCGAACGATAAAAAAAAACAATGATAACATTGTTTATTCTTTTTTTTTTTTTTTTTTTTTATATTCCTTTTTATTAATTTTGAAAAAAAAAAAAAAACAATCAGTTTAGCGTCTTGACCAGGACGGAAAATAGAAAGTGATCGACATAGTCGATCGATAAAAAAAAAAACAATGATAGCATTATTTATTCTTTTTTTTATTTTAAATTCTTTTTTATTTATTTTTTAAAGAAAAAAAACGGAAAGAATTTCGATAAAGTGGGAAGTAACGGACTGGGAGCTTTTGGCTCCTGCCCTATTCCCGATGTAAACTTTCTTTTTATTTTATTTTTTTTAATAGGCCCAAAGGGCGACAATGATGGTTGCTGACCAAGGAATAATATTCAAATGAATTTTCGTTTCAAAGAAACGAACAGAATTAAGAGAGAGGCAGAGAAAAAAAAAAGAAAAAAAAAAAGAAAAGAAAAAAAAAAAAAAAAAAAAAAAAAAAAATATGAAGAGGAAATAATCAAACATGAAAAAAAAAAAAAATAAAATATAAATAAAAAACGTTGTATAAAAAAGGAAAAAAAAAGAAAGAAAAAAAAAAGACTAGAAAAGGAAAGAGTAAATGAAAAGGTATAACATTATTGTGGGGATATGGGGATAGCAGGGAGATGCTCTTTTTTTTTTTTTTTTTTTTTTTTTTTTATTACTGTAATTATAAATATCACGGTGTATAAAAAGTTTGGAGTATAACAACTTTGGATATAAAAAAGATGGTGGATTCTCGGAAAAAAACTTGGTGGATTTTTATAAAAAAGTATGAAAGTACACATTTTGACTGTAAAATGGTGGTTTTTTGAGTATGAAAGTTTTCTGTAGGCAATCACAATATGCACAAATTTTTGAAAAAGCGGGAGCCTTTTGAGCCCCTGAAGACGTCGGTGAGCAAGGTGGAGCTGGATTTGATAAGGCAAGAGCAGCAGGTGAAAGAGCAACCAACTTCTCGCTGTTATGAGAAGTGGTCAAGGGAGGAGTTGCTTAACATCGGTGAGATGGTGAACTCTGCCACCAATGTGTCAAAGGCGATTGCCTTCTTCAACAAGGACCATAAGAAGAGATTAACAGTTGGCACGGCAGGCAGGGCAATGAAGCTCTTTATTGAGGAACAGAAGAGGAAGACGAAGGGAGAACCACTAAAAGAGGGGCAGGTGAAATCTGGGAGACCCACCATCTTAACCACTGATGAGGAAGCAAGGGTGCTCGATTTAATTGAGAATATCCGTGCTTATGGTGGCTGTGTGTTTGCTTCTCTGGTTTCAAGCACAGCAAGGGGGATAGTGCTTGCAAGTGATACACCGGAACGCGTGGATTCTAGTTCCCTACAAGAAGTATGGGCCTACAAGTTCCTGGAACGGAAGGGTTGGACACACCGTCGTGGAACCACTGCGAAAGTAGCGCCTGAAGCAGAACTCGCATCAGCTCGGTCAAGGTTTCTAGAACGCATCTCCAGTGCTCGAATACATGGTGCAATTCCTGACAGCATGGTCATTAACTTTGACCACACCCAGTGCCTGATGCTTCCATCAAGCAAGTGCACCTTCAATCCCAAAGGTGCCACTTCGGTGCCGATATCATTCACCGATGATAAGCGGGGCGTCAGCGTAGTACTGGGTTGCTCGATGACAGGGGACAAGCTCCCAATGCAGGCCATCTACAAGGGTAAGACGGCTAGATCAACCCCACACAGCCACCCTTGTCTCGAACACCGAGATGATGTGCTGTTAACCAGCAATCTAAGAGGGTGGGCAAACGAAACAACAACTATTGAGTACCTTCAGAAGGCAATAGTCCCATACTTTATTAAAAAACGCCAGGAGCTGGGACTTGAATCGGATCACCCTGGCCTCGCAGTATATGACCAGTTTAGGGGGCAGATAACTGAAGAGGTCCTTCGTAGCTTTGAAGAAGCAAATATCACGGTTGTACTAGTGCCAGGCGGATGGACTTCTCATCTCCAACCGCTGGATCTAACTGTCATGGCCAACTTCAAAAGAAGCATCAAGCTTTCCTTTGGAGAGTGGCTGGCAGAGCAGACACGCAAGCGGGAGGAAAAATTAAAAAAATTAAATCAAAAAGCTGATAGAAACGCTAAGCGCGCTGCGAAAGGGAAGGATCCAAAAGATGTTGCTGAATCTGAACCCATGTCAAAATGGATGAAGGAGCTCACAAAAACGAAGAACATTCGAGGGCCGCAAATTGAGTGGATAGTAACAGCCCTTGATAGCATTACGAAAAATAGTATCACAGCTGGTTTTATAAAAGCAGGTATTGTCAATCCTGTAAATCCACCCGAGCTACTGTTCGAATATTCGAACGAAGAAGACGACGACTTCATCAGAGTTACCACCCTGACGGGGAAGTGCAAGAAACAGCTTGCAAGAAACAGCTATGATATTGTGCCACCTGTAAAGAACCCAAAACTTGAATTGCCAACTGTTGTAGAAGTTAAGTCTTTTCCTACACCCAATGCTTCAGCGAACACGCTGCTCACAGAAAGTGATCTGTCTTACGTATTCAAGTTCATGTGTAACAGGGAGCCCATTAGGTTCCGTGGATGCTTTCCTCTGGACCTGGCTTGCCCTCCTGAAGTCCGTAGTTGTGAACATGAGTTCATGTTTCTTAATACCGCACCTCATACCTCGGTGGGATCACACTGGCTACTGGCTGTTACAACTATTGGGGAAGGGAACTCCTTAGTTGTAGTTGATCCTCGTCTAGACTGCATCACCAGCACTACCAAAGCTGCACTCCGTTTTGCTTTTAGTAATTTTGACATCTCATTTATTAAGACTGGTGTGCAACCAGCTACCAACAACGTTATTTGTGGATATGTTGTCCTTTTCTGGGCTCTAAATATGAACCACGCTTATGTATCTGGAAGCAACCTCAACATCCAAGACATAGTTATCAAGCCCCCACCAGGTTGGTATGCAGAGGTGAATGCACTTCTACAGACGAGGCAACAATCGTTTCGATTCTGGACCGAAACTAATCCTAACAGCCCTTGGTACACAAGACCAGCCTGTAGAACTTTAACCAGTTCAAATGTCGATAATTTAGTGTCAGAAAGTCAAAAAAAAAAGGTCAAAAAAAAAATTTTTTTTTCTGGAATCCGAATTTTGCTAAGTGTTTTCTGTGAATGATTGTACTAAAAAAACTTTGGATATAATAAAGATGGTGGATTTGGCCGTTTTTTGGCGATTTGAGACTTTTTATACACCATGATATTTATAATTACGGTATTTAAAAAAGGAAACAATCAGTTTAGCGTCTCGATCAGGACGGAAAATAGAAATTAATCGACATAGTCGATCGATAGAAAAAAAAATAATGATAACATTATTTGTTCTAAAAGTTGCTAAGTATTTCTCACTTAGAAATTTTTTATTTTTTTATTTTCAGCTTAATTAGCTACAAATTGTTTCTACTAAGTGTTTCTCACTTAGATTTTTTTTTTGCTTTTCAGCTCCTTAAAAGCTGCTAAGTGTTTCTGCTAAGTGTTTCTCACTTAGAATTTTATTTTTATGTTCGTTTTCTATCCCTTCTCCTATCCCTTTTGTTCAAAATGAGCGGGAGGAAATTCTCTCATTCACGCTGAGATGCACTCTGAACTTTGATTTTTTGATCTGAGTGTGAGGGAATGACCTGTTAGTGCATTGGGCATAGGCTGGGCTGCAGTTTAGATGTCTTAGGTGTTAATAGGGGGTTCCTCTTAGCATTTTTCTTTGTTCCCACCTTATGATTTTCTTGAAGAAAAAAAATAGAAGTCATAATGGTGCTTCCCTCTGGAAGGGTTGTAAGCCATGGTGTCCAACTAAATTAAAGGACAAGTCTGGGATAATCCCTGCCAGAGGGGCGAGTATTCTACCATGGTTGAAATACTCTGGCAACTGATCTTCAATTTTATGTTGTTTGTTAGCTGCTGGTGTATCCTGATCATGTGTTGATACTTGCATTTTTTTATTTGTAATCTTCTATTACAATTCTCTTTCTGTTCTGGTCTGTTACTTCATTTGTCTTGTTTAACTTCAGTTATATCCATTTTACTTTTTATTGTTTCCCATCTACTTTTTATTTTCTATTAGTTCTGGTCAGAAACTCCTGGGCAGCAAGAAGGAAAGCAGTTAAGTACTTCTGGGTGTTTGGCATCACCCCCTAGTGAGCAAGTACAACAGGTAGCATTGGTAGTCTGTTGATCCTGAGTGATCCCAGCTACAGTTTTGTTTTTCTTTCTTTTTTTTAGAAGAAGATCAGGACATCCAAGCACTGCTGGATAGTTGCTGAATGCAGGGCCTGCCTGTGGCATTATAATAACAGGCTAAGTCATTTGTAGTTCATAGTTTACCTTTGATTTTATAACTTCACACAGGGTACTATGAACGATGAGAGATCCAGTGGGATCACTCAGGGTCTAGTAGAGACCACCAATGTTGTGCGTTGATAGGCAAGGTGACCAACCTTGACATTCTTTCTTTTCTCTCCTGTTCTGACAAACACAAAATACACACACAGCTTACAGTGTGTTCTTTGTGTATGTTTTCTTCAGGTGTGAGTAGTTTTTTTGTTCTTGCTCTTCAGGGAGGGCCTTAGCCAAAAGCTAACAGTCCAAATCTCACCTGGAAATTCAACTCGTTTATTCTTTTTTGGGTAAAGGGGTCTTTCCTACACAAATAGTTTCAGAACTAACCATTCATTACAAAATCCAAAATGGCTGTAAACCGTCCAGTTCGATCCTGGGTGAGGGCATTTTTTTTTTTTCCCGATTTTTTTTTCAGGTTGGACTTTGTACGGGGAGGTTGGCTTTTATTAGTGGCTCCCCCCCCTTGGGGGGGGGGCTTGCGTTCCGCCAAGAATTTGGCGGACGCAAGCCCCCCTTGCACTCTTCCCCAGCTTAACATCCATTAGTAGCAAACTTGTTTTTTCAGGTTGGACTTTGTACAGGGGAGGTTGGCTTTTATTAGTGGCTCCCCCCCCCTTGGGGGGGTTAACTGTTTGATTTTGTACGTAAAATACAAATGTTTTGTATCATAAAAAACATAACGATAATTTAACATTAGTTCTGAGATACAGTGACTAGGTGTGATGCTTAACTTAGCCTTTTAAAGTAACTATTAGGTTTCGAGAGTAATCCATATACCTCTTACCTCTATTCTCTCATCATCAGTATGGTGTAGAAGTAAGTCAATCATCTGTTGTGACTGAAGCATCTTAGTTAGCAAGACTAGGATGTAGTTACTTTGTTATAATGTTTATAAAAAAAAAAAACATTCTTCTTGTTATTACTAGTTCGTAGCGCACTACTAGTGGAGCACTCTTCTACAATAAATGTAGAAAGTATAAGATGATTAATTATCAAGCTCTGATGCATACTCTGATACATCTTCAAAATCATGTAAAGCAGGAGTCGAAGGAGTATCTAAGATGTTCGTAACGTTCTCTTTATCTTCACTTTTAGGTGTGTTGATATCTTCTTGTTTGGCTCGTTTCTTTCGTACATCTTTTCTTAGTAGCGGCTGCATAGGACTTTCAGAATTTAATCTCTTTGTATATTTCGACTTCTCCTTCTTTTTTGTTGAAGCGACTAGCATCTTATTAACCTCAACTTTGATCTTGCGTTTACTTTTAGATCCGTTCTTATTCTCTAACTTTTTTCTCTTGTCCTTGTCCATGTATCCATTAAATTCGATTATTGGAATCGGACTTTCAGAATTTAATCTTTTGCGGGTATCTCTTTTTGGTGTAGTTAGTGTACTATCCTCTTTCTCAAGAATTTGTGTTACTAGTTTTGTACCTCTTTTGATAGACCGCATGTTTAATTTCTTCTTCTCCTTGATGACCATTGTGATCTTGTTGGAGCCATCACTGTTGTTAACTTCATACGTTGTATTATCATGATCCATGTAATATGGAAAGTCCTTTGAGGCTCTGAATATTGCGCATATGTGGACATGATCAATAATTGATTTTTTAGTCTTGAAGCAATATTTACATTTCCTCTTGATATGCGTTGTATCTTTGTAGGATGGTTCTGACGAGGATGTTGTCGTTGGCACGTCGGTCATTGAGTTCTCAACTATTGTATTAACTTCTGTTGCCTTTTCTAGTTCAACATGCGACGATGTCTCATCTTTCTTACTTCCGGTTTCATCTTTAAGTTGGGGAAGTATCTTACTAGATTCTTCATTGATAGGTTCCGATGTTTTATCCTTAATCTGCGTATGTGATTGCGTAATGACTTTAGTTTTAGGGATAATTGACTCGTGAGATCCATTATTGAAAGCTTTCTTTTTGGATTGCTTCATAGCATGTTTATGAGACAGTATATTGGACTTTTTGTTACGTTTTGAACAAGGTTCAAGGGCATCACTTAAACTTTCCGGCATTGAAGTTACGGGGTTCATACTATCTTCTGTGTCTATGACAACAGTGTTACTTCGTGCTGCTGTTTTCGGAGTTGTAACTTTTAACGATGGTGCAGTGTATGTTGTAACAATCTTGTTAGGTTGCCTATTCATTGCTAAATCATAAATAAGCTCCCGATTGTGTCCATTCCAACAAGTTAGTGGTTCTTGTGGGACAATCTTGTTGGTTGTCGGAGTTTTGATTTTGCCTCCCGACTTTTGTTTTACCGGTGTTTCAAACACATGTCGATGTTCAGGTGTTTCTAAACACGGTGGTGATATAGCCTCAGTCGCAATGAGACTATTGTTTCTGACCTCCATATGAACATTAGTTTGTGGTGGTGAAGCAAGTTCGTTTGCGTTGATACTGTTGTTGTCGATAACTATAGGCATATGAATACCAGTCTGCGGTGGTGAAATATACCCGAATGTCTCGAGACTGTTGTTGTTAATTACCGTATGAACACCCGTATGTGGTGGTGCAATAGGCTCAATTACGTTGAGATCATTGTTATTGATCAACATATGTACATCCGTTTGTGGTGGTGATATCTCGTTGTAGCTATTGTTATCGACATCGGTAAGGCAAGTTTTATGAATTGAGTCGTTACTCTTTTTCTTGGTACTTATAAGAGTATCCACATGTGGTGGTGGGATGATGTCAATATCATATAGACTTCTGTTATTGACGGCAATCACCGTGTCAATATCAATATCCATCCGAGTTGGTGAAGTAACATCTGTTGGACTCTTAGTATCATGGATAGTTGGCGGTGAGATGGCAACAATGCTGTCCCCGTTGTGATAGACTTGTGGGGGTGAGATGGCAGCAATTGTATTTACTTTGTATATTCTCGGAGGTGATACCGCCATGATTTGACACCCAGATGAGCTGTGATATAGGTTATGAAAGTTTGGGATGGTTGGTATAATCTGCGGTGTTGCAATTATAAGTGTTGTATTTTCGTAATTAAATTGTGTATCCGTATTATAAAGTGGACCAGTTAGAATAGTGGTCATTGGTGATTCCATTGTTCATCGGTATTTGGTGTAGCATATTCCATATGACATAAGTTAGTATTCTGATTGGTGTTCAAGATATGATTGGGAAACTTAGTGAGCTTTGTGGTTCCACTTACAAAATCATTTGACTTTTGATCTTCAGAAGTTATGTAATCAGTGATGTCGAAGTGAGTATTGGGTTTAGAAGCCTTGTTAGCAACAACTATTGCTTCCTTATCGTCCAAATCCACATCTTGCTGACCTATTTTTGGATCTAGGTGTGTATCTATCTCTGGATTTTGAATGACTTCCTTTGGATCTTGAATGACTTCCTTTGGATCTTGAATGACTTCCTTTGGATCTTGAATGACTTCCTTTGGATCTTGAGTGACTTCCTTTGGATCTTGAGTGACTTCCTTTGGTTCTTGAATGACTTCCTTTGGATCTTGAATGACTTTCTTTGGATCTTGAATGACTTCCTTTGGATCTTGAATGACTTCCTTTGGATCTTGAATGACTTCCTTTGGTTCTTGAATGACTTCCTTCGGTTCTTGAATGACTTTCTTTGGTTCTTGAATGACTTCCTTATGAGTAGTATTTTCATTCGAAGATCTCAAATCCAATGGATCTGCGGCTTTAGCTGTTGTAGAGATATCATCCTCTTCAAATTTCTGTAACATCTCGTATAACAGTGCTGTGTCATCGTTATCATTCGTCTTTTGACTAAGAGTATCTTTCTCTTGTTTGTTTTCCATGTGGGGCTCCATTGTTGGATAATCGAGGTTCGGAAATTGGAGTTTCTCCATAGGATTGTTTTTTGTAGGGCAGAATGCGAAGTGATAGTCAAATGTTTCCAAAGGATATATCCTGGCAATGTCATTCCACGTTTCATAACTTGGAGTGTGTTGAATGATATCATATCCTGTATACTCTGTATCTTTTCCGATAAATAAGATATAGTGAGTGTATGCTAATCTACGTGTAATTATAACGAATGGAAAGCGTTTTAGGTTTTGTTCTTTGAGTATATTGTTGACTTTATCTAAATCTTCTGCGCTGGTACAATGGTGTATTTCTAAGGACAGATGAATCTTAATTGTCTCATATATGACTAATTGGTGAAACCATCCATCAGGATTGAATTGGAACATTTCAACCAATCCTAACCACTTCATTTCTTGTGTTGCCAACTCATCTTGAATCTTAAAGACTTTAGATATCTGAATTCTCTCGATGTTCAGATAATCAGCCATAAAATTAATGGTGGCCCAGCCACACTCACCGCTGTTAAGGCCTTCAGCTGGTTTAGTGTGCATAGAAATAGGAAACCTTTTATCGATCGAGATATCCCATTCAGGATCTCTATCATTCTTCATAACCGGTTTTTCAGTTTGAGATTTTTCCGTTTCATCTTCTTGCGTTTCTGTGGTGTTGTCTGTCATAACTACATCAGTATCTGATGTGTTAGGAGTTGACTTCCCTTCTGTTGTAACTTCCGCCGATTTTCCAGGCGTGTCAACCTTGAGGAAGATTTTTTGAATATTACTTTCCGTATATTTACTTGTAATTGGAAAGTAATAACCTCCATTAGTACGACCAACAACCATGTGACATTCGTGATTCACATGTTTGTTAATTATTTCACGGGTTGTCTTACCCTGGTCGTATGATAGAATACTGATGTTAACAGGTAGTATTTTGTCGAAGTCTTTGCAAAATTTGGTTACTTTAAATATCCCATTGCGATATTTAATATCCAAAGCATCAATCTGTGTCTCAGTGTTCTTGTTTATTGCGGTGGAACATATTAGACATTGATCTGGATTGTTAGTGATTGAGTGACTTGCAATCCGGAATGCAGTAACCATGGTGTTATTACATTTTTTGAGTTTTGCATACCCAACGTTCTTATCGAGTAACATGTTATAAATGTCATCTCGTCCATTCAGTTTGTAGTACTGTTGGATTGTTTTCTTCTCAGAGGTGACGGGTAGTTCCTTGTCATATCTCCAATTTGTCTTGAAAAAGAATTGCTGGAGGTTATCTCTCTGTTTCGGAAAATCCCAGTATGTACTAAGAATGAAATCTTTGTATTGTGGGAAGAGGCTCTTCTTCGAGTACCCTCGGCTGCGTAGCCTGTAAATCACCTTTTCGATTTCCAAGTATAAGTCGAAGTCATTGTTGATATTGGTTGCTGCTCTGTACAAGGCTCCTTTCAATATGCCCGGACCAAGGCTTCTTGGTGCGTTTGATGTCGAGCTTGTGTATTTGATGGGTTGAAAATTGAACAGATTTTCTTTGTCCCAAATTGACAGACGAATGAATGGATGTCCTCTTGGTCTTTCTTCAAATCTTACTCTCATTCCTAGGAAAACTATGTCATTGCGTCCAAGTGACGTATCTGTGTATGACATTTGATATTCAGCTTGCGGAGGTGGAGTAGGTTCATTCTTACTAAAGATTAGAAAGTCATCAATATATCTGAAGATTATCCTGTCATTAGCAATACTTAAACCATTGCTATGGATGATGTTGTCAATCCAGTTCTTTTCGATACCAAAGCAGTACAGATTAGCAATGTGAGGAGAGCATTGAGAACCCATTGGAATACCATGACATTGCCTTAACATATGGTCACCATTTTTAATATAAGAATTAGATAGTATTACATTCAGTAGTTCCTTGATCTCCTCTATGTTGTAAGCAACTTGCACATCTTCGTTAAATTCGTTTGCCAAGTAGAAATCTTTACCAATTCGACTTCGTTTATCTCTAACTATCAAATTGTCTCCAATGTATTCTTCGACTAATGTATTAATAACAGCTTTAATTTTTGTATGTGGTAAGTTGGTGTACATATCTGAGAAGTCAAAAGTGCTAACTCTCATTTCTTGAAGAGAGGAGTAGTTACTTTTAATGTACTGAGCAACTTCATCAACATTATCCACAATGAAGTATTTTCTGACTCCTGTTGTATCAGATTTCTCTGTTTCAACTTTTTTAACTATAGACATAAATGTTTTCATGATACCAGAGAATTCTGTAGCCATGTCTGTGGTTGCAGAAAAAGGTGCCAGTGAAATTCTGGAGTTAATGTACCGAACTTCCATTGTTTTGTTAGACGTGCCAGCTATGAATCTGAATTTAGGTGGAACCTTGTGCATCTTTGGATTACCATATAAGTATGGTAAGTTATCGGTATGTCGAAACTTATGTTTTTTGTTGATGCTTTCAATGTTCTTCATTATGGGTTCTCTCTGTTCTTCCGGAATTGTAAGATAAACAGAGTTGTTGTTGACTTGTTCACTCAACTTGTGCGTATAATACTTCTTACAACATACAGCAATATCGTGAGTTGTTTTGTCAATATTAGTAAATACAAGGTGCTCTCTGAGTTTCTTGACTTCTTTTTCGACTTGTTTGAATTCATCTACAATGTCAATTTGTGGAAGTTTCCCGATTTGTTTTTTAATGGCATTCTTTAGGAATTTACTCAGCGGAGTAAATTTTTCATCCATAAAATACTGAATGATATAATCGTCAATCGAATTCATTATTTCCTGTGATATGCTTCTCGGGTCTTCAAAGAGTCGATATCTTGCTCCTTTCGATAGAAGTGTTCGAAGTCTATTCGAGATGTTTAATTTAGATGAATGTGTCATCACATGTGTTTCGTCTTCTTGAAATTCTTTCTTAATGAATGAATGACACTTACATGTCGATGGTTCACACAATTCGGTTGTTGCTTCGATCGTTGAACTATCATTTGCGCGATCACATAACAAATCTTCCAACTTTGTTGTCAGGTATCTGGATACTTTCATTGTTGGAAGAATTTCTGCTTTGTCCTTGGCTAGGAGGAGAGCCTGTTTAGATGTGAAGATCTTTTTTAGATCGAGCTGTTCGATGATCGGATGAACAAACCTTACCTTTAACCATGTAGATCCGAGTTTAGATATTCTCATGGCTTCCTTGTCTTTCTTTTTATCCGAAAGTCTGTCACGTAGGGTTAAGATCACTTTATTAATGCTCTCGATATCCTGATGATGTGCATCAATGTGATCAAATATCCATGTTAAAACTCTGCGTGATCTGTTGATCGACCATTTGGCGATAGTATCTTCATTGATCTTGTCACTGGAGACCAAACTCTGGATTTGTTTTCTAATTCCGAGGTATTTCCCTTGCCTTGTTTCGATTATGATTTTGTCACCTTCCAGATGATACCATCTTTTAGAGATCGCAGGTAGACGTTTTTCATAAGTTCAACGTTCAATTTTATCTTTTTCTTCCCTAATAGGTTTGCCAATGTAATTTTTGTTAGGGAGTCGAAACATATTGGTTTGTGGATTAAAGTGGTTAATCCAAAATGCTTCGGGGGATGCGCTGCGGTGTGAAACACTTCTTTAACTAAGCTATCGCTTATATTCACCTTTTCTAATGCAGCGGCGAATAAGGGACTGCCCCTTTTCTTTATCAGCTTAGCTATCGTCGTTTTTTTCGAGTGTCTTGAATACCAGTGAGATAATTCTCTTTGTGCAGCCGAATTAGAGGTTTGGCCGACATATCTCACAGAACCTTTCTCGTCGACAAGAGCATAGATTACTCCATTATCATCCGAGTTTAGTTTTAACGGCTCTCTAATCTTTCTGTGTTTGCGGCCCATTTCTAAACTTTTTTGGTGCGTAACTTTAAAGACTTCGAGAGCTTTGGTTCTTTCTGCTTCGTGGTCTGGTGGACGACGAGCACCACGTGCTATTATTTCATATCTGTTGAATATAGCATTGTGGAAGTTGGTATTGTTACCGAGTCTAACTGTTTTATTATTTTTAGAACTCGGAACTGTCTGGAAGCTATCGGCATTTTCCTTTTTCTTTTTCACATTATCCTTTTTGTGTTGTTTGGAATCCTTATGCTTCTGCTGTGTGACATAGACCGTATTTTTTCTCTTCGGAGTTGACTTGTCCCCCTTGGAGGTTGAATAATTTCTTTTCGGAGTAGATTTATTCCCTTTTGAGGACGAATCGTGTCTCTTCGAAGCTGATTTATTCCCTTTCGACGACGAATAGTTTCTTTTCGGAGTAGAGTTATTCCTCTTCGAGGAAGAATTGCTTCTCTTCGGAGTAGATTTGTTTCCCTTAGAGGTTGAGTAATTTCTCTTCGGAGTAGAGTTATTCCTTCTTGAAGACGAATCGTTTCTCTTCGAAGCTGATTTATTCCCTTTCGACGACGAATAGTTTCTTTTCGGAGTAGAGTTATTCCTCTTCGAGGACGAATTGCTTCTCTTCGGAGTCGATTTGTTTCCCTTAGAGGTTGAGTAATTTCTCTTCGGGGTTGAATTATCCTTCCATTGAGCGGTTTGTTCATGATGTTTCATTTGCGACTTTCCAGGGACAGTTTTAAAACTATTATCATCATCTTTGCAAGCTTTCAGGTAGCTTTTATTAGGAATGATCTTTGGTGTCATCTTTCTGGTTAATGTTCTAGATTCTCTGATAATTATATCTTTTTGAGTTCCTTTCTTAGAACCATGCGGTGAAACATTCGTTTTTCTGTCCTTGTGTGGAGCAGTTTGTTTCCTACTAATTTGAGGTATCACATATGTTTTGATCTTACTTTGCGATCTGTCATGTGGCTCAATTCGAACCTGACGTACGATATTCGGTTTCTTATTACCGCGTCGTATCGTATGGTGAACAATCCGCGGCTTAGAATTCGTTTTCGGTTGCGCTATCTGCTTTTTATTATTTTTCTTATTTGAATTGGATCTGAAACCAGCTGGGATACATTCCAACCATTTCTTAAACCATAACGGAATTCTATTTTGCTTGTCATCGTATTTATATGAGAAGTCCAAGTTCTTCGTTTTGATCCATTCCGCAGTCTTGTGTTTCGTTTCTTCGTTCTTTGAATTGTGAGGGAGGGAAGAGAGGGAGCCTTTGTAATCCTTTTTAAAATTTTGAGTGTGCTTATTAGTACAACATGCCGTGTTGTGCGGAGGCTTTCTTTAAGTGGGCGTCTAAGAATAATCCACAATTACATTGTAGATACTGCCTAAGTCTAACGATATAAGTATATATATATATAATGGCCAACATTATCCATTACCCCGTTTTTGAAAGTGTTGAGGAAGATCTACCCGTTGGCTGGGTGCATGCACTCAAAATAAAATGGTACCATAATCAAGTAGTTCGTGCTAGCTTCCTATTGGTGAAACTCTAAGTGTTCAATCTACTTCTTATAATACTTACATCACTGATGTATAGTTATCATGTACTAATGATGTTACTATTGGTTAATAATTAATATGATCTTTATAAATATAGTTTTGGAGTTGTTATTGATCATCATGTGGCCTCAGCACCTACTAAAGAATCCAAGCTAATGTAGTCTAACTTGTTGGTTGGTATATTCTAAAGCTATCGTATTTGGATTATGAAATCGAATTTGTACGGTACCCTCATGATTGCAAGGATAAGGGGGCTACATACACTTAACACTTTCTTATTAATTTCTCTTCTGTTTAGTATTTTCAAGACTGGGAATTTCACAATCATCTTACCTACTGTAAATGAGATAACATCTTTACACTCTTCGACACTAGCCCCTGGTGGGCCCTAGCTCCATCTTCTTCTGAGCACGGTGGTGTGACTCACCCGTTTTTTGAAAATGAAGAAGTGTAAGGATGTTATCTCAATTGTTTCAATAATACTTCTAGCTTATTATCTTCTCTTCTGTTGGCTAAGTTAACAATATAAATTGCGCATCGGGACGTATTGCACCATCATTGACGAGACCGTAATGTGGATACACGTCCTAGGTGCATTGCACCTGTAGTAAGATTGCTTGCGTCTCTTACTACTGTACTCTACTCGCAACGGATTCTCCTAAATACTAAAAGTAAATGTTCAAATCTGGGTATAGAGTGATGGGGGGTTAACTGTTTGATTTTGTACGTAAAATACAAATGTTTTGTATCATAAAAAACATAACGATAATTTAACATTAGTTCTGAGATACAGTGACTAGGTGTGATGCTTAACTTAGCCTTTTAAAGTAACTATTAGGTTTCGAGAGTAATCCATATACCTCTTACCTCTATTCTCTCATCATCAGTATGGTGTAGAAGTAAGTCAATCATCTGTTGTGACTGAAGCATCTTAGTTAGCAAGACTAGGATGTAGTTACTTTGTTATAATGTTTATAAAAAAAAAAAAAACAAAAAAAAAAAAAACAAAAAAAAAAACAAAAAAAAAAAAACAAAAAAAAAAAACAAAAAAAAAAAACAAAAAAAAAAACAAAAAAAAAAAAACAAAAAAAAAAAAACAAAAAAAAAAAAAAACAAAAAAAAAAAAACAAAAAAAAAAAAACAAAAAAAAACAAAAAAAAAAAAAAACATTCTTCTTGTTATTACTAGTTCGTAGCGCACTACTAGTGGAGCACTCTTCTACAATAAATGTAGAAAGTATAAGATGATTAATTATCAAGCTCTGATGCATACTCTGATACATCTTCAAAATCATGTAAAGCAGGAGTCGAAGGAGTATCTAAGATGTTCGTAACGTTCTCTTTATCTTCACTTTTAGGTGTGTTGATATCTTCTTGTTTGGCTCGTTTCTTTCGTACATCTTTTCTTAGTAGCGGCTGCATAGGACTTTCAGAATTTAATCTCTTTGTATATTTCGACTTCTCCTTCTTTTTTGTTGAAGCGACTAGCATCTTATTAACCTCAACTTTGATCTTGCGTTTACTTTTAGATCCGTTCTTATTCTCTAACTTTTTTCTCTTGTCCTTGTCCATGTATCCATTAAATTCGATTATTGGAATCGGACTTTCAGAATTTAATCTTTTGCGGGTATCTCTTTTTGGTGTAGTTAGTGTACTATCCTCTTTCTCAAGAATTTGTGTTACTAGTTTTGTACCTCTTTTGATAGACCGCATGTTTAATTTCTTCTTCTCCTTGATGACCATTGTGATCTTGTTGGAGCCATCACTGTTGTTAACTTCATACGTTGTATTATCATGATCCATGTAATATGGAAAGTCCTTTGAGGCTCTGAATATTGCGCATATGTGGACATGATCAATAATTGATTTTTTAGTCTTGAAGCAATATTTACATTTCCTCTTGATATGCGTTGTATCTTTGTGGGGGGGGTTGGGGGGGGTTGGGGGTGGGGCTTGCGTTCCGCCAAGAACTTGGCGGAACGCAAGCCCCCCCTTGCACTATACCCCAGCTTAATACCTATTCTGGGTGAAAAAATCCGGTGAAAAAAAAAATGACGTTGGTCGGGATTGAGCCTGGGCGTCGGGTATCCAAGGTCAGTGCTCCCTCCGCTGAACCACATCCGCTCTTAAAGACAGGTGCGGGTCTCGATGCATCCCATATACAGTTTTTGGGTCCCCCAGCCATTTTGGATTTTGTAATGAATGGTTAGTTCTGAAACTATTTGTGTAGTAAACACTAGTTTGCCCTTCTTTTTTTTTTTTTTTTTTTTTTTTTTAAATCCTTTTAATTATTTTTTAAAGAAAAAACAATCAGTTTAGCGTCTTGACCAGGACGGAAAATAGAAAGTAATCGACATAGTCGATCGATAAAAAAACAATGATAACATTGTTTAATCCTTTTTTTTTTTTTTTTTAACTTTTTATTTATTTTTAAAGAAAAAACATTCAGTTTAGCGTCCTGACCAGGACGGAAAATAGAAAGTAATCGACATAGTCGATCGATAAAAAAAAACAATGATAACATTGTTTATTCCTTTTTTTTTTTTTTTTTTTATCTTTTTATTTATTTTTTAAAGAAAAAACAATCAGTTTAGCATCTTGACCAGGACGGAAAATAGAAATTAGTCGACAAAGTCGATCGATAAGAAACAATGATAATATTGTTTATTCATTTTTTTTTATTTTTTTTATATTCTTTTTATTTATTTTTAAAAAAAAAACAATCAGTTTAGCGTCTTGACCAGGACGGAAGGAGTTAAGTTACCAGGTGAGATTTGGACTGTTAGCTTTTGGCTAAGGCCCTCCCTGAAGAGCAAGAACAAAAAAACTACTCACACCTGAAGAAAACATACACAAAGAACACACTGTAAGCTGTGTGTGTATTTTGTGTTTGTCACAACAGGAGAGAAAAGAAAGAATGTCAAGGTTGGTCACCTTGCCTATCAACGCACAACATTGGTGGTCTCTACTAGACCCTGAGTGATCCCACTGGATCTCTCATCGTTCATAGTACCCTGTGTGAAGTTATAAAATCAAAGGTAAACTATGAACTACAAATGACTTAGCCTGTTATTATAATGCCACAGGCAGGCCCTGCATTCAGCAACTATCCAGCAGTGCTTGGATGTCCTGATCTTCTTCTAAAAAAAAGAAAGAAAAACAAAACTGTAGCTGGGATCACTCAGGATCAACAGACTACCAATGCTACCTGTTGTACTTGCTCACTATGGGGGGTGATGCCAAACACCCAGAAGTACTAAACTACTTTCCTTCTTGCTGCCCAGGAGTTTCTGACCAGAACTAATAGAAAATAAAAAGTAGATGGGAAACAATAAAAAGTAAAATGGATATAACTGAAGTTAAACAAGACAAATGAAGTAACAGACCAGAACAGAAAGAGAATTGTAATAGAAGATTACAAATAAGAAAATGCAAGTATCAACACATAATCAAGATACACCAGCAGCTAACAAACAACATAAAATTGAAGATCAGTTGCCAGAGTATTTCAACCATGGTAGAATACTCGCCCCTCTGGCAGGGATTATCCCAGACTTGTCCTTTAATTTAGTTGGACACCATGGCTTACAACCCTTCCAGAGGGAAGCACCATTATGACCTCTATTTTTTTTCTTCAAGAAAATCATAAGGTGGGAACAAAGAAAAATGCTAAGAGGAACCCCTTATTAACACCTAAGACATCTAAACTGCAGCCCAGCTTATGCCCAATGCACTAACAGGTCATTCCCTCACACTCAGATCAAAAAATCAAAGTTCAGAGTGCATCTTAGCGTGAATGAGAGAATTTCCTCCCGCTTATTTTGAACAAAAGGGATAGGAGAAGGGATAGAAAACGAACATAACAATAAGATTCTAAGTGAGAAACACTTAGCAGAAACACTTAGCAGCTTTTAAGGAGCTGAAAAGCAAAAAAAAAATCTAAGTGAGAAACACTTAGTAGAAACAATTTGTAGCTAATTAAGCTGAAAATAAAAAAATAAAAAAAAATTCTAAGTGAGAAATACTTAGCAACTTTTAGAACAAATATTTCAGTAAATAACCTGTAATGATTAAACCATTACAAGTTTGATGCCAAAACTGACAAGGACTGAGTTGAATTTCCAGGTGAGATTTGGACTGTTAGCTTTTGGCTAAGGCCCTCCCTGAAGAGCAAGAACAAAAAAACTACTCACACCTGAAGAAAACATACACAAAGAACACACTGTAAGCTGTGTGTGTATTTTGTGTTTGTCACAACAGGAGAGAAAAGAAAGAATGTCAAGGTTGGTCACCTTGCCTATCAACGCACAACATTGGTGGTCTCTACTAGACCCTGAGTGATCCCACTGGATCTCTCATCGTTCATAGTACCCTGTGTGAAGTTATAAAATCAAAGGTAAACTATGAACTACAAATGACTTAGCCTGTTATTATAATGCCACAGGCAGGCCCTGCATTCAGCAACTATCCAGCAGTGCTTGGATGTCCTGATCTTCTTCTAAAAAAAAGAAAGAAAAACAAAACTGTAGCTGGGATCACTCAGGATCAACAGACTACCAATGCTACCTGTTGTACTTGCTCACTATGGGGGGTGATGCCAAACACCCAGAAGTACTAAACTACTTTCCTTCTTGCTGCCCAGGAGTTTCTGACCAGAACTAATAGAAAATAAAAAGTAGATGGGAAACAATAAAAAGTAAAATGGATATAACTGAAGTTAAACAAGACAAATGAAGTAACAGACCAGAACAGAAAGAGAATTGTAATAGAAGATTACAAATAAGAAAATGCAAGTATCAACACATGATCGAGATACACCAGCAGCTAACAAACAACATAAAATTGAAGATCAGTTGCCAGAGTATTTCAACCATGGTAGAATACTCGCCCCTCTGGCAGGGATTATCCCAGACTTGTCCTTTAATTTAGTTGGACACCATGGCTTACAACCCTTCCAGAGGGAAGCACCATTATGACTTCTATTTTTTTTCTTCAAGAAAATCATAAGGTGGGAACAAAGAAAAATGCTAAGAGGAACCCCTTATTAACACCTAAGACATCTAAACTGCAGCCCAGCTTATGCCCAATGCACTAACAGGTCATTCCCTCACACTCAGATCAAAAAATCAAAGTTCAGAGTGCATCTTAGCGTGAATGAGAGAATTTCCTCCCGCTTATTTTGAACAAAAGGGATAGGAGAAGGGATAGAAAACGAACATAACAATAAGATTCTAAGTGAGAAACACTTAGCAGAAACACTTAGCAGCTTTTAAGGAGCTGAAAAGCAAAAAAAAAATCTAAGTGAGAAACACTTAGTAGAAACAATTTGTAGCTAATTAAGCTGAAAATAAAAAAATAAAAAAAAATTCTAAGTGAGAAATACTTAGCAACTTTTAGAACAAATATTTCAGTAAATAACCTGTAATGATTAAACCATTACAAGTTTGATGCCAAAACTGACAAGGACTGAGTTGAATTTCCAGGTGAGATTTGGACTGTTAGCTTTTGGCTAAGGCCCTCCCTGAAGAGCAAGAACAAAAAAACTACTCACACCTGAAGAAAACATACACAAAGAATAGAAAAAAAATATGAAGAGGAAATAATCAAACATGAAAAAAAAAAAAAAAAATAAAATATAAATAAAAAACGTTGTATGAAAACGGAAAAAAAGAAAAAAAAAGACCAGAAAAGGAAAGAGAAAATGAAAAGGTATAATATTATTGTGGGGATATGAGGATAGCAGGGAGATGCTCTTTTTTTTTTTTTTTTTTTTTTTTTTTATTTATTATTTAAAAAAAAGGAAACAATCAGTTTAGCGTCTCGATCAGGACGGAAAATAGAAATTAATCGACATAGTCGATCGATAGAAAAAAAAACAATGATAACATTGTTTATTCTTTTTTTTTTTTTTTTTTTTTTTTTTTTTTTTAACCTTTTAATTATTTTTTAAAGAAAAAACAATCAGTTTAGCGTCTTGACCAGGACGGATAGTAGAAAGTAATCGACATAGTCGATCGATAGAAAAAAAAACAATGATAACATTGTTTATTCTTTTTTTTTTTTTTTTTTTTTTTAAATCCTTTTAATTATTTTAAAGAAAAAACAATCAGTTTAGCGTCTTGACCAGGACGGAAAATAGAAAGTAATCGACATAGTCGATCGATAAAAAAAAAACAATGATAATAAGAAATTTGGGAGAGGAATAGGGCAGTGAACTTTTGATTCAGGCCCTTCCCAACGAACAGGACGAAGACTTCTAAAACCTGAGATGAACCAATTGAGTTGAAACAAACAAATAACAGAGACGCAACACATACCGGAACATCATCGCAAGCAATGCTTCGGACCTCCGTCGACCTTCGTTCTTCCGGCGGCAAAGGGAAACAAGAAAGAACGGGCAATGAGACACTCCCCAACCCTTTTTAATTTGGTATTCCAACTACTGCTCTTTTCCTTAGCAGTTCATCAACAGGAAGCCTACGAGTTTAACAATAAATCCCTCCAACTATTAGTTGCAGCTTTTGCTGATGATTTACAACTTACCACGTCATCAAAGGCGGGGGCAAAATTGCTAATCAAGTCGCTCGAACAGTTTCTTTCCTGGTCTCGTGGTATGAAAGCGAAACCCCAGAAATGCATTGCCCACAGCTTTGTACAAGGGAAACCAGCTAACCCGGACCTGAAGATTAACAATGTTCCGATTACGAATCTCCAGGAAGCTGGAGAGTTCAAATACCTCGGGCGTTGGTTTGAGCCGAACGCCAAAGAACAGAAATTGCGAGAGCGCCTGACCACTTTTACCAGGAATTTTTTAAAAAAAGTCGACGCCATGCCACTATATGGGTCTCAGAAGGCTTGGTCTGTCCAACACTTGTTATTGTCAAGGTTAACATGGAGTTTAATGATCCATGACTTATCTCTCCCTTTTGCCAAAAAAATGGACAAAATTATTAAACCTTTTTTGAAGAAATGGTGGGGATTTGTCCGCTCTGCGAACACAGTCATCCTTTTTACCGGTTCAAAGAACACTGTTGGTCTCAGACACAAAAGAGTTGAGACGCTATATAAACAAGCGCAATCAATTAAATTAGACATCCTCAGATCCTCACAGGACTCTGACATGCACGGTGTCTACAATGTTATTATGGAGAAATCGTCCAATTGGTCGAAAAAGTTTTCAGCTTCTGCTGAGTGGGAGCGCCTTATTAAGTTTTTTTCTTACCGTTCTCTTGCGAAGCAATCAGCTGGTCTTGGTCACCGATTGCGCGATCTACGTACTACTCGCCCCGATCTCCTTAAGCGTTTTGAAGTGGAAGCCACAGATGAACTACTGAACTCTTTGAATAAATTACAAGTCCAAGGTCAGTGGAAGGAGTGGTCTAAATGTATGATAAACGACTTCACCTGGAATAAGGTACTTAGGGAGGGAAATCCTGCCTATATCTCATTTCAACTGAAAGCGGTTACAAACACCCTCCCTGAATTTCGATAAAGTGGGAAGTAACGGACTGGGAGCTTTTGGCTCCTGCCCTATTCCCGATGTAAACTTTCTTTTTATTTTTTATTTTTTTTAACAGGCCCAAAGGGCGACAATGATGGTTGCTGACCAAGGAATAATATTCAAATGAATTTTCGTTTCAAAGAAACGAACAGAATTAAGATAGAGGCAGAGAAAAAAAAGAAAAAAAAGAAAGAAAAGAAAAAAGAAAAAAAATATGAAGAGGAAATAATCAAACATGAAAAAAAAAAAAAAAAAAAAAATATATAAATAAAAAAAACGTTGTATGAAAAAGGGAAAAAAAAAAATAAAGACCAGAAAAGGAAAGAGAAAATGAAAAGGTATAATATTATTGTGGGGATATGAGGGATAGCAGGGAGATGCTCTTTTTTTTTTTTTTTTTTTTTTTATTTATTATTTAAAAAAAAAAAGGAAACAATCAGTTTAGCGTCTCGATCAGGACGGAAAATAGAAATTAATCGACATAGTCGATCGATAGAAAAAAAAACAATGATAACATTGTTTATTTTTTTTTTTTTTTTTTTTTTTTTTTTTTAAATCCTTTTAATTATTTTAAAGAAAAAACTTCCGTTTAGCGTCTTGACCAGGACAGAAAATAGAAAGTAATCGACATAGTCGATCGATAAAAAGAACAATGATAACATTGTTTATTCCTTTTTTTTTTTTTTTTTTTTTTTATCTTTTTATTTATTTTTTAAAGAAAAAACAATCAGTTTAGCGTCCTGACCAGGACGGAAAATAGAAATTAGTCGACAAAGTCGATCGATAAGAAACAATGATAACATTGTTTATTCATTTTTTTTTTTTTTTTTTTTTAAATTCTTTTTATTTATTTTTAAAAAAAAAAAAAAACAATCAGTTTAGCGTCTTGACCAGGACGGAAAGTAGACAGTAATCGACAGAGTCGATCGATAAAAAAAAACAATGATAACATTGTTTATTTCTTTTTTTTTTTTTTTTTTTTTTTATATCTTTTATTTATTTTTTAAAAGAAAAAACAATCAGTTTAGCGTCTTGACCAGGACGGAAAATAGAAATTAGTCGACATAGTCGATCGATAAGAAACAATGATAACATTGTTTATTCATTTTTTTTTTTTTTTTTTTTTATTCTTTTTATTTATTTTTTAAAGAAAAAAATAATCAGTTTAGCGTCTTGACCAGGACGGAAAATAGAAATTAGTCGACAAAGTCGATCGATAAAAAAAAACAATGATAACATTGTTTATTCCTTTTTTTTTTTTTTTTATTTTTTTTTTATATCTTTTATTTATTTTTTAAAAGAAAAAACAATCAGTTTAGCGTCTTGACCAGGGCGGAAAATAGAAATTAGTCGACATAGTCGATCGATAAGAAACAATGATAACATTGTTTATTCATTTTTTTTTTTTTTTTTTTTTATTCTTTTTATTTATTTTTTAAAGAAAAAAACAATCAGTTTAGCGTCTTGACCAGGACGGAAAATAGAAATTAGTCGACAAATTCGATCGATAAGAAACAATGATAACATTGTTTATTCTTTTTTTATATTTTTTTTTTTATTTTCTTTTTATTTATTTTTAAAAAAAAAACATTCAGTTTAGCATCTTGACCAGGACGGAAAATAGAAAGTAATCGACATAGCCGATCGATAAAAAAAACAATGATAACATTGTTTATTCTTTTTTTTTTTTTTTTTTTAAAATTCTTTTTATTAATTTTTTAAAGAAAAAGAAAACGGAAAATAGAAATTAGTCGACAGAGTCGATCGATAAAAAAACAATGATAACATTGTTTATTCTTTTTTTTTTTTTTTAAATTCTTTTTATTTATTTTTAGAAAAACAATCAGTTTAGCATCTTGACCAGGACGGATAATAGAAATTAATCGACATAGTCGATCGATAAAAAAAAACAATGATAACATTGTTTATTCCCTTTTTTTTTTTTTTTTTTTTTTTTTATTCATTTTAATTATTTTTAGAAAAAACAATCAGTTTAGCGTCTTGACCAGGACGGAAAATAGAAATTAGTCGACAAAGTCGATCGATAAAAACAATGATAACATTGTTTATTCCTTTTTTTTTTTTTTTTTTTTTTTTTTTTTATATTTTTTTTTTTAATTTATTTTTAAAGAAGAAACAATCAATTTAGCGTCTTGACCAGGACGGAAAATAGAAAGTAATCGACATAGTCGATCGATAAAAAAAACAATGATAACATTGTTTATTCTTTTTTTTTTTTTTTTAAATTCTTTTTATTTATTTTTAAAGAAAAAAACGGAAAATAGAAATTAGTCGACAAGGTCGAACGATAAAAAAAACAATGATAACATTGTTTAATTTTTTTTTTTTATTTTTTTTTTTTATATTCTTTTTTATTAATTTTGAAAAAAAACAATCAGTTTAGCGTCTTGACCAGGACGGAAAATAGAAAGTGATCGACATAGTCGATCGATAAAAAAACAATGATAACATTGTTTATTCTTTTTCTTTTTTTTTTTTTTAAATTCTTTTTATTTATTTTTTAAAGAAAAAAAAGAAAATAGAAATTAGTCGACAGAGTCGATCGATAAGAAAAACAATGATAACATTGTTTATTCTTTTTTTTTTTTTTTTAAATTCTTTTTATTTATTTTTTAAAGAAAAAAAAGAAAATAGAAATTAGTTGACAGAGTCGATCGATAAAAAAAACAATGATAACATTGTTTATTCTTTTTTTTTTTTTTTTAAATTCTTTTTATTTATTTTTTAAAGAAAAAAAAGAAAATAGAAATTAGTCGACAGAGTCGATCGATAAAAAAAACAATGATAACATTGTTTATTCTTTTTTTTTTTTTTTATTTTTTTTTTTTTATAATCTTTTTTATTAATTTTGAAAAAAAAAACAATCAGTTTAGCGTCTTGACCAGGACGGAAAATAGAAAGTGATCGACATAGTCGATCGATAAAAAAACAATGATAACATTGTTTATTCTTTTTCTTTTTTTTTTTTTTAAATTCTTTTTATTTATTTTTTAAAGAAAAAAAAGAAAATAGAAATTAGTCGACAGAGTCGATCGATAAAAAAAAACAATGATAACATTGTTTATTCTTTTTTTTTTTTTTTTATTTTTTTTTTTTTATAATCTTTTTAATTTTTTTTAATTTTGAAAAAAAAAAACAATCAGTTTAGCGTCTTGACCAGGACGGAAAATAGAAAGTGATCGACATAGTCGATCGATAAAAAAACAATGATAACATTGTTTATTCTTTTTTTGTTTTTTAAATTCTTTTTATTTATTTTTCAAAGAAAAAAAACAGAAAATAGAAATTAGTCGACAAAGTCGGACGATAGAAAAAATAATGATAACATTGTTTATTCTTTTTTTTTTTTTTATTTTTTTTTTATATTCTTTTTTATTAATTTTGAAAAAAACAATCAGTTTAGCGTCTTGACCAGGACGGAAAATAGAAAGTAATCGACATAGTCGATTGATAAAAAAAACAATGATAACATTGTTTATTCTTTTTTTTTTTTTTTTTTTTGATATTCTTTTTATTAATTTTTAAAAAAAAAAACAGTTTAGCGTCTTGACCAGGACGGAAAATAGAAAGTAATCGACATAGTCGATCGATAAAAAAACAATGATAACATTGTTTAATCTTTTTTTTTTTTTTTTTTAAATTCTTTTTATTTATTTTTTAAAGAAAAAGAACGGAAAATAGAAATTAGTCGACAGAGTCGATCGATAAAAAAAACATTGATAACATTGTTTGATCTTTTATAATTTTTTTTTAATTGTTTTATTTGTTTTTAAAAAAAAAAAAAAACAAGCGGAATTGATCATAATGGGTGGTAGGGGTTGTTATAACTTCGTTTGAAAATTCTTCTTTTTTGATTTCTTTTTTTTTTTTTCTTTTTATAGGAGTTAAGATCACTTTCAGGAGACAACACATGAACAAGAGCAGCAAGCAGAGTTGACACTATCAATTCAAATTTGAAATACCGGGAATTAATTTACAAGGAGGTATCTCAAGTGACTTGGTATCTCTAGCGTGTCGGTATCTCTGGAGTGCTGGTATCTCGTATGTGCGTTGGTATCTCATGAGTGATGGTATCTCTTGTGCATTAGAAAAACGAAAAAGAATGTCATGACCATGACGGAAGAATTAAGGAATTGAGTTAACATGTTCAATTTAACTTATTTAAACTTTTTTTTTTTTTTTAACAGACCGTAACTATTTGAAAATAAAATGTAGATGGGAAACAGTGAAAAGTAAAATGGATGATAAAATTAATTGAGAAATATGACATAACAGACCAGATAGAGAGTATTAAAAGGAAAATGAAAAGGAAAAGAGAAACTAGGTTAACACTTATTTAAATTAAGACCGGTTAGTCAGTTTAAGGTCCTGACTAGGACCAACAAAAAAGAAAGAAAAAAAAATAAACGATCAAGCTGAGCTGATCTTGTTTTTATTACAAATAGGGGAGCGGGAGGGATGGAAGGAATAGAGGAAAAAAAAAGAAAAGGTTGATCAATTGGATCTGATCGTCGAGAAGAAGAAATTATTTTAAAGGTTGATCGGTATAGCCGATCGTTGAGAAAAATAAATAGATATAAATACAATCAGTTTAAATTAAAAAAGAAAAAAAGATTAACGATCAAGCTGAGCTGATCTTGTTTTTATTTAAATTAGGGGAGCGGGAGGGATGGAAGGAATAAAGGAAAAAAAAAAAAAAAAAAGTCGATCAATTGGATCTGATCGTCGAGAAGAAGAAAACAATTATTTTAAAAAAATGATCGGTATAGCCGATCGTTGAGAAAAGAACAGATATAAATACAATCGGTTTTGGTGATCGACGAGTGGAGCGATCACTTGACAAGAAGGAAAAAGAAAGGACCGATTAATTGGGGCTTTGGTTGTATTCCCAAGGCATGTTTTTTTTTTTTTTTTTTTTATTATTCATTTACATTATTTATTTTATTTTTTTTTTTTAAATTAATAATCACATTTTGTTCAAAAATATTTCATATTAGAGTAAAAGAAAAAGAAAAAAAGAAATAAGAGAAAAAAAAAAAAAAAAAAACCATTGCTGGCCCCCTCACCACTCATAGAGGATGAGGAGGCCAGTAAGGCGTCACTCAAATCTATGCCAAGCCTTGGGAACTTGGATTGGGGTTTAGACCATTTATAATTAACAATTAACAATTAACCTGATTAACGTTATGATCTGACGGACATAAACATATCGATAAAATAATACAAACAAAAACGAACAATAAATAATAAATAAGCTAAAAAAACTAAATAAACAAAATGATGTGAAAGTAAGGAAAAAAGAGAATTACAAGGGGGTGGAGTCACCGTGAACGTCATCAGCAGAACATCTCCTTCGATTGTAACGATATCTTGATGGAGGGGTCCGTTTTTTCAGAGTTGAACGCTCAGACTTTCTCGGCGGAGTTTCATTTTCCTCATGTTCTTCTGTGTCTGGCGGACTCAAACCTTCTGCCCATGAAGCTAATTGGAACTTCAGGGCCGCAATTTGAGACCGTGCCAAGGCGAGTTGAGCATTTAAATCGCTCGCCAGTCCCGTTAACATCATGGATTGCTCAAGCTGCTCTGCGTGAGTTGTACACCGTTGGTGATTCAGCTCCGAGAGGCGAAGTTGGGCATCCAAAAGTTGTTCTGAGAGCTCTGCCGCTTTCTCGTTTGTTTCGAGAGAGTCATCTACTGCTCGACAGTAATTCTCGAGTAAGTCAATCCTACCCTCGGACCATTGTCTCGCAATAGGTGTATTCTCTTTAACGGAGATAACGTGACTCTCTTGTCGTAAAATCTTGGTCGGCGTGCGGTCGAGAGCTTCACTCCGCGGTATTGTCGGAGGAATTGAGGCTAGAGGACAAAGAGGGGTGATATAATTAAGGGTAGGGATAAGGGGTTTAATAAGAGGAGTAAAAAGACTACTCGTAGTTGTAAAGAGCGAGAGGTAGTTTTTTGCTATCTTCATCATAGCAACAGATTCATACAGAACGGGGGTTCGGGGGGAAACTTGTTGACTAAAGTGGGTCATACGGGGACGCGCGGCACGCAAACTCTCGACCTCCTGTTGAGTATAGAAAAGTCTTATTTTACTTTCTCTTTCCTCATTACATTTGGTCTCCAATTCGTTCGACAGAAGAACAAACCTTTGATGGTAATTAAAGAGCGCCATTTCCGATAGGTCTGCTCTCTGAGTCAGATTTGCGAGCTCACGTTTCCTGTAATCTTCCACTAAGTCATATTGTCGAACTAGTGCAGAAAGAGAAGTCTTCGATTCATCGCGTTCTGCTGTTAACCGTTGAATTACTCCTTCCAGAAGTTCATATTCTTTTCTATCTTTTTCAATAATTAAAACAGGGGGCGCAGGAGGAAGTGAGGATGGATCCTGATTGGTAGCCTTGATCTCAACAGGTAATCCATTTAGTAACTGCTTGTCTTTCTCGAGGGAGGCTGACATCGCATTAAAGTAAAATAAAAATAGAACATAAAAAATTCGTTCTTTCATTTGCTCTAATTCGTTTTCTAAAATCTGGCATTTCAAGGAAAGTTTCAGCCTTAATTTTCCTTCTTTTTTTTTGTACAAGGGGGTTTGAGAACCCATGTCAGATTGAGTTCTTATCACCATAGCAAAATCAGTAAGAAGTGTTTGCGATCCCGTTGACATGAGTTCAGGTGGGGGAGTCTGGAAAGAGATGGAAGAAATAGAAGAGAATGACAAGGAGAGTCCAGTGAGCTCATCCTCATCTAACAAAACAGAAGGGGCCGGGGAGGAAGAACCATTGGCAATAAGTAGAATAGAAAGAGCCGATGCGTAACAAGTTTGCCAGATAAAACATTTCTCAAGCCACGATCTTTCAATGGTGAGCTTTTCGATCGTTTTCAGTTTTGTTACTTTGTGGATTTTGACTTCTTCCACAGGGAAGATTTCTTTACCATCTTTTATAAAACTTGCAGTGGCAGGTTCTTCTTTAATGCTGCGCATTAGTGGTCTTGAATGCCACGTGGGGAGGTTCCTCGTCTGGAACAGAACATATGAGCACTGTCTGGCGATTCTGGTGCATTCACAAAATAAAGCTTTTGTTGGTGCTAAAGGTGAACCGATGTGACGTGTCCAGATGTTCAGCTGGTCCATGCAGATGTTTCCTCGTACGCCAACTTCAATAGTAAAAATGTTACAGTCGAAGCCATTAGCGATGATCGAGTCTCTTAGCTTTAGGTATTTCTTTTCCTTTAAGACATGAGATTCCGTCCTGGTCAAGACGCTAAACTGATTGTTTTTTCTTTAAAAAATAATTAAAAGGTTTAAAAAAAAAAAAAAAAAAAAAAAAAAGAATAAACAATGTTATCATTGTTTTTTTATCGATCGACTATGTCGATCACTTTCAATTTTCCGTCCTGGTCAGGACGCTAAACTGATTGTTTTTTCTTTAAAAATAAATAAAAAGAATAAAAAAAAAGAAAAAAAAAAGGAATAAACAATGTTATCATTGTTTTTTTTTTATCGATCGACTATGTCGATTACTTTCTATTTTCCGTCCTGGTCAGGACGCTAAACTGATTGTTTTTTCTTTAAAAATAAATAAAAAGAATAAAAAAAAAAGAAAAAAAAAAGGAATAAACAATGTTATCATTGTTTTTTATCGATCGACTATGTCGATCACTTTCTATTTTCCGTCCTGGTCAAGACGCTAAACTGATTGTTTTTTCTTTAAAATAATTAAAAGGATTTAAAAAAAAAAAAAAAAAAAAAAAAAAGAATAAACAATGTTATCATTGTCTTTTTTCTATCGATCGACTATGTGGATCACTTTCAATTTTCCGTCCTGGTCAGGACGCTAAACTGATTGTTTTTTCTTTAAAAATAAATAAAAAGAATAAAAAAAAAAAAAAAAAAAAGGAATAAACAATGTTATCATTGTTTTTTTTCTATCGATCGACTATGTCGATTAATTTCTATTTTCCGTCCTGATCGAGACGCTAAACTGATTGTTTCCTTTTTTTAAATAATAAATAAAAAAAAAAAAAAAAAAAAAAAAAAAAAAAAGAGCATCTCCCTGCTATCCTCATATCCCCACAATAATATTATACCTTTTCATTTTCTCTTTCCTTTTCTGGTCTTTTTTTTTTCTTTTTTTCCTTTTTCATACAACGTTTTTTATTTATATTTTATTTTTTTTTTTTTTTTTCATGTTTGATTATTTCCTCTTCATATTTTTTTTCTATTCTTTCTTTTTTTTTTTTTTTTTTTTTTTCTCTACCTCTCTCTTAATTCTGTTCGTTTCTTTGAAACGAAAATTCATTTGAATATTATTCCTTGGTCAGCAACCATCATTGTCGCCCTTTGGGCCTGTTAAAAAAAAAAAAAAAATAAAAAGAAAGTTTACGTCGGGAATAGGGCAGGAGCCAAAAGCTCCCAGTCCGTTACTTCCCACTTATCGAAATTCGTTTCGAAACGATCTTCATTTGGACACGTCAGCTCCAGAATCAGTGCTCTTTTCGCAAAAAAAGAATAAATAAAAATGTCTGGTCTTAGAGAGGACGAGACATGGCACACTTCAAGAGGAACAATTAGGCGGTTATCACCGACATCGTCGAGGATGACCCAATCATTCGCTAGTGAGAGTTCGCCTGTCTCTTTAGAAATTCTTTCTAGGGGTTTATTTTCCCCTGTTTTTAAAAAAGTTTGAGAGGGAGGCGGGAGGTTTTCTTTTCTTTTGTTGGCTTTTATTATCAACTCTTCCAAGAAGATAACAATGCGTTTTAGAACGCTGTCGTGACGCCACGTGAACCTCCCTTGTGTTAAAGAGACAGGACAGCCTGTTAAGACATGCCTGAGGGTAGGATTCACTTTGCCACACAAAACACAATTTTGGTCCACATTGGTGATGTTCCACCTCTTTAAATTATCTTGTGAGGGGAGGGTGTTTGTAACCGCTTTCAGTTGAAATGAGATATAGGCAGGATTTCCCTCCCTAAGTACCTTATTCCAGGTGAAGTCGTTTATCATACATTTAGACCACTCCTTCCATTGACCTTGGACTTGTAATTTATTCAAAGAGTTCAGTAGTTCATCTGTGGCTTCCACTTCAAAACGCTTAAGGAGATCGGGGCGAGTAGTACGTAGATCGCGCAATCGGTGACCAAGACCAGCTGATTGCTTCGCAAGAGAACGGTAAGAAAAAAACTTAATAAGGCGCTCCCACTCAGCAGAAGCTGAAAACTTTTTCGACCAGTTGGACGATTTCTCCATAATAACATTGTAGACACCGTGCATGTCAGAGTCCTGTGAGGATCTGAGGATGTCTAGTTTAATTGATTGCGCTTGTTTATATAGCGTCTCAACTCTTTTGTGTCTGAGACCAACAGTGTTCTTTGAACCGGTAAAAAGGATGACTGTGTTCGCAGAGCGGACAAATCCCCACCATTTCTTCAAAAAAGGTTTAATAATTTTGTCCATTTTTTTGGCAAAAGGGAGAGATAAGTCATGGATCATTAAACTCCATGTTAACCTTGACAATAACAAGTGTTGGACAGACCAAGCCTTCTGAGACCCATATAGTGGCATGGCGTCGACTTTTTTTAAAAAATTCCTGGTAAAAGTGGTCAGGCGCTCTCGCAATTTCTGTTCTTTGGCGTTCGGCTCAAACCAACGCCCGAGGTATTTGAACTCTCCAGCTTCCTGGAGATTCGTAATCGGAACATTGTTAATCTTCAGGTCCGGGTTAGCTGGTTTCCCTTGTACAAAGCTGTGGGCAATGCATTTCTGGGGTTTCGCTTTCATACCACGAGACCAGGAAAGAAACTGTTCGAGCGACTTGATTAGCAATTTTGCCCCCGCCTTTGATGACGTGGTAAGTTGTAAATCATCAGCAAAAGCTGCAACTAATAGTTGGAGGGATTTATTGTTAAACTCGTAGGCTTCCTGTTGATGAACTGCTAAGGAAAAGAGCAGTAGTTGGAATACCAAATTAAAAAGGGTTGGGGAGGAAACGCAGCCTTGAAAGACACCAACTTCAAAAGGGATAGTGGGCGTCAGGCCTTCTCCAACTCTGATTTGGACGCGCATGGAGGAATAATACCTTTTATAGAAACCGATTATTCTTTCGTGAATTCCGAAATATTTTAAAGCAAAGAAAATTAATTGATGTTTGACTGAGCCGAAAGCATCTGCCAAATCCACCCAGACAATTGTTAGGTTTTTCCGGAGAGCTTTCACTTCTTTAAAAATCTCTGAGGTGATCGTGGCATGTTCGATACACCCAGAGACACCTTTCCTAAAGCCTTTTTGAAAATTAAATTTAGAAAGAGTGTGGTTTGCGACGGCTTCCTGAATAACCGTATTAAAAATTTTCCCGTCGCAGTTGCCCACAGCTATCGGTCTCGTTTTCGAGATGTCTTTCCCATCGGAGTTGGGCTTTGGGAGCATTGTTACAAATGCTAAGCCCCAACTATCCGGATAGGCCTTGAGTTCGAAAATTCTCTTTAATACCTTGTAGAGTGACAAGATAATTTAAAGAGGTGGAACATCACCAATGTGGACCAAAATTGTGTTTTGTGTGGCAAAGTGAATCCTACCCTCAGGCATGTCTTAACAGGCTGTCCTGTCTCTTTAACACAAGGGAGGTTCACGTGGCGTCACGACAGCGTTCTAAAACGCATTGTTATCTTCTTGGAAGAGTTGATAATAAAAGCCAACAAAAGAAAAGAAAACCTCCCGCCTCCCTCTCAAACTTTTTTAAAAACAGGGGAAAATAAACCCCTAGAAAGAATTTCTAAAGAGACAGGCGAACTTTCACTAGCGAATGATTGGGTCATCCTCGACGATGTCGGTGATAACCGCCTAATTGTTCCTCTTGAAGTGTGCCATGTCTCGTCCTCTCTAAGACCAGACATTTTTATTTATTCTTTTTTTGCGAAAAGAGCACTGATTCTGGAGCTGACGTGTCCAAATGAAGATCGTTTCGAAACCTCTCATGTCTTAAAGGAAAAGAAATACCTAAAGCTAAGAGACTCGATCATCGCTAATGGCTTCGACTGTAACATTTTTACTATTGAAGTTGGCGTACGAGGAAACATCTGCATGGACCAGCTGAACATCTGGACACGTCACATCGGTTCACCTTTAGCACCAACAAAAGCTTTATTTTGTGAATGCACCAGAATCGCCAGACAGTGCTCATATGTTCTGTTCCAGACGAGGAACCTCCCCACGTGGCATTCAAGACCACTTATGCGCAGCATTAAAGAAGAACCTGCCACTGCAAGTTTTATAAAAGATGGTAAAGAAATCTTCCCTGTGGAAGAAGTCAAAATCCACAAAGTAACAAAACTGAAAACGATCGAAAAGCTCACCATTGAAAGATCATGGCTTGAGAAATGTTTTATCTGGCAAACTTGTTACGCATCGGCTCTTTCTATTCTACTTATTGCCAATGGTTCTTCCTCCCCGGCCCCTTCTGTTTTGTTAGATGAGGATGAGCTCACTGGACTCTCCTTGTCATTCTCTTCTATTTCTTCCATCTCTTTTCAGACTCCCCCACCTGAACTCATGTCAACGGGATCGCAAACACTTCTTACTGATTCTGCTATGGCGATAAGAACTCAATCTGACATGGGTTCTCAAACCCCCTTGTACAAAAAAAAAGAAGGAAAATTAAGGCTGAAACTTTCCTTGAAATGCCAGATTTTAGAAAACGAATTAGAGCAAATGAAAGAACGAATTTTTTATGTTCTATTTTTATTTTACTTTAATGCGATGTCAGCCTCCCTCGAGAAAGACAAGCAGTTACTAAATGGATTACCTGTTGAGATCAAAGCTACCAACCAGGATCCATCCTCACTTCCTCCTGCGCCCCCTGTTTTAATTATTGAAAAAGATAGAAAAGAATATGAACTTCTGGAAGGAGTAATTCAACGGTTAACAGCAGAACGCGATGAATCGAAGACTTCTCTTTCTGCACTAGTTCGACAATATGACTTAGTGGAAGATTACAGGAAACGTGAGCTCGCAAATCTGACTCAGAGAGCAGACCTATCGGAAATGGCGCTCTTTAATTACCATCAAAGGTTTGTTCTTCTGTCGAACGAATTGGAGACCAAATGTAATGAGGAAAGAGAAAGTAAAATAAGACTTTTCTATACTCAACAGGAGGTCGAGAGTTTGCGTGCCGCGCGTCCCCGCATGACCCACTTTAGTCAACAAGTTTCCCCCCGAACCCCCGTTTTGTATGAATCTGTTGCTATGATGAAGATAGCAAAGAACTACCTCTCGCTCTTTACAACTACGAGTAGTCTTTTTACTCCTCTTATTAAACCCCTTATCCCTACCCTTAATTATATCACCCCTCTTTGTCCTCTAGCCTCAATTCCTCCGACAATGCCGCAGAGTGAAGCTCTCGAACGCACGCCGACCAAGATTTTACGACAAGAGAGTCACGTTATCTCCGTTAAAGAGAATACACCTATTGCGAGACAATGGTCCGAGGGTAGGATTGACTTACTCGAGAATTACTGTCGAGCAGTAGATGACTCTCTCGAAACAAACGAGAAAGCGGCAGAGCTCTCAGAACAACTTCTGGATGCCCAACTTCGCCTCTCGGAGCTGAATCACCAACGGTGTACAACTCACGCAGAGCAGCTTGAGCAATCCATGATGTTAACGGGACTGGCGAGCGATTTAAATGCTCAACTCGCCTTGGCACGGTCTCAAATTGCGGCCCTGAAGTTCCAATTAGCTTCATGGGCAGAAGGTTTGAGTCCGCCAGACACAGAAGAACATGAGGAAAATGAAACTCCGCCGAGAAAGTCTGAGCGTTCAACTCTGAAAAAACGAACCCCTCCATCAAGATATCGTTACAATCGAAGGAGATGTTCTGCTGATGACGTTCACGGTGACTCCACCCCCTTGTAATTCTCTTTTTCCTTACTTTCACATCACTTTGTTTATTTAGTTTTTTAGCTTATTCATCATTTATTGTTCGTTTTTGTTTGTATTATTTTATCGATATGTTTATGTCCGTCAGATCATAACGTTAATCAGGTTAATTGTTAATTGTTAATTGTAAATGGTCTAAACCCCAATCCAAGTTCCCAAGGCTTGGCATAGATTTGAGTGACGCCTTACTGGCCTCCTCATCCTCTATGAGTGGTGAGGGGGCCAGCAATGGTTTTTTTTTTTTTTTTTCTCTTATTTCTTTTTTTCTTTTTCTTTTACTCTAATATGAAATATTTTTGAACAAAATGTGATTATTAATTTAAAAAAAAAAAAAAAAATAAATAATGTAAATGAATAATAAAAAAAAAAAAAAAAAAACATGCCTTGGGAATACAACCAAAGCCCCAATTAATCGGTCCTTTCTTTTTCCTTCTTGTCAAGTGATCGCTCCACTCGTCGATCACCAAAACCGATTGTATTTATATCTGTTCTTTTCTCAACGATCGGCTATACCGATCATTTTTTTAAAATAATTGTTTTCTTCTTCTTGACGATCAGATCAAATTGATCGACCTTTTTTTTTTTTTTTTTTTTCCTTTATTCCTTCCATCCCTCCCGCTCCCGTAATTTTAAATAAAAACAAGATCAGCTCAGCTTGATCGTTAATCTTTTTTTCTTTTTTAATTTAAACTGATTGTATTTATATCTGTTTATTTTTCTCAACGATCGGCTATACCGATCAACCTTTAAAATAATTTCTTCTTCTCGACGATCAGATCCAATTGATCAACCTTTTCTTTTTTTTTCCTCTATTCCTTCCATCCCTCCCGCTCCCCTATTTGTATAAAAACAAGATCAGCTCAGCTTGATCGTTAATTTTTTTTCTTTCTTTTTTGTTGGTCCTAGTCAGGACCTTAAACTGACTAACCGGTCTTAATTTAAATAAGTGTTAACCTAGTTTCTCTTTTCCTTTTCATTTTCCTTTTAATACTCTCTATCTGGTCTGTTATGTCATATTTCTCAATTAATTTTATCATCCATTTTACTTTTCACTGTTTCCCATCTACATTTTATTTTCAAATAGTTACGGTCTGTTAAAAAAAAAAAGTTTAAATAAGTTAAATTGAACATGTTAACTCAATTCCTCAATTCTTCCGTCATGGTCATGACATTCTTTTTCGTTTTTCTAATGCACAAGAGATACCATCACTCATGAGATACCAACGCACATACGAGATACCAGCACTCCAGAGATACCGACACGCTAGAGATACCAAGTCACTTGAGATACCTCCTTGTAAATTAATTCCCGGTATTTCAAATTTGAATTGATAGTGTCAACTCTGCTTGCTGCTCTTGTTCATGTGTTGTCTCCTGAAAGTGATCTTAACTCCTATAAAAAGAAAAAAAAAAAGAAATCAAAAAAGAAGAATTTTCAAACGAAGTTATAACAACCCCTACCACCCATTATGATCAATTCCGCTTGTTTTTTTTTTTTTTTTTAAAAAACAAATAAAACAAATAAAAAAAAAAATTATAAAAGATCAAACAATGTTATCATTGTTTTTTTTTATCGATCGACTCTGTCGACTAATTTCTATTTTCCGTTTTTTTCTTTAAAAAATAAATAAAAAGAATTTAAAAAAAAAAAAAAAGATTAAACAATGTTATCATTGTTTTTTTATCGATCGACTATGTCGATTACTTTCTATTTTCCGTCCTGGTCAAGACGCTAAACTGATTGTTTTTTTCAAAATTAATAAAAATGAATATAAAAAAAAAAATAAAAAAAAAAAAGAATAAACAATGTTATCATTACTTTTTCTATCGTTCGACTTTGTCGACTAATTTCTATTTTCCGTTTTTTTTTCTTTAAAAATAAATAAAAAGAATTTAAAAAACAAAAAAAGAATAAACAATGTTATCATTGTTTTTTATCGATCGACTATGTCGATCACTTTCTATTTTCCGTCCTGGTCAAGACGCTAAACTGACTGTTTTTTTTTTTCAAAATTAATAAAAAAGAATATAAAAAAAAAAAAAATAAAAAAAAAAAAAGAATAAACAATGTTATCATTGTTTTTTTTATCGATCGACTCTGTCGACTAATTTCTATTTTTTTTTTTTTTCTTTAAAAAATAAATAAAAAGAATTTAAAAAAAAAATAAAAAAGAATAAACAATGTTATCATTGTGTTTTTTTATCGATCGACTATGTCGATTACTTTCTATTTTCCGTCCTGGTCAAGACGCTAAACTGATTGTTTTTTTCAAAATTAATAAAAAAGAATATAAAAAAAAAATAAAAAAAAAATAAAAAAAAAAGATTAAACAATGTTATCATTGTTTTTTTTATCGTTCGACCTTGTCGACTAATTTCTATTTTCCGTTTTTTTCTTTAAAAATAAATAAAAAAGAATTTAAAAAAAAAAAAAAAAAAATAAACAATGTTATCATTGTTTTTTTATCGATCGACTATGTCGATTACTTTCTATTTTCCGTCCTGGTCAAGACGCTAAACTGATTGCTTTTTTTTTCAAAATTAATAAAAAAGAATATAAAAAAAAAATAAAAAAGAATAACCAATGTTATCATTGTTTTTTTTTTATCGTTCGACTTTGTCGACTAATTTCTATTTTCCGTTTTTTTCTTTAAAAAATAAATAAAAAGAATTTAAAAAAAAAAAAAAAGAATAAACAATGTTATCATTGTTTTTTTATCGATCGACTATGTCGATTACTTTCTATTTTCCGTCCTGGTCAAGACGCTAAACTGATTGTTTTTTTTTTCAAAATTAATAAAAAAAGAATAAAAAAAAAAATAAAAAATAGAATAAACAATGTTATCATTGTTTTTTTTTTATCGTTCGACTTTGTCGACTAATTTCTATTTTCCATTTTTTTTCTTTAAAAATAAATAAAAAGAATTTAAATAAAAAAAAGAATAAACAATATTATCATTGTTTTTTTTTTTTTTATCGATCGACTATGTCGATTACTTTCTATTTTCCGTCCTGGTCAAGACGCTAAACTGATTGTTTTTTTTTCAAAATTAATAAAAAAGAACATAAAAAAATAAAAAAAAAAGAATAAACAATGTTATCATTGTTTTTTTTTATCGTTCGACTTTGTTGACTAATTTCTATTTTCCATTTTTTTTCTTTTTAAAAATAAATAAAAAGAATTAAAAAAAAAAAAAAAGAATAAACAATGTTATCATTGTTTTTTTTTATCGATCGACTATGTCGATTACTTTCTATTTTCCGTCCTGGTCAAGACGCTAAACTGATTGTTTTTTCTTTAAAAAAATAAGAAAGATTAAAAAAAAAAAAAAAAAAAAAAAAAAAGAATAAACAATGTTATCATTGTTTTTTTATCGATCGACTACGTCGATCACTTTCTATTTTCCGTCCTGGTCAAGACGCTAAACTGATTGTTTTTTTTTTTCAAAATTAATAAAAAAGAATATAAAAAAAAAAAAAAAAAAAAATACAAAAAAAAGAATAAACAATGTTATCATTGTTTTTTTTTATTGTTCGACTTTGTCGACTAATTTCTATTTTCCGTTTTTTTTCTTTAAAAAATAAATAAAAAGAATCTAAAATAAAAAAAAAGAATAAACAATGTTATCATTGTTTTTTTTATCGATCGACTATGTCGATTACTTTCTATTTTCCGTCCTGGTCAAGACGCTAAACTGATTGTTTTTTTTTTTTCTCCAAAATTAATAAAAAGAATAAAAAAAAAAAAAAAGAAGAATAAACAATGTTATCATTGTTTTTTTTTTATCGTTCGACTTTGTCGACTAATTTCTATTTTCCGTTTTTTTTTTTTTTTTTTTTTCTTTAAAAAATGAATAAAAAGAATTTAAAATAAAAAAAAAAGAATAAACAATATTATCATTGTTTTTTTTTTATCGATCGACTATGTCGATCACTTTCTATTTTCCGTCCTGGTCAAGACGCTAAACTGATTGTTTTTTTTTTCAAAATTAATAAAAAAAAAAAAAAAAAATAAAAAAAATAAAAAAAAAAGAATAAACAATGTTATCATTGTTTTTTTTTTATCGTTCGACTTTGTTGACTAATTTCTATTTTCCGTTTTTTTTCTTTTTAAAAAATAAATAAAAAGAATTTAAAAAAAAAAAAAAAGAATAAACAATGTTATCATTGTTTTTTTTTATCGATCGACTATGTCGATTACTTTCTATTTTCCGTCCTGGTCAAGACGCTAAACTGATTGTTTTTTTTTTTTTCAAAATTAATAAAAAAGAATATAAAAATAAAAACAAAAAAAAAACAAAAAAAAAAGAATAAATAATGTTATCATTGTTTTTTTTTTTTATCGTTCGACTTTGTCGACTAATTTTTATTTACCGTTTTTTTTCTTTAAAAAATAAATAAAAAGAATTTAAAATAAAAAAAAAAAGAATAAACAATGTTATCATTGTTTTTTTTATCGATCGACTATGTCGATCACTTTCTATTTTCCGTCCTGGTCAAGACGCTAAACTGATTGTTTTTTCTTTAAAAAAATAAGAAGGATTAAAAAAAAAAAAAAAAAAAAAAAAAAAGAATAAACAATGTTATCATTGTTTTTTTATCGATCGACTACGTCGATCACTTTCTATTTTCCGTCCTGGTCAAGACGCTAAACTGATTGTTTTTTTTTTTTTTTTCAAAATTAATAAAAAAAAAAGAATAAAAAAAAAAAAAAAAAAAAAGGAATAAACAATGTTATCATTGTTTTTTTTTTTATCGATCGACTATGTCGATTAATTTCTATTTTCCGTCCTGGTCAAGACGCTAAACTGATTGTTTTTTCTTTAAAATAATTAAAAGGATTTAAAAAAAAAAAAAAAAATAAAGAATAAACAATGTTATCATTGTTTTTTTTTCTATCGATCGACTATGTCGATTAATTTCTATTTTCCGTCCTGATCGAGACGCTAAACTGATTGTTTCCTTTTTTTAAATAATAAAAAAAAAAAAAAAAAAAAAAAAAAGAGCATTTCCCTGCTATCCTCATATCCCCACAATAATATTATACCTTTTCATTTTCTCTTTCCTTTTCTGGTCTTTTTTTTTTTTTTTTTTTCTTTTTTTTCCTTTTTCATACAACGTTTTTTATTTATATTTTTTTTTTATTTTTTATTTTTTCATGTTTGATTATTTCCTCTTCATATTTTTTTTTTTTTCTTTTTCTCTGCCTCTCTCTTAATTCTGTTCGTTTCTTTGAAACGAAAATTCATTTGAATATTATTCCTTGGTCAGCAACCATCATTGTCGCCCTTTGGGCCTGTTAAAAAAAAAAAAAAAAAAGAAAGTTTACATCGGGAATAGGGCAGGAGCCAAAAGCTCCCAGTCCGTTACTTCCCACTTTATCGAAATTCAACCTGTTAGTTGGTGTTGTGTTGTTGTTAAAAACAAAAACATAAACGCCAGGAAGTTCGACAACGAAGACATCGACATCGATCGCTGCTCTGCAGATGTCCGGCGGGTGTTTGTCTACACTGTGTTTATTGTTTGTTTTTTTCCCAAGGTTCAACCCTGGGAAGAGAAGTAAAAAATTCCGTCAGTGTTGGCCTTCCTGTTCGAAGGTGCGCGCCAATGACGATAAATAGAGTGGGGGGGAGAAAACCTTTGATCCAACTGGATCCCTTCACGAGCTGACATTGCCATGTGAAGTTAAATATTCTGGCGATGCCAGCTCAGGCGACTTAGCCTGCTTTTTTCTTTAAATAAAAAAAATAAAAAGATACCAACAGGTGGGGTGATGGGTTGCGCCACTGCAATCCAGTCACAAAAAGAAACAAAGGTAATCTCCAGGGTTCTCGACCCTTGGCTCTCCCTGCGCAAGCATCGCATGGAGGGTGACGCTAAGCACCCGGGGGGTACGAAACAAACTTTCCCCCTGCTGTCCTGTTTGAAATAAAAAAAAAAAAAAAAAAAAAAAACAAAGGGATAGAAGTAAACAGAATACATTACACCTCAACAAGTGACGCTAAACACCCAGGGGATACAAACCAAACTTTCCCCCTGTTGCCCTGTTTGAAATAAATTAAAAAAAGAACAAGAAAACAGAATACAATACTCAGCAATCAGACTCGTTCACTCGCTTCGCCAGAGCCGTTCGAGCCGATGCTCATGTAAAGTTACCTGTTTTCTTTTAACAAATTAAATAAAATAAAATAAAAATAAAGTATACAAACCAAACTTTCCCTGGAATACAATACCTAACAATCAGTGCGTTCACTGGCCTTAGGGCTGTTCGGACTTATGCTTTGGACTGTTCCCTTGCAGAAAAAAAAAGTAAAATAAACCAACTTTGGGACATTAGAAAAGCATAAAATAAAAGTTGCTACAACCAAAAGACAACTGCAAAAAATAAGGTTTTTGTAGGGGAGCTACAATGTAGCAATAATGTCACACAGTCATGTGGCAAGCTGAATAAGAAATTTGGGAGAGGAATAGGGGCAGTGAACTTTTGATTCAGGCCCTTCCCAACGAACAGGACGAAGACTTCTAAAACCTGAGATGAACCAATTGAGTTGAAACAAACAAATAACAGAGACGCAACACATACCGGAACATCATCGCAAGCAATGCTTCGGACCTCCGTCGACCTTCGTTCTTCCGGCGGCAAAGGGAAACAAGAAAGAACGGGCAATGAGACAAACCTGTTAGTTGGTGTTGTGTTGTTGTTAAAAACAAAAACATAAACGCCAGGAAGTTCGACAACGAAGACATCGACATCGATCGCTGCTCTGCAGATGTCCGGCGGGTGTTTGTCTACACTGTGTTTATTGTTTGTTTTTTTCCCAAGGTTCAACCCTGGGAAGAGAAGTAAAAAATTCCGTCAGTGTTGGCCTTCCTGTTCGAAGGTGCGCGCCAATGACGATAAATAGACGATAAAAAAAACAATGATAACATTGTTTATTCCTTTTTTTTTTTTTTTTTTAATCCTTTTTATTATTTAAAAGAAAAAACAATCAGTTTAGCGTCTTGACCAGGACGGAAAATAGAAAGTGATCGACATAGTCGATCGATAAAAAAAAAACAATGATAACATTGTTTATTCTTTTTTTTTTATTTTTTTTTTTAATATTTTTTTTATTTTGAAAAAAAAAAAAACAATCAGTTTAGCGTCTTGACCAGGACGGAAAATAGAAAGTAATCGACATAGTCGATCGATAAAAAAAAACAATGATAACATTGTTTATTCTTTTTTTTTTATTTTAACATAGATGGAAGTGCCCTCCAAATTTGGAGGGCGCCTGGTGAAAATCAGCCACAAAAATTTGTAGGGCCAAAATAGGGCCATTGTAGGGCCAAAATAGGGCGCTGGAGGGCGCGTAGGGCGCTTTTTTAATTAAATTTAATATAATGCCGAGCTCATTTTGACACACCCCTGCCCTCAGCGAGGGTCGAATCGCATCTTATTTGACTTTTCTCCGGTTCGCCCGATCAAATGCGTCTCTGGGATATCAGTTTACTTGCCACCAGTAAACTTCTTTTTTTTCTCACAAGGTACCGTGAAGACCGACCTATTAACAGGCTAGCAAGAACGCACTCTCTCCCTCCTCGAATCCCTCTATATTCGACTCGGTGCATTCTGCGGGCTAATCAGCTCCTTGTAGATCTGGGATGCATCGTCCACTGAAATGAGTTTCAGCTTCAGGGATTGCACCAGGCTCCGGAAGCTCTCAAGGAGTGGCCCATTGTTTTTGCCATTGTTGACCTCCGAACCATGACCTGGAGGTCTCGGGTTCGAACCCCGTGACACCCTTTTTTCTCTTTTTCGAAAGACTGCCAAGCATGTCAAAAGTTTTTTTTGGCTTCTGCGTCAAAATACTTGTGCGTCAGTGTAAGTCGACGTCAATTTAGCTGTCTTATAGTAATAAAAAAGGTAAAAAAAAGCGCCCTCCAAAATAATATTTATATTAAAAGCGCCCTACAAGCGCCCTACACGCCCTCCAAATTGTAGGGCACTTCCATCTATGTTTTAAATTCTTTTTATTTATTTTTTAAAGAAAAAAAACGGAAAATAGAAATTAGTCGACAAAGTCGAACGATAAAAAAAAAACAATGATAACATTGTTTATTCTTTTTTTTTTTATTTTAAATTCTTTTTATTTATTTTTTAAAGAAAAAAAAACGGAAAATAGAAATTAGTCGACAAAGTCGAACGATAAAAAAAAAACAATGATAACATTGTTTATTCTTTTTTTTTATTTTAAATTCTTTTTATTTATTTTTTAAAGAAAAAAAACGGAAAATAGAAATTAGTCGACAAAGTCGAACGATAAAAAAAAACAATGATAACATTGTTTATTCTTTTTTTTGTATTTTTTTATATTCTTTTTTATTAATTTGAAAAAAAAAACAATCAGTTTAGCGTCTTGACCAGGACGGAAAATAGAAAGTGATCGACATAGTCGATCGATAAAAAAACAATGATAACATTGTTTATTCTTTTTTTATTTTATTTTAAATTCTTTTTATTTATTTTTTAAAGAAAAAAAAACGGAAAATAGAAATTAGTCAACAAAGTCGAACGATAAAAAAAAAAACAATGATAACATTGTTTATTCTTTTTTTTTATTTTTTTTTTTTTAATATTTTTTTATTTTGAAAAAAAAAACAAACAGTTTAGCGTCTTGACCAGGACGGAAAATAGAAAGTGATCGACATAGTCGATCGATAAAAAAAAAAACAATGATAACATTGTTTATTCTTTTTTTTTTTTTTTATATTCTTTTTATTAATTTTTTAAAAAAAAAAAAAAAAAAAAAACAATCAGTTTAGCGTCTTGACCAGGACGGAAAACTGGAAGTAATCGACATAGTCGATCGATAAAAAAAAAACAATGATAACATTGTTTCATCTTTTATATTTTTTAATTTTTTTTTTATATTTGAAGAAAAGAAAGAAAAAAAAAAAACAAGCGGAATTGATCATAATGGGCGGCAGGGGTTGATATAACTTCATTTGAAAATTCTTCTTTTTTAATTTCTTTTTTTTTTTTTTTTTTTTTTTTATATTTAACAGGAGTTAAGATCACTTACATGAGTTAACACAACACAGATACGAGAGTAGCAAACTGAGGTAACACTACCAATTCAACAAAAAATAATCAAGATCGGACACAAGGAGGAGAGTTCATTCTACCTCTCACTGTCCTTGCTGGTATCTTAAGTGTCTTGGTATCTCTTTTGTGTCGGTATCTCGGAAGTGCTGGTATCTCGTATGTGCGTTGGTATCTCTTGCGTGTTGGTATCTCTTGTACATAAGAAAAAATATTGAGTTAACATGATCAGTTTTATTTAAAATTAAAGACAGACCGGAACTATTTGAAAATAAAATGTAGATGGGAAACAGTGAAAATTAAAATGAATGATAAAATTAAATGAGATTTATGACATAACAGACCAGATAGAGAGTAATAAAGGGAAAAGGAAAACGGGAAGGGTTCATTCACTTAGTTAAAGTTAAGACCGATTAGTCAGTTTAAGGTCTTGACTAGGACCAACAAAAAATAAAAAATAAATAAATAAATAACGATCAAGCTGAGCTGATCTTGTTTTTATTAAAATAAGGGGAGCGGGAGGGATGGAAGGAATAAAGGAAAAAAAAAGAAAAGGTCGATCAATTGGATCTGGTCGACGAGAAGAAGAAGACAATTATTTTAAAGGTCGATCGGCATAGGCGATCGTTGAGAAAAATAACCAGATATAAATACAATCAGTTTAAATAAAAAAAAAAAAAAAAAAAAAGATTAACGATCAAACTGAGCTGATCTTGTTTTTATTAAAATAAGGGGAGCGGGAGGGATGGAAGGAATAAAGGAAAAAAAAAGAAAAGGTCGATCAATTGGATCTGATCGTCGAGAAGAAGAAAACAATTATTTTTAAAAAAAATGATCGGTATAGCCGATCGTTGAGACCAGATAGAGAGTATTAAAGGGAAATTGAAAAGGAAAAGAGAAACTAGTCTGCCGAGGGAATCTCAGCCGAGGGAATCTACACGTAAAAAAAATTGTAAAATTTTCGATCGAAGCGGCATTTTAATGCGCTGCATCATTGGGTTCATTTCCGTCCGAAATCGGGAGGTTGGCATCACATACTTGTCACCCGAATTGAGAAAAGAGATTTTGTGGTTTACTAAATCAGCTCAGCCGTGGACAAGTACCAAAACTAAAAATTAATCGAAGGGTCTAATTTTACACTGCCGGTCCAGCGGGATCCAGAGAAAAAATAATCGAGCAAAAATTTCAACAGGTTATTTACTGAAATATTTGTTCTAAAAGTTGCTAAGTATCTCTCACTTAGAAATTTTTTTATTTTTTTATTTTCAGCTCAATTAGCTACAAAGTGTTTCTACTAAGTGTTTCTCACTTAGATTTTTTTTTTGCTTTTCAGCTCCTTAAAAGCTGCTAAGTATTTCTGCTAAGTGTTTCTCACTTAGAATCTTATTGTTATGTTCGTTTTCTATCCCTTCTCCTATCCCTTTTGTTCAAAAAAAGCGGGAGGAAATTCTCTCATTCACGCTAAGATGCACTCTGAACTTTGATTTTTTGATCTGAGTGTGAGGGAATGACCTGTTAGTGCATTGGGCATAAGCTGGGCTGCAGTTTAGATGTCTTAGGTGTTAATAAGGGGTTCCTCTTAGCATTTTTCTTTGTTACCACCTTATGATTTTCTTGAAGAAAAAAAATAGAAGTCATAATGGTGCTTCCCTCTGGAAGGGTTGTAAGCCATGGTGTCCAACTAAATTAAAGGACAAGTCTGGGATAATCCCTGCCAGAGGGGCGAGTATTCTACCATGGTTGAAATACTCTGGCAACTGATCTTCAATTTTATGTTGTTTGTTAGCTGCTGGTGTATCTTGATTATGTGTTGATACTTGCATTTTCTTATTTGTAATCTTCTATTACAATTCTCTTTCTGTTCTGGTCTGTTACTTCATTTGTCTTGTTTAACTTCAGTTATATCCATTTTACTTTTTATTGTTTCCCATCTACTTTTTATTTTCTATTAGTTCTGGTCAGAAACTCCTGGGCAGCAAGAAGGAAAGTAGTTTAGTACTTCTGGGTGTTTGGCATCACCCCCCATAGTGAGCAAGTACAACAGGTAGCATTGGTAGTCTGTTGATCCTGAGTGATCCCAGCTACAGTTTTGTTTTTCTTTCTTTTTTTTAGAAGAAGATCAGGACATCCAAGCACTGCTGGATAGTTGCTGAATGCAGGGCCTGCCTGTGGCATTATAATAACAGGCTAAGTCATTTGTAGTTCATAGTTTACCTTTGATTTTATAACTTCACACAGGGTACTATGAACGATGAGAGATCCAGTGGGATCACTCAGGGTCTAGTAGAGACCACCAATGTTGTGCGTTGATAGGCAAGGTGACCAACCTTGACATTCTTTCTTTTCTCTCCTGTTGTGACAAACACAAAATACACACACAGCTTACAGTGTGTTCTTTGTGTATGTTTTCTTCAGGTGTGAGTAGTTTTTTTGTTCTTGCTCTTCAGGGAGGGCCTTAGCCAAAAGCTAACAGTCCAAATCTCACCTGGAAATTCAACTCAACCCTCTATTAGTTCTGGTCAGAAACTCCTGGGCAGCAAGAAGGAAAGCAGTTTAGTACTTCTGGGTGTTTGGCATCACCCCCCATAGTGAGCAAGTACAACAGGTAGCATTGGTAGTCTGTTGATCCTGAGTGATCCCAGCTACAGTTTTGTTTTTCTTTCTTTTTTTTAGAAGAAGATCAGGACATCCTAGCACTGCTGGATAGTTGCTGAATGCAGGGCCTGCCTGTGGCATTATAATAACAGGCTAAGTCATTTGTAGTTCATAGTTTACCTTTGATTTTATAACTTCACATAGGTACTATGAACGATGAGAGATCCAGTGGGATCACTCAGGGTCTAGTAGATACCACCAATGTTGTGCGTTGATAGGCAAGGTGACCAACCTTGACATTCTTTCCTTTCTCTCCTGTTGTGACAAACACAAAATACACACACAGCTTACAGTGTGTTCTTTGTGTATGTTTTCTTCAGGTGTGAGTAGTTTTTTTGTTCTTGCTCTTCAGGGAGGGCCTTAGCCAAAAGCTAACAGTCCAAATCTCACCTGGTAAACTCAACTCTATTAAAGAGTACTAAGCATGTGCCGGTGAGGCAGATTGTTACTACCTGTCTTTTTGGACCTACTTTGATACTTAATGATCATTATCACCACCACAGATGCAACATTTTCCTTACATAATTGCTACTAGGGTTGATTTGTTAGTAAAAAGGTGCATATCTCTTGAGTGCGGGAGAAGGGAAAAAATAGTAAAAAAAAAAAATTAGGGGTGTTTTTTACTCAGATTTTCTCGATCTTTCCATTCCAGGTCTGGGATTAATATTTATCATTGAGTAGTACCAAGGAAATTTTGCAAAGAGACGTTTATCTCTTTTTAGCAGCACTTACCATGTTTAAAAGTATATCCCTATGCCTAATTTTACAGATCGCACCCTCCCCGATTCCAAAAAATAAAAAATCGAGCAAAAGTAACATATCGTGTAACCTTGCTCAGGCGGTGAGAAAATGGTGTTTTTTGTTCGCAAAAAAAAGGAATGACTGATATATCAGTCATTCCTTTTTTTTGCGAACAAATTTTAGACATTGAAAAAGATTTTCAAAAAAAAATTGTAAAATTTTCGATCGAAGCGGCATTTTAATGCGCTGCATCATTGGGTTCATTTCCGTCCGAAATCGGGAGGTTGGCATCACATACTTGTCACCCGAATTGAGAAAAGAGATTTTGTGGTTTACTAAATCAGCTCAGCCGTGGACAAGTACCAAAACTAAAAATTAATCGAAGGGTCTAATTTTACACTGCCGGTCCAGCGGGATCCAGAGAAAAAATAATCGAGCAAAAATATATTAAAGAGTACTAAGCATGTGCCGGTGAGGCAGATTGTTACTACCTGTCTTTTTGGACCTACTTTGATACTTAATGATCATTATCACCACCACAGATGCAACATTTTCCTTACATAATTGCTACTAGGGTTGATTTGTTAGTAAAAAGGTGCATATCTCTTGAGTGCGGGAGAAGGGGGGAAAAATAGTGAAAACAAAAAAATTAGGGGTGTTTTTTACTCAGATTTTCTCGATCTTTCCATTCCAGGTCTGGGATTAATATTTATCATTGAGTAGTACCAAGGAAATTTTGCAAAGAGACGTTTATCTCTTTTTAGCAGCACTTACCATGTTTAAAAGTATATCCCTATGCCTAATTTTACAGATCGCACCCTCCCCGATTCCAAAAAATAAAAAATCGAGCAAAAGTAACATATCGTGTAACCTTGCTCAGGCGGTGAGAAAATGGTGTTTTTTGTTCGCAAAAAAAAGGAATGACTGATATATATATTTTTTTTTTTTTTTTTTCATGTTTGATTATTTCCTCTTCATTTTTTTTTTTCTTTTCTTTTCTTTCTTTTTTTTTTTTTTTCCTCTGCCTCTCTCTTAATTCTGTTCGTTTCTTTGAAACGAAAATTCATTTGAATATTATTCCTTGGTCAGCAACCATCATTGTCGCCCTTTGGGCCTGTTAAAAAAAAATAAAAATAAAAAGAAAGTTTACATCGGGAATAGGGCAGGAGCCAGTCCGTTACTTCCCACTTTATCGAAATCCAAGTAAAGCCCTGCGTCGCCCTGTACCTGAGACGAGAGCAGCTACCCTCCTCCCCTCCACCCAGGATCCAAGACGGGAATAACCATCTTCATCCATTTTGTGATATGACTTGATAAAATAAAGAATATTAAATTCACAGAGGAAACAAATTAAACAAATACTCACTAACGTCGGGGTAATGTTACATTCTTCGAGAGGTCGATTACTAAGACTTTGAAAAGCACCGAGGCAAGAGGTGCAACAAGCCATACAAAAGGGTAAACAATTAGAGGACCTCAGGAAGAAACACCCAGGGTGGGAGGGTGGGAAAAAGATTAAAGTTTAAGTAAGTTCAATGAGGATTAAGCAAAATTTGCTAAGGAAAGGAATTAATGTTTTAATTAATAATGTACTGATACAGAATAACATCTCAAACATAGTGATCATTTATGCAACGAGAGCTAAAAGATCGATATAGACATTCCTAATCCAAAGACTAGGGTGCAGAGTGCAATTCAGCTAAGGGAGGACCTTTTTCATTTTTTCGTTCCGTTAGGACAGAAGAGTAATAAGTATAGAATAATTTTCGACGTACCAGAGCCTGCATAGCCGAGTGGATATGGTCGTCGACCGTAGATCGCTTGGGTAGCCGCGGCACGGGTTCGATTCCTGGCGACGGCACAATTTTTGGGTTTTTCAACCAGAAAATTATTAAGAAGAAAACAGTAAGGAAAGGGCACAAAATTGGACTTAGTGATCATTCCCTGAGTAAACTGAGAATTTTAGCACCCTCCAACAGGAAGCCATCTTTCTTCAACGGAGTCGCCGAAGGCAGATCCCCGGGAGTCTATACCACGTGGGAGGAAACGAAGAGGGAGGTGCACAAATACAGAGGCGCCGTCCACCAAAGATTCGTCCTCCGCGAGTCGGCCCAGCGATTTGTCGAGAGGTACAACGCACCATCAGGGGATACCAAAGTCGCTCCGCCGGGCAGCAAATGGTACGCAGTAGTCAGGGGCCAAAAGTCCGGTCTGTACAACTGCTGGCGCAAAGCGAGCTCGATGGTAAACGAGTTCACCAGAAGCCGGTACAAGGCCTTCAACTAGCGATTGGAAGCCTCTCTATACTGGTGGGACCACATGGCAGGGGGACCTCAACAGGGCTCGCATCGCATGTGCCTATTCTTCGCCAGTCATAGGAACTTGAACACTGGGAGGACGGGGGCGGCCGCCTGCCTGTTGGACACGCAACTGCACAAGTTGACGGCCAGCTGGGGTGCGACGCTCGACACTGCAGACCTCGGGCTAGCCTCCTACTATGCTGCCCTCAAGGGGATACAGAAGATGAGTCAACAGGATAGAAATGCCACCTGGAGTTGCAGAGGAAATATGAACACGTGGAGTGCGACAACACGGACGGGACTGGCGGGGGCTGTGCCGGCCACATGGAGCTTCCTCAACACACCAAACGTCGCCAACAACTGTGCGCAGTTCAAGGCGGAAGAGGTGTCCTCGAGATTACTGCTCGCTGATGGATTTGTTGAGACGTACCTCAGAACTGGAAGGAGAGCTGGGATTACGGTTAACCAAGAAACCGAGATCCCCAGATTCCGATTCGCAGGGAGAGTCTGCCTCAGTCAAAAAACCAAAGGCTGAGGCACACCATCCACCGCCCGCCATAGCCGACCCCGATAGAAGCCCAAAGCCATCGGCCAGTCCGAGGAGCAAGAAGCAGTGGTCCCCTGGTTCAGATTCGCAAGACGAGCCTGCATGATTTCGATAAATTGGGAAGTAACGGACTGGGAGCTTTTGGCTCCTGCCCTATTCCCGATGTAAACCAGGAGGTGAGTCAGCGGAATAGGAACACCACCTGGAGCTGCAGAGGAGTTGGGAGTGAGCCTAACCCCGGAGCGGACGGGTCCAGAAGAAACGCCGGCGAAGCCAGTCCAGCAGAACAAGAAGCCGAGATCGCCTGACTCTGATCCGCAGGCAGAATCCACCTCTGTCAAAAAACCGAAGGCTGAGGCAGACCGTCCATCGCTTACCACAGCCGACCCCCGATGGAAGCCCGAGGTCAACGGCCAGCGCGAAGAATAAGAAGCAATGGTCCCCTGGCTCAGACTCACAAGACGAGCCCGTACCATTGAAGAAGCCGAAGACATCTGTTTCTGAGGTGGCCCAGGAAGATACAGACCCTCTGGAGAAAGTAGGACTCGATGCCTCCGAAGAACCAGCTAACACCCACACAGAAGAGGAACATGCCTCCGGAGAACTAGCAGACAGCCTCACCAACGAAGAGCGTGATGCTGCCGTGGAACCAGTAGGCACCCTCACGGAAGGAGAATATGCCTCCGGAGAACTGACAGACACCCCCACCAATGAAGTGCGTGGAACCTCTGAAGAATCAGTAGACATCCTCACCAAAGAAGAACATGATGCCTCCGTAGAAACAGAGGACACCCTCAAGGAAGGAGAACATGCCTCCGGAGAACCGACAGACACCCTCGCCAAGGTAGACCGCGATACCTTCGAAGAACCAGTAGGCATCCTCACCAAAGGCGAGTGAGTTGAATTTCCAGGTGAGATTTGGACTGTTAGCTTTTGGCTAAGGCCCTCCCTGAAGAGCAAGAACAAAAAAACTACTCACACCTGAAGAAAACATACACAAAGAACACACTGTAAGCTGTGTGTGTATTTTGTGTTTGTCACAACAGGAGAGAAAAGAAAGAATGTCAAGGTTGGTCACCTTGCCTATCAACGCACAACATTGGTGGTCTCTACTAGACCCTGAGTGATCCCACTGGATCTCTCATCGTTCATAGTACCTATGTGAAGTTATAAAATCAAAGGTAAACTATGAACTACAAATGACTTAGCCTGTTATTATAATGCCACAGGCAGGCCCTGCATTCAGCAACTATCCAGCAGTGCTTGGATGTCCTGATCTTCTTCTAAAAAAAAGAAAGAAAAACAAAACTGTAGCTGGGATCACTCAGGATCAACAGACTACCAATGCTACCTGTTGTACTTGCTCACTATGGGGGGTGATGCCAAACACCCAGAAGTACTTAACTACTTTCCTTCTTGCTGCCCAGGAGTTTCTGACCAGAACTAATAGAAAATAAAAAGTAGATGGGAAACAATAAAAAGTAAAATGGATATAACTGAAGTTAAACAAGACAAATGAGGTAACAGACCAGAACAGAAAGAGGATTGTAATAGAAGATTACAAATAAAAAAAATGCAAGTATCAACACATAATCAAGATACACCAGCAGCTAACAAACAACATAAAATTGAAGATCAGTTGCCAGAGTATTTCAACCATGGTAGAATACTCGCCCCTCTGGCAGGGATTATCCCAGACTTGTCCTTTAATTTAGTTGGACACCATGGCTTACAACCCTTCCAGAGGGAAGCACCATTATGACTTCTATTTTTTTGAACTGTCCAGCCCTTCATCGCAGTCGGAAAAATGCAACACGGAGATCCACACCCCCCGTAGCCAGAACACTAATACTCGACAACTCTACAGAAGAACCGACACTGAAGACCAGAGTTTCGATAAAGTGGGAAGTAACGGACTGGGAGCTTTTGGCTCCTGCCCTATTCCCGATGTAAACTTTCTTTTTATTTTTATTTTTTTTAACAGGCCCAAAGGGCGACAATGATGGTTGCTGACCAAGGAATAATATTCAAATGAATTTTCGTTTCAAAGAAACGAACAGAATTAAGAGAGAGGCAGAGAAAAAAAAAAATAAAAAGAAAGAAAAGAAAAGAAAAGAAAAAAAAAAATTGAAGAGGAAATAATCAAACATGAAAAAAAAAAAAAAAAATATATCAGTCATTCCTTTTTTTTGCGAACAAATTCTGGACACTGAAAAAAATTTTCAAAAAAAAAATGTAAAAATTTCGATCGAAGCGGCACTGCATCGTTGGGTTCATTTCCGTCCGAAATCGGGAGGTTGGCATCACATACTTGTCTCCCGAATTGAGAAAAGAGATTTTGTGGTTTACTAAATCAGCTCAGCCGTGGACAAGTACCAAAACTAAAAATTACTCGAAGGGTCTAATTTTACACTGCTGACCCAGCGGGATTCAGAGAAAAAATAATCGAGCAAAAATATATTAAAGAGTACTAAGCATGTGCCGGTGAGGCAGATTGTTACTACCTGTCTTTTTGTACCTACTTTGATACTTAATGAAAACATTTTCTTTATATAGATGCAACATTTTCCTTACATAATTGCTACCAGGGTTGATTAGTTAGCAAAAAGGTGCATATCTCCTGAGTGCGGGAGAAGGAAAAAAAATTAGGGGTGTTTTTTACTCAGATTTTCTCGATCTTTCCATTCCAGGTCTGGGATTAATATTTATCATTGAGTAGTACCAAGGAAATCTTGCAAAGAGACGTTTATCTCTTTTTAGCAGCACTTACCATGTTTAAAAGTATATCCCTATGCCTAATTTTACAGATCGCACCCTCCCCGATTCCAAAAAATAAAAAATCGAGCAAAAGTAACATATCGTGTAACCTTGCTCAGGCGGTGAGAAAATGGTGTTTTTTGTTCGCAAAAAAAAGGAATGACTGATATATTTATAAATAAAAAACGTTGTATGAAAAAGGAAAAAAAAGAAAAAAAAAAGACCAGAAAAGGAAAGAGAAAATGAAAAGGTATAATATTATTGTGGGGATATGAGGGATAGCAGGGAGATGCTCTTTTTTTTTTTTTTTTTTTTCTTATTTATTATTTAAAAAAAGGAAACAATCAGTTTAGCGTCTCGATCAGGACGGAAAATAGAAATTAATCGACATAGTTGATCGATAGAAAAAAACAATGATAACATTGTTTATTCTTTTTTTTTTTTTTTTTTTTTTTTTTAAATCCTTTTAATTATTTTAAAGAAAAAACAATCAGTTTAGCGTCTTGACCAGGACGGAAAATAGTAAGTAATCGACATAGTCGATCAATAAAAAAAAAACAATGATAACATTGTTTATTCCTTTTTTTTTTTTTTTATTCTTTTTATTTATTTTTAAAGAAAAAACAATCAGTTTAGCGTCCTGACCAGGACGGAAAATAGAAAGTAATCGACATAGTCGATCGATAAAAAAAACAATGATAACATTGTTTATTCTTTTTTTTTTATTTTAAATTCTTTTTATTTATTTTTTAAAGAAAAAAAACGGAAAATAGAAATTAGTCGACAAAGTCGAACGATAAAAAAAAACAATGATAACATTGTTTATTCTTTTTTTTGTATTTTTTATATGAGTGGATGTCAAAAGTCTGGTACCGTTTTGGTCAACGGTAAACTGCGGGCATGTACAACTCAATCGAGACCCAACCCCGTCTGAAACATGCCCCAAAAAATTCAATTCCGGGTGTGGGATCTCACTTTACTCGTAATACTTGTAAAAAAAAAAAAAATTCCTGCATTTTTTGCTTGTAGCCGGTAACAAAGCTGTTACAGAGAGCCCCAAGCATAACAAAAGCAAAATATGACCACAAAAGCGATAATTGAGCAACTGCAATTACTGATTGACAAGATGCGAGACCCTCCGAAGTGGAGTGACAGGAAAAAGTTCAATGGGAGTTCAAAAACCTTGGAAGGTAAACGTGCAAAACTGCTAGAATGCCTTTCTGGGGGTGGTGATGTTACTGCTATGCCCCTGAGGGTTGTGGGAATAGCAGTGCTGTGGAATGGTGTCAATTGTCCTTTCAGTAGTAAATGAAACAATTGTGAGCATGGAAACGGGTGACAGGCGAGAAGTGTCTAGAAGAATAGGATGGAAGTTAAGCTTTCTAGAAGAAGCTGGGCTAAAAATAGGCAGAAAGGCCTGGGATGCTAGAATCCACGTGCCCATAAGTATAAGAACCAATGAAGATCTTCCTGAAGTTGTGCAGTCAAGTGAGAACGAGCTCAAGGCAGCCTCGTCCGACTTCAATGGTATCAAAAAGTCAACGAGGTGAAACTGTTACGTTGCAGGGTGTCCTTGGGGGACATTTAAATCTATCTATAAAGTCAGCAGTATTCGAAATCTGATATCAGAATCTACATACCATCGTATGCGTGGGAATGAATATCATCACCTTGCGCTGTGAACTGATGTCTGCTCCTACTGCCGTGTGGACAGACAATTAGAAAGAAACTGTCAAAACTACTTAGCAAGTGTTGAGTGACAGAATGGTTACTCAGTAACTGTTCATTAACCGTTTGGAATGCTGCACATGCCAGTGAGCTGACAATAGTGTCCAGGATGAATTCGATAGAGTGGGAAGTAACGGACTGGGAGCTTTTGGCTCCTGCCCTATTCCCGATGTAAACTTTCTTTTTATTTTTTTTTTTTTTTTTAACAGGCCCAGAGGGCGACAATGACTGTTGCTGACCAAGGAATAATATTCAAATGAATTTTCGTTTCAAAGAAACGAACAGAATTAAGAGAGAGGCAGAGAAAAAAAAAAAAAAAAAAGAAAGAAAAGAAAAAAAAAAATATGAAGAGGAAATAATCAAACATGAAAAAAAAAAAAAAAAAAAAAATAAAATATAAATAAAAAACGTTGTATGAAAAAGGAAAAAAAAGAAAAAAAAAAAAAAAGACCAGAAAAGGAAAGAGAAAATGAAAAGGTATAATATTATTGTGGGGATATGAGGATAGCAGGGAGATGCTCTTTTTTTTTTTTTTTTTTTTTTTTTTTTATTTATTATTTAAAAAAAGGAAACAATCAGTTTAGCGTCTCGATCGGGACGGAAAATAGAAATTAATCGACATAGTCGATCGATAGAAAAAAAAACAATGATAACATTGTTTATTCTTTTTTTTTTTTTTTTTTTTTTTTTTAAATCCTTTTAATTATTTTAAAGAAAAAACAATCAGTTTAGCGTCTTGACCAGGACGGAAAATAGAAAGTGATCGACATAGTCGATCGATAAAAAAACAATGATAACATTGTTTACTGTAAAGGGAAATATTCTTGTGGGGAAAAACCCGCGAGTTTTTATTATTTTTTCTGAATCCGCGAGAATATTTCCCCGTGGGAATATTTCCCTGCAAGCATACTTTTTTCCCAGCCATTTTTTTTGTTCTTTTTTATAAAGAAATACGTGCTACAAAGGAAAGTTTCAGCAAGAATTATTCTTATTGTGCTGTATGGTAGTTGTTTAATGTGTTTGCTTGGTAAATAATGATTTTTTCCACCTGGCACTTGATGGGAGCATAAAGATTTCTTAGATTCTTGATCAACTGGCTTGCTTTTGCAAAAATCCTCTGTGGCAGGGAAATATTCCTGTGGGGAAAAACCCGCGAGTTTGAAAAAAAATCTCCAAATCCGCGAGAATATTTCCCCGCAGGAATATTTCCCCGCAAGAATATTTCCCCGCGAGAATATTTCCCTTTACAGTATTCATTTTTTTTATTTTTTTTTAAATTCTTATTATTTATTTTTTAAAGAAAAAAAAACGGAAAATAAAAATTAGTCGACAAAGTCGAACGATAAAAAAAAAACAATGATAACATTGTTTATTCTTTTTTTTTTTGTTTTTTTTTTATATTCTTTTTTATTAATTTTCAGTTTAGCGTCTTGACCAGGACGGAAAATAGAAAGTAATCGACATAGTCGATCGATAAAAAAACAATGATAACATTGTTTAATCTTTTTTTTTAAATTCTTTTTATTTATTTTTTAAAGAAAGAAAACGGAAAATAGAAATTAGTCGACAAAGTCGAACGATAAAAAAACAATGATAACATTGTTTATTCTTTTTTTTTATTTTTTTTATATTTTTTTTTAATTAATTTTGAAAAAAAAACAATCAGTTTAGCGTCTTGACCAGGACGGAAAATAGAAAGCGATCGACATAGTCGATCGATAAGAAAACAATGATAACATTGTTTATTCTTTTTTTTTTATTTTAAATTCTTTTTATTTATTTTTTAAAGAAAAAAAACGGAAAATAGAAATTAGTCGACAAAGTCGAACGATAAAAAAAAACAATGATAACATTGTTTATTCTTTTTTTTGTATTTTTTTTATATTCTTTTTTATTAATTTTGAAAAAAAAAAAACAATCAGTTTAGCGTCTTGACCAGGACGGAAAATAGAAAGTGATCGACATAGTCGATCGATAAAAAAACAATGATAACATTGTTTATTCTTTTTTTTTATTTTAAATTCTTTTTATTTATTTTTTAAAGAAAAAAAAACGGAAAATAGAAATTAGTCGACAAAGTCGAACGATAAAAAAAACAATGATAACCTTGTTTATTCTTTTTTTTATTTTTTTTTTTATATTCTTTTTTATTAATTTTGAAAAAAAAAAAAAAAAAAAACAATCAGTTTAGCGTCTTGACCAGGACGGAAAATAGAAAGTAATCGACATAGTCGATCGATAAAAAAACAATGATAACATTGTTTATTCTTTTTTTTTTTTTTTTTTTATATTCTTTTTTATTAATTTTGAAAGGGAAAACCTACAGATCCACCCCCAGGTTTGGGGAAACGTACACTACGGTCACGGCCTTGTGTAACTTTTTTGACCCCTGGATATGTGTTTAAATCCGCAAAATCGAAGACGACGCAATTTGTCGAGTGGTATGATTGCAGACTTGCATTCGCTAGGCTGCGGTTCGAACCCCTGTCGGGTCTTTTTTTTTTTTTTTTTTTTTTCCCAGTGACCAACAGGTACACTGTCTGCACTGGCCGTTCAGTCAGGAACGCCGCCGCTGACGTCGTGCGTCGTATCCGTACTGCTGATTCATTCTGTCACGTTCGGACACTCGTCGCTCTGAGACATTGCTTAGTGCAGGTTGCTGACTAACAAGAACCTCATTGGTACCTTACAAAGACCCTGCATCAAATTCACACGCGGGTCGTTCTTCAAGGTCAATAGTGTAAACTTCCACTCGACTTAGGACCTCGCTTGGAAGCCTTCTGTCATCGCGCAATTCTTCCTTAAGTTAAGTTAAACTTAACTTTAACATAAGAGAGTAATCCATCGTCCTGTTAACCTCTATTCTCTCATCATGGTGTAGAAGTAAGTTAGTAATGTTCATAAAAAAACATTCTTATTGTTGTAATCTTTTGGACGCAAGCCCTAACACGATCAAAAAGTAACCACCAGTGGTGACTAAGTGATCCAGTCTGGCTTACTTCAAAGGCTAACATAGTCAAGCACAGTCACTGCGGATGTGTTGTGTAGCATCACGGCTCCGATCGGAGAACCGTAGATACCAGGGACTAGAAACGGGAGTTCCTCTCGTACTACCCCGTATTGTGGTTGACTTACACTGCCAAGGGGTCTCTCCCCATCAGTAGGTAAAACTTGTCTCACGACGGTCCTGTTAGTGGGTGAACTATCCAACCCTTGGACAATTCTGCTTGTCTAGGCTAGGAAGAGCCGACGTTGAAGGATCAAAAGCAATGAACGCTTGGCTGGGTTTGCAGGCCCCAAAAGCTGAACGAAAAAATTGGGCCGTTCGAATCACTAACTTGCATGTTGTCGGTTGCAGTCATCACTCACCTGTCAGCATACTCTTTACCTTAATTACGCTTAACCCTAACGACGATTTGGCAAATAACAAACCTTGAGGGCATCATTGCGTTGCTACGCTGCACCACGTTGGTAGTATTTAAAAGTTAACAAAGCCTTAAAAAAAATTGAGTAACAGCGAGATGAACAGATGCCCAGAAAAAAAATTCCGGAAAAAAAAAAATCCCCCCGAGGGACTCGAACCCCCTACCTCCAGGGCTTCAGTCCGGCACCAACACCACTGCGCTATCACGGATTTGAAAAAAATTTCGCCCAGAATAGAGGGCTGTCGATTTGGAAAAAAGGTCAAAAAAGCTACACAAGGCCGTGACCGTAGTATACGTTTCTCCAAACCTGGGGGTGGATCTGTAGGTTTTCCCATTTTGAAAAAAAAACAATCAGTTTAGCGTCTTGACTAGGACGGAAAATAGAAAGTGATCGACATAGTCGATCGATAAAAAAACAATGATAACATTGTTTATTCTTTTTTTTTTATTTTAAATTCTTTTTATTATTCTTTAAAGAAAAGAAACGGAAAATAGAAATTAGTCGACAAAGTCGAACGATAAAAAAAAAACAATGATAACATTGTTTATTCTTTTTTTTTTTTTTTTTTATATTCTTTTTTATTAATTTTGAAAAAAAAAACAATCAGTTTAGCGTCTTGACCAGGACGGAAAATAGAAAGTGATCGACATAGTCGATCGATAAAAAAACAATGATAACATTGTTTATTCTTTTTTTTTATTTTAAATTCTTTTTATTTATTTTTTAAGAGCTAGGAGCAGCCCACCCCTGACAGGGACAAGCGGTTCCGATGCCTCCACAAACGACGCCGAAGATATCAAACCGACCTGTGACCACGCACCACCGATGCAAAAGGGACCAAGGGTCAAATGTGACTTCTGCCGTAGATTGCTACAACGGAAATGGCTCAGGAGCAGATGCACGAAGTGCCAGATAACCACCTGCCGCAGATGCTGGACCGCCGGAGAGGAGAATGCCACCAGAGCCTTGGCTCACCCAGACGGTACACCAAGACACGGGAGGACGAGGTCGTGCCCGTCCCCAGCCAAGAAGACAAAGAAAAAGTTATCACCATACAGCTCCGCGGACTCAGAGAAGATTGAAATTCCATTTAGGTAATTTGCTACCATGTCCTAAAGCAGCGCCGATGATAAAGAAAACATAAACTACCGAAATTACTTTGTGTGTATTTTATTCCACTTCTCTTACCTCGTGCATATTATATATTCGGCGTGAGTGGTACTGTTATTAGTTTTATCGTTATTATCGAACTTCTTCTGCAGTTCACAGCCACTCACCCACTTCCACTCTTCAATTCAAAAACTAAGGATTGAGTGTGATGACCCCTTGGAAAAAGCCAATGCGATTATTGTAAAACGAAAATTGCAATTGAAGAAATCATCAGGTAAGAATTACTCATACAACAAGAAAGCGGTGCGGGGAAACGGGAAAGCGGGGTTTGGAAAGTGACAAACCCCAGGACAAATGCAAGTGAGGTTGTGTCCCCTTCTAAAAAGGCACAGACTGTCGTTAATTACAGACAATCAACAATCAGAACGAAACAATGTTCGCATCCTCCCAACTCCGAAACTGCTGTTGGTTCGACGAAACTTAAGCACATCAGAAAGAAGCTGCATCCCCATCATCACCTCGGTATCAAAGCTGCCATCAATAGCCAAGCTGTCATCGGTTACAGACACTCGACGAAGCATAAGCGAAGCAGAAAGGGACCCTGTTCACATCCTCTCAGCCACAAAGACACTGTTACTTTTAGGTGCTCAACGGAGTCAAAACACATTAAGCCGGAATCATATCCCAATCACAAGTTCAAAGTTGATATCAATAAGCAAGTCAGAACGGAACCCCATTCACATCCTTTCAGCTACAAAGATGCTGTTACCTTTAGGTGCTCGAAAGGACCGAGGCACATTGAGGCGAAGCCATATCTCAATTGTACGGTCGGTAGTAGATGCTCGACAAAGCCTGAATGCAGTAAAACAACAAAGCCTTGTCCTGAAACCCAAAGACAAGCTATTAATTATAGAAACTCGGCGGCGCTTAAACAAGTTAATTCTGAGACGGAACTCCACAAGTTCAGAGCCTCAGGAAAACATGGATACACGAACGAAGCTAAGCCCAGAGCTCAAGGCATCAGGCAAGAACTTGACAACTCAGGAGCCAAATTCAAAGGAATCCAAAGGATGCCCAGTTCGTTCAAATACTCCACCAAAAACCTATTCAACGCACTGCAGAATAATAAGAAGTACCGATCGCACAACAGACAGAATGCTAACGGAAGGCTCACAAGAAAATATTGTTGGAAATATCCTGCTGAACATGATGGAAGGACCCAACGTGGCAAAAAAGAGTCACAAGGAAGACAGCGTGAGCTGTGTCGAGGCAACAGAACTGTTGCAAGGAACTATGGAGCAGATGTGGGCTGCCAAAACGACCTCCAACAGGAGAAATCTTTGGCGAAGATTTCAGAATTGGGCAAGGGAAAGGAAGCAACCAGTAACAGCGAGCACGGCAGTGCTCTTTGTCATGGCAACTGGAGTAGCACTGCAGGGACTCTTGACTTATGCAAAAAACCTCTCAGCATTAATGGGGAGAATGGGAATGGACAATGGACCGCTCCTAAGTCTGGCTGCAGCACTGAGAGCATCAGGTGCAGCAATTCCTCTGGAGCAGGCCTTGCCAATAACGCATGTCGACCTGATAAACTGGGCAAAAGTGCAGAACAAGCGGACCTGCCTGGCAATGTTGGTTTGTTGGAAGACAGCATCAAGGTGGGGCGAGACTGCTGCTTTATCAAGGAATCAGTTCATAGTACTAAGGCCGTACGAAATAATAATCGATTGGTTTCGCACACCCAAGGGAAGGAAAGCAAATCCATACTCGCCCAGCAGGTGGACAGTCATCAGTGGAAGGCATACCGATCAGATCGAGACCCTGGTAAGACAAATGGGAGACTTCGAACAACTCCACCCGTGGGATACTTCAAGACTGGTGAAGGAATTCCAGAAGGACAACACCATGAAGAAATACACCGCCTATTCGATAAAGCGAGGTGCCATCAGCAGTCTGTTAGAGGTGCTCGCAACAAGACGACGACAGTCAGGAATCAGCGAAATCCTGATAAGCAGATTAGCAAAGCATGCAGGGACTTCACCGATATCGAGCACAACCCTCAGGTATGGGGGAAATCCTATTGCGATGGCCAGGGCACTGAGGACAGCGGATGTCACTCGTTTCTTATGAGGAGTGATATTGGACGGTCAGATGAGCGAGAAGTGATTCGAAAAATGTCAACTCAATTCACGCATCGTTCCAAAAGTACACGTTTGCCCGTCACACCTGATGAACACGCTGCACCGCTTCATGTTTCAAAGACGGAACCTATGGATGTACCTTTTTTATTAAAGAGGATGCTACCTAAGGTTAAGCAGCGCTTTCAACATGTGTGGTCGTTGACCTTCCCAAGTCCGATTTCTACTACAGATTCCGCAATATCAATTGAGAGAGGTTTTCAGTCGAAGTTTAGCAGTAAGCATGCTTCGGAGTTGGTGCAATGTGGGGTTGCAGTCCCTTTCAAGTCTGTCCCGATCTCTCATAATGTACCATTCACAGTTTACGAAGAGAGAGAGACTGGTAACAGGCAGAGGTTCATTCTTTGGACCAAGGCACAGAATAACAAGTTGACCTCTGATATCTATGTACCTTATGTACCTTTGAAACATGTGTCTCATTATCTCGGAGCTGTGCACTCTGAAGTTGCATCTTGCAGAGATTTTAAAACTGGGTTCTATCAGATAAGTATTCCAGTAGAGTCTAGACCCTTTTTCGCTTTTTATGACTCTTCTGGTAAGTCATATGCTCTTACTCGTTTACCGATGGGACATGTATGTGCACCTGAGCTTATGAACACCATTGCGGCAGTTGTTGCAGGCGACCCGCTTTTTGTTTTAGAACAACATGCAGAGAGAGATGTCAGCATTCATTGGTGGATCGATAATATTCGTCTCTTTGGACCAAGACAGGCTGTTCAGGCTGCCACTTCAAGAATGGATGACCTGGCAAGGAGGGCAGGAGTGACATGGAAACCAAGTGACTCGATTGATTGTTCTACTTGTTATGAGTTTCTTGGTGTTCTGTTTTCACATAAAAAGAAAACAGTGGGATTGGGTACCAAGATTAAGAGGAAGCTTCGTTCCACTTGCCTTTCTTCTTTGACTGCTTCTCAATTGGAATCTTTGGGGGGTCGCCTTCTTCATGCAAGTACAGTCTCTGGTGTTTCCCCAGGGAGGTACTGGTTTGCATTGAAATACCTCCGAAGAATTACAAATTATCTGAACAGGGGGGTATTTCGGATACAGGATGTTTTGAAGATCCCACACTCTGTTGAGAAAGAGCTTATTTCTTGGATTTCTTCTGTTCAGATTGAAAGGGAGATAATCCCTAAAGAAAAGAAAGGAAAGACTGCAGATGTTTTTGTTGATGCCTCATTGCAAGGATGGGGAGGAGTTGTTGTTTGGGATACAGGGGAACTTGTTATTGTTGGCTCATCATGGCCGCCGGGGGAAAGCCGGCATATCAATGTTCTTGAGGCTGATGCCCTGGGACAAACTCTTAATGGAATCAGCAAGGCTGACCACTTATCTATTTGGGTAGACAATACCACAGTATGTGGTGCTTTTAGAAAGAAGATGTGTGTTCGGTCACATGCTATTAATGAGTGTTTAATGTCTGCAGTCAATTCACTTTCTTCTTTAAAATGTTCGTATAATTTGGAGTGGGTCAGCACTAAGTATAATCCTGCGGATGTACCGTCCAGGGAACCCATTTCTTCCTCTACCAGATCCAAGGTGGAACAGGCGTTGGGGGCATTCTTCAACTCGCGTCGGGGTGTTGGTGCCGGTGTCCCGTCAGGACCTGGCACTACCCCAGCGCGGTGAACCTATCTAAGATTAGGATAGGGTCACATGAATGTCCTTAGTATCTGTTCTGCCAGTTGTGCGTATTACTTTATATTCTTTATTCGGGTGCTGTACAGACATGGAAAGCAAATTATTGAAATTCCATTTAGGTAATTTGCTACCATGTCCTAAAGCAGCGCCGATGATAAAGAAAACATAAACTACCGAAATTACTTTGTGTGTATTTTATTCCACTTCTCTTACCTCGTGCATATTATATATTCGGCGTGAGTGGTACTGTTATTAGTTTTATCGTTATTATCGAACTTCTTCTGCAGTTCACAGCCACTCACCCACTTCCACTCTTCAATTCAAAACCCACCCACCCACCCCCTGCCGGTGTCCCGTCAGGACCTGGCACTACCCCAGCGCGGTGAACCTATCTAAGATTAGGATAGGGTCACATGAATGTCCTTAGTATCTGTTCTGCCAGTTGTGCGTATTACTTTATATTCTTTATTCAGGTGCTGTACAGACATGGAAAGCAAATTACCAACCTGAGTCCGGGGAAGAGACTTAAAGACGACTGCTGAGATCTGTGGGTGTACTCACACGTCCCCTCCCCCTCCCCCCATCTTTTCGTATCGTATCAAAGTTCCCCCCCTTTATACCCACCGGAATAGATAATTTCTTTTAAAAGTGTCACTGTGAGACCTCAAAGAAAGCCGCACGTCCTCGGCAAAAAGAAGCCTGAGATGCTGACAAAAAGTCGATCTGTTAGTGAAACCTTGCCACTTAGCTTAGCTCTTCCAAAAACAACCAAGGCGGAACAAGATTGACTGCATCGAAGGTGGAAACCGACAGCGTGCGAAGAAGAAAAAAGTAAAAGACTTAGGTAAAGCATACAACAGGTTATTAGGGAATAACCGCCGTCACACGGAAGAGTGATGAGTAAACCAGGGGCAATAATTACAACTTGGTCCACCGGGCTGGTGACACTGTTCCAAAGTAGCATGCTAGGGCTAAGACAAGAGATGCGCCTGACGCAGGTGGAGTAGAGTCTTGTTATATTTTGGAGCGCAACGTTTTCGAACTACCCACAATATACCCGTCAGGAGGCAACTTGTACTTGGCTTATAATTTTAAAGACTACTGGTTTTCTCAGATAGAATTCCAGCAGACAAAGAAAAGTAAAAGAACTGTACTAGCATGTGGTTTCTTCCCGGCATCTTCGCTTCGGCGAAAAAAAAAAAAAAAAAAAAAAAAAAGGAAAAGGGAAAAAAGGTCAAGTGACACATAACAGAGAAAAATAAATATAGGTGACACACAACAGCGAAAAATAAATATAGGTGGCACACAACAGCGAAAAAAAAGTTTAGGTGGCACACAACAGCGAAAAAAAAAAAGAAAAAAAAACACAATGGAGAAAAATTCTTTTAGGTGGACTACAACGGAGAAAAATAAAGTTTTGGGGTAGCAACAGAGAATTTTCCTATTTTTTTTTATTTTTTTTTTCATGTTTGATTATTTCCTCTTCATATTATTTTTTTTTTTACCCTTCCTGACCATCGCTTGTGGTGAGGTTCCGGACTTTGGACCGGCGCATCGCGTGTGCGGTGGGTTTAATCACTGAGGGGGCTCATTGAGGCGATCGGCAGGGTGGAGGTGTTCACGATTTTTCACTTTGCTACACGAAAATTCACGAAAATTCACGATTTTTCACGATTTTTCACGATTTTTCACTTAATTTTTTGCTGCTTTCTGGTAGTGAAATCTCGTGAAAATGTGTGAAAATGTGTGAAAATGTGTGAAAATGTGTGAAAATGTGTGAATTCTAGTGAAAAAAGTGAGTGATATCCAGATGGTACCGTTGGTGCTGTGCAATGTCAAACCTGTTCAGTTTGCCATACATGTCATTTTGACAACTAAATGGGCATCGCTTGTGCCCAGTGACCCATCACCCTTCCTGACCATCGCTTGTGGTGAGGTTCCGGACTTTGGACCGGCGCATCGCGTGTGCGGTGGGTTTAATCACTGAGGGGGCTCATTCTCGTTCAGACTGTTCTGTTCTGTAACAACCCGACCATGATCATTCAGCAAATATGAGATGTCAATTGTGGCTGCCTCTGACATGTCACGTGCAACCTCTGCCCAAAACTGGAGAAGTTGTCGCAGAGTGCGATGCTCCCGGGAGAATGAGATGAGACGTCTGAGCACACCATTCACGATGCTATATTGTGCACACATGAACTCCATGATGTTGCCCATTTCCTCGTTACTGAGAGACATCAGGTAAGCGTATGCCCGCCTGCGACGATGAGAGTACTTGATGAGGCTTGTTGCGCTGCAAGAATGTGAGAACCCACCTGAGGAATGGAATACCTCGAAGCGGGCATGATAACACATAGCATGCAAATGCTAAGGTTCCTAAGCGCCCATTCGTAACCTTCTCTTTAAATGGGCACGCCCTAAAAGAGATGCGGTGCTTGTTGCGAAGCAAGTAAGCAAACGACCGATTCCCACGTATGAACAAGCACAGATGTTGTGTCACTTACCAGGCAGAAGGTACTCTCCCGGTTGCGAATGAGGAACACACAATCCTGCACATACAACTCGATGGAACCCACCACTTCAACGATCACCACACATGCCTATCAACCCACCTGTGCTAGAATAGTTCAGCAACCACATGAAACTGTAACAAGAGCTGGATTAAAGAGAAGTAGTATTAACAATAAACTGTAGAGAACGATAGGATTAACAAGCACCGATGACAACTACGAAGCAGTGCAGTTCAGGCCCCCCCTGAGTAGTTTTTTTTACCAAACCACAAATCTCAATATCAAAATTCACGAAAATTCACGATTATTCACGAAAATTCACGATTTTTCACCATGCTTTTTGGCAGTGAATTTTCGTGAATTTTCGTGATAGGTAGTGACAACTCGTGACAAACCGTGAAGGATCGTGAAAATTCGTGAAACCTCCACCCCTGCCGATCGCCTCACTCATTCTCGTTCAGACTGTTCTGTAACAACCCGACCATGATCATTCAGCAAATATGAGATGTCAATTGTGGCTGCCTCTGACATGTCACATGCAACCTCTGCCCAAAACTGGAGAAGTTGTCGCAGAGTGCGATGCTCCCGGGAGAATGAGATGACGTCTGAGCACACCATTCACAATACTATATTGTGCACACATGAACTCCATGATGTTGCCCATTTCCTCGTTACTGAGAGACATCAGGTAAGCGTATGCCTGCCTGTGACGATGAGAGTACTTGATGAGGCGCTTGTTGCGCTGCAAGAATGTGAGAACCCACCTGAGGAATGGAATACCTCGAAGCGGGCATGATAACACATAGCATGCAAATGCTAAGCTTCCGAAGCGCCCATTCGTAACTTTCTCTTTAAATGGGCACGCCCTAAAAGAAATGCGGTGCTTCTTGCGAAGCCAGTAAGCAAACGACCGATTCCCACGTATGAAGAAGCACAGCGTTACTATTGAACGGAGGAAGTCACTGAGGCCAAAGTACTTCGCAATCCAGGAGGCAATGCAATGAACTCGGTGTGTAGGCTCCGGGATGAGGCAGATATTGCCATCTTGGTCAAATAATTTAAACCCCCTGTATTCTGATCCACCCCGATCACTGAGCGCAGAGGTAATCGTGCAAGTTGACAGAGGTGGTGGTGCCGGATCAGTGATTAAGATTCCGAGCTGCTGGAAGTGGCGCACGTCGTAGTGTGTCACAGAATGATTGAGCTTGGTGGCTCTGTGTCAGTCTGCATGCAAGACTATAGCATGCAGTCGTAGCTGTAGCAGCAGTGATGTGTAGCGCTGACGAGTTTTCTGTCACAGATGTTGCGTCACTTACTAGGCAGAAAGTACTCTCCTGGTTGCGAATGAGAAACACACAATCCTGCACATACAACCACCGGATCATCTCTCTTCGTGCAGCCCAATAACTGACGGAGTCAAGACCATGAAGCTGGCGGGTAAACTGCGGAATGCGGCGCATGGCGATGTGCTGCAAGAGGATCGGGACAACTGTACTTGGTGGCTGTGGGCGGAGATGCAGGGTCCCAGCAACAGTGTATTGCGATACACCGTCAACCTCACCAATCTTCTCATCGCACCAGATCAGCATGCCATCCGTGCCAGCAACACGAGCCCTAACCTCCAAGTCATCTTCAACTTCTAGTCCCATACCACCCAATACATCTAACAGCTTTGATCTGCTAGTCACATACAGCAAGATCTCTGCTGGCAAGGAATCGCGAAGTTGCACTGTTACTCTTACGAGAGCCATGTGAATGCATTACCACAATAAACTGTAGAGAACGATAGGATTAACAAGCACCACCACTTCAACGATCACCACACATGCCTATCAACCCACCTGTGCTAGAATAGTTCAGCAACCACATGTGAGGCGATCGGCAGGGTGGAGGTGTTCACGATTTTTCACTTTGCTACACGAAAATTCACGATTTTTCACGATTTTTCACTTAATTTTTTGCTGCTTTCTGGTAGTGAAATCCTGTGAAAATGTGTGAAAATGTGTGAAAAAAGTGAGTGATATCCAGATGGTACCGTTGGTGCTGTACAATGTGTGTTGACCTGAGTTGAATTACCAGGTGAGATTTGGACTGTTAGCTTTTGGCTAAGGCCCTCCCTGAAGAGCAAGAACAAAAAAACTACTCACACCTGAAGAAAACATACACAAAGAACACACTGTAAGCTGTGTGTGTATTTTGTGTTTGTCACAACAGGAGAGAAAAGAAAGAATGTCAAGGTTGGTCACCTTGCCTATCAACGCACAACATTGGTGGTCTCTACTAGACCCTGAGTGATCCCACTGGATCTCTCATCGTTCATAGTACCTATGTGAAGTTATAAAATCAAAGGTAACCTATGAACTACAAATGACTTAGCCTGTTATTATAATGCCACAGGCAGGCCCTAGCTGGGATCACTCAGGATAAACAGACTACCAATGCTACCTGTTGTACTTGAATATGAACTTCTGGAAGGAGTAATTCAACGGTTAACAGCAGAACGCGATGAATCGAAGACTTCTCTTTCTGCACTAGTTCGACAATATGACTTAGTGGAAGATTACAGGAAACGTGAGCTCGCAAATCTGACTCAGAAAGCAGACCTATCGGAAATGGCGCTCTTCAATTACCATCAAATGTTTGTTCTTCTGTCGAACGAATTGGAGACCAAATGTAATGAGGAAAGAGAAAGTAAAATAAGACTTTTCTATACTCAACAGGAGGTCGAGAGTTTGCGTGCCGCGCGTCCCCACATGACCCACTTTAGTCAACAAGTTTCCCCTCGAACCCCCATTTTGTATGAATCTGTTGCTGTGATGAAGATAGCAAAGAACTACCTCTCGCTCTTTACAACTACGAGTAGTCTTTTTACTCCTCTTATTAAACCCCTTATCCCTACCCTTAATTATATCACCCCTCTTTGTCCTCTAGCCTCAATTCCTCCGACAATGCCACAGAGTGAAGCTCTCGACCGCACGCCGACCAAGAATTTACGACAAGAGAGTCACGTTATCTCCGTTAAAGAGAATACACCTATTGCGAGACAATGGTCCGAGGGTAGGATTGACTTACTCGAGAACTACTGTCGAGCAGTAGATGACTCTCTCGAAACAAATGAGAAAGCGGCAGAGCTCTCAGAACAACTTTTGGATGCCCAACTTCGCCTCTCGGAGCTGAATCACCAACGGTGTACAACTCACGCAGAGCAGCTTGAGCAATCCATGATGTTAACGGGACTGGCGAGCGATTTAAATGTTCAACTCGCCTTGGCACGGTCTCAAATTGCGGCCCTGAAGTTCCAATTAGCTTCATGGGCAGAAGGTTTGAGTCCGCCAGACACAGAAGAACATGAGGAAAATGAAACTCCGCCGAGAAAGTCTGAGCGTTCAACTCTGAAAAAACGGACCCCTCCATCAAGATATCGTTACAATCGAAGGAGATGTTCTGCTGATGACGTTCACGGTGACTCCACCCCATTTCATATCCACTTCTCTTACCTCGTGTATATTATATATTCGGCGTGAGTGGTACTGTTATTAGTTTTATCGTTATTATCGAACTTCTTCTGCAGTTACGTGGTCCCTGATTTACCAGATTCGACAACGTCTTCTGGTCGATAAGACAAAAAATATAGTTTCCTCTTTTTATGTTTTCTATTTTCTAAACGTAATTTTCTTTGATTAGCAAATATTTTTCAGTCAAAGCTAACATTTTTTGGAATTCCTTTTGGCAGTACTTTTTCTTATTTATTATTTTCATGTTTGTGTTGTTTTGATTATTTCGTCTCCTCATTCAAAGAGGACTTCCCGACAACTAACTTCTTTTTCTCTAAATAGACTTTCGATCTCAACTACCTGACAAAAGTCTCTTTTTGTTGACCTATTTTTTCATTACATTGTTATTGTTTCTTTCTTACAGGACGAAGTAATAAGAGTAGTAAGGATGATAAAAAACGCAGCAGAAGTTGAATGTAATCCACTTGGAGTAAACATCACTGGTATATTTGAAATTTTTAACGTGAATGAATTCACAACGATTAGCGTTAACGACGTAACTGTAGCACTCCGAATGCTTGGGATTGATATTAATAAGGACACGTATCGCAAGGACATACTTCCACATTACACTGTAAAAAACGAAAGGCTATCTGTTGAAGCATTCAAACAACTCTACTTAGATCTAAAACAGAATCCTGAATACCATGCGACTGCTGATTGTGTTTTTTCTGACTTAGACGCTGACCAGACAGGTTTGTTTGTTTTTCTTTTTCCGTTCTCAAAAAAAAACAAAAAAAAAACATTGTTTAGTGATATCCTTGTTAAAACACAGGTTTAATAACAGCGAAATCATTATTGGCGATGAACACTGAACTGATTGAAAAGAACTTGGAGAGTAAAGAATATAGCATTGAAGAGCTTGAAGAAATGCTCTCAGAAGTCTTCAACAGCGATCACGTAACCAAAGATGGATTCTGTAAATTAATACAAAAAAGTAATCAACTGGATGACGTGAGTTGATGATTCTCTCTTTCATATCCTTTCTAAGATAACGTGTTGAAGTATACTGAAAACTCTTAATCTGAAGAAAATACGAACCCCCTTACTACTACTAACCATCCAACACACACCATTTACGTAAATTTGAGTATTTTTTTTTTGTAGTGGCTTAGCCTTTGTTAAACTTTATTTATTAATTTTTTTTTTAAAAGAAGAAAAACAAAAAAAAACAAATATGAGTTCATCAAGTAGGGTTGTAAACCAACATGAGCAGATGGATGCAAAAAAAAAAAAGATTTGGGAATTAGCAACCTCTCCAAGAAGAGAAATGATGATGATGATGTTTATGATGTGGGTATGTGTTCTTAACCTCATATGTACTGCAACTGGAAATATATTACTGCTCAGAATAGATTTTTTTTTCCAGTAACATGTTTCTGATGCCTTAAAAAACCGCACTAAGTTTTCCACACAGTAATATTTCTCCGCAGTAATTATTCAGCGCAGTAATAAAAAGTAAAAATCAGTTTATTAAACAACAACAACAACAACAACAACAACAAAAAAAAAAAAAACAGCTTTCTGGAAGTGAACTTAATATTTTTCCAATAATGATTACAATGCAGGCAATCTATTCCCCTATTAATAGTATTATTGGTTTGTATTGTTGTGAAATTCAGATATATTTTTTTTTTGTTGATTGTTATTGTCAAAATACACATTAAAACAACCCCACACAGGAGTAAATGAAACATTCTCTCGTATTGTAGACGGAATTGACCACAGTCCTGAACTTCAGGAAGAGGTGACAAACGCAAAGCTTTTTTATATTCTTCATCAGTTCGTATTTATCGCTCTAGGACTTGTTAAGTGTTACTACTTAGGATTAATACCAACTAATTCCATTGACTGGATTGATCACACGCCACAGGTACCATCTGAGTTTGGTACTGGTTTCGTAGTCTAAGATATGTACTAGATTTAGTCTATGAACAGCTACTTGACGCGGAGAACGACTGAAGACGACGGTGAAGGACTAGCCTGGATAAGAAAATTCGGACTTTTTTTTTTAAATATAAAAAAATTAAAAAAAAGTCCGATTATTTGTTTGCATTTTAAACAAATTTTCTGAGAAGGGTAACAACAGAGAAAGTGTAAACCAAATACATCACACACACTACGCATTCTGTTGTTGAGATACGCAAAGAACACCAAACATCACTTATGTTTGTCGAAGGAAAGTAGTTCATTCGCTTTCTTTAAAGGTTTTCAGTTCTTTTTTTCTCCGAGAAGCCATCAGCTCACCGAAGTGTCCCCTCCAAGTGTAAACTTCGTCACAGTTCATTTAATTATAGTTCGTTGTTGTAGTTGTTTTGTCTTTTATGTTATTTATTAATCAGGTTAATCAAATTAGTTGATGAGATGACTAATCAGTTTTATTTACGAATTGAACAGGCGGTAGTTGTTATTAATATTGTCATCTAACTCAGTTTTCAAGCAATATGGTGAAATGTGGATCTCCTAAGGTCCTGTCCCCAATAACTAGTCCTACGCGTCATAGAGTTGTAACGTTAGGACAGAGTGATGAAGAAATTTCAAAAAAAGAATTAATGATAACAAATTTTATTGTTGGATACCCTGGAGCGTGTTTGGGTATTGTCGGGACTTTTTTTCTTTTCACGACGATCATTGCCTTCATGGTTGTTGGTATTTCTGTTTCTGATGGAGATTTACTAGACAGAGACGACTATCGCACAGAACGTCATCATGCTGTTAACGAACTACGAGATCTGATTAAATACCAACCGTCGGGTACGAATGAAACACAAGTCCCCTTTCAACATCTCAGAAGCCAAACACTCGGGGCTTTTTCATTCATTTATGAAGCTAAGGGAGGTGGGAATGTGTTCACGTTGGACGCAGTTAAGTTTATGAGAAAATCTGAATCACATCTACAATATGACAGTGAATATAAAAACCATTGTATTCTGAGATGGATTCCTCCAGGTTCTGATTGCCCTGGATACGACTGCCCGTGGTATATAACTACATGGGACTACACCGAGGATGCGCTAATGCCTGATGGATCAAGACTTGTATGCGAACCACCCCTTCAAACTTTATCATGGATTATGTACTCAATGAGAATAGTATACCCTGAACCCATATCGTTTCCAATCCCTGGTGGTAATAAAACAACACTTCTTTACAACGAATGTGATATTGAAAATGATTTTGATACCTGTATCAAGTCGGGTATTATTATTTATATGACTAAACTTAATAATGGAAAGTCTTATACTGAAATGCAACAGGTATTGGAATCAGGTGGCACTCCACCATCAGTAGAGTTGTTGAATGCTTTTATAAGAGTATTTGCAAGGCTGAGAGAGACTGCTGAGTATTCGTGGTTGACGCCGTTTTTTGGAAAGGGTTTTGCAGATCCGCAATTTGATGATTCTGATCCTCGGAAATGGATGTCTAAAGTAACGAGAGCAACCATATCTATCGGAGGTCCCATAGAAGTCGTTGACCCAGTTGTGCTGAATCCAAAGTGCCAAACGATCAAAGATAAAACACAATGTCGCGAACCATGTCTATGGACCCCTCACGCGGGGTTTGAGATGTCAACTGAGGCATGTATCCCAAATCAATGGGCAGAGACTGGAGATTACGACGACAGTGTTCACACCAAGCAAATCGAATTCTTTACAAAATGGGGTAACGACTTTACCTCATTTTATGACGATATCGAGGGTCCTGTTGACGTTTTGTATTTAGCAGACGGAGTGATGTTTGATAAGTTTTTAGAAATTATTATGCGAGACGCACTTCTGGCTGTAATATCATTTTTATTTGTGTACCTTTACCTTCAGATTCACACTGGGTCATTCTTCTTAGCAACCCTTGGTATGATTCAAGTCATTATGCCATTCCCAATGGGGTATTTTGTTTACAGAGTTGTCTTTCAAATTGAAGCATTTTATGGACTCTCGACCCTAACTTTGTATATTGTCTTGGCAATCGGAGCGGATGATATTTTCGTTTTCATGGATAATTGGGTTCAGAGTGATATCCGTCCAAGAGCAGACAATTGCACCTACATAAAAGGTAGAATGGCGCATGCTTGGAAAATTGCTGGTACTGCGATGGGCATCACCTCCATGACTACGATGGCAGCATTCATCGCAACAATGACTTCTCCTCTTATGGAGATTGGATTATTTGGATTATTCGCAGCAATATTAGTATTCTTCGATTACTTACTTGTGATGACTTTCTTTGCATCAGCGGTGGTAATTTATCACAGAAATTTTGAGAACACAATTGGTTGTTGCTGCTGTGGAAATCAAGGATGTGGAAAATGGTGTAATTGTTGTACTTGCTTCACTGCATTAACTCAAACTGCGAGTGTTACTTGTATGGAATCTAGACTAGTTGTTCCTAGAACTTTTGAGACTATTCCTGAAGCAAGAGCGTCCTTGGGACCTTTGTTAGATCATACTACAGAGTCATGTAGCAGTGAAGACAGTGATGAGAATTGGAAAACTGTTAAAATCACAAACGACAATACGAATCCACAACCAAATGACGTCCAAGCACCTGCTGACATCGATCCCGCAGTCCGCACTGACATTCGAATTAAGAAGATCGTCGCCTGCGTTTTTCTGACACTCGCAGTGATATTTTTCTTCTTAGGATTCGTATCCCTACAACAAACAAGAACCACTGCTCTTGACATGGTTTATGTCATAGTAATCGGATTGTTATTCTTTTGTGCTTCATTGAACTGTTTCAGAGCATACACACAAGCACGAACTGAAGCAGGGCTGGACAACTCTTCTGAGAGTAGTGTTATAGTCAACTATGCTGCTCCATTTCTATCAGGGACTAATGGTCTGTTTACAGGGTTAAGATTAATACCTGGAGTCGTGCTAATAATACTCTGGATTGTGTTGTTTATGGAAGCTCTGAAATTACATCCAACGACGAAGAATGAACAATGGTTGCCTGATTGGCACCCTATGCAGAGATTTATGGACAGTATGCACAATGATTTCGGTAGTAACGATCAGGATTTCGCTCAATCAGTACAGCTTACATTTGGTCTTGATTATAATAATCCGATAGATAGGTCAGGAACTAACAAATATAAGAAAAGTGATGTTGGTAAGCCAAGGTTTGATCCGTTCACTTCTAGTGACATCTTGACATCGAGGGTATTTCAAGAATTTGTAATAAGTTTATGTGATGAGGTGTTGAAGAGATCTCTTGATCCCAGTAATGGTCATCCACTTCAACGAACACTATTAAAAGAACGGGATCAAAACTGTTATATGATTGGATTTAGAGATCATCAATACAATTCTAATAGAACTTTTCCTATTGATGATCACGCTGAGTTTATATCTGAACTTTGGAAATATATTCGCGATCAGAGGGAACGTGCTCGTTCAGGAGAAAATGTCCAACCTCACCAAAGTCATTACAATAAAGTTTTGTTCGTTTTCGGTGACGGCTATAATAATCCACCGACTGGAATTCAGGCTGCGTATATTCAATTTAATACTACTTTGAAACAATACGGTAACCCTTATGACGATATTAAAGATTGGTTTGATTCTTGGGAAGAATTTACGACACTTGTAGATACCGGAGGTATCTTCACAGATGATAATGATGTCTTTCCTTTTGTTGGATCATTTTTTCATTCATCAGAAATTTGGGTCTGGATGCAGACGCAAAGCCTTCTTGTATCCGGAGCTTACACTGGGACGTTAGTGTCTCTGTCACTCGCGACTGGGATTATATTTTTCGCGACTTTTAATTTGCTAATTGCGATATTCGTGTTGTTGGAGCTGATAGGAGTTGTGGGATGTGTTTTAGGGATTGCCAACGTTCTTGGATGGGAACTTGGAATGATCGAGTCCGTCAGCATTACTGTCTTAGTCGGACTATCAGTTGACTATGTCGTTCATTTCGCTATCCATTACGGACATGTTCGAGTCCCTGAAAGTGGTTTCAGCGAACGACAAAAACGAGTACACGAAACAATAGCTGAAATGGGACCAACAGTTTTGGGAGGTGCCGCTACTTCAATCGGAGCCGCCATTATATTACTTTGTACTTGGATTCAATTTTTTTACAAGTTTGGAATCTTTTTCTTGTTTACGATTTTATTTTCTTATCTTTGGTCCATGTTCTTCTTCTTACCAGTGATGTCAGTCGTCGGACCTGAAGGTGATTTTCTGAGCATACGACCGCTTCTTGCTAAAATCTTACCCGGCGTATTTGGAAAATCTAAACTACATTCTGGAATCGTAGTTCCGGATGGTGAACTCCGAAGTAACACAACTTATGATAGGAAATCGTCACAAAATAACGCTTAGTGTGTACTTTCTGATACTTCTTTAGTAGGTAACTGCACGCTGGTAGTTTGTATACCGAAGTTCCTGCAGACCTCTCTTGATGTTCATCTACTTAGCTGACATGCTACCATAACCAAATAAATTTACTTTCTTGATGATTTTTTACTTTTTTTTTTCTTTTTTTTTTTCCTGACGCAGTATCTAAGAAGAAAGTATCTTGGGAGGGTGTCGGGACGCTAATTTTGGTAGTCTTTTTTTTACTATTTTTCTTTTTTTTGTTTTTGTTTTTCCAACAACCTAATTGTTGGATAACACTGTAACGGTAAACAGAGCACATTGCATAAGTGAAATCTGCTTATTCTGAGGATGGTGTTGTGGACCCTCATCGCGTTCTTTCTGGTGCTTCAAGCAATTCATACTACCATCCCACTGCTAACCCTGGTATGCCTCTCTATGTTTGTCTGCTCTTCCTCTCTCTTTTCTTTTTGTTTTTTTTTGCATAATTCCCTTTATTTAAAACTCTCTATTTGTTTTTGTACTTCTTCGCTACAATAAAAGATGTGTTGTGTTGGGAGTTATTGGTAGTTTTTTTTATATTTTTATTTAAATTTTGTTTACCCTTGTCGATAAGCAGTTAAAAATGATTCTCTCAGTACGTTGACCCCCGTCTTTGAATATAAATATTGGTGTGGATTGCGTACGGTCTTGTTTTGATGTTTTAAAATAGGACGTGAATCTTCTTCCTGTTGGTGTTCCAGTTCTAGTAATGGTTTGGAGTTACTTATCAAGACTGTAGCCTTCTCTACACGCCCTCTAATAGGTTTAATCAATTTATCTTTCTAAAACCCCGTTTTTTTTTCTTCTTCTTCTTTGTTCGTTCTTTTCTCATTTGGAACGAGTCAAGAAATATCAAAAAAATGAGCTATTTTTACAAATGGCTTTGTGTTGATTGCAGTGATGTTTTTTTTTCATTTACCATGTTGCACGCAATTACCTGTCTTCCTTTTGCAATACCTGTTACCCGATTTCCCTTCTAAGCCAATGCAACGTTAAAGTACTTCTACTCAAGTAGAGGTATGTCTTCGTTATCTTAATTTAAACAAAAGGAGTATTGTCAGTAGTCGACTGTGACCACTGCAATAGTTACTTTACTACTAGTGATAGACTGACTAATCGTTTTTATGTTTTTAATTATCATGTTAACAGGTGACTGCCAACATGCGCAATGAACGCATTAAATGGATGTCACAAATAGCGGTGTTGATTTGGAAGGAGGCGGTGTCAGCACGACTTCGTTGGATGACGTCAGGTGCTCGAATGTTGGGAGGAGCGCTATTGATATGGTTGGGAGTGACAACAATGGCTATGATTGAACAGTCAAAGACTGATGCAGTGATGGTACCAAAACAACTTGACGACAGTATTCCTCATGTTATTCCATTTACAGATGCAGATCACGATGTTGCTTTTGACTTCCAAAGACACTTTCCATCAACACAATGGTCGTACGCCACTACTATTGCGATTAGCGACCCAGTGACTAGGTTTATGGTTCACGAACCTTCATTCTGTCGTGGGATTTATAAGCAATCTGACGTAGCGTTCTCAGGCGGTTTCTCAGTAGCTATTTGGTCAGTAGATCCGACTACTCCAAACTCTGAAGTAAAATGTGAATTCCTCCGTCGATTATCAAGCACTGACGTTGTAGTTTGGGTAATGGAAGTAGACGGTGTTATTATTCATAAATCAGAATCTTGTCTTCAAATGCACGAAAGTAGTCTCGACTACATACCAACCCACGGCACTTGTCCACCATGGAAGTCCGGATTGTGGTCCTCAGACGTCAGGATCACTCCGTATTTTCAATATCAATTTAAGAATGACGTAGATGATCCTTCACAAAGATTAGGTGCTCTTAGATATATAAATAACTATTTACTAATGAGAGTCAATCCTAGTAGAGAACCTCAATCTAATCATCTTAATGGTGCGGCATACACTCCAGGGTTTCATGAAAATGGCTATGTGGAGACAATGGTAAGTCTCTCTGTTTATATTGGTATTTGGTGCTTGTCTGTGCATCCAGCGCAAAGCATGTATGATGAAAAGATCCAGGGAACTCGTGAACTCCTCCGATGGTGTGGTGCTTCTGAAATAGTTTGTGTATATTCACATTGTTTGTTCACGATGTTATACAGTCTGATTGTGATAGTGCCACCAGCTTTGTACTTTGGTTTAGATTATTTGGTGTCAACTACCCTTTGTCTCTACTGTTTAGTTTGTATCACTTCATCACTTCCAAGTATAGTGAGTGAGTGGAGATGGATGAATCATATATTTATGCTTTATAGTTTTCTATCTTTCGCATCGATGTTTCTCCTTGGAAATTCCAACTGGGCCCACCTACTGGCACTGAATCCATCATCTGCTTTCCTATTTGCGTGGCCTCCTCATAATAGTGCAACTTGTTGGGGATGGAATGTTTCTAGTGAAACAGCTAATTTATTTTTGTTGTTCGATGCGTTTTGGTGTACGATTTGGACTTTATATATAGTGGAAGTGAGACCTTCTGAAGTAGACGGTCGTTCTTGGGCTTTTCCTCTGTATGCTGTCATGGATTTCTTTAAATCGGTAAGAAATTCGAGGAACTTGTCATCAACATCTGAAATGAAATCATTTGCCTCATCTCGTGATCTCGTTCAAATTGAAAAACTGACGAAGTGGTATCCAGGAGCTACTAAGTCAGCTTTGTCTGATCTCACAGTATCAATCCCAAGCGGGTCTATATATGCTTTGATTGGTAGGAATGGAGCTGGTAAGTCAACCCTAATTAGTATATTAACTGGTCAAATATCAGCTGAAGAATACGCTGTGGGACAAGTCTGTGGGTATGATATTAAAACCGAGATGTATAAAATTAAAAAAGAGATTGGTTTATGTAGACAAGATGACGTAGTGTGGGATATGCTATCACCATACCAACACATTCACTTGGTGTCAACTTTGAGAGGGCTTTCGATGGATACAGCTATATTAACAGAGCTGCAAATACCGTTTCATAAAGCTGCTGGTGATCTGTCTGGTGGAATGCGTCGGAGGCTTTGCATAGCAATGGCTCTGATTGGAAATCCTAAACTAGTTGTATTGGATGAGCCATGTGCTTCTCTAGATCCTATTGGAAGACAACAAATCTGGTCTTTGTTAAGAAATCACTGTGATCGTGGTGGTACCATTCTCGTAACAACTCAACATGTTGATGAAGCAGCAATGGTTGGTGATTGTATTGGAATTATATCAAAAGGATCAATGCTGTGTTCAAGTGACGTCGATACTTTAGAAAGTATGTACCGATCAGGTCAAACAATCATTACATCATTACGTGAGAATTCAATTCAAACTCCTGAAGAACTCCTCGATAACATTAACATCCCTGGTATCACATCTGAGATCAGAGGCTCTAATCTCTACTTCAGATCTAACAGCAATTCACCAGGTGACACTTCTCGCCTGCTATCATTCTTGGAAGAGAATCCTGACGTTGGTCACATCACATTAAATACGAATTGGTTGGAAGATTTATTTGTAAAATTGACTTCTGATTCCACCAAACCTGCGGCATCGACATCCAGAAACCCTTGGTCAAGGGTACCGAACTTGACGTTTTTACCGGCAACTAGTGGTTCTGATATCCTCACTCAGATACTTGTTGTATTTCAGATACGTATCATCCCGTTTAAGAGATCACTTTCACATGTAGTTCAGTTTTCGTTCGCATTGTTGATATTGACAGTCGTGATGGCAGGTTATGTTTGGGATTGTACGTCGGGGAAATTTTCATTTCCACAAGATGCGAAGCTAATTGTAGTAACTGATGAAGCATCACGTCATCATGACATTAGTAAACATTTATATCAAAGAGACTACGAAGTCGTACCAATAAGCCCTGTGTCATTCCAAGAAGCGGAAATAATGTCATGCAGCTTAGGGTTTCCAGGAAGTGCGATGTACATGCATAGTGTTGGTTCAGTTTCAGAAGGACATTCTGTTGGAATGAATGCTACATTGATGTGGCTTCCTACTAAAGGATGGGGTGCAGAATATCATATGTATAGCATTGAGTACTTTTATACTATTCGTGGAATAACTGGTCAACATGTTCCAGTTAGCTTTAGTGATCCTCGAACTAACACTCATTCAGATTCACTTCAATTCCGACTTGGGACATCACTCTCTACAGTTGTAGCACTGCTGCAAACAACTGCTGTGTTGTTAACTACTTTTGATGTTAAGTCTGATCTTCTTCACAATTTAGAGTTATTGGGTCTTCGAAGAATTGTATTCTGGACTACCATCGTTGGTATTGATATTATCGACGCTCTTATAACTTGTGTTTTTTATTTTGCCTCATTGTGGATATTCGGTCTTCGTGACTCAGAATCTCTATTCACAATTCATTCAGCACTGTTCACCTGTAGTATAGTTTTATTTGGAATATGCAGTTCGTTATTTTCCCGTGCAATGACCGTCACATTTGCTAAAAGTGTAACAGCGCAAGTATTAACCAGTGCAGTACTTATGTATACGTTGGTCTCATCGGTATTTCCTCTTGTTATGGAGCACCTAGCTGAAGCAATGTTTCGTGATGAGTATAAGGCTTTGTCTGAAATGATTTCCTTGATGTTTCCTGCTTCAATTTTGAGAGTTGCGGTCACAAATACGAATTCGAATATTCCAGTTAATTGGAGGACAGTAAAGCTAACCCTCAGTGGGTTCTTCATTCACATAATGTTGTTATCGTTATTGTTGTGGACCTGTTTGAATAATGTCACAAAAAAAGGAAAACAATTTACGGCTCCTTTAGTCTCAACTGATACAAATATAAGTCAACAATCTGAAGACAATACACAAAGTCAATCTGACTGGGTTAGATTTAACGGCGTGTCAATAAGTTATGATGGATGTGTTCCAGCGTTGTCAGATGTCTCTTTAGCACTGAAACCTGGTGAATGTTTAGGAGTGTTGGGACCTAATGGAGCAGGTAAAAGCACACTTATAAACTTAATAACAAAATTATACGTTCCAAGCTCTGGATCCGTTGAAATCAGACGACCGCTAGCAGTATGTCCACAACACTATACTCTTTGGGATAATTTAACAGGGTTTGAACATATTTCAGCATATCTACTGTTTAAGTATGGGAAGTCTATTACTCAACATGAAATACGATCCTGGGCAACCCAAGTTGCTGAGGCAGTTCAACTGGAAGACCTTCACGATAAACTAGCAAGGAACTATACTGGTGGTAATAAAAGGAAATTACAAGTTATCTTGTCGTTGTTTAGCGGAGCTGATGTAATCTTATTGGATGAACCAACCTCTGGTATGGATCCATCAAGTCGAGTAGCTGTGTGGGAGTGTATAAGGTCAATCACAACACGGTATCAAAAAAGCATAATATTGACAACGCATGTGATGTCTGAAGCAGAAGCGATATGTTCACGAATCGCGATTGTTGTAGATTCCAGAATCAGAAGACTTGGATCTCCAATCTCACTTAAACGTCAACACGGTAAGGGATTCATAATCACTATTCAAACTCCGTGTTTTGCTGACACTTCTCCGTTAATATCAAACATGAAATCTTCATTCAAAACAACATTTCCTGATGCAGTTGAACTACCAGGTCACCCTGACCGTAAGACATCATCAATAAAATATAGCATACCGATGTGTAATGTATCTGAGTGTTTTAAAATAATTCATTCTAAGGGTGCAGAGTGGGGTTATAAATCATTCTCTGTTAGTCAAACTATTAGTTTGGAGCAGATTTTTATTGAGGCAGCGGAGGCGTATGGACCCAAGTAATCTGATTAGCAAGGGTTATCAATTCTCACTAACTGTGTTTGGGAGGATTGCTGGGAAGGGCAAATAAAAAAAAAAAAAAAATTAAAAAAAAATTGATATCTGACTCATTTTTTAATTTTTATGGGCGCAATATGTCTTTTTTAAAGGTGCCTTTAAAGAGCCCAAAAAAAATGTTTTTTTTTTTTTTTTTTTTTTTTTTTTTTTTGAACCAACCCAACTTCCGTTGTTAAGTCTAACAAGAAAGCATAATATTGTGTACATAATGACAGGATAGAGAATGTAGAATGCGCCTGATTAATCTATTTACTGGGCTGATTGTAAGAGCGCAACCGTGATTTTTTTTTTTTTTTTTTATATAAAAAAATTAGTTTTTGTTTTGTTTTTTGCTGTTTGTTCACTTTTAATAAAGGCTCGGAGCAAAACTATTTTTTGATTGTCCAAAGCACCACCAGTCAAGGGGATATGGTCCCTTGACAGAATTGATTCTTAGTTAATCTCCTTGTCTTTTCACTTTTTTTTTCCTTTTTTTTCTTAATTTTTTTCTCCTTCTGCATCGAAAGGTGGCGACAATATGTCGTGTGATGTGCTTGTTATGTAAAAATAAGTTTTTTTTTTTTTTTTTTTTTGATGACACTTCATAATCCTTTACTAACCCTTCGGGTTCTAGTTTGTTTATTTATTTATTTAATTTTTTTTTTTTTTTTTTTTAAATATTTACGTGCGGCCTGCATCATCAAATTTAGACATTACATTAGGGTCACCTGATGTATAGTGAGTCTTCCACAAACCGAAACAGGAACCAGATTGAATCCAGCTGAGATCTTGACCATGTTGGACATCAATCGATAAATTTTTTATCCAATAATGTTCCTTAAATATAACGTGTTTTCTCTGTATTGAACTACTTTCAATTCAGATCTCGTATCATCAACACCAGTATATACGATCGCTCTGGTGTTCGTTGGCTATAGTTAACTCAGCAAGTATGTTCACGTGGCCTCTGGTGGCATTATGTATGTTATTTGCAGTTGCTTACTACGCTGCCTGTTGACAGTCAAGAATTGTCGGAGAGATTATTGTTCCTTTTTGGTTTATCAATTTACCCCTCTTGACTACTATATTATGTTTTTATTTTTATATATTTTTTTTTCTCTCATCTCTTCACATTTTTACCAAAAAAAAACTGAGCTATCGCTTCTCATTGTTGTTCAACGGTGATTTTTTTTCTTCTTTTTTTTTTTTTTTTTTTTTTTTTAAATCTTTCCAATGGATGGGGAGGTTAGAACTTACTGATGAAGGCCTAAGAAGGACAAGTAGTATAAGATTAGATTAAGGCTCCTGAAACTAATGTATTCCACTGTTTTATAGAACAGCAGAACAATTGTGTTTTTTTTATAGCTTTTTCATATTATAACTCATACAGAAGCTTCATGCAGCTGATTTGAAGGTATTTGAGTTTACATTATTGTTCTTGATCTAAGATGTGCCTGTGCGGTTTAACCTACAGGCCTCTTTGGCTTGTTGGACAGGCCTGAAAAGAGGGGCATTGGTTCGAAGAAAGAATTTTCTAATTTTTTTTGCCTGAGACCCAACTATTGTTGTTTGTTGTCTTTTATTGATTGATTGATTGATTTTTTTTTTTTTTTTTTTTGATTATTTTGTTATAGCTGTAATACTAAAACTGACTTTTTTCTCACCACCCCTTTTGAAAATTCTTCTTCTTGCTCTTCTTTTTTTTTTTTTTTGTTTCGGTTCCATTTAAGATTTTAACAACTATTTGAAAGAGCTAAACGAATGTTGCGGCGCATGTAAACCTCCTTTAGCTTTTTCTCAGTTCAAGTCGATTTCATGTTAGCTGTTATTACCATAACAGTTTTTGTTTCGTGTGCACATAAACAGTTCAGTTGGTAATTTCAATTTAGACGAATCTTTGAAACCAATTTCAGCAATCTTCGCTTATTATCTTTCAATCGTTCAGATGACAACAAAGTACGCATTTTAAGTTGCTCATCTGTGCAAGGAAAAAAAAAAAAAAAAAAAAAAAAAAAAACGTTTTAGCTGGAAAGTGCAAAAACGGGGGGTTCTCGCCTTGACCTATTCAGGAAAAAAAAATAGCGAAAAATAATATTTTGTTTCAGGGGGTTATTTTCGTCCCTTCAAAAACTGTAAGGGAATAGAGCGGCTCAATTTGTACGTGGCCCCAGATTTGACAACGATTTCTGGATACTCATACTAACATTATTTAAGTTACGTAAGAGTGTGGTACACTTAGCATTTCTAAAAATGAAGCTTAATCTCTCCTGTCAATTCTTTCTCGCAGGCGTCTTGACTTAGAAATTCGGTTGGTAAGTCGTGTAAGAGGACAACAGTTCTCTGTAACACATACCATTCTTTGCATGCGCCAAGTATGAGAAAACCATCAGGACCTGAAGCACACCGCAACCTGTGTGTGATTTGTAGGAAATAATAGTTTTCTGGGTTCTATTTGAGTTTCGATTTTCTTTCGTGGTATGTGGAATGGGACACGTGTTCGTATTTTAAAGAAAGATTCTGTACATATAATAAAAAAAAAAAAAAAGATTTTTTCATTGTTTTCACTTTCCCCTCCGCTCCCAGATCATTGCTCTTTTATTTTCTTTTGTTGTTTTCAACCTGTTATCTCTTCGCAATTGGATCCTAATGTGAGCTACCCAGACCCTCGTAGTCATCAGTTCTGTATTTTGCTAACTAACTGTTCGTAGCAGTGTCACAGTGAAAGCGACCTTACTGAGAATGGTCCCTTGTCATTACGTGTTGAAAGTCACAAGTGTCATTCCGTCGAATTAATACTCGTGTGGGGTGGTTGCTCTCTTCGGAAGGCACAACTTCAGACCCGTCAATTCGCGGCGCTTCATGTTAACGCACATTAATTAGTTGAACGAGATCAAGTCGCTTCCCTGCATAGCAGATCCGTGTCCTCTGTACTAACGCTATACTGAGTGTGACTAGTGACTGATACACGTAATGGTTGGGTTCTTAAGTTCTCGGTACTGGTTACTTGCTAGTGTGAACGCTGATGATTCGAATTCTCCGAGCTTTAGTGAATTCCTTTCCAGCTTAGTGTGAGGCAGAAGAAAAAAAAGAATTTTTTTTTTGGAGGAAAAAAAAAAAAAAAAAAAAAAAAAAAGTTGTTGTTCACAACAGCGAAAAACTTTTTTTAGGTGCAGGCATCGGAGGGAATTTTTTTTTTTTTTTTTTTTAATGTAGGCAAAACGGAGAAAGTCTCTTCTCTCTTTTCAGGTCAACTTTACATAATGCTTATTTTAGTATTATAAAGCTTATTTACTGTTTGCTACGTTGTCAAAACTATCACCCCCTTCAAAACTATAATGCGTTCTCGGAGAGTCTTATTTAACCAACCAATGAAATCTTACTCAGCCAGTTAGCACTCTTCGAGTTCGTGTATCGCTTTCCCATGTGCAAGGGAGGTCAAGTGGCAGGGGGTGGGAAATATATTTCTCTTGGTCTATTTGTTTCTGATACAGAACTATTGCTGACAAAAAAGAAAAAAAAAAATACCATTAAGTGAGTTGTCACTCTTCACGGGTTTTATTTACAGCAGATCAGTACGGAACCGATCCCCTCTTGTCTTTGTACTTTCTCTATCGTTCGAAATAGTGCTCTCCTTTTTGTTGTATATATTTTTCTTGTTTTTATGTTTTGGATTCGATGAATGATTTGGTTTGTTCGATTTACGTGTTGGCACGCTTTGATAGCTATCCGTCCTCTCTCTCCTTCTCTTTCCCTCATTGATTATTTTAGTTCAAAAAAGATGAAACATCTAAGTGTCTAGTTATCAGTATTATTTGCATAAGTGATATGTTCTGTTTATCATGAGATTACCTCTACTTTCGGCATCAGAATATGTTGCAGATCAGGCAATCTTACTATGCAACACAACGTTACGTTCAAAATGAAAACTAACAAAATAATACTCTGGTATTAGGTTCATCCCGCATTAAATCTTTTTGGTGAGTCTACCTAAACTGGTACTCAGTGGTTGGTTGGACTATCTATGGGTTGATTTATTTATGCTGATGATTCTTTTGCTAAGTATAAGCTAAATACCAACTTTTATGTTAGATTTGACTTTTTTTTCTTTTTTTTTTTTTTTTTTTTCCCCCGAGCAAGTCAACAAGAATTAATTTTAAATCTTCGGGTGTGTGTGTGCGCGCGATAGCAGTTGTTTTTGTTCCCTAAATGCGAAAGGGGAAAAAAAAAAAAAAAAAAAAAAAAAAGCCATTTTCAAATTAGCCTATATCTTTGAGTAACATCATCTCCGACTGCGTTGGTACCAACGAAAAAAAAAATCTTTCCTAAGATATCCGAATTTGTTATTAGAAAAAAAATAATTAAGAGAATGAATTTCTTTTTACAGTTTTTTTTGCTAATGCAGTGTTAGGTTCTGTTTTTATTTAGAGATATAAATAATCAGCTGTACCCTGCTACGAATTAAGTTTGATTAATTTTTATCCGAAGCTTGACTACCTCAAAATTTCTACACAAGCAAACAAGTATTATTAAGTGTGCGTAGTAGCCCTTAAATTTTTTTTTTATAATTTATTTATTTCTGCAGTTAGAAAAAAAAAAAAAAAAATTGAGGGAAAAAAAAAATTATCAACCAAATCACCAGCCGGTAAAAAAAACGTAAAATACGCAACTGATTTTTTGTTCTGAAAAAAAAAAAAAAAAAAAAAAAGTCTTTTAATGAATGTCAACTAGCTTACGAACCTGAAGCAAGCGAAGGTGATGTACTGCTCATTGAATGTTCTGGATGATATGTAGGATTTTTTTTTTTTTTTTTTGAAATTTTACAATTAATTGTTTGATGTCATTCCGACCTTTTGATTTGACTGTTCAAAGTACTAACGCCGTCTTGGATAATAATTTGTTATGTTTATTTATGTTTTTTTTTTTTTTTCCCCCTCAACTCCTTCTTCTTACCTGTTTTCACGATACAACGATGATAAGACACACGAAAAAAAAAAAAATACTTCAACTACGACAGGCATATCGTTATTATTATCACGTTTTTTTTTTCTTAAAAAAATTTCTTGATAAAATATGACGACATAAGCTAACATTTTTCTTTTGGATACAATACAGATATATATATATTTTTTTCTTTAAATTTATTAAAATATTCGAACTCCCTATGCGATACCTCCTGTTTTCATGGTGACAGTACTTTTTTTTTTTTTTTTTTTTTTAAATTTTTTTTTTGTGCAAAGACCTGCAGTATTCTTCTTTCTTGATACCGAATTATTGTTTCATGTTAATACAATGTAGTATACTTGTATGTGAATGACGCTCAACCTTATTTACTTTGATACTTTATTATTTTTAAAATTAAAAAATTAAAAAATGGAAAAAAAAAAAAAAAAAAAAAAAAACTTATTGGCAATTGTACCCTTCCCAGGGATCACGATTGCTTAAGCAAGTTAAATAGTCATTTGTCAGATAACTAAATAACTTGCAATAGATGACAACACAGGAAAAGAAATATGTTACGCAGATAAGTTAAAAAATATTAATTATATTGTAAGGGTCTCTGACGACATTCGTAGTGTGTTTTGCCAATCATTATTACCTGTAGTCAATTGTGTCATAAATCACTAATTAACTTTTGATACATCGCTCAAACAGTTAATTTCCCCTCCAATTTTTTAGTTTTAAAAAAAAATCCCATTTTTTTTTTTTCTTTTTTCAAGTTGCTTTATATTTAATTTACGAAAAATCAAGTTATCTAACCTATATATCCCTTGGCTTTTTAATTTTATTTATTTTTTTGTTTAATTTTTTTTTAATTTTTTTTTTAAAATTGTTCTTTCCTACTAGTGATCCGGTCAAGGTGTAAGTATAGAGATTACAAGCCTCTGTTATATTATGTGTAGAAACTGACAAAATAGTCCTGTTCTGAGATTAAGCTCAATCAGCTACCATAGTATTGGTACTTCTCTTTGATAATTAATACACGCATTGGTTCGTTGAACTATTTAACTAGTTAACACGAACTAAGTTAAACCCCCCCAAAAAAAAAAAAAAATAATAATCGTCATCAGTTATGAGAAACAATGCATCCTTTTCGAGTAAAATTATTATTATGACCAGCTTTTTTGAATCTATTTTGTGGATATTCTTTTTTTTTTTTTTTTTGTAATTCGTAATATTCATCACAGGAGGGGTGGGTTGTTAAATATGATATACAGCCAACGGATCACATGGTTGGTGTACTCAATATTATTAATAGTGTTGATTGCTGAAGGAGTTCCGACATTCACAACGACGACAACCCCAACTCGACGAATAGCTATTTCATTTATTATTTCAACACCTGATGTTGGATTTGGATTAACTGACGTTATAGTAGTGACTCCTGCGACGGGTACTTGTGCTGCTCCAACTGCAAACACAGCGACTATTGTAAGGGGAACAACAACAACTGCTCAAGTATTGGCAACAATTACCTTTCCAACATCAGGGACGTGGACGGTTTGTTATACAGAAGCTGCTGCTGCTGCTACTTCCATCTCAATCGGAACTGTTCAAGTTGGAGGACCTGTATCATTTACTCCGACAACACATTCACTTACTGATGCAGCTATTAGCATGACTATTTCTGGAGTTAATCTAAATGGAAATGCCAACGGTGATGAAACAAGAGTAGTAATCGGAGGTAGCGCTGACTGCTCTACTGCGTCAGCAGTTGATCTTTGCTGTGCAGCAACTCCAATTAAGTTGAGCCCACAACCTCCTGATGTTGTTTACAACCCGACTATACCCTATGGAGGATTATTCACTTTATGTTATCTATCCCAAGGTACTGGTGTTTCTTTCCCTGTTGGTGATGTTACCGTAAATGGAGCATCAGCGTATAATCCCACAACTGTACCAGTTGGTGCATTCACATTGACTGTTAGTGGTCAAGGGTTATCAAGTGGTCTTAATCAAGACAGGTATGTCGTTTATCTTTTGTTCTTGAGTTAGGTTTTAACAATTAAAAAATACAATAAATACTTAACACAGATTGATGATTGCCACAGGGACATGCGTTCAGGCCAACGCTGTTGTCTTTTCTGACAATCTTGTTGTTGATCCGAATAATGCAGCGAATATTATCTACACGGGTACGATATCGACACCAGGTACATATCGAGTTTGTTACAGAGTAGTAGCATTGTTACCTGCAACAACATACTACACGTTATCACAGACGCTGACTATCTCAGGAGCGACTTCGTACACGAAAACAGCAGCTTCTGGAACTGGTGCTGGTGTTGGGGAGATTGTGATTACATTTACTGGTGTTAATTTAGATTCAACTGCTGTTGGAGACAGTGCTAGATTAGTAAAAGGAACTGATTGTGTTAGTGGAACTGCAGTCTTAACTTCTGGTACACCTGGTGCACCTCAATTTGAACCAACAAACGTTGCGTCCCAAACAACTTTATTATTAAGAGTAACCCTTACTGAAGGAGGTTCTTTTACTCTTTGTTATAAATCATCTCAGGCTGGTGAATATGTTCCGTTGAGTCCTCTGTTTGAAGTAGCTGGCGCTGCTTCATACTTCCCAACAGTTGTTCCGCAAGGTTTTGTTGGAGACTTAACAGTTGATGGAGCACTATTGAATACTAATGACTTGGTATCTATAGTACCAGCTGGTCAAACATGCACTGCTACAACAGCAACACGACTATTATGGTCTCCTCAGACAACCGCTAGAGGATTAGCAACGATTACATCAGCGACAACATTAGCAACTAGTGGTTCTTACAGAGTGTGTTTTACACCTTTCGGTGGTCAGCAATATATGTTAACTGAACCTCTATTGGTTTCGGGTGCTTCATCAATTTCCCCGACAACATTGATTGCTGGAGTGACAGAAGTTATTACTGTCACGGGTACTAATATAGGAACTACTGATTTAATGAAATTAATCCAAAGTGGAGATACCTGTTCTAATGTTATTCCTGGTCATGGAACTGTCGTGAGGTTAGCAAGTGCGGGTCAGTTTAGTGTAATTGTACCTTATGGTGGTTTATTCACGATGTGTTACAGCTTAGGTGGGACTTCAGCATACGCAGCCTCAGCAACAATAATAGTAAGAGGACTACGAAGACTATCCCCATTCACTCCTGTCATTGTAGCTACTGGTGCTAGTGTTACGTTTGAGCTTGAGGGTCAGTCTCTGAGTGCTTTTGACACTTTAAAGTTTGTCGCGAATACAGCTACTGGTTGTGCTGGTGCATCTGTCGTGCCTGTACCACCTCTTAGGTCGTTGTCTGCAAACTTAGTAACTCTTACGAATAATATTCTTTTTAGTTCTGGTGGTGAATTTCTAACATGTTACACTGTAGCAGGTGGGCCGTCTCTCGGACAGAATCCCCTTCTCACTGTAAAGGGACCCGTCTCATACACTCCAACGACTGTAAACTTTGGGATCCCAGCGACTATCACATTCACTGGTATGGTTCTTAGTGACAGAGATGAACTAAAATTAGTCACACTCGGTAACGGTTGTACAGACCCAACAGTCACTGCACAAGATTTTACTACTGCTGGTTCGATTACGTGGACTCCAGCAGTTGGAGGACAGTTTTCTGTTTGTTACAAACAGTTTGAAGGAGATTACGTGTCCCTTCCTGATCCTTTATTTATCGCAGGTCCAACAACTGTTACACCTGTACTTATAAATGTGAATGTAAATTCTGTTTTCACAATTACAGGATGGGGTCTGACTACCTTACAGGATAGACTAAAGCTTGTTACTCTAGCGGCTGGTTGTGCTGGAGCTGCTTCGTTTACAAGTGAGCAGGTCCTCTCTGCTACAAATACGATTACAGTTAATGCTACTGATGTTGGTAGTTACTTGTTGTGTTATCAGTTGCAAAATGCGACCGCTTTTGCGCAAGTGCAGCAAATAAGTGTTCAGGGAATCAGGACGTATACTCCATCGAGTTTAGAAGTAAGTTACAATGCAAGTTTAACGTTTTCTGGAATGGGTCTAGACCCCCTCGTTAACAGAGTCGCAATTCAGATTAGTGGAGACTGCACAACTCTAACTGCACCTGTAGCAACCCAGGCATCGAACTTAGTCGGTTCTAATACAACACTTATATATAGCAATGAGTTCCTTGTTGGTGGTACTAACATTGCTGTTTGTTTTTGGATCAATAATGCTTGGATTAGATTGCTACCTTTATTAACTGTAGTTGGACCAGCAACACGAACAAGATTAGCAGCGAATACGCCTCTTGTTGCAGGTGCGAGAATAGAATTTTCAATTCAGGGTCAAGGTTTGCAGGCGAATTTTGACCGAATTCGATGGGTGAAAGCACCGTTTGCGGCAGTTCAAAATGCCAATACCTGTTCTTTCCCAGCTATTGCAGATCAGCAGGTGTTGGCGGATACCCCAAACGTTAAAACTCCTGTAGTTCAGTTGCCTGGGGGGACGTACTTGATGTGTTATTCGGTCGGACCCACAGGAGTGTTCATACCTGTAGGAACTCCTCTCAACAGTGCAGGGACTGGTGTGACTGGACAGGTATTACTTCAAGGTCCAAGTGGATACTGGGTTCTTACGCCATCTACAGGTAATCCGACAATTGGTCAGGAGGTTCAGTTGAATTTTGATAACACTGCCAGTACCACAGCGAGCATTCGTTTATGCAATGCTGGAGACTCAACTCAATTCATTCCTTTGGATTCGTTAACTACTACTGTTTCTGGAGATACGTACACAGATATTGCTGGATCTTCAAATATTGTTTATACGAATGTTTTTATTCCTCTTCGTGGGGGTACACCAAACGTTTGCATATTAATGGATGGCGGATCTTACTATCCCCTACCTCAAACAACTCAAGGAGCTGTTTATGACCCTACAACAGCTATTGCTGCCGCTGGTGTTCTAAGTATTGACGGTCCAAGTTCATTCGGACCTCCGAATGGTATAAATACCTGGGTATTAGAAAGTGGTATTCGACAGTATGACTTTGTCATTGCTGGTGTGAACCTATCATCGTCTATTAATTCATACAGATGGGTACCAAGAGCTGCGGGTTGCACTAGTTCTCTTTGGACGAAGAAAGGAACAGCAAACCGAAACAGCCTCTCAACGGAAACTCTGGTATCTCCGACTCAGTTCAGAACTATATTCCACATAGCTGGTGAATTCACTCTTTGCTTTACGTATGCACAAGATAATGATGTCGTTAGTGAGTTGGGATTTCGTTCTGTTACTACTACTGGTTATTGGACTGAGAGTGATGTAATAATTCCATTCGGACTCACCACAGCGACAGTTGAAGTCCCAGTTAACAATACACCTCTTGCGAATGTTTACTTTTGGTTTAGAGGAGGAGCGTTAAACAACATCGGAACTGAAATATGTCCAGCTTTAGTAGCGTCGGATCCATTTTCGAGAACAGGAAACTTGTTGGGAGTATCTTCAGTAGCAGCTTCTTACAATGCATCACATTTGCCGTCGGGGTACTATTCAATTTGTTATCCAACAGCATTGTTAGGAAGTGTTGCATTACCATATCAAGTATTAGTCAGAGGACCAGTATCGTTCTCACCATCAAGTGCTATATCACCTGGTGCTTTTGATATAACTTTTACTGGAATTAATATAACTGACTTTGATATTGTTAGGATTGTTCCTCCAGGTCAAGACTGTACCATCGCTGCTTCTGTTGCAGTTGAACGCAGACCAACAAATGGAGTTATTCGAACACAAAATTTTGCAACACCAGCATGGTTTGCTGTTTGTTATCAGGTTAATTTTCCTGGTGAAGCAAGCAGTCCATTTACTGTTCTACCGACTGCTTTTACTGTGACTGGTGATGTGTCAGAAATCAGAGTTGGAGTGTCGTTTCCTCTACCAACAACGATTCAATCGATGACACCTTTTCTAATAACTGCCAGGCTAAGTGATGGGACTGGTGCAGTAGTATCAGAAAGTGGAGGTACTATGACATTATCAACTAACGACTCTCCTGGTATTCCAATTCCAGTAAATGGTGGATTATCAAGAACCGTTCAAAATGGAATTGTGAACTTCACTGCTTCTCTTGGAACAGCAGGTGCTCACAGACTTCTTCTAACCTACACACGCGGGTCAACATCATTAACAGTTCTCAGTAACACAATCACAGTGCTTACTGGTCCTGCTTCAGGGATTGCAATGACCATATCGAATACGGTAATTACTGCAGGTGTGTTTTGTTTTTCATTATGAAGGTTGTTAACAAAAAATAAAAAAAAATATAATAACAAAATAACAAACAGGAGCTGCATTCACTGCAAATTATCAAATAGTTGACGCTGGATTTAATGCGTTGTCAGTTGCTGGTTCCTCAGTTCAGATTAGCGTGTCGCCAACTAATACATTAGCACAAGCTGGTACATTGTCCGGTACCACTACTGGTGTTACAGATGCTAATGGAGCAGGTGTGTTATGTTTTAATTAACAGTTGGTAGACTCACTTGAAAACTATACAAAATAAATCGAATAACAGGTACCTTTACAAACTTAATAATTGATAGAAGTGGTAGCTACCGACTTCAATTACAAGCAACTAATGGTACAGCTGCCGCAAGCACTTCAACTCTCAGAGCAAGAGACATAGACATTACAGTTGCGAGTGGTGCTGGTACTTCTTTAGTTCTTACACTGCAATGGCCTGTTGGTCACTCTGTAACTGCCGGTATGTTTATCTTCAGTTTTGGAAATCGAAACTCAAAATATAAAACTATTTTATTAAAATCACAAACTAGGAACTCCCCTAACAGTTGCAGCTCAGGCTCGGGACTCTGGCGGTAATGTACTTTTCGTAGGCACCCCAACACCGTTTTTCGTTAGAATCCACACGGCTCCTGCACCACCTGCAGGTGGTGTTCTTTATATGGGAAATGCTGCAGATTGTATCAGTTCTGCTTGTACAGTAATGACAGGAGGAGTTCAAACAAATTTAGGGACTGCCACGTTTAACAACCTTTGGTTGGGACAGGTTTGCATTTAGTTTTTTAGTTTTTTTTTTTTTAAAACGAGATCTGTTATAACCTTAACAACAACAGGCTGGAACATACGCTCTCGAAGTGTCTGCTCCACTTCTCACGGCAATCACAAACACGTTGACTGTGACGGTGGGTCCAGCAAACCATCTTTTAATTTTGGAAAATTCTTTGCAAGTAAACGCGAATCAATTGTTTGCAATCAGCGCTGCAGTTCGAGACTTGGGAGGTAACATTATAACAACACAAACTAATGTGGCAGTGACGTGTGCATCGGTAACTACACCAACAGCTCTTACTGGAGTGTTGCAGCAATTAACATCATCGGGTGTTGCAATCTTTACGGATCTCACTTACACATCAGCTGGAACATTTATTATTCGATGTACTCACTCTACGTTGAGTTATACTGCTGACAGCCAACCTATTTATGTTGGATCGAGTGCTAATTTGGTAGGTACGTATCAACAGTATGTAGCTCTGCATTTAAATGTTGCTCCGTCTGCGTTTGATGCTGCTAGGGCACAAACAGACGCTGCGGGGGTTGCAGGAGTTCAAGCTCAAAATGTTAGAGTCGTATCATCAGCAGCATCTGGTAATGGAACGGTCGCTTATTTTCAGCTTACGGGTGTGCAGGACCCTTCAACTACTACCACAGCATTTTATAATAGGGTTGCTACTGATACTGCTGTGCAATCTTCATTTCAAGGAGGTTCGTTTGTTGCTGTTCCTCAGATTCTGAATGCTGTACCTGCAGTAACGACTGCTCCTGCTGCCACTTCCAGTGGAAGTGGTCTGTCAAATACTGAAATAGCTCTGATAGTGATCGGTACACTTATTGGAGTTATTATATTGGTTGCGTTGTTGGTATGGTTTTTATTTATTTTTTTATTTTTTTGATGCTTTTATTGTTCTCCAACCATATAGATATAATAAATAACCAAACCCACAGTATTACTTTTGCAGAGACAAACCTGAACAAGAAGAACCGCAGCCAAAAGATATGCAACCGACATGGGATCCTCCTCAGCAGTCATATCCAACAGCAGGAAATCCAGAATGGGCGAATAGCAAGGCAGTTCAAGATAATCCGCTAAATCAATTTCCAGTTGCTGCGGCTCCGACTGTGATAAAAACACCACTTGATGGGTTCGGAGGTTCTCAGGTTGCAGGGAAGTCCATTCAAACTCCAGGAATGGGTGATGGTCAGGCAATAACAGTTCAAGACACTGGTTCACCTCCAAAGGTTGAGAATTATAATGTTAACGACATTGATAATTTATATAATCAGAGTAGTAACGGAATGGGTAATAATTATTTAAACCAAGATCGAATGAATGATGTTGCGATTGTTGAGGATTTTCAGACACCCAATGAACCGTACTACAGCAACGCTCCGAATGGTTACTTCTCACCAGCGTCGAATAGAATTTAGTGGAGGCTATGTTTTGTGTGAGGGACATTATCTGTTTTTTTTTTTTTTTTTTGCACCGACGAAGTCGGAGAAGAAACTATTCGGATTAAGAGCCGTTATTTATTATGTCATGTTATCTATTTCCCTGTGCGCCAGTAAAACTAGCTGCGATCAACAAAATATAAGGCTGCTTATCTGAATGGTTTTTTTTTTTTTTTTTTTTTTGGTCCTCTTTTTTTTTTTAAGTATAATATTGTTCTACCACATACTACTTTTTTTTTTAAATTTATCGTTAAAAAATAGAATTCGGGATTGCTTGTTATTTTTAAAAAAAAAAAAAAAAAAATTAGATTTATTCATTCACAATCGTGTTTTCTTTTTACACACCTATCTGCTCTCTTATGCAGTCGTAGTAGTAGTATTTTCTTCTTCTCTTTTTTGCATCTGATGTTTGTTAGCTCATTGATTCACAAGCATAACTAAATACTAAGTAGTTAGTTACCCAGGGAGTCAAACGTGAATTCTTTATTTTGAATTTTAGTATTACTGTGTTAGTTCAATTGTCAAAAAGAAACCGAAGCAATTTTTTTTTTCCGATTACATTCGGGAGATTTCTGGAATCGCCAAGTCAGTTTAGTTTTTCCTTCGTAGATTTTTGTAAGCTTTGGAGGAGAACGAAAAAAAAAAAAAAAAAAAAAAAATAAGAAAATTTAGTATTTTCTTTCTGTTATTTTGACTGTGTCATAAACTTACAATTTTTAGTAAAAATTCGTATCGTAGATTTTGGAAAAACAAAAAAATTTTTTTTTTTTGAAACAGTAATTATTTAAAACACCATTCTATTACAAACCAGTGACCCGACCAACATGTCCTCCGTGAAGTCGTCAGAACTATCCGAACCCCCACTGGGAACTCGTGAAGAAGATGCAGATCAGTCGGAAAGACCATCAGACAGTGATTGTGTTCAACAGAGATTAAGAGCATGGCAACCAACTTACGGAAGTATCGGTTCAATAATGTGTTTTGTGATAGTTGCTGCTGGATTCATACCGACTGGAGCAATGATGCTCGTAGCACACAGAGAAGACTTAGTTAGTGTTGATGTCAGATATGATAATTTAGAAGAAATAAAAGAGTGTCCCTGGGTTAGAACCGACGCATCCTTCAACAGATGCTACGAACGCTGCACTGAAGACAAACGTTTGGTAAATGCTGAGTGTAGTCAACAGAAGAAATGTGGACAGATTGCTAATTTAGGTCCCAATTGTCCCAGAGATCTTTCTAACTTACAATATCACGAGTATGCTAACGTTGAGGGATGTGATCCTCACTGCAACACGTCTGTAACGTTTACTGTAACAGAGACTCTTAAAGCACCTGTTTACTTTTATTATAAATTAGAAAACTTCTATCAGAATCACCGAAACTTTGTTGAGTCGAGATCACAGAATCAACTTGCGGGTTACTCGACCTACCAATCAGAGTTTTGTAACCCACTTCACAGAGTAGGTGACAAGTCTGAGAGAGATTATTGTCAACGGCAGACCGATGGAGAAGTTAATGAGTGCGAGAACCTTCCATTTCGTTACTGTCCTTTGGGTGACAGCAGATGTAATATGCAATCACCTGCAGTTAAAAAACTCGGTGACTTAAGGTATGCCCCCTGTGGATTGTCAGCCTGGGCAATGTTCAATGATTCCCTAACATTAAGAAACGGTAACGGTGCTGTGATATGCGACGGAGACGCATTCGAAGCAAACGGCACCGTTAAAAGCGGTCGCAATGCCGGAAACTGTGTGAAAAATGGTATTGCTTGGTCAGCTGATAAAGGAAAAAACTACGACACACCTCACAACAATGAGAGGTTCTTTACAGGTTTGTATTAACAATACTATTATCGTAATGCTATCATAAATATATAAATAATCAAAACAGGTAACGGTTTGGAAAAAGAATTCAAATTCTGTGAAAGTGTCAACTGGGAGCTAGCAAGAGGATGTACTCTTGATCCAACTGAACACTCAAGAATAGTCATGCCTCACCTTCGTCATGGTTGGTATGCCTTTGAACCATATCATAAAATACCACTTCAAACTGATGAGGATTTCATAGTTTGGAATAAGATTGCAATACTTCCAACATTTCATAAATTGTATCGAGTAATTAATGTTGATATCCCTCCAGGATTGTATTCTGTTGATATTAAACATAGATTCGACGTCCACCATTTTGGAGGAAGAAAGTCATTCGTCCTAGCTACAACCACATGGACTGGTGGAACAGCTTATTTCTTAGCAATCTTATACATGACTTTGGGATCCATTTCGTTCGTATTTGCTGTCGTTTTCATGGTTCATCATGCAATGACTGTCCACAAGAGAGCGAACGTATTGGAGTTGTGGGTTGACGAGGCTCAAAAACGATCCTGGAAATTCGTTGCTCGGTCTGATATTCGTGCAACCGGACTTGTCTCATCAGTCGACGAGGCAGGATCTAGAAGATTCAGTACTGACAAGTAGAGAATCTCTCGATTATTTTTTATTATTAGTTCATTCAGGTTCTGGTTTTGTCATATATATAAAAAAAAAAAAAAAAAAAAAAACGCCTCTCCCAGTAGATTTCGCTTTAGTCAGGTTATTTTTAGGCTTTGAATGTTGCTTCTTAAGCCTAATGTGTATGGTAAGTAATGAAGCTGTCTTCCAAAGGCGTGTTGTTAGTTTTGTTTCATGCTGATTCTGACTGTTTCCAATAATGTGGTTCAGGTGTTGGTCTGATATCACAATGGCTATCTTCCTACCACTTCCGTGACGGATGTGCACACCAACAATAATAGATTTTATGTAACACCGTTAATGTTCTGGTGAGACAGCTGAGTGCCTGTCAAAAGTGAACTTCAGGAGTTCGGTAGCATTCCTTTGAGGTGACCTTTTCTACTAAAATCGATAAAGAGCAAAGCAACCGAGTCGTCTAACACGATTCCCTTGAAAGGAGGGAATTGTGTTGTTGTAGTAACACCTTATTATGTCCCAGCTTTTATGTGCATTTTCCCCAACTTTATAACTGATCGATGTATCGGACAATCTGTTTCTGTTTTGAATGAATGGTCGCATTTTGAGTTTAAAATTATTATTTTTTCCTCTTTTTTTATTAAACAGTCGTCTCAACAAATGTGATTTCTTACTGATCCTGAAGTCTGTTTACTTTGTTCGTATCTGCGTATTAACCATCACCCCCACCCAGACGATGCTGTCGGATGCACGCAGTTGGTCAACACCGAAGTTAATTTTTGTAGTCGTTGCGTTGGTGGGTGCGACAGCCTCATTCTGGACTCTCGGAAATGTATTGGGTGCCGGATATGCGAGAGAGTATTCTGAGTTCAGGCCAGCGGCGAGACCACAGCTGACACCCACCACGGCAGCAACCACTACACAAAATTATTTTGATACTGTTGTTTTTGTAAACAATACACCAAGAGTTACACAGCCACCCACTGAGGGTAAAATTGACGAAAAACTTGAGAGCGATAGACCATTGCCGCCGACCATCGACGGTCTTGAAAAACTTGTTCTTAGCCCACCTATGCACCAGAAGGGATGCCCATCACGTGAAAATTTTGAAATCCCTGAAAATGGTGAAAAAATGTGTCCGATACCGGGCTTAAATAATTTACTGTATACCCAAGTCAACAGATATTACTGCGCAGTTAGAGATAAGAGAAAATTAAAATTAAGAGATAGAGTCTGTATGAAATACAGCAAAGAATGGTTTCGATATTCGGAAATACTCTTTATAAACCAATCCAAACGCAACGCTGTTACTACATGTTTTGCTAAGGAGGCTCCAAATCCAGAGATGTACCTTAAGAATTGTGAGTGGAGACACCATGCAAAGTTCTACGGAACTCCACAATATTGGGAAACCAGAAGTCACATTTCATTTAATGCTGGATACTATCGCTTTGCTGATCATTGGATTTCAACGGTTATTGGAAAAAATAAAAACTACCTGTCGCTTCATGTCCGTAGAGGTGATTACGAGACACACTGCATTAAATTAAAAAAGAAAAGAGAACCAGCATGGTTGTCATATTCATGGAAGAAACAAAATGATATTTATGGTGAGCCTTATGATGCGAGTTGTTTTCCTTCAACCGATCAAATTATAGCTGGAATTCAAAAAGTAATATCGAGCAGTGTTGTAAGGATTGATGCTGTGTTTGTTTCAACTAATGATCACGAACTCGTATCAAACATCTCTCGAAATGGAAATATTAAAATACCAGTTGTTAGAATGACGTTCAACCCAACTCAACAAAAACAACTCTCTCTAAGAGATGTTGATGTCGCTATAATTGACATGATCCTCATATCTCAGGGTAGTTCTTGGATTCTAAATAAATTTTCAAGTTTTAGTGCCACAGCATACGAGATGGCGATGGTCACAGGTAGAATCACCGGAAGTAATAATTGGTGGTGGTGAGACCATACCTCACTAACCTAACTTGTTGAAGCAATTCCATGTAACCGAAAAAAAAAAAAAAAAAAAAAAGTTAACTTTTTTTAAAAATTGTTTTCTGTCAATTCCGATTTTTATCATCCAATCATTTGAATCAAGCAGACAAGGATACAAGAAAAAAAATATGGCCTCGAATGAGATTCGCTTCTACTCAACAAGAGAGATGTACGGAGGTTTTTCGAATTTTTCAAAGCACATTGTTGACCTTGATGGTCACACCTGGAGGACATCTGAACATTACTTTCAAGCGATGAAATTCGAAGGTCATCCTGATTACACTGACATCTTAAATGCGAGGGATGCGAGAACGGCAGCCGACATGGGAAGAGACAGAACCAGACCATTTAGAAGTGACTGGGACACTGTCAAAGATGACATAATGAGAAATATTCTGAAAGCTAAATTCACTCAACACGAAGACCTCAAAGAGCTACTTCTATCAACTGGTGATGCGACAATCATAGAAGACACGAAGAATGATAATTATTGGGGAAACGGAGGTGATGACTCTGGTAAAAACATGCTTGGAAAACTCCTCATGGAACTTCGTACTGAGCTTCGTGAATCCAAAAAAACCGTCGCAACGTAGTTTATTTACAACTTTCTTATTTTTCCCATCCTCCTCCTCTCTCCTTTTCTTTATTTATTTGGATCGATATAGTACATTGAGTTAGTCTATTGTAGGATGCTTGTGTTGGTGTTAACATCTATTAGTGCGAATCTAAACAATGCTTTTTGCTCGGTGACAATTTCTAACCCTCAGTTTCGAGCCGTTTTGTGAGTTGATTATTCTTTTTTAAAGTTAGTAGGTTTGTTTGTGTGTTGTCATTTTTTTTCATTAAACTTTTACAGATTAAAATGGAAAATGAAAGATTTTGGGTATTTGGAAAATTTCTTTTTTTTTTTTGTTGTTTGTTTTTTTGGTTAAGAAAACAATAAGATAAAGATTTTATAAAATTATTCTCAACAGGGTCATCAAAAGAAGTTTCCCAACCCCCCGCCCTTCCCCCCTCCCCAACCCTAATAAACCATCACAAGGCCCAACTCCGGCAAGTAGTAAACAACACTTCGGAATAAACTATATCCTTCGGTTAATTTGGTTCTGTTTTTGGTGAGGGTCTGTTCCGTTTGAGTAAAACATATAGAAAAGAATAGCAAAGAGAGTTAGTCGTTTAAAAGCTGCACACAGATCCAAAAATCGCTGTACACATAATGCCTGTGCCTCCCCAGCCGCATGGTGGTGCTGGGGGGTATGCTGGAGGTGGTAATAATGGTTCATTGGGAGGTATGAATATGGGTCAGAATCCTGGTCATCAAATGGCCTCGTCGTCATCTCAGCAAGTGTTGACATCACCTCAGCAATCTCAAAATAATAAGCTACCTCATGAGGCTTCCCAGTTACGTGGAACTCAGCTTCAGTGGGGACGTCTCATGGCTAAGGGTGTCGAACTTCGCGTCGACCTTCTTAAAAAATGGACCGAAGACGTGACCCCTCAAATTCCTTGGGTCAGACCTCAACGTCCTGTAGACTACCTTCAGTGGAAACTTACAATTGTCACCGCTACTACTACTCAAGTCGCATACTCCGCCTTCCCTGTTGAACTTCATTCAATAGACAACCCCGTTTACGTAGTCACCAGTAAAGAGGAACGAGGTTTCGATTTAGTTAAAGTTCTCGACTGCAAAGCAACCCCACAACACGAAATTTCTGAACTCGCCAGGATGATTGACCAGTGGCAAGATTGTCCTCCTTGGTCTCTTGTCATTAGAATGGCAAACCCTGATGAGATATCTGCTTACCAAAATGAGCATCAGCGTGCTGAGAAATGGCTCTTCGAACAGATGCAGAGAGCTGTTGACAGCAGGAAGATATTTATAACTGCGGTAGAGTTTAGATTTGATGGTAGAGACCTAGCAATGATTTACGATGCTACTGACGGACTTGGACCAGATGTTAACGAGCTACATAACGCTGAGGACAAGCTGACAGAACTACTGGGTGTGCAAGTAAGAATGAGAAGATCACAGGATGAACCACCACCTTCTGCTGCGGCAGCTGCAGCTTCGATGCCTCGCCACCAGAAGCCCACCTTCTTACCGTCATTTAGAGATCCCTCAACAGGAAACATGATCACTTTTGAATACAGTCAAGTGAACGGACTACGCTATTGGGTTAATGATTGTGAACGCCCTCCTCTACAGTCTATTTCATTAATGGTGAGAGGGAATGGTGTTTCTCTTTGCTTCCTTGAGCAGGACAGAGGAATTACGTTACCTCGTAACAATCACACGAAGATAATTATGGAATTAACAAGATACGCAAACTTGGCTAAGGTGCCACATAATTTACCAGACGTAGGACAGCAGTCTGCATTGCAGGTAATCAGCGGAAAGGTGTCTGCACCACAATCTCCAGTCCAAGGAGGATTGCAGCAGGTGTTCCATCCTCACCAACACCAGCAGCAACAGCAGCCTCAGCAACAGCAACCGCAGCAACAGCAACAGCAGTCAGTTCAGAATGTCAATGCTCCGACACATCCTCATCATCATCACCATCACCAGCAACAACATGTTGTTCATCAGATGAGTGGTCATCAAATCATTCAGCAACCACCTCCAACTCAACCCCCAAAGCAAGTTATAATGCAGTCTGCGCCAAACCCTGCGGCCCTTCCGTTTATTCCTTCAAATCAACAACAAGCTCAACAACCTTCTCGTAGACTCAGCGTCACGAACCCAGGTGGGCCACAGTTGTCATCTGTGGACTCAACTGGAGGAGGTGGAGTTCGTATGACGTCGAGTCCAGTTATCGCATCGGTTCCAAGCAGCGCTGGTCCAGCCAGCATCGCTTCAGCCCCAAGTTTTGACCTCCACGGAAGTGTAGGTAGTGCTCAAGGTATCGAACCTGTCAGTCCAAAACGTCCAACACCCCCACCCGGTCAGCCCTTCCTCGCATCGATTCAAAGCAGCCAAACCGGTCCTCCTTCCGAGTCATCGCAGCCTCCAACACCAACACAAATTGCTTCCCCAACTCATCCTGGAATGACTCCTGGAGCACCTGGAGCTGATAAGATTGCAACACCATGTCATTACTTTCAAACTGGTGGATGTAGTAGAGGTGATAGGTGTCGTTATCGTCACGTATACCCGAGTGAACAACCGACAAATGTTCACATCCCAGAAAAGATGAGGGAAAAGGTAAGAAGAGCGATTTCATTTACCGGAGAGGATCCAAAGATGAAGAAGGTAGACGATGAAATCATTCCAATTGTTGATGAGAAGATCCAACTGGATTTGGGAAGTCACGCTGGTCAAATTGAATGGATGATTATGAACGCCCGTGAGAGTCTCGATTCTTACTTGCAGGCGATAGACGGATTCAAAGCAATCGAAGACGAAGCTCGTACGACAATTATTCACTCAGAGATGTCAGAGTTTGGTCGTTTAGAAACTAGCTTAACTGGACAGATGTCAACATTAAAATCAATGATTGCTAAGTTTCAGTGGGTCAGACTCCAACTTGAAACGGAAGAAAGCGGCGAGCGATTTGGTACCTCTGAAGAAGAGTCCACAGCATTCAATGAGATTGATGCCGAAGTTAAGAAAATAACATCTTGGTACGAGACTCAGCGTAGGAACTTCATCCAGCAAAAGCAGAGCAAGACTCACTTCACTGCTTCTGTGAGCAGGCCTCCTCCACCTCTAATCCCATCGAGTATGGTTCAGGGATTTCATGAAAGTCAGAGTCAATCACAATCATGGCAGGGAGCACCTGGTAGTGGATTTTCAAAGGAAGAGAAAACCAATCAACCAGGATTACTATTTCACAGTAATGACTTAGGCATTATGGATTCTGAAAAGGGAGGAAAGGCAGATGCCTGGGGTGATCACCACACTGGATCCAGAGAGCAGTCGCACAATAACAGCAACAACAACAGCAGCAACAGCAACTCTACTGGACACAATAACCACACTGGATCCAGACATAACAATGACAGGGATCGCCCATCTCGCGTTCTCCCAAAACGGTCTTCAAACACGTCTTCGAACAGCAACAAGGTTTGTTAATAATAATTTATACTTTTGAGAAATATATTTGTATTCATAATTTACTTTCTGATGTTTAATATTTAAACAAAACAGCCACCACCTAAAATTGTGAAGAAAAACCCTGATCGCGAGCGTGAGAGAGAGAGGGAGAGAGCAGTTCCTCCACAGAAGCATAGCTCTACTTCAGCAGCAGCAACCTCTGGAACGTCACATGACAAGCACTCTGAGGGTACAAAAGGCTCGTCAGGTTCTAGTGCGCATGGTAGAAGAGGATACTCTAATTACAATGGTGGTAACCCACCTCCGAGAGATGATCCAACTCACTTTCCGAAATTATCGAGCAACAAGGTTTGTCTCTCTTGATTTTCAGCCCACTCTCTGCCGACAGCCAATTTTTTAGCAGTAAATCAAAATACAATAAATAAAAGCAGCCTCGCCCAGCTGTAGAGAAGGAAACTACCAACACTGAAGGCCAAGAAGGTGATGGTATGCTGGCGTGGAACAACAAGGATAGCAAGAAGAAGACAGCAACCAGTGCAACAACTACAAAGAAGAGAACAGCTAAAAATGCCGAGGCTGCTGCCGAAAAATTAAAGATGGAGAAGGCACTCAAGATGGTAGCTGAAAAGTATCACAAACAGACTGCGGGGATCTGTTAGATATTTGTTATGGTAAGTATTATTTTATTAATCGTCGTGTCGACGTCGTTGTGATAACAAAAAACATAAAACAGCCGTCTCGGTACTAATCATGGATCTTGCAGTGAGCAATCTGAGAAGTTGATGATTGCGTGGCAAGTTAGTGATGGCAGCAACACGCCGTAAATCAGCTTAATGCCAATCGCTCCCCTGTTCCTTTTTCTACTTTTAGTAAGCATCGCGGGAGGAGAAATAAAAGGCATTCCCCAACCACGAATATTCCACCTCCAACAAAAAAAAAAAAAAAAAAAAGACTTATTATTTTTCTTTGTTCTTGTTCTCGTTCTCGCTCTCGCTCTCGTTTTTTATTCTTTCTTTTCTCTCCTTCCTCTTTTTTCACCCCCCAAAATTGTCTGGTTTGTGAAGAGCTGTAGTGACGGAATTATCTTGCAAAGAACGAATACGAACATCACTTAATCAATTAGAGCCTGTTTTGAGTACCTTGCGAGGTTATTACTTGTTCCCGGAAATTGCTGCCTTTGATGAGGAATACGGTGTGAGGAGTGAAGGGGGGGAAGAGGGAAACAGTTTTTTTGTGCACACTAGGCTAAAATATCAAGAAAAATGCAGGATTAAAAAAAAAAAAAAATACCAAAAAAAAAAAAAAAAAAAAAAAAAAAGTTTTCTCGAAAATTCCCCGACCCCCTCCCTTATTAGATTTTTATTTTATTCCCACAAATCTCTCTACTCTTTACCGACACCTTTCTTATTCTATACTTTGTGGTTTTACTTTGTTTGGGCGGTGGTGCAACTTTTAAGTTATCGCGACCACTTAAGAGAAGATACTAGGGTTAATTTTTTTTCTTTAAGAAATTTCCAATATTATGAAAGAAAGGAAACAAAAAAAAAAAAAAAAAAAAAATCAATATAGCATACGTGTGGGGAGAAAAATTCTCGAAAGTTCTTTTCCCGTCCTTCGGAAAGAGAAAAAAAATAATAATAATAAGAATCCAACATATACCATAAAAGCGAGGAAAAAAAAAAAGGAAGTTTAAAAAAACTTGAGCAAGCGAAGCAATTATTCGCTTTTTCTATCTGTTATGTTCTCAATCCCCATCCAGTTCACCCGAGGTGATGTTAAGCTCAACAAAGTGAGCATCTTGTTAGTCGGTTTTAAGGGTTAATATGAAAACTGAGTGGGGTTTCTGTGTGTGTGTTCAACTTTTTTTTTTAGCCTCCCCTGATTAAAGCATTTACATTGCTTTTTATTAACTTGATGCTCTTAGCCAACTATACAGAGAAAGCCTTCTCCTGTATTCGTTGTTAAGAAACATTGGAGTGATACATCAGTGGCATTGAGTATTCGACATTAAAAGTAGTATGATGAATCGTAGCGAGAGAGGATTCTTACCCGATCCCTCCTCACCTTCCCCGAGGATTTAATACTTGTTTCCGTTCCCTTCCCCACCATCAGGTCAGTTTGAAAAAAAAAAATATATATATATATTAAAATTTAAGAAGAAAAAAAACAAAAAAATGAAGTAAAGTGTTCTTTCCCCGTCTTCCCCCTTCCACGTACTAGTTGATATCAATAATTTAAAAAAAAAAAAAAAATTATAAAAAAAAAAAAAAAGGTTTAATAATTATAAGAACGAAGATTTATGAAAGCAAAATAATTTAATAAAAATATAATGTTCGTGGCAAGTGAAGGAAAAAAAAAAAGAGGGTAGAGACAGCAAAAAGAACGGAGCACAGCAATATCAGGCTAAGGAAAAAGAACGGGGAAAAAAAAAAAACAAAAAAAAACATTCATTGAAAAGCTTCACACTGTTCCTAGTTTTCCATTTTTTTTCGATTTTGGGTGTTTCTTTTAGTTAAACAATAATTTAATAATAAAAAAAAAAAATAAAAAAAACTGCAACAAAAAAAAATAAAATAAAATAAGGAATTTTTCTCTGTATATATCACGTTTTCCTAAAAAAAAAAAAACAACGCACACTTACCTCCCACTCCCTTTTCGACTTTACGTCTTTTTGTGGTCAGAATAGCAAAGGTGAGTTGTGGCAACGAGCCAGTCGTTGAGGGGAGATTGTTAGTCTCACAGCTAATAAAGGAATACAAATAAATAAATTAAAAAAAAAAAAAAAATAATGCTAAATTGAACTGTACTTTAATTTCACTATCTATCTATGATGTCGCAGCCCAACTCTCCCTGTAAAACAAGACAGCAAGACTTAAACTCTTGTTGTGTCCACGTGAGTTCTGACAGTAGGGCTTTTTTATATTCCGTTCACGGTTATTTTTTTATTTTATTTTATTTTAGATTAAGTCATTTATTTTTGCTGTCGAGGCAAACATTCTGTTGTTTTTGTTTGTAGATAGTGAGAGAGTTACCACACTAACTCTAGCGCTCTGCCTCGCATTCCCCTTCCCCTTTGATAATATTTGGTATTTTATATGTTGGATTTTTTGGTTGGGTTCTGGGCCAAGGAAATTAAGCTTTTTACGACTAAGTCTAATCTTGCAATGCCCAACCAGTAGTGATAAAAAAAAAAATAATTAAAAAAAAAAAAAAAAAACATAATAATAATTTTCTAAAAGTTTTTAAATTTTAAAAAAAAAATAAAAATAAATAAAAAAAAGTGAGATATATTACACAACAGAATGCAGAGAGAGAGAGAAAAAAAAAAAAAGCATTTTTTTTTTATTTTTATTTATTGCTTGGAGAAGGTTCTGAAGAAAGCGAGCTAATGGTGCATTCCTTTTATCAAGCAATAGTACTATCAAGCAGCAATGCTTTATGCAGCGCAGAATCACACACACCTCCCCCTTTTTTTATTTTATTTTTATTATTATTTTTGGTTTTCGTCAATTTATTTTATTCTTTTTTTCCTTATTGGTTCAGTACGTACTAGCTTGCTTTTGTTCTTTTTCGCCCTAATATTTCCCCGTGTCTGGTAACCGTTTAAATCAGGTGTTTGTAAAAGCAGAGGGGGAAAAAAAAAGAGAGAGAGAGAAGAGATTTTCTTAAAAACTTATTTTTAAAAAAAAAAAAAAAAATCGACTTACACACTTGAGGTTGCTATGATTCAGGATATTTTTTATACCTACCCTCTCCCTTTCTGAAGTACCCTAAGAACATAAGATAATCAAAATAATCAAGAAGTCCCCCCCCCTGCCCGAGAAAGAAACGAATAATTAGAGCTGGCGAGCTTGAGCTGAAGGGCAATCCACCTCCCACATTCGTTTCTAGTTTTGAAAAAATAAAAATTAACTCTTCCCCAAAGAAAAAAAACGAAAAAAAAAAAAAAAAACTACTAATGTCCCTTTCTTTTGAGCAAGAGAAATTAGTATCCCAACCCCCCTGAGGAGATGACGGTTTTTGAGCAGAAAAAAAAAAACAGGAAAGAAAAAAAAAAAAAAAAAATCAACTCTGGTTCTATTTAAAATAAATATTCCCGATCACCTGATTGTCATGTCACGGTGTGATAAGGTAAATGTTAGTGAAATAACGATGAGAGAGAAAACTTGAACATAGATAATTTCCTCACCCATTTCCAAGACCACCAGCGAGAATTTTAAAAGGAAAAAAAAATTATTATTTTTATTTTTATTTTAATATTATTATTATTTTTTTTTTTGCAACACCCCTCGCTCCCCTTCCGTCCCATTATTATTTGCTAATTATCATTGTTTTCTATTTTTTTTTTTTTTCCATTCCTTTGTTTGTTGTTTTTTTTTTTTCTTTTTATTTATATTTACAAAAAAATCGTGATCAGTGACGTGATTCGAACGATGAAAAACACACCTCATGTCACGATAGTGAGGTATAAGATTGCACAGCAAATATTTTTGCAGGTAATCCGCGAAGCAGTTATCAAAGTAGCAATACAAAGCGAGAAGTGGAAGGTGAAAAATCAGGTTGTATTTCCCTTCGTTGTGCGTTTTTTTCCCCCCTCTTTTTTTTATTTTTTGCTTTATTTCAGTTTTTTTTTTTTTAAAGTTGAAAGTAAGAATCACACATCAGCTCACACAGGTGGCATACGAATTACTGTTGTTCTTCGCATTTTTTCTTTCTTAGAAAAATTTCCCAACCTTTTTTCCCCAATGACTTGGGCAGTTAGGTGTTGTGTGTATATCAAGGATCAATTGTACAGCTGAGCAAGGCAATTGTGATCCCTTTTCCCCCCGTTATATTTAATTGAGATATGTTTGAGGAACAAAACAAAACAAGACAAAAAAAATTTAAAAAAAAAAAAAAAAAAAACTTTAAAAAAAATCAGTAGTTCTCGCTGGTTTGGTCGTGAAAGAAATAAATATGGCTTCAGTGGGTCCCCTCCCCTTATGATTTTCTTCAAGATTAATTATTCCCTTTTTTTTATGCTTTTTGGTTTCCCTTTTTTTTATATTCTACTCTGATTTTCATTTTTTATTTTTTTTCATTGAACTCATCCCCCTCCCGGTCACAAATCGCTGGCAGTCTTGTTGAGAAGGGTTGTTCGTGTTCGCACGTGCTGCACACCTTTGCGTTAATATGCAAAGAAACGACTCACACTCACCCTGCTCTCTACTTGTCATACCCCTCCCCTACGCTCATGAACCGTTATTGGTGATCTCGTTTCTCTGATATATTTTAATAAGTATGTTAACTGTTTATTAGTCTTTCTTACTACAGGTTTTAAATGAAGATGTGAAATCATCTTAATGTCACAAACCAATACTTTAACGAAAATTATATTTCTTTCATCAGGTGGTCGATATGTCGGCGCAACATGGGTTGGATGACTCGTTCGGAGATGTGTCGGAGACGAACTACCGAATTACGTCACCATACAGACAAAATCCAAAACCATCTTACCCTGATTTGGAACAAGAGTACAATAGGTTGCGTAGGATAAATTTTGACTTGAAATTAAGATTGCTCACTCTCGAAGAGCAACTGCAGTCCCTGGGACTTGGAGAAGAAATACCTGGAATGGTTATGGAAGTCACAGGGCTACGATCAAATTTGAAAAGTTTGCAAGCAGAAAACCGAAACCTTCGAGACTTAAAAGATCAGCAGGAATTAACAATACTTCGTTCTAAGACTGCAGCAGACTCACTTCGTGCTGATGTTAGTTCATTAGAAGCGGTTCTGGCTACTAAAGATAATGAAATAGCAAACATTCGAAAAGCGAATACTGACCTTCAAGCAACTCTAATATCAAAATCACCAGAAGGTCATAACCAAGCTCTCCAAGACAGCATAAAAAGCCTTGAGTCTGAATTATCAAATACGATCACTACACACAAACAACACTTAACGACATGTAAGTATGACAAAGAACTTTTGGAAAGGGAACTTCGTGAAGTAAAAGAAAGATATCAGCAGTCTAAATTAATCACATTTGATCGCAAGGACACTGACGTTGTTGATCTACAAGAGAAGTTGAGCGAAGCTTTAAAAGAAATACAACAGCTAGAGATGACACACTCATCTGATTATTTGTTGTCAACTCCGAAGTCTAACTCAGTTTTGGATGAGACCCCACCTGCTGCAAAGCAAATTATTACCCAACAGCGTGATGAAATTACTGAACTACACGCCACACTCATTTCATTTGAGAGAGAGTTCACAGCGAAGGAAAAAAGTTTAAAAAGAGACCATAAAATAGCGTCTAATAATCTAAAGTCTGACATATTTAAACTCAACGAAGAGCTCGTGTTGGTTAATAACAAGAATGACAGAAGTGTAGAACTACTAAGTGAATACCAATTAATATTTGAAGCAAACCAAAGAGCCATAGAATCAGGTGAGCAAGAGATAGGAAGTTTACAGAGGGATTTCATAGAATTGGAAGAACGTTACCAAGAGGCTGTTCAACAACGGAGTTCAATCGCAAATGATGAAATACAAGAAGTTGAGCAAAAAGCGGAATCGTTAGCGGCTAGCTGTAAATCTGTATCTCTGTCTAGGGCACCAAGCAGTAAGAGATCAGAGCAAGTTGTGTTTTTAGATACTGTTGATCCTTTTGAGAACTCACAGCTACTTGAAGAAAGCACGCATTCTCAAAACAACCCAAATGATAAAACTGTTGAAAGTGATTTCGATGGTGACAGAAGAAAGACAATACCAGTATTTCAATTTCCTCCAAATGGACAAGGATTATCACCAAACGCTACCTTAATGGAAAGAAGACGATCTACAAGGTCTCCTGAAGGAACTCGTCTTCTTAAGTTAGATGCATCATTACTAAGGTCACCAATGTCTGATAGTCGACATCAAACACCAACAGGAAGTCAGAGATCTCCATTACATGCCTTAGACCTCGACAGGTCTATTAGTATGGCGTCTGTGAAATCATCGAAAAAAGGATCTCCTTTGCGATCTCCTTTACGAGGAATAGATTTTGGAACGTCTCCGATGAGTCGGCCGCTAAGTCGACAAAGCAGCGCACGGACACCGAAGGGGATCACAATGGCAACTTCTCCAATGGCATTGTCGGATATAAACGATCGATTATCGAGATCGTTGTCTCAGAGATCACTGCGTTCGCAGCAGAATTCGCCGTCAGCGCGGAGTAATAGAGACTTTGTTACAGCTGGTACTTCCCCTTTAAGATATCAACATCTTGATGCAACTACATCACCACTGCGATCATCGGGTCATGATATGTGTACGTCGCCTATGAAACCTTTAACGGGTCATGATATGTGCACGTCACCCATGAAACCTTCTTCACCATCACATTCACAACCTCGTACTCCTAGAAAAACTGTTTCAGCATCAGCGATGTCTTCACCAGCTATTTCTGAGTTTCGTTGTGATACTCCTTCTAATCGTCGAACTCTGACACCCCTTCCTGGGTCACAGTCACCATCAGTTAGCCAGCCAGTTCGAACTCTATCGCCACTTAATAGATCGGCATTTTATGGACAAGAACCACCCTCACCACGAGAAGCCAAGAAGACCTTATCACCATTGATGAGAGCTAATTCTGGTCGGGATCATTCATTCACGAATAGGACATTGTCACCACTCACCAGAACTCAATCTGCACACAGAACGTTGTCACCAATGCACAGACCTGTAAGTCCCAAAGCTGTTAACAGAACATTGACGCCGAGGCATCAAGCAAGTGAGATGGAACCGGTACCAAGAACATTATCTCAGAGGGGGTTAGGAAGTCCTAAAGCAAGTAATATGAGTATGGGAATTACCCGATGTGAGAGCACCACGTCCATGAGGTCACAGCGAACCCCAGTTACACCTAGGGAAAGAAAGGAGAGGGACCAGGAGATAATATTTGGCCTTCAGCAAGTTATCGACAAACAGAATACAGAACACGAGGAACTACTAGCAGAGCTTGCGGATACAACCCAGCAACTGTCTGATGCACAAAGTTTAGTTTTTGCATATGATGAGATGCGCGCAACTACTTCAAAGCTTCTCGAATCTCTCGGGGTGTCTTCTTCTGGTTCTGATGATTGTACTCTAGTGGTCAATTCATTCGTTGATCAAATTACATCTTTTCGCAACAATCTGCAAACAATACCACCACTGTTAGAAACTCCAATCACAACTATAGAACAAGCCGTAACAATGTTGTCACAGAAATATGAAATATCGATCTCTAATTTATCATCAAAATTAAAACGTCTGTCACTCTATGTTCAAAAGAACACAGAGAAAGACTCAGAAATGGCGATCTTAAAACAGTACGTTGGTCGACTTGAAACGGAATTAGATGAACAGAGAGAGACATTACTTCTACTTGAGGAGGGAAAGTTGAAGACGGAATTCGAAATTTCAAAATTGAATACCACCACCGCAGTGTCAAAATCAACAATTGAACACCTCACGGAGGAGTTGGACCACAAGAGAAATGAAATACACGATCTCACACAGAATAAAAATAACTTAGAAATTGAACAAGCATCTCTCAACGACCAACTCAGTGATGTTAAACAGCAGGTACGACTCTTAAAAGAGTCAAATGTAGGGATTCGAACTGGAACAATTCAAGAACAACCACCCGACAGTCAGATAACTTTACGAATCGGTTCATTAATGAGTACTGTTGAGACAGGTTTTAATAATCTGAAACAGTTCTTAAAAGAGTGCGGATGGGGGAAGGAAACACTCGGCCTTTCAAGAAATTTCTTAGACTCAATTCAGACTTGTACGTCAAGATCTGAGGAAGTTTTGAAGGAGATTCATGCCTTGGCAAAACAAGCAACGGTGATGAATAGTCAACAGATTATAGCACCGAAGGAAATGTCACCTCAGAGATCACGCAGTGCTGGGAGTACACCCTCAGAAAGCTGTCATCATGCTGTTGTGGCAAAGCATGAATCTCAAACTGTGGAGTTGATGATATCAAGATTGACATCGTTGAATGAAACTCTAAAACATCACAGCACTCAACGTGATATTTCATTTAGAAACATAATGCAACGTCTTCATACAATGGAGCAAACCATTGCCTCTCAGTTGTCATTAATATTTGGGATTGCCTCCCCTAAGCGAGCACGAAGCAGATCGCCTGTTCGCCACAACAACAACAACAACAACAACAACACACAAAGTTTCCAACCTTCAGGAACAACACCTCGAAGAGGTAGTTACCAACATAATCCTTCAATGCAAAAACCTAATTCACAATTATCTTATATAGATCCGCCTTCTCCTTTTAGAAGTACTCCTGCTGTGGAATTGGCATCTGTTCAATATGGTGGAGGTTGGAATCATCAGGAAAATAATAATGTTCCTGGTAGATATATCAACCAGTGCGGCAACAGTTCCATAATTTCTGCTGAGCCGTTGCACAGAAGCATTTCTCCGATTCAACACCACATCGAGACTCTCTGCAGTAATGAGATTCAGAGAATAGAGCAGATTGGAAACCATTGGGACGGCTATTAATTAACACTTTTTTTTCCCTCTTTTTTCTTTTTTTTGCACGCGATTATTACTGCGTGTGGAGCCTTCAGGCAACTAGACTTCATTAGAACCCAATCTTACAGACATACACAAGTATATTAGGTTAGATATCCCTCCTATTTTCCCAAGTTAAAAGTTTTACGACATGAGTTTTTGCACTGTTCGTAGTGAGTATTTTCGGTTGTCCAGTTCACTACACAATTATGGCAACATCGTGATGATCAGTTTTTGAAGTTTTAGTTTAGTATCAAAAAAGCTCTATTTCTTTTATTTAACTTTCGATCTTCAACAGGGGGGCGGTCTACCACGATGATAGCCGTACTTGAGGAAACTATAGTTGGCGGAGGAGGAAGTCCTAAAAACAAGACTCTCTGGAAGGCAGTGCAAGGCCGAGGAGGTACTATGTTAGTCAGTGGAATTCTTGTGGTATGTTCCTTTTAATCTGTGAATGTATTCAAAAAAAAAAGCAATTACCCAAATATATAAATACAAAACAGATGATATTGGCATCCCTGTTGTGGAAAGTTATGCAGGAGAAGAAATAACACTCTCCTACAGATTGAAGTCCAATGTCTCACATGTGAGCTGTTTACTATAACGAGCTTTGCGAATACTTGAATCATTTTGTGGGCAAACACGGGAAGTCTGAAGTTGCAAGGCTCCAACGAGTGCAAGCAGACATCTTCGAGACAACCTCGTTTGTACGTTGGCAGTATTTTTATTTCCGAAAGCCACCGTCGTGTTGCATGTGGAAAATAATATGCCGCCGAATGTAGCACCGTGTTTCAATTTACTGAAATTTTCTGAGTCAGTGAAATAATAAAACACAAGGATAAAGCATCCTGTTACCGAATTTGTTTCGTCGATCTCACCCTTCCTTTTGCTGTTTTGTTTTGACACTTTGGGTTCATCGGGTGAGAGTTGCTTATGTCATCTTTCACTAGGATGAAGTATGTTGTAAGGAGTAGTCGAATTTTCTTTGAGTTTCACATTTCTTACAATAGTCAACTAAAAGTAGTAACTCAACTCATTCCCAGGCCTAATCATCAAGTGAAAGACAATTCAAATGACGGAATCGTTGAAAGATATCACTGCGGGGACGATCAGTGGAATGTGCTCAAAGCTTATTGAGTACCCATTTGACACTGTTAAGGTACGATTGCAATCAGACACTGTAGGAAGATACAAATCTACAATGGAATGCTTTAGAACAACGCTGCAACAGGAAGGAGTGAAGGGAATCTATCGCGGAGTTGGATCTCCAATAGCAGGAGCCATGGCAGAGAATGCAACGTTATTTTGGGCCTACGGATTAGCCCAGAGAACTGTGAAAAATTTCTATGGAATGGGTGAGAAGGACGAATTATCACTACTACAGCTTTGTCTGTGTGGATCCGCTTCTGGTATTGCTGTCTCACATGTGCTCTCTCCTGTAGAACGAGTAAAGTGTCTTATGCAACTTCAAGAAATTGGTCTTACAAAGACAAAGTATCGTAACTTTGTTCACTGCGGTATGGCAACCATCAAGGACGGTGGTATCGCAAATTTATATAAAGGACACGGTTCTATGCTTCTCCGTGAAATTCCTGGTAACGCTGCATGGTATGGCTGCTATGAATTCTTTTCGGCTCTTTTCTGCAATCAGATGAGCTGCAAAAAGGAAGATCTCCCTTCCCCATATGTTGCATTGGCAGGGGCACTTGGAGGATGTGCCTACTGGTCAGCCTTCTTCCCAGCAGATGTTGTCGGTTCACGGATGAGAGGTGCAGATGCAACATCGTTCAGTGCAACATTTAAAGACATTTACGCAAAGCAAGGTTGGGGCGGTTTGTACAAGGGTTGGGGCGTCACAATGGTGCGAGCATTCCCTGCTAACGCAGCTATTTTCGTAGTGTACGAAAAAGCTAAAAAAGAGCTTGACACAATTTGGTAGATAGAAACGTATAGCGACAATGTGTTCGCAGAAAACGTAAACAAAGGCATGATTTATTAAAGGTCACCCAAAAAATAACGTTCCCGAGCAAGCATTGTATGCTTCGGAGAGACCTGTCACCCATTCGTGATGCTGCCGTCAGTTGTGATCAGGTAAATTTAATTGAACCTGTTGAACCTTACTTTTTTTTGAATACATTTAGTTATCTAATTTTTGTTCAGGTTTCAAAAATCTCCGCTTCCAATGATGGTCTGTGTACTGTGCGGAAAAATTAATGCAGTTTTTTGCAGAAAAATGCTACTGTGGAAAAATTAGTGCAGTGTTTTCCCACAGTAACGAAAAAAAAATCCTCTCGGCCGGAATCGAACCAGCGACCGCGCGATATCTATGGTTCTACAGTCGCGCGCTCTACCAATTGAGCTACGAGAGGCTACGACAGAAAAAATCTTTATTATTTATAAGATAAAAAGTCTTTATTACTGGGTGTATCTAGTAAATAATAGGAAATTTTTTAGTATAAATTTTTGGAAATTCAATTTCAATTTGAGGGGCACTGTCATAATTAAAACAAACCTTTTTGACCTTCGTCGTACGGGACAATGTGGGTTTCATGTTCATTATCGTATGATATCTTTCCTCCAGCAGCACCACTAATGCCAGTATGTCCACACTGCGAGAAATATTTACTGAGTGATGAAGATTGGGATCGCCATGTTTCCATACAGCATCCTCATACGGTGGAAGCTGCCGGTGCCGCGAGGAGAATCATTAATGAGGCTAAGGGGAAACGAAAGGTAACTTTCAATGATCTGCATGTCCCGGTAGTATCACCGATTAGATCTAGAAGGATGCTTGATGCCGTAGTTGATTCTTCCAGAAAAGCAACAAACGAGCGAACTACGACGGCAGCAGTATTACGAGAGGTTCTTGCTTCGGAAATGGCAGACTTAGCACAAGTCCGAACCCCGCATAGCTCAATTGCTTCTCGTCCATCACTAATGAATCACGTAGCTTCAAAGCATGCAACACTAGATGATCTGCAGGCAGCCCATAAGCAGGTTCAACAGCACATTTCTGCTGAAGCGCATGCACTTCATGAACAAAAAATCCTAAGTGACTACACAGTCATGGACAGGCAGCGGGATGAGTTAATGATGTACAGGGAGCGGCTTCGCGACAACGAAACACGGCATGCACTCTCTGTAACACAAGCTGCAGCATTAGTAGCTGATAGAGAAGAAAAACAGATGAAAGTAGAAGAAGATCGTAAACGAGCGTTGCAATTACAGCAGGCGTGGGATACTCGACGTGAGATGGAACACAAACATACTATTCACCATAATCAGGCGAAGCGAAAGCAGCAAGAATCTCTCATTGAGGCACGGATAGCTAACTTAGAGCCGCAAATACGTTCCCTCCTAACTGAGGGGATGCTCCGTCCCATCGACATCTCTCCAACGCGCAACCGATCAAGATCGGGTACTGTTCCACCTGCGTCTAAAGCAGTTTCGCCAAACCTTCCTCTTGCAAGCGAATCTGCAATCACTGCAGAGATGATATGGAAACACAGATTACAGAGAAGTACAGGTGCTGATATTGGAATGATTTAGGGAACGTTTGTTTTGTAATCTCTTTGTCGATCTAAAGAATTAATTATTGTATTGTAACTCGTATTTATTATAAATATCACAATATAACAATCACACATCTCACTCTAGGATTTTCTATTGTCTCATATATGCCGCGTATTTCTGAAGTGATTACCTTGAAAGTCTTGTATTAATTTATTAGTTACAACTCACCAGTTGAGAAATATGAAATTATGCAAAGCGTTGGTTCGAGGTTTGGGTAGTAGTAGTAGGCAATATAGTAATCCAATAAGCAATACTCAGAGGAGATCATGTATAATAGAGAGGAATCCAACTACGGAGGATGACTGGGTAATACTTGGACATATAGATAGAGCTATGCCCTTTGAACCAACAAAAGATCTTGGTCCCTCAGTATTAAGAGCAGAGACAGAGATGTATCACTTGTACAGAAAGATAAAAGACGGGGACGCTGATTGGCTTGAAATGGTTGACTTATTTTGCTGTTGCGATCAAGAGCTTGTTTCAACTGCATATATGTGGTCGATGTACCTCGAAGTCATTCCTACTCTTTTCGGAGCAAAGAGGGAATTCGCTAGATTATTTCATTACCATCATCAATTTGACATATCTGTATTTAATGCTCTTCTAAAGCAATTCGTATCAAACGGGTCTTTCTTAGAGGCGGGTAGATTATGGCAAAAAAGTATACTACGATCAAATAAGCTCATTACTGAGCCTAACGTTCACACATTAAACATTATGTTGGATATGGTTCTTACGCCTTCACCTGAAGAAGAGGAATGGTGGTTAGATAGAGGTGTTTTATTTGTACCTTCGGAGAGAAAGCGTGCCTCATTTTTTCGACCAAAGATACTTGACTCCGTTTCAACAAAAAAACTAACTACTGGTGATCAATTCAACATGGTAGGTCAATGTTTTCAAGCTATTGAGAGATACAAAATAGAACCAGATTTCACAACTCTGTATCTGATGGCAAGAGTCATTCGCGTTGAAATTGATTACGGCAGACATATTGCATCGCAGATATGCATGTACATGGAAACCCTGAATGATGATGTTGTATGTATTTTAAATGTAATTTGGCTTCTATTTGGTCTCCACCCTCGTGAATTCGCAGTCTTAAATTTGTTTTAATTATGTTATCAAATGATAAAACTAATAATACAGGTTCCTGTCGAAGCAAGACTTCTTATCAGTGAATTTCTCCACTGGAAATTAGAAAATGTTGAATTAGACAGCAAACTCTCGGTGATGGCTGGTGCTCGTATCACCACTCGCGAAAAGTTTTTGGTATTTTTCGATGACTGCAAAAACGCACTATCATATAACTTCCGAACAAGTGATCACATCCCACAGGTAAAACCTATGGGTAAAAACCAAGTCAAGATTGAACTCCAGTAAGTCTTTGTTTGTTTTCTGCACATTCTGTTAACCAGTATAAGAAAATCATACTGCAGTACAGCTGTCAGACGTGAAAGCTATTCGTATTAAGTAGACTGAAAAGGTACTTGGTTGAAATCGACAATCCAAACCAAGCGAATCAAGGAGGGCATTGGTACTGAGTTTGATGAGCCCTTCAAAGAGACAGGTATCAGTTTAGGCGAAACGGGGAAAGAAAAAAAAAAAAAAAAAAAATCGATACTGTTTTTCATTTTTTTTACCAGATTAGTAGAAATTAAATGTGTGGGTAACAGTTCTTAAACAGTGCGTGTGGAAAATAATTGTCACCAATTAGTCGTAAAATTAATCTTTTTTACAGACAAACAACACACATTTACAAACACTTTCTATAAATATGAAACAATCTCACCGCTGTCATCCTTCATGCGGTCGTTGTCGGCAAGATTTCAGTTCGAATGTTGAATCTGAACAAGTCCCGTTATTGTTATCATGTGGTCATTCATTATGCAGGCAATGCACGAAGGAGTCTGGAGCTACAATAGATATCAAAGTAGGAGAGGATCAGGAACAGGTTGCTATAAAGTCAGTTGAGTGTCACAGAGGTTGTGATCAAACCGTATTAGTTTGTAATGAATTACCAATACATAAATCTCTTCTAAGGGAGATGGAGTGTACAGTTTATACTGATCCCATCACCCAGTGTGAAGAGTGTGAAAAACTAGCAGCCATTTATTGGTGTGAAATCTGCACTAGTTCTTTATGCAGCCAGTGCTTTGGAGTGGTTCATGCTCCAAAGGTGATGAAAAAACATGTATCTGTACCCATCTCGGAAAGACCTTATCCTGCAGAACAATGTAATATTCACGCATTGCCAGTATCACAATACTGTTTATCACATTCAAAGAAGATGTGTGTCAGTTGCAATCCAGAATCACATGCGAATGACTGCTCACACAATATCCTACCTCTACAGGAAGCTTTGGATAATTCTGTTGAATCACTGAAAGGACAATTTTATAAGTTAACTGCCCGAAGAGATGCTCTTCGAGACACATTAATGACCCTTCAGTTGAAGCAAGTCTCTCTTGGACCAGCAGCTGCTATATCAGAAGAAGGAATAAAGAAAGCAATGAGAGACTTACACGATAAAATAAAGAAGGCGATTAATGAAAGGGAATCACAACTATTAGCTGAATGCTATTCTGTGAGGGATACTCGAATTAATTCATTAAATGATCAGACATCAGTACTGTTGAGTTCTCTCTCACGAGTTAGTCAGACGAGAGAAGTCGTTAGAGACTTGTTACGATCACGTCCAGAAGTTGTAATGTCAAGTCAGAGTGAAACAGCTAGTTTGATAGGCGACTGCAACGCTGCTGATAAATGTGATTTGTCATATGAGATAGCACTCGGTTCTGGTGTTCCTTTTTCTTATTCTTCCAACTCAATTGATTCACTTCTTAATCGCATCTCATCGTATGGTAGAGTTGGTACTTCTGACTTACCTAGAATAACTGCGACTTCTAAACATGAGACTCAGCAACCACTTCCGAAATCATCTGGAAAAGTAACCAGAATATCTGACACTAAAGACCGTGGACCTCGTCTACGAAAGATGTCACTTGCTGGTTCTAGAGATTTACTGCCGAGACGAGCATCAGGTCCTGCCGCTCCTGCTCCATAGTTGTTTGTTGGTGATGTAATTAACCCGCTCTCTCCTCGTTTTTGCATGGTTGCGCTTAATAACACTTTTTTTGTATTTATTTATATTATTATGCTTATATATCTCTTCTTCTTCGTTTTTGAAGATAAGGGTGAGTAGTCGCTCTACTGTCATTGTTCGGATTTCTTTTTTTTTTTGCCTCTTTACTAAGTGAGCAATTTACAGTAACGTAACTAAATTAAAAAAACTTGCGATTAAAAAAATTTAAAAAAAAAAAAAAGAAAAGACTTTTACACACCGTTCTCTTGGTTGGTTACAATTAATATTCCTACTTCTAATTACTTTTTTTTTTTTTCAGAGATCACACTGATGGAGAAGTACAGAGCACAGATGATAATCTTATCCCGTCTCTTTGGGTGTTAAATATTATTCTCATAGTCATTTAAAAAAAAAAATAAAAAAAAAATGGATGTCTACATGCAAAGTGCGCGGGCGATGCAGGGTGCACTTGACGGTAAGGGGCAATTAAAGAGATTATGTCTTCAAAAGGAAGTTCAAAAGAAACGAGCAACATACGCATTGGCTGCGGAAACCACAAAATGTATGAAAGTATTGGATGATTTGTTAGATCAGAGTGGTTTCTATGCCTCAAATGCTACTTTCTGGCCATGCCTTGCACGTGTAATGTGCTACGACGTTCTATTCGGTACTGGTTTGAAAGGAAATGTGAAAACTGGACCTGGGTATGCCGTGAAGAAACACTCATCGAGGCTTAAGAAGGTGCTTGCAGAAGTCTTGAAAAAAAAGAAACTTGAGAATCCAAAAGATTTGATTAGCAAGAACACAGTAAGAATTCCAATATACCTCAGAGTTAATTCATTGTTAGCTAAAGTAGAAGAAGTTGTTGCCGCTTTTGAAAAGGAAGGCTGGACTCAGGTAGAGCCATCACCAGAGGCTCTATTAGAAGCTGCCAAGGCTCCTCCACCAGTAAAGAGAAAACGTTCTAACGCAGAACCAGAAGAAGACGCTGAAGTCAAACGTTCCAAAGAAGCCTCAGGAAAGAAAGGCAAAAAAAAGAAATCCAAGAAAGCAGCTGCAGAAGAAGAAGAAGAGGACAACTCCCCTTCCAGCAACAAGAGAAAGATCTTCTACCGTGATCCCACCCTAACTGGTTTGTTGGTGTTCCCTCCAAGTGCAAAGTTTGCTTTAGTTAACCACAGACTAATGAAGACTAGTAGAGTAGTGATTCAAGACAAGGCATCTTGCCTACCTCCTTATATTTTATTACACTGCCTTGAGATGACAAGTATTCTTAACGTACCAAAGGGAGAAGAACCGAAACCAGCAGCAGGAACAAGTATTATGGGACCTGTCTTAGATGCTACTGCAGCCCCAGGTAATAAAACTAGTATCCTATCTGCTTTATCAAACGGTAGAAGACCAATCGTCGCAGTTGAAAAGGATTCTGAGCGTGTAGAAATCTTGAAGGAAAGACTCGAAAAAATGGGAGCTTCTGCCAGGGTAAATGTTGTAAACAGAAGCTTTTTAGACATATTCCCTCATGAGTTTCCTAACATTGAGGGAATCATGCTTGATCCTTCTTGCAGTGGTTCTGGAATTGTTGACAGAATTGAAGCGACTCCGAAATCAAAGGAAGAAGAGGATAAGAGAATTGCAGGTCTTGCTTCGTTTCAAACCGCCATGATTCAACACGCAATGACATTCCCAGCTGTCCGTCGTATCGTGTACTCAACATGCAGTGTTAACCAGCAAGAAAATGAAGAAGTTATCCGTGAGGTGTTTAACGATGAGGCAATAAAGGCAAACTGGGTCATCGCCGACATTATGCCTGGCACGTGGGGATCCCGCGCGCTTCCTCTATTTCAGGATTCGCAAAACTGCATTAGGTATGAACTTTTATTATTATTAATATACTGAGTTAAGTATTTATATATGGAATGAGACATATAAACAAACAGATGCTCACCAACTGAGGACAACACTAACGGATTCTTTGTAGCTTGCTTAGAAAAGATAAAGCGTAACAAAAAGAAGAACAAGAAGAAGAAGGAAAAGGCAGAGCAAGCGAAACCGACTCCGGAAGAGGATGGTGAGAGTAGTGATGAAGTTGAAGTTGAAGTTGAAAACGACGGATCTGAAGATGCTGATGAAGAAGAAGTTGAAGAGTTTGAGGAATTCGAAGAGGTAGAGGAGGAGGAGGAGGAGGAAGAAGAAGAAGAAGAATAGAAACAAACAAATGATTCAATCACAGTCATCAAGTCGTGTACCCTTTTATGGTACTTACTGTGTTTCAACTCCCATTACGTTATTCGTCGTCATCATTATCAAATATGTGTTTTTATCATGCATTCTGTTTTTATATCTTGTTTGATGATGAGAAGCTTTGTTAATATTATTTCACAGTAATCTACTAAACAACATGCAACACGATGATACCATATGGAGTATCATATCGCAGGGGTTCTGTTCTTTTAAAATGAGAATCCGTGACGACGTAGGTCACGCCGGAGCAAAGAAAGAAGCTTTTTGCAGCAATCCATACAACACAGCTGGTGTATGTCAAAGGGCGCATTGCCCGTTGGCAAACTCACAATACGCAACTGTTATAGAACATGAAAACCAGTTGTATTTGTACCTGAAGACTGTTGAGAGAGCACATACGCCTAAAAGGTTATGGGAGAAAATATTGTTGCCGCAAAACTTTAAAGAAGCCTTGGGTATTATTAACGAAAACCTAGCATGGTGGGACCGAAAACTAGTATTGCGTTGCAAACAGAGGCTACTCCGACTCAAGCAAATCTTAATTAGAAAACGTCGTCTTGCAGCTCGTGGTTCTGTTCGTGTAGTTGGTATCAAGAAAAAGGAAGAACGAGTCCTCGATAAAAAGGAAGCAAAAGCTCTGAAGGCGGCTAAGCTAACAACAGGTATTAGTAATGAATTGTTAGAAAGATTAAAAGAAGGAACTGAAATCACTACTGAGATCCCTGACACTGTACTTGAGGATATCGCAAGAAAGGCAGAACTACAGGCCCAAGAAGAAGAAGACCTCGAATTAGAAGAAATGGACCAAGAAGAAGAAGAACTTCGTCAACAACTCGTACCATACGTAGACGATGAGTCTAGTGATGAAGAAACTGAAGAATCCGAAGAGTACTCTGATGAGGAAGAAGAAGTTGATGGTAAACGAAAAGCCACGAGTGCGACTTCCCGAAAACGCCGTTACGTCCAAATTGAAGAACAAGAAATAGAACACGAATTACAAGTATGAAATAATCTTTAATCAAAATCTAAATAATCTTACACTCAACAAACAAACAAACAGAGCCGTTTATCAAAGCCTGTCATTGATTGGTAAGCTACCAGCCATGTCAGCTATCTGTTGCGTCCCCTCTCTAACTTCGCGAAACCAACCTGCCTGGTTGCGGTGCGTCGATCATTCATTTCGTACTACAATACCTACATCGGGGTATTTACCCAAATGAGGGGTATTTTTATTATTAGTTTCGGTCACAAATATCATTCAGTTTGACTAACTTAGTTACTAAGTTTGTGTTTTTATAATTTATTATTTATTTTGTTTGCATCTGTCGTATTCATTTCTCACACACAGCTAACTAGAAGGAAAGCAAATGAACTGGTTTGAATCGCGCTACTACTACTAAAATAGAATTTAAAACATCTGTTACACAAAAATGCATGTCATAATACTGCTAACGATTAACGTTGTCGCCCAAACGTTTGGTGGAAGATACGCGATAAGCGCAAATTTGCGAGACAGTGGTCCCTTTAAAAATGATGCCACAGTTATTAGATCTGTCACCCCAGTTGTGTTTAGAGCAGATGATGGAATTGGTATTTGGTATCATCAAATGGAGACTTCATGTTACAGAATAGGAGGACTAGGTACAGTCAATAAAGAGCTTAGAATAGAAGCCTGGATACGGCTTAACACCACTACACCAGATGATGGATATATCTATTCTAGAACTTATTACTACATTACTTCAAATACAGAGATCGTGTCTGGTGTTTTCATAGCTGGCAATTCATATAGTTTATGTGCCATGACCCCAGCTGGAGATAAGTACTGCTCTGATATTCAGCTACTCTCTGGGGAATGGAATTTCGTGAGAGTTCATTTTTATAAAAACGAAGTTAAGTTTTTTATTAATGGAGGTGAGACAGGCAGCATACAAAAATCTGTCCCACGGAAGCAATTGGTGAAGCCTATTGCCTTATCAGATGTACATATTGGGTGTGAGTATAGTAATAGTGCTTCTGTTTCCCCTTATACAAACTTTTTACTGGGGGATTTGCATGATATCCGTTTATATGATAGTTTTCTAACCACATGTTCGAATCGGCAGTTTATGTATGATGACAAATGCTGGGGGCGTTCCTTTGGCAGAGTGAGCGGAAAGTGGAAACCTCCGCCTTGTGAGCTTGACCCTGGGGAACAATCTTATTTCCCTTTGCTATTACACGGATACATGTTTCCAGGTGGGAATACCTGGTTCCCGATATCAAAGTCAAACCAGTGGACATGGATAGATACTAAAGCAGCATTATCAATACCAGGAAGTTATCTTTGGTGTTCACCACCAACGCTGGGTCATACCTGCGCGAAAGTATCTGACACTGTGAGAAGGTATCCTTGCTTAGTTCAGTGTAACTGTTCTCCAAGAAAGAGTAGATTTTGCACCTTTGGAACGAATACATATGTACCTCCAATTCCTGCTGTATTGACTGCGACTGTTTCTATATCTTCTCAACCGATTAGTACTTTGCAACCAGATACGTCTTTACCGTTATCAGCTGTTACTCCTGTACCACCAGTTTTTAATACAACAATATCAGTAGCACCATCAATCACTATGTCGGATGTGAATATTATTAAATATCCCAACGAGTCGATTAATGATCCACCAGCTGATGAATCGATTATTTCATACTTTGAAGGTCCAGCAATCATAAAATCAATCGAAATAACGACAACTGGTATCACAGTTAGTCTTGTTACCCAATATGAAATGGTCGATACTTTATTGTACTTTGAAACTGACATCTCACCTGATTTGGTTCATATTGAAGCCAATAATCAATACAGAGATTCGAATAGTACTAAGATAACACTTATAAAGATTGGTCCAGATAAATCATTCGAAGCTTTAAGAGATAAGATTATAATAATTAAATACAACAACACGATTACTCACATTTTAGTTATAACTCAAAGAGAACCAACTGCGTCGGTATTTGGTGTCGGGGTGGCATCTGCTGTAATAGTTGTAACGTCAGTTCTCGGTGTCTCCAGCTCGACTGCTTCTGTTGTTAGGTTATCTCTTATTGGGGAGCGGTATTGTCGCTTGTCTGATATAAGAGCTCCCTTGGGAAGGGTTTTAAATCCGTTGAACATTCCTATCGCAGGATCTGTTTACGCTGGAGTAATTGTTATGAACATAGGACTCATGTCGGTGTTTCCGTTGGCTCACTTTGTTATTTTAAAAATGACTCGCAAATACTGTTCCTACTCTCGATCATCACCTATAACCAGAGCAATTACAAGATTTCCTGGAAGTTCATTTTTCGCTGTGTTGGTGTTATATCAAGGTACGACAGCTGCTTCTTGGGTAGCAACACTCTCACCTATTCAAATATGGGAGAGAGTGCTTGGAATCGTGTCGCTATTGATGTGTGCATCACTTCCAATTGTGCTTTACCGATTCGTACTGTCTCGTGTGAATAAAAACTCAACTTACGTCACTGATGACCCTGACCCAAGGTCTACTTATCCAAAAATTCGAAACTGGTTTATTGGTAGCGGAGAATGGATTGCCGTTGACGTTAATTTCCATTCGATGTGGGGATGCGTTTATTGTCTATTCCTTCCCAATCATGTTCGATTCCCTCCAATCATCCTTTTACTCTCTGCTTTTTGCATTTCCTTAGTACTGTCTATTCCGGTATCAAACTATGAAGAATGCGGTTATTTACACTGTCTGTGTGCTTTGATATTGACAATTGTTGCGTTGTACATGCTAGTGGTGAAGCCGTTTACACGAATGAGGGATACTCACCATGAGGCATTGCAGTTTTTCTTGCAAGTCACTATTTTGTTGTTGAGAGCTGTTGGATACTTTGAGAGAGATATGTTGAGTAATAATTTTAAATTAGCAGATTTAATTGTTATGATATCTTCTTTTATTATGATTGGGAAGAGCGTTATTGACTTAATCTGTCTAGCGTACTTACTAAAGTTAAATCGTTATAGTAGGTTACAGCGAAAGTCATGGGAAACTAATATTATTCACGAATATTTTTCTGATAAAGTCGAAGGAAGAAATTTACATTGCAAACAGATGGATACAATTAATGACAGCTTCACTTCATTTACTCCTGTTGATATGAGTTTTACGCACAAACATAGTTCGGAATTACCAATGCAATTAGACGATCCTTTATTGGGTTTTGGTAAGGTTATCCACAAATCACCATCGTCAAAACCAAGTCAATCAAGTCTTCATGACGTACTACAAGATGGTAGGAATCCTCTCTCTCCAACGGAATCTAATTATAGTTCAGACCCTGGAACTACTTGTTTGTATCAGTTTCCTGGATCTTCAAATTTAAAACCATCCGAACCATCACAATGTCCAACACCAATCGCCTTGAATAAAAATCTGACGAGTACTCATTTAAACACAACTGAGAAGGACTCACCAGAGAGGTTCAGAATACGATGTTGTTTATCAGGATCAATGAGTAACTCATTCACGGTGGCGATCTCTGCATCAAACCTTCTAACTGGTGATCCATCACAGTTCGGTTGTAATCATTCTCCAGCATCTGTTGACAGCAGGCAATCTCCTACGAGATTATTTCTAAAATCACCCTTGTTAGCAAGTAAGTCTAGTTCGACACAGACATAGTTTACACAACCAGCCTATTGCATTTGAGAAATAAGCGTGCTTTACAGCACGACTGTTGTGTTATTTTCGAAAATCTGTTCTTTTTTTTTTTTTTTTTTTTTTTTTGCCCCTCTACGAAAAAAAAAAGTTATTTTAATTCAACAGAAAACAAAAATCTAATCAGCAAAACATGAGCTCTGATGATGAACTGATAAAGGTATTGGACATGTACGAAGAGGTACTTGGTGAACAGAAAAAGTTAAATGCACTTCTTAAAGAAGGATCACTCGGGATAATGACCTCCAGAGTCTTCCTTGACAGGACAGAATGTGTTGATTTGAATAGTAAAATGATTGCAAGCATTGAATCGGAACCAACATTATTCATAAAAGGTAAAAAGAAAGGAAAACTGTCAGTCGATGCTGACAAGCCTAAAGGTTTACACCGAGCATCAAGAGCTGCAAACACTCCACAGTGCTTAGTCAACACCCAAGAGGTATTTATAAAAGCAATTGAGCAATCTATAAAACTAGCAAACATGCGAGCAACACTACTCGACTCTGCGAATTCATTCAGCAAAAATAAACCAGACAGTGATTAGTGACCCTATCATATTGTTTTACTCATACTAGCATCTCGTCTCTATCTTGTTAAGCATTTCTATTTTATAAGATACATTGTTTGGTTATATTTAAGAAGGAAAGTAACCTATCTCTTGTCAGGTAATATGTCTGCATCCGAAGAACGTAGAGAACACCTGACGGTGGCAATTCCCAGCAGAGATCCTAGACTTTCAAGTGCTGACGTTACAATCATTCGAAATGGAAGAAACGAAGTCGAAAGCGTTGAAGTACATACGGGTAAGCTACTTGGAAGGAAAGCACACTCATTAATTGGGATCGTCCTTCACAATATGATCAGAAGTGGCATGACCAGCTCCGATTGCGTGAAGTGGCTATCAACCGAAAGCGCAATTGACACCGTGATTAATCAATTTTACAGTCTCCCCACGGCTCCAGTTCAATCCCCTACCAAATATCGATCTTGGCTGTATTTTCACCACCTGTGCTCACCTGCTAAGGTAAGCTATGCGATTGACTGGGCTGAAGAGTTGCAAGTTTGTGGAATAGTAATCCCAGGACAGCCAGGGGCCATGGTTATCGAAGGATCTCAGGCAAGTGTTGAAAATATACAAGATAGAATGAGACTATTTTCGTGGAGAGATTATTTAGTGATCGCAAACATGTTCCCGAGGGCTCAAATCCCATGGGAAAACCTTCACCACATTAAAAATATCTATCCAGATGTCGTGCGTCTTGGAGCCGCCACTAAAGGTCGTGATACGACAGACTACTCGTCACTCTGCAGTCAAATTCATACGTCACTCAATGGGGATCTGTTGACACTGTTACCAGCGTTCACTAATGCTGTGTTACCTAAAGAGGATTGTCCTCCTGCAAAACCAATTTCTACAGCGACTAGTTCAGGACCGGCGAAGAAAAAGAAAAATCGGCTTCAAAAATAAAATGAATTCAATTAAACTTAAACAGTGACTTCTGATAGCAATTCCAAAAAAAAAGAAGAAAAAAAAAAACAAATTGGTTCAACTTGTTTAATTACTAACTGCATTAATCCTAACCTTTAAACGCAATACCTATTGCTCGTCAGTTTGTGTGAGTTTCTAAATAGTTGAATGTTGCTTGTTGAATCCATCACAGGTGTCATATGTGACCTTTGGTGTTTCTACTTACTAACTATTTCATGGTATCTTTTTAACGTAATTAATATGTTCACTTCAGGATGCCAACAACAATAATGCTGACGTATATTTGATGTCAGGTATTCCTTTGTATTCATCAACCGCGAACTATTATCGGGAACTAAAACAAGATTTTAATCGAAAACGTCCTGAAGAAATATTATCAAACTTCGATCTTCAATCTTGTGGTCTGGTTGGAGAGAGTGAACCACAAGCGGAAATTCGAGAAAAAAGTGAGCGAGCCGCATTCTTTTTAAAATGTGTCGACTCAGAGTATGTTCCAACACCATTCACTGATGAAACACAACTAAACATACTTAAGGAAAAGTTGGGGAGGGTTCATGCAACTTGCATATCAAACAGCGCAGAGTGTGAGAAAACACTCTCAGAACAGCTACCTGAACTCACCGCACAACTTGCTTTATTTGGTGAAACGATAGTTCTATCCGGTTTGGGTATTAGTAATTCGGTTTTCGTGATCTTCGCTGAGGGAGATAAACTTTCATCGATAGTGTCTGCTGCAGCTCCTTTTCGTTCTGTTGAGTTGCCGTTATTGCTACTAATACACACTTTGCTCTCTCTTCAATGTTCAGGTGAAAAGATATACTCCTCGAAAGACTTAGAGCTGCCGTATTCTGACATCACAATAAAAATAATTCATCCGATACTCTCACGATGTGTGATAGAATCAAATGAAGGAAAACCTTTAAAACAAGAGTTCCAACGAGAGATGATTCTGCTACTGCAAATACTAGAGCAATGCGCATTCCAAAGCGACGGCTATGGAGAGAAAGTCGGTCCCAATATTCTCATGCTCTTAGTGAGTCTAATAACATCTTCAGGTAGGACAACTCGAGTGATCGCTAATCAATGTGTGGTGACATTATCAATACTATTGACAGGAGTTGATGGAAAACAGACATGTCGAAATATTCCAAAATACATCTGCAATGATGTCTTCATTGCGAAGATACTCCTAATGTGTGAATTACTTCTGAAGAGTTATGTTGATGATTATATCACTCATGAGTTAATAGGTAAAACAATTATCAATCGAAGTCAGAAACAGTTAACTCTCGTCGTCAAGAATCTCCATCCTGTAGACGAAGAATTCTTATGGATCGATTTAAACATAGTTAATGGGGTATTCAGATTATTACTTTTATGTACTTCCAATCCTGTTTGTCTTGTCGGTACTGATGTTGTCAGGCTTTTTGAATTATTTTTTAGTTCAGAAAATACACGTAAACCTCTTTCATTGCAAGCAACTGCACTTCAACTGCTGAGGACTTTGGTGGTTGGATTGGGTGATGACATATGTCCTGAGAATAATGGTGGAAGGAATAGGGAGGAATGTTTGTATAATTTAGTTTTTAATTATTATGTATCATTATTGAAGGATGGATTCGATTTCGAATGCTGCAATCAAATTCTTGCATTGTCATGGGAGGTTAGTTATCGATTTACAACAATTCAACCCATAGTTAGTCTTCAGCTTACTGTTCTTGAAAACCTTCAAACACCACCATCTTTGCAAATCCTCGCATCTGTTATCCTTGCCAGGGTTGAATTTAATACTTCTATTCTACCAGAGGTTAGTCTTCGACCTGTTGGTAATCTCCCTCGTTCAGTTGCTATCAATTTCGGATTAGCTTTATTAAAATCCTTTAGTAAAGAAAATAATAAAACGATAACTGGGGTAGAATCAACCACCGTCAACTGGTGTCAATCAATAATGCAACAGGTCATTCGAAGCAACACTAATATATGTGAACGTGATTGTGATCTGATGGTGATTTGTATCACAGTTATATGTGCAGTTGTTCAAAATTGGCCTTCTGGTCGTTTTGAAGCTCTCACAGTTATAAACGAAGCATCATACCTACCTGGGAATGCTGCTGTGTCCGTAAGATATGTGAGTACTATTGCGCTTGCGCAGTTTCTTGAAAAATCAAGTAATACGATAAGTCATAAGTCTTTGGGAAGTTATCTAGATGGCAATTCAACTGTCAGTAAGATAATAAACAAAGCAACTTTATTATATTGGAACAACATTAGGCAATTATCAACTCAACCATTTCAATCAGATAAAATCATCAGCGACTGTTATGATGAACTCTATCAGCGTGTTAGAGTTGGAAAACATCTTCTGAACTCTGTTGAAGAAAATCTTGACATCATTTTAAGTAATTGGTATGTTCAGAGTGACACAACAGTACCAGACGGATTAGATGAGAAAATTGAAAATCAATTAAAACAATTAAATAAAATAATCATAGATCACACGGCTTCAATCACCCATTTCTATTACACAGAGGTTGGAAATTGCTTAAACAGATTCATCTATCAGGATTGTACAGTCCCATCATGTATTCATGATTTTCAGCTTACTACTACCAATGTCATCGAACTAACAAGTTGTAGTACCACCAGTAGTAGTAGTGGTTTACTTATAACAAGCGGAACACCCGTTCCAATCTTATTCGAGGGTTGTCCATTGTGGAGATCAAAGTCTTGGGAGTTACCTCGAATTCTTCATGACGGTTATATAACAAGACTTCACTCAGAACATACAGACAAAACGACAACAGTATTAACAAATACTGTGACTCAGTTGAAATTATTTTTACAATATAGATCTAGTTGTCAGGTTCAAGAGGTGAATTTAAAGTCCAGCTATGCGATGCTTGATATGCTTCACAGTCAACAGTTCAATTTAGTATCTAATATTGATGAGGAAGCTGATTTTAATACCTTTGAACAGAATGAAAAATACATCAGAAACAAACACATTAGACTCCATGATCAACACATTCATTTGATACAACAAATATATTCGATTGTGACATCACTTACTAACTTATACAACGAAACACAAACATCACTAAACGATCGTTTTAGTATTGTTAAATCTGTATTGTCAGAAATAGAAATTCTTGAAACCGAATTTCACAAAAACATTAAAACTCTGACAACCACCACAACACAAATTGATGAAGACCACGAAGAACAAATAAACTTAAAAAGCAAATCATTAGCAAAACGTTATTGCAGCGAACTAGCTGAACGCATAGCTGATCATTACATTAAAGAAATACTCACGACGGTTGATATGGTTCATCAGAGGTCTGTATTTAGATTGTCTGAAATAAATGATGAAACGATAATGGCAAACACTGAACTTAAGAAGGAGTTCTTTAAAGGCAACATCAATCCATTATTAGGGTTACACAGATTATATGATTATGACAATATAACATCGAGGTTAACTGTTTCATGTTGTGATGATCGAAGAGAACAAGTTCGATTCTTGTCGAATTTGTTCGACGCGTTTAGTAAAACAGAATCGTCAGTTGATCATTTCTCATCTCTGTTGACATCTCTCCAAAACCGAATTCATGAAAGCTGTGTGATGAATACAATTGAAACCAATAATATTAAAATTCTTAGAGAATCAAATGGACTCTCCCCAACCACACCCAACTGGAGTCTATCAAAGGAAGGTGTTGATAAAGAGATGCAGAGAAGACGGGATTTTCTTGATTTCATATTTAATAGTTTTAGAGAAATAGCTAATCGAAATAAAAATGAAATCAAAGCAAAGAAATACCGACTGTGGGAAATTGACCTTTTTCCTGAAAGCATAGCTGTTAATTGGAATGTAAACAGTAAGAAGCTAATGATAAAACACGTCAGTGAATTGGAAGAGATGGAAGAACAGATTGCGATGAAAAGCCAGTCTTTATTCACAGATACCTTCGTGTTGTTGGAGAGGTTAGCTCAACTACCTCATCAAGAGAAAGATTATAATTGGGATGAAGAAGTACTTCAGACATCAGACGTAATCATATCAAAAATAAATCAACTTTCGTATGAACTTCCAAATCGATCATTTGATATGGATCAAGATTTTCATATTGTCGATGCTGTTGCTTACGATTCTTTATCAAGACATAGAGTTTATTCATACGCATTCAATAACATGATTACTCCAAGTACTTCAACCAGTACTGAGAATATTAATATACTTTCTGGTTTATTTGTTTCTGCCAGACTTTCTTTTAAGTTATCGGTATTATCGTCTCTTCAATTCTTACTACATCCTGATGTCGGCATGGATTACTTTGTGTCTTATTTAACACCTGCATATGTTAAGAACTACTATGACAAACTAATGTCGTGTAGTCCTGATGATAAGATTATAATCACGACTTGTAGGGATGCTGAAATTAAACTTTTGAGGGGATGCTTTAAATTGGACGGTCCGGTCTTCAGTCAAAGTAGTGATCCTGCAGACCTGATCACATCACAACATGAAGAGATTATGAAAGTGTTACATAGTAGGATCAATGTATTGGAAAAATTCTCAAAATGCCATCGCGAGTACGTTAATTTCTACCTCTATCAAAACACTCTTCTCCAAATAGCTTCTGCAATGATTCACAGGTATGGGCTGTCATCCAATGCAATTATCAGTGATGGTATCCCTGGTGATTTAGAACAATTAATATACAACACTTTATCAACACGCACACCTCTATATCATCTGGTCAGCAGTTACATTACTGCAAAGGTTTTACCTTTAATTGATAACCAGAGTGGATTTGAGTTTGTTCAGTTAAAAAATGAGTTGCAGTTGTTTTCGGATTCCGTTACGGAATCCGAAATGAAGCATCGCAACGAACTTCTCGCAGAAGCCATTGTGTTGGAGAGGCAGAGTGAACAGTATTTTATTAAGAAATCCCTCGTTAAGAGAATCAACGAAATCACTGCAAAAAAAGAACAATTACAGCAGCGATCAAAACATCAAACAAATGAAGTTATTAAAACACTACACGAGCTGTTTGATAATGGGAATAAAACGTTTCTCTCAACACTTGAAAATCCAGATGCGGATTTATCAGACGAGGGAATCGAACTACAGGTAAAATCACAACAGGAGTTGAGATCCAATGCCATAAATGAGTTACAACAGATCCACGAATCAGAGAATGTTGAATTAAAACTAACTGAACTGTATGACGAAGAAGTTATACTTAGAAAGGAACTCGCTTGTCTGAACAGTACCACATTACCAATTCCGACATCCGATGCAAAGGCTGAACATGATAATGACTGCCGCATTAGGTTTAGTGAAATTTTATCAACGCAACAGAGTCTCAATACCAAACAAAAAGTACAATTTAAACAAGCTGTGGACGAAGTGGCAAAAACCCGTGAAGGAGAGGGTCTTCTAAAACTGGTACAGGAACACTCACAAAATGTAAATAATTTGAAGCAACTCAGAAAGGATGTCGTCGAAGGACTGACTTCTCCACTATCAAGTTCACTGATTGGATCTTTTCACGATGAGGAAGAGTCTAAACTCGCTTCGTCAGTTGTTTCATTTAAGCTTGACGACATTGCTCGACTTACAACTTCTGATTCATCGTCTGAAAACATTAGTGAACTCAGTAAGACACTTTCTCATAGAGCAAAATGGAGAACACGAGTAACTGAAAAACGACGTTCCCGACAGAAATTTGAAAAACGCCACGCGAAGCTTGCTGATGATGAACGACTGTTGGAACAAATATCTGAACTCCAACAAGAAGAAGCAGAACAGCTTCAAGCTACTGAAGCAGAACTACTTCCGCTGACCAGCAGTACAACACTTGAAGGAATCTCTGCAAGTATGTTGTTTTACTTTTATTATTACTCAACCTGGTAATCATCTAAAGTTAACCAACTCGTGACACTCTCATTACTTACGGATGCTATCAAGGTGCTCGGTGGGATATATTCGTTTGACACATAAATTGTGTTTCTAATTTTCATTTTTTATGACCTCCGCATTAGTTTGTTTCATTTCTTCACTATGCGTGTCTGTTATTGCTATGAACGTAGTAATTCGGGTGAGAAATCCTTTCTGTTGTCTTACCATCTGGTGAGTGTGTCAACAGCATCTGTACATGAGGGTCTTTGTTAGAAATCGAATAATGCATTACAGCTTTTGAGTTTGTAGGTAACAACAACAACAACAAAACACAGATATCGTAGAACGTGTGCAAACTGACTCAACAGTAAGATTAAAAAAAAATCAAATCAGAGACAATTTTCACAAAAAGAAAAAGTCTCTCTTTGCGACTGCGAAGAGTGTCTGCTCAGTAATCCGAGTGCGGAAATTGATCGGATCGTTGGAGGCCGTAGCTGATGAGGAAAAAGCTGAACGTGACCAAGCAATTGACGAGGAAGTAAAAATCGAAGGGAAAATCAAAACAGAAGTATCAAAGCCCCCTATAAGACAACGTGGTTACGCAGCAATCGATCCCTCTACAGAGTGGCTTTATAATTTAGAAGCCTTGGAAAAAGAATATCAAGAAAGAAAACAGCAACGACAAGCAAAGGAAAAGAAATCTGAGCAACAACGAGAAGCCCTACTTTCTGACGCCCGAAATGAACACTTATCGGTCATGACTACAAGTCAAGAGCTTGTTGAAGAAACTGCTACTGAAGAAGCAATTTTGGAAACAGCTTTAGATAAAGTTGAGGTAAATCTCGTGTCTGACATAACAAAAAGATCCGAAAAAGATATTGGTCTGGAAACCACCAGTAAAGAGGTTTGTATTGTGGTAGTCTTTATGTTGTTAATTTATCCTTTTTGATGTTTTACGCAAAACAAATTCTAACACAGGAATTTGACACCCGTGGACATGACCGTGAAGCTCGCCTCAATCGCATTGAAGCAGAATCAGCCAGAGTGCTTAGAAAGTCTCTTAGTAAGACTAACGTAACTCAGCCAACAACAATTGAAAAAGAGCTGACTGCTGTGATTGATAAAGAACAAAAGGTAACACCAAATGTACAAGTACGAAAAGGATACCCTACAGATGTCTCTGACGGTGAGTGGATGTACAACTTGGAAGCTCTAGAGAAAGAGTATCAAGAGGGCAAGAAAAAACGAGCTGAAGCCCGAAAACAAAAAGAAATTCAAAGAGTTCAAACCACACTAACTGAGTACGAGACTTCAAAGAAGAAATTACTGTCGTGTGAATCAGTTGTGGGAATTCCTTCTAAATCGGTTGCGACACCTGAAGTTAGCACTCGCCAATACACAGAAAGGGAACAAAAGGTGTGTTAAGCTTTCTTATTAATTATCCAATACTAACATATCCCAACAACGATTCACCTAATCAGGAACTTCTTGACATTCAAGCAGCAGTTGTAGAAGCTCTTCAGAAAGAGCATAAGACTGATGGTGACGCTACACAGCAAGTTTTAGGTAACGCAGTCGATGATCTGAAGAAAGTACAAACTGAATTCTTTAAAGATCTCCTGAGTAAACTTTCTAATGAATCAGATTCAACTCATGGATCGAATATTATTAATTATTTCTTAAACTCTCAAGAACACGATCTGCAGCTTATTCTCGACTACGCCAGGTCTAAAGAGGTATGAGACTTCAATCTTCACCCCAATTGGTACATAACCGCTCCCAGTATTAAATAACTAAAATACAGGCCTCACACGGTATCCTTGACCTACAAATAGAACGAGACGCACGAGAACAAGTCAAACAAGATGTTACTTCATTAAAAAGAATGTTGTCGAATGAAGCAGTTGGAGAAAACGATAAAACTGATTTTTTGAATTCTGACAAAGATTTTGCTGTCGCTGTACAACCGGAAGGTATTGTAACAATTATTAATTATAATTAAATATTATCCCCTCATAAGAAGTCCTATCTATCATATAAAAAAAACCCCAATCAGACACCACTCAAGGAATTCCTAACGCAATCGTTATAATGCTTCGATTCTTACAACAGTCTCGAATAGGTGACGATGATCGACAAGAAGCATTAAAGTTACTCACCACAACAATAAAAGGAGAAGGCGACGATAATCAAACAGATGAAGTTCTGATTGCAGCAAAAGCAGTTCAAGATGCACAGACAGAAATTATTGATAAAGCTGCAAAGAAGGCTGAACAGATTATTTCTGATTGTAGAGAAGCGACTGAGGCTGAAAGACAAGCAGACATTAAAGAATATCACGAGATCTATAAACAGATCGAACCAGTGACTTTGATGCAAAAATCCTTTGAGTTCATCGAAAACAAGGCGAAGATGCTTCAACAATCTGCTCAAGAACCTGATAATAATCCTGGCAGAGCTATGGCTGCTGAGATTGTTCTTACTCCTGTGATGGGTTTGTATTATTTTCATTTCATTGAAAATTCGAAAAAAAAAAAGCTTTTTTTAAACAACCAACCAACCACAGAATCACTCTCAGCCACTGACGGTGAATGGATGTACAACTTAGACTGTTTAGATACACAAATGAAACAGAGAGAGAAAGGAAGAGCAACTCGAATGCAAACAGCCACTAACCGAGCAACAACAACAACAGAAACAGCAAGCACATGGTTACATGATACATCTGATTATTTACAAAACAGTGGAGATAGCTGGGCTATGAAAATTCAAGAAGTCATCGACAAACATCAAGGCATCGAAAGAGAAGAACTGAATAGCGATTACAATGAGAAAGTTCAGAATATAAGAGGTCGTCGCAGACTTAGATCGTGGTCTCACCACGAACAAGAACTAGAAAAGGAAATTGAACAACTACACAAACATCATGAGCAAGAGATTGAACAACACACAATAACTCAGAGAGATGCTAAGACAGCTGTTGTGAATTATTTAGAAAGCTGTTCTGCTCAAGTTGCAGATCTTGAGAGTCGACTACCAACTGAGTCAAAACAACCCATTAATACTCATCGTCAAGAATTTGAAGAACAACTCCTCACGACATTAGCAATGTCATACCATAAACAAATGAAACAGAAATTAAGAAATTTAAATCATCGTTCTGACATCGAGTCGTTGTCAGCTCTCATAAAGCAAGCTCTTCATCGTGATGACTTTGTGACAACTAACAGACAATATCTGACTAATGTTGCTGATGAAGGAATGGAAATATCACTCGATTCAAACTACGATGAGAGAATTGAATTCTACAAAAGACGACTAATCACAACATCGAATCACCTAATGTCAGCTATGAGCACGGCAGCTGCAGCTTGGAACTATGTTGATGTAAAGAGAGCTGCGGTACTGGAACGTGAAGAACGACTTCTTCTAGGGATGAACAAAACTATCTGTAATCTGTTTGATGATATCCCTCTCGGAATTGAAAACACTGACAAAGAATTGTCAATCGAGCAGCAAATGCAGAAATGTGTTCCTCTTTGCAAGAAGGTCATAGCAATTGCCCGTTCTACAATGTCACCTGCAGAGTTATGTGCAGCCCTGTGCATGATTGAGTCTGTCTTGGAAGAAGTAAAGATGGAACAATCAATTAAATTTATAGATCTTGAGACATGTGAGAAACAGCTTGAGGAAATGGTCGCACTCCTCGTTTCTTTAATTCAAGTGAATAGGTCAACAGAAGATAACATCCCCCTAAGCATTCAAAAGATTATTTACAGCTGTTTACCTCACTCGTTAGAAAACAACCAGTCGTACGTAAGAATAACTTCATGGCTTTGGTATAGAAAACGAAAACATTCACCAGCAAATATACCAGCAGACCGTTCACAACCACCAACTGTAGTCGAACTATCTCTTCTATCAATAAAGACACGTCACATGCTTGAATGTGCGTATCTGTTGGATACTAATAGACCAGGGTACTATTCGGCTCAGGCTGTATTGCAAGCTGATGCTCGTCTTAAGATGAAGTGCAAAGTGTCTGAAATTGAACCTGCAGCACTCGTCAGTCAAGCTTCAAACTGCTGGCTTAGTCGAAAAATAAATTCAATAAAAACACGAACAGAAGCATCTCATATTGCAAGCATACTTAACGAAGTGGATTTTAATACTGAGATACCAAAAGTATGGAATCATCATGGTGTGTTGTCAATAGAGGACCTAAATAATGACTTGTTTAGAGCAATAGAGAATGTCTCAACTGAATTAGCGGAAGCTGTTAGCAACGAAAAACTACTACGACTGTCTCCAACTGACATGGATTCCGACAGGCATCTGTCTGTCCTGAGAAGTGTTTTGCGGGTATGTGATTGACAGGTTATGACAAAAACTTTTTTTACTTTCTTCTAAAACAATCCAATTCAACACAGGACTGCCACACTGTGTGCTATTCTCTAGCAAAGAAATCATCTGATATGTCTGACAAGTGGTTGGAGAATCTACTACTCGTAATGAATTGTGAGTGTGATCTTTTATCAGAACTGACACCAACAGACACTCAAAGAGAATCACTCAATGAAGAACTGTTAAAGGCTCAATCATGTCTACTTGACTTATGGAATGAGAATGACAACACTGTAATAAAAGGAACAACAACTACTGAGATGAGATCAACTTGGATTCAACATACTTTAGAGTTGGTAGATTATCTAGAAGAGTGTCTCGATGATTCTGATATTGGTCTTCAAGAAGAACCAGAAATAGTAAAACAAAAGATTCACGAAATCAGATCATGTCCTGGATACGCTCTTGATGCGGCGCTACTCGGAGTTGATGACTGCATCAGTAACATCATCTCTTCTAGAAGAACTTTTAGTAACTTAGCCAGAGGAAGACGTAGTCTTCATCCTTTTATTAATTCTATTCCAATAAGGAAACGTGAGAACAGACTTCCAACACCAACCGTGTTGTTGGGAGCAACACAAGCATTGCAGAGACATCAGCAATCCGTGTCTGATAAAGTTGTCGACAATCAGTTTTATGAAAAAGTCTTAAAATTGGTTAATGCGATGTCAACAGCAGTCACACAAGTAATCTCAAGAGCAGGAAGAGTGAAAGCCAGAATACAACGACTTCGAAAAGAGAAACAAGAACACGGTTTGACAGTATCAATATTTCAAACAGCCTTAGCAACTCTCGAGGGGTTTCGACATGCTTGGTACGAAGTTTCACTGTCAGAATGGATTTGTAGTTTGAAATTGTTGTATTCGTTACAACAAGATTGGTCGTCCATTCGTTTTCAAAGCAAACAAATAAATGAACTCCTATCAACGATTACTTCCACTATCACATCTGAATACCAAACAGGATTATTTTATTGGAATGAAATAACTTTGAAATACGTCGCTCCATTCGGACCATTAAATGAAAGTCAGCAACTGATTTTATCTACCCGTCGTAATTCACTTCCGAAGTGTTTTCAAACTTTAGTTGCGAAGTTTGAAATGGATATCTCCCCTTTGACATCTCCTTATGCAAGTCCACAAGTACATTTTGATCGTAATGTGACACCAGCACTTCTATCCAGTACTACGATGGCCTTATATACAATTGATAGCATGGTTAGAGATTCTGTTGTGAGTGATGAATGTGAAAAACGAGGTAGACTTCGTCTTACTTTAGTTTTGTATTATAAAAAAGAATCAATGAACATCATCAATGAGAATGAAAGTACTTCACGCGATGAACTACTTCACATGTATCACGAATCTGCTCAGCAAACTGCTATTGCCGAGAGTACTCGTTTAAGGTCAGAAGTAGAAAGCAATCTGAGACTCTTGGAAGGTTTGTTTTCATAATAAAAAAAACTTGTTTATTAATTTTTTTTTTTTTTTTTTTTTAAAAAAAAATTCATACAGGAGAAGAACGCCAAACAAGACGAATAATAAATTGTAACTACAACTTGACCAACACTGTTGTTGGAGAAGAGTTTTCCAGGTTGAGGATATCACATGATATAGACATAACTTCCCTGTCTATTATGGAACATTGTTTTGAAACAGCTCGAATCGCTATCCTCGTTGAATCTCACAACAATCTAAAACAGTTAGGGATATCAGACCTGATACGATATGAAGAAGACTCTCGCAGAGAAATTAACTTCGCTGAAAATATTTATTTCATATATGGATTTAGAAAAAGGGGAAAAGTTGTTAAAAGTGAACGGATAAGTAGACTTCAGCTTTGGGAGTACCACATGCGAGCAGAGATAAACAGAAATCAAATAACGGCAAAGGAGAAATTCTTGTCACTCATGATCGAGGGTGAGTCAAGTACAGAGTTGAGATCGGATGAATCCAACAAGAGAAGTAAAATAGCTAAACTTGAACGGGAGGAATCGAAAATTTTACTGTTACTCGTCGCTGAACTGAGAGAGACGTGGTTGAAACACACTGCTATAAACCAAATATTGGCATCGATGAAATGCAGTTCATTCCGACATTATTTTCAACAGTTGTTGGGTTTCCGAAATTTTCAAAAACAAAGTAGAGAAGAACACCAAGACTACCACACTCGTATCAATATTGCAATAGAACAAATTGAACCTCAGGAATTAATAAATAGAAATAAGATTATGTTGATTGAGAAATCTTCGATAAAGGCAATTCAAAGAAGTGAACACAACATGAGAACAACATTCCAACTCCGTTGCGTTACTGTAATAAATGATAATGCACTTGTAGCAATTCCACCTCTGATTTCTGAAAAAAATACGTCAGAGTCTTTCATGGTAAGTCCAAAGAGCTGGGCAGTATCACCACCAGTGAACACCCCTCAAGGACCACCAGTAGCATTTCGCAGAAATCCTAATTACTGGGACAGATATCAAAGTTATAGAATGGAAATTAGAGTTCGATCAGCTGGAAATCATTCGAACCGTTCGAGAGATATAAAAAGATGGATCTCTGATAATAATAATCCGTCGTGAGGATACTTAACCTTCTTTCAATCATCACTTACACCAAAAAAATCGATATTTTTATTTTGTTAAATAGAACTACTTTTGTGTTTTTATGTTGTCGACTTTAAATAAATAATCTTCATTGAGGAAAACAGGAAACGCTATCAATGGGTTTAGACAGGACTGTTATTTTGTTGTTGTTGTTGTTGTCGGTTTATTTTTTTTTTTTTTCGTATTTAGGGAATTTCAATTGAGGAAAATGAGAAGAAGTGATGGAAGCAGTAAAAGTAAATCAGATCCTGACAGAGTTGGGAATTGGTCTATATGGCAACCTGATGAACCAAGAGGTAAATTATTATGCAACTGGTATCGAAACAATGAGATAGAAAATGATACTTTATCAGCGGCAACAAGATCCAAACATGCAGTAAAGCCAACGAAAAAACCTTCGAGAGGTCACCTAACTCCCAGAGACTGCAAAGTACAAAAACAACCTTATAAATCAAAGCGAATAAAAAGTGTGACAACTCAACTTAAACAATCGATTTCAACACCGATGTCATCACCAAGAGTAACAAAGAAGAAAAAGATTGATAATAAACCAACTGAACCTTTAGTTTGCTGTACTACTGATATTGGTTTAGTTTCGTGTTTTCCTTCACAGATTGAAGAACATGACTTACAAAGAGTACTCCCTTCAGAATATCACCATAGGGCTCGTATTCTTGCTGGTCGTAGCCAATCACAACTTGGTCTCTGTCGCGCAGTAAAAGCTCTTCGTCAATCTAATTTCGATTTCTGGAAAGCTCAAGAGCTCATGTCTAGGAAAGGAGTTACTTTTTCATGTTCAAATACAACAATTATCCTGTAGTCGTTTAATGTATTTGTTTGTGTTAATGTTTTTTTTTTCCCACTTGGTCTTTTTTTTTTAGCGATTGCTTCCCCTCCCTGCTTGACAAAAAATAATTAAATACTGGACTTACGATGCTGTTGTAGGTCTTTAAAATATTTATTTTTTTTTTTGGATGTTTTTTTGCTTTCGAACTGTTGTTCTGAAATTCTTTCTTTTTATTGTTCTGTCGTGTTTAATATAATTATCACTGGATACTAATGAATAACCGCATTTTTGGTGAGAATCACCTGTGGTCCTACTTCGAACGTTACGTACTGGGTTTTCTATTAGTTTGCGCTCTGTTAGCAGAAAGTGCAATCATGCTTCGTTTTTGTATTTCTTTGGATGAACATTGCTTATTAACAAGGAGCTTGAGATTAATTAGTGACGTAGTATCCATCTCTCTCGTTTGTTTTTTTTATATTGCGACTACTCTTTCTAGAGTTAGTTTCTTATGTGTATTACACTTTTTGGTATCGGCCATCGAAGTTTTTTTTTTTTTCTTCTTTTTTTTTATTTAACGGTTTTTTCCTCTCTCTGGTAATAAAAGTCTTAAGTGGTAATTACAACCCAAAAAAAAAAAAAAAAAAAAAACCGTTAATAAAAAAATTTATACACTAAAAAAATATTATTTTAAGTTGTCGTGGATCTACTCGTTCTGTTTTGCATGAAAAAAGTATTTTCTATCCCAAGACCTATTTTTGTTGAAGATAGAAAACAGTCAGCCTCGATTCTATTAAGAATAGTGGATCCGCGTAATGTCTGATGTTGGAATAAATATATTATTTTAAAATATGTTTTTTTTCAAAAACAGTCACACCTCATTAAGGTGCCTAATCTAAACAAAGAACTGGATTCTAATTATAAGGCAATGCGGGATGATAGTGCCTCTGATGTTGTGTGTACTGTTGAAGAAGATCCAGCGAGGACTCGGATACACGATGTGAATTTCAGAAATATGGTCAGGATATTGACAGTTATGGGAATGCTTGCAGTAGCAGTGGGAGGTGCAACAAGCGGTAGCTTGACTGCGTTAGAAGCAAATTTTGGTATCACTGAAAAAAAGAAATTAGCAACCATACTTGTTTCTTATGATATAGGAGCCCTACTTATAGGAATTCCAAGTGGGTTTTTAGGAGGTAGGCACATCCCTCAATGGGTTGGAGGCGGATTCGTTGTCGGTGGTGTTTCTATTATGTTATTCGGAATGGTTTCTGATTTTTATTTATTTTGTATCACCCAAGCCTTTGCTGGAGCAGGCATGAGTATAATTTGGATTCTAGGATGTTGTTTAATTGACAGCAATATTCACAACAAAGCTGCCGGACTTGAATACACTGGTTGGCTGATGTCACTTGGACCATTTGGTGTTATCCTGGGCCTTATGATGGCAGGTGCCTTCCTCTCACAATGCACTGAAGGCTCCGAAGGAGGCAACGACTGCATTGCTTCACCAAATATGACTCAAGGAGGAATTACATTCACTGAGGTAGCTCCCATGCTTACAATAGAAGATTGTTCTGAGTGGAGATGGTCATTCATACTAATTGGTGTTTTAATAATCCCGATGGGTCTTTGGTTTTCTTGTAGCAGAAGAAGATACAAATCTCCAAAAACAGCAAAGTGCTGTGGACCTTTAGAATTCGAACCGCACCACGTCGACGAAGAAGCTCTCCATCCGAGCTGGGCTGAGCTAAAAGACGGATTGCGACATCTGATTACAAACAAGAGATTGATGATTCTTATCATAGGTTCTGCTGTTCATACTTTTCAGTCTACTGCAATCATAGCTTTTGGACCTCGTTTTATTGAAAAACAACTCTGTGTAAAGAGAAGTACCGCTTCTCTTTTAACAGGTACTTTGATACCAGTTATTTCTATTGGTGTTTTCTTAGGTGGATACATACCACAGAGGTATAACTGGGGAAAGGGTAATTCTAGGAAACCGATATTTTTAATGGCAATCACTACGTTGTTGTCGTGTCCTCTTTGCTTGTTGTCGTTTGCGTTTAAGGATGTTGTTCCTTTTTTGCTGGTTGTGAGTGTTGCTTTTTCATTGATGTTTGTGATGTCAGCACCTATAGTCACGTCTTGTGAACGTGTCGTTCCTGATAAGTATAAAAGTTTAGCAGTCGCACTTCAGAATATTGTCGCTCGTGGGGCGGGTGCCATCCCCGGACCGATTGTTTTATCAGCGCTCCTCGACATGCCAGATGTAGGTTCGAGGACGGCATTCATATCAATTAGTGTCGTCGGTACTTTTATTGCCGGGTGTTTGTGGCTTTTTGCTGCTTTTTTGCAAGCTCCTTATGACAAAGAAGAGTTGGAAAAATCTTACAACCCTTCTCCTATCATGATGAACCGACATGAACAGGTCGACTCATCAGCAGATCAGATCATGGAAGTTGATACTTATGAGTTGGGAATGGTACCACCTGTCATAATTGGTGATGTTAATAAAGCCGTGAAGTTTTAATATTGAAATAGACAGAAGCGAGAGGACCTCTCAGCCGTGATTCCTTCTGTTTAGCTGTTGTTGTGATACTTTGTTTTTTTCTATAAATTAATACGTGAGATTCCTTCTCATTCTCGCAATTTCGTTTTTCTCTCCCTCATTTAAGGTAGACTGAACTGATTCTACTGAGAGAAACAGTCGAAGGTTCAGTTTTTTGTCATCATGGGTTTACACTCATTCGTGAGTTCGTTGTCTTTTTGTTGTATTAAATTATAGCAACTAATTCTGGTGTTACTATGTGTTTGGTAATTATTATAAGAAATCACCGGTAGTGAATTTCCATGGATAATTTATAACTATTTTCCCGCATGTCCGTCTCTGAATGATACTATTGTTTATGATATGTTTGACATTGTTTTTTAAAAAAACCAAAAAAACCGCCTTGCGATCCTTTTCGTTAATTGTATTCTTTATTTATTTCTTTTTTTTTTTTTGATTCAGTTTTGTATTTTTTTTGTTGTAGAGCCAAAAGTCTGTCTATCTGTATTTTTTTGAAATGAAACTCCGTTAGCTTACTGTTGTCATTTCTTGGCGTAAATACTGTTATTTCTGTTCTCTGACTTGAAAAAGTGCGCCTGGTACGGTCACTAAAAATGTTTATTTTTTCATGTCCTAATCTCTTATCTTTGCGTGGACCATCCACGAAGAATTTGAGGATTGGATCAACAGCATCAAAGTTGGTGTTCTCTTTCCTTCCTTCTCCCCTTATTAATTATTATTCCGACAATTTTCGATATGTTCAGTCGACAATAACTCTCTTCCAACACGTCTCGTTTGAGTTATCAGCTGAGACGTATTTCCTGCTCAGGTTTGATGGAATCGTAAAATAGTCTGAAAAAAACCATTCAGGTTTAGCCTTATATTTCGTTGAACGCAGGCAGAATCCTGTCACATGGGGGGAAAATAAATCATGACCATAGGAAATAACGGCTTTTAATCTGAGTGGTTTCTTCTCGTACAACAACAAAAAAAAAAAAAAAAAAATTAAAATATTTCAAAAATTTCAATTAATGTCGTTCTTTTGGTTTTAATTTATTTATTTATTAACTTTCATTTTTTTTTTTTATTATAAAAAAAAAAAGGCTCGATATGTCACAGCTGGAAATTTCTCCAATATGGCAATCAGCGTTGGAATATTCTCGTAGAAGTGAAGAAGCTACCCGATTGCAAAAGGAAGCTCGTCGATTACAACCAACTGATGGAGTATCCATAATTCGATTATCAAGTAGGGACAATCATTTATGTATGATGAAGGCATTAAAAACCATAGGAGAGGAGTCTGCTAGGCTACACGTCGAAAAAGAACTTGATGCGAGACTAACAAAACCCTGTACAGCAGACCAAATGACTTTACTTATTCAAAGTACTAATGAAGATTTAATTATAATGTCAAAAGACTTCTCTAATCAATGGAATGACATACGTAAGACTGACATGGTCGATATGGCATCTCGCTATGAGGCTCCTCATGCCGGAGTGTTCAGAGCAATTTTTTATGGAGCCGACCTGACAGCTTTGCCCAGCAGTTTAAAATATGATTTTTCAGCTAGGTCGCTTATAACTGATTTACATTCTCGTAAAATCCTATCTTGGCTTCCGATACTAGCTGCATGTAGACTAAACAAATTAGAGCTCCCACGACAAAAGACTGGTTGGAAACTATGGTTTCCAACCAGAATAGAAAAACTAATCTTACAAACCGAAGATGCGATACTAAAATTATTGTTAGTTATTCACTGTGAGAAACTGTTAGGTAAAGCTGTCAAGGAAGATTTAAAGATATTAGAAAGCTTTAAGAGACCCTGGAACCTCTCTGGTTCAATGCAAGACAGAGCTAAACGTCCTTTGCTTCAAGCTGGTGCCTTACCTGGAGACCTTGTAAAAGTACTTCCTAGTGGTGAGGAAGGGATGGTTGACGATACTGGTTGTTTCATGGGAAAAACTGGTGTAGAACTAGTACCATCTCACCCGGAGGGTCAGCCAACAAGAATATTCCGCGCTGAATGCGTTGTTTATTTCCAACGTTGTAAAGGAGATGTCGTGGTGACAACTGTTTTCACAGACATGGTTAATGAAACACACGTAAACTTGGTAGGCGAAGACGCTGCTACAACAGTTGACAGGATATCACCCTGCACACCAGATCCACTTGATTATAAAGAAAACCTTTCTGTTGAACAAGCAAAAGCTTTTCATAAACTTGAAATTGATCGACGTCGTCTCAAACAAGAACACGCTGCCTATTTCAGAGCTGCGGAAAGTAGTGAATTAGCAAAGGGAAAAAAAAACAAATCGTTATCAACTCTAATATCATCAATGACTACGATACCAGCTGGTGATTACATTCACACGGTAGCTGTCATTAATGATGTCGCTCCTGGGCAAGTATTGTTTTTTAATACATCTTTTTTAATCGATACTCCCATTGAAAACATTCAAAAAAGAGATATAAAAAAACTACGATACCGCAGTAAGAGAAGTAAATATTATAGAGCACCTCGGGGAACTGGATGGCTGTCAGCTAGCTTTCCTTCTGATTCATTTGTTTCTCAGATTAGAGATGACTTGTTTAATAAAATTGATCATCTGCATCCAAAAGCGAACATGAGCTTTATGCTAACAGATAGTACAGCTGTTTTAGAATCAGAAGAAGGCAGTACTCGTCTTGGTGATGTTGTGTCACCATCTCGGGGGATGCGCTTAGCACATCCTCTACTGCAGTACAATATTTTAGGTACCTGTCTTGTTGATACTCCCCTTCTTCAGATCATATCTGATGGAATTCCGAAGACAGCTGGAGTGGTACGGATACGTCCTACGTATGACAATCATTTGTCGAATCTTGCTGAAAAACTATTTTCTGAGCTCAGCAATAAGAACTACACTGAATGCGACACCCAGTTAGATATAATAATTAAAGCTTATCCAGGGATAAAGGGAATTCATTTGTGGGATCCGACTGTGGAACTTATTAAGTTCAGTCCTCTAATTCACGAGGCTGTTAAATACGAATGGATTTCTGGTATTTCTCGACTTTTAGAATTACCTCACTCTGGACTAGAGTCTGTTAGAGACTATAAGTATCGTAACCCCCTTCACATTGTAGCGATGACTGGTAATTGTGATATAGCATTGTTGCTTTTACCACATTATGAGTGTATTAATGTACCGGATTCTAGTGGGAAAACTCCTTTGAGTATAGCTCTTGGGACTGGTCTTGTGAAACAAAGTGATTGTCTTGTCCTCTTGTTGATTGAAAAAATGAAATTATTTAATGAATTTTGTCCCAAAGGATTTGTCAATAAGGAAGCAACGCCGTTGCAGATTCTGATGGAAATGTTGGTGATAGAGTCTGACTTGAATTTGTGTTCTCTTGGGTTGGCGATGAGACTGGCGAGGCTTGAAAATAGTACGAATGATCCTATCGAACTGCCTTCTTTATTAATTGAAAAAATAACAAAAAAAACTGATCATTCCCTTGCATCGGAAGTATTATTACTACTGAGACACGGTGCTGTTAATTCAGCTATTCAATATATTGAAGCGATTGAAGCATCTTCAAGAAAGATGGCGATTAGAGAATTAATTAGCGTCGCTCCGTTACTTTGTAATGAGAAAGACCTTTCTGTATTGCTATCAATTCCTGTTGTGAAGGTGCAATTATACTTCGATAACAGTCATGTTTCTCTGAGGGGATATGAGAAATATCATCCAGCCGATAGTAGTTTTCCACCAAATCCTATTCATAGGATTGTTAGAGAGCTTTGTACACCAACCAAATCAACAGCAGTATTTGATACGGAAATGTTTATCGTTTCGAACGATCAGCTTCTCACCAACTTAAAACTCATCCATAGATTTAGTAAGGAAGGAAAATTACGACCAGAATCGTTTCATGTCGGATTGCATAATAATAGACAGTATGTTTTATGTTTTTTTTTTTTTGTTGTTGTGTGGTGTCTTACGCTGCTGTCTTCCAGCCAGACTTAGTCATCATCTGATCCGTGTGGTATGTAATATGGGAATAACATTACTAGAATTATGTGTATGTCCAAGAATGTCATATAAGAATGGCGATGGTAATAATCTACATTGTCCATTTTTTCGTAATATAACTTGAGAGGAAAAAAAGAGGTCAAAAGCAATTTTTCTTTTTGTATACCGACAAAAGAAAAGAAAACCAAATTCACACAGGTACGGTTGTCTTCCACATGCAAACTACAAGTTTGAGTTAGTTGTAGCTATAAGTTGTATGTACCATGCCGTAACAAACAAGAACATCACCATGATGAAAATGCTTATAAATGATTATGATGCTAGTATTAATGATATTTGTTTTATTGCGATACCGAACTGCAATCATTGGAGAGAGCGATACCTAGTCTACGGATTAGAGTGTTTCACACCCTTAGCGATTGCCGTGATGGATGGATCTATTTCATGTGTGAAATACTTGCTTGGGGCGGGATCATCTATCAAGGACTCCAACGTCATATTTTACAGTCCGATCTCAAGAGTGTTAATGCCGTACGATTATTATTGTTCCTTTGAAACTGGAGGAACGATCCCACCTCTGTTTTCTTTTGATATTTGGTTGTTAATTGGTAGCTTCTTACAATCATCAGACCTAATAAATTCTCGCTGTGTTTGCCGTTCATTGGCAGTGACTCTGGCTGATAATATTTGTTGGGAGACTAAGGTTGATCCTCGAAACTTATCAAGAATAAAGAAAATTAGATGCAAAGTTGAGTCGGCTTCAGAAGACAATCTTGGATACTATAATCTAATGGAGATTGCGAGGTGTGTTAAAAGTAATAGCGGGTGTTCAATGATATTTTCAATCGCATTTAGAAAGGAGAGAAGTAGAAGTCTGATGGAGTATCTTGACCTGACGTCAATAAATACATCACTCAGAGGATACAACAGGTACGATCTCGGATTGAGATATCCAAAAACAGAAGAATTATCATCTGAATCCCGTCCCGGAATGACAAACCAAAGAAATTACATTTCTCTATCACAGTGTTTGCTTGCAATGTCACAGACTGCTACTCACTACAGTCAAATGCTTTCATTCAACCTAACCACAAGAAGAGTTGTATACCCACTGGCATGGGCTGTACAGACGAAGTCTTTTGAATTAGTAAATCAACTTCTTAAATTGATAACTGATGGCACAGAGATGGCAACCAGTAGAATAGGTTTCTTAGGTAATTATTTATTATTAAACACACAAGAAGGTATCGATACTGATAGTGAAAGTGCTTGTGAATCTTTTGAGAATTATAGCGGAACTGATTATGACGATTCTAATGACAGCAGACACTCAACAGAAGAAGAAGAAGAGGAAGAAACAGAAGAACTATCCAATAGTAACATCGTATTAAAAAAAGATATTCTTCCAAAAGGGAAAGAGTCGTATCTACGATGGGTTTGCCTTGGTGAGATCGATCCTCTCGAAGTAGACCCGTCACAGTTCGGATACCACGGTCGACACTACGTCATTCCTGATACTCTTTTAGCTATTCGTGAAGCTCAGTCTTCTAATCAAAAGATTGTTCATATCTCATCTGGAAGTCCGTTTTTCCTTCAATGGATAGTCGACATGTTTCAAAGTGAGGTGTTTATTGACATCAATGAGAGATTATCATACGATTTGAAAGAGGAAATAATCAAAACTCTGATGATCACAAAATCAGTCAGACACTTATCATCGCGATCTCTGTTAGACGTTGTGTGTGCTGATAGGAGTTCTGACACTTCAAGGGAATTACTCTCAAAAATATTATTACTGATGAGTACCGCAGCAACTCATGTATGTCATTCAGTAACAGGTAGTGTTATAAAGTCAAACTGTCCGAGGAAATTAGATATTATTTTTAACTATTTTCCTTCACACTTTAGCGTCTCAACTCTTTGGAAGTTAACAAGCTGTGCTATCGAGTACTTACGACCTGATGTGGTTTTATACTTATTTAAACTTCGTTACAAGTTAATCTTTGATGATCGATTTCCTCCAGAGTCTGATACGAGACCACTGCGAGCATTCGGAAAGAGTGATGTAAAATATTACCTCGTCGTACCCCCTGGTAGTAAGCCTAGTGATGAACCACTGATAAAAAGAGCTATTTCAGCTGGTTTAACAGGCTGTGTATTATTTATATTGCGATTAAAAGAAGTATTAAAACACTTTCTTGAGAAGCCTCAAACTGTAATAGTTGCTAAGGTTTTAGAAACAAAGAGAGGTGGAAAGGTTACTGAGAGAACAGACGTTACCATCACTGGTCTACTGAAGACTGCAATTCGTCATAGCAGGTGGGAAGTGTTATACGAATTAGAACGCATGCTACCTCCCTCTACTAATAATCACATGAATGAAGTCGATCTAAAACAAGAGGAAGATGAAGACACAGAACAACCTGAGGAAGAACTTGAGGAAGACTTAGAGGAGGAATACGAAGAAGAAGAAGAGGAGGAAGAAGAAGAAGAAGACAACACAATCTATGATGCCGTAGCCGACTTCACTTCATCTCAAACCCGTCGACAACAAACTCGTCACTTCTCCACTCACCGAATTGTTTGTATGCGTCTTTACGTTCCTGGTAAATCACATTGTATTCCATATTGGCGTGCAGCAAAAGCCACATATTCCGATCTGTTTGATCTTCGTGCAAAACAGTTTCCAGTTCCGACGTTCAATTGCCGAGTTGAAAAATTAAATTTATCGCCGTCAGTTAAAAATAAACTGGTCCTGAGGACTCTCTTCCCGGAATTGACATCTCGTCTCGAGACGGAAAAACATGCGGGAGTGATAGGTGTGATTGACAAGAGTCTTATTCCAACAGCAACTGATGATGAGTACTTAGAGACTGAGAGAGTTAGTTCACTCTTTGATGATCCTCGTAGAGATATTCTTTGTATTAAACCATCTGCTCTTGAGAAGTTCTTTCGATCACCGTCAGATCCTCCAGCAGTTATTATATTCGTTCGCAGTGGTTGCCGGATTGCTGGGTCACTTATAAGATCAGGTGATACATATAGACGATGTGTTCTACGATCGTTTCTCACTCGTGGATCTGACGAAAACGACGTTACTCATCGAGAGAAAGTTAGCTACCCGCGTTCCATTATGAGACGAAAAGGTAAAAAGAAAGGAGTATTAACAATTCATTGGAGAAGTGCTATCTTTGCTGTGGTAAACGGAAGATTAAAATCTGATCATGGGCTTACAGGAGACGTGAAAATGCCGGAATTGCAACCAGAAAATGAAAGAGTTCCTCGTTGTATTACTGCTGTATACAATCCAGAGTATCGAAGTGTAAGTAGAGAATTGAGGTACGTGTCTATGTCACAACAAGAATTGGATGAAGCTGAGACTGAACAGCCAATTCCTAAAAAGAAATTTCTCACTCCTTTATATGAATCACATCGAATACCTCTTGAGAATGGTTCAAAAGATTGGAGAAAAAAGACCGTTCCAACCTCTCAACGATCTATCCGTGGAGATCCAACGGTTGCACCTGAAAATTCATTTTACACCCTAGTGATTAACGTTCCCAATGTGATATTTGATAAATCACCCGTCGAACATGACAATGACATAATGAAGATAATTAAAACTGAAGGAAATACTTCAGGCCTCATGGCATACCAAAAGTGGTTTGGGAACCAACCAAAGCCAGAGTCTTAACCTGAAATAGTTGTTTCCCTCATATTACACTCTAACCTTTATTGATTTGCTTAGTTTTAGAAAGTTACTAAGAAAGAAATCCGCACTACAACAAAGTGTGTGTTTTTCTTGTATTATTTATAACATCTTTTTTAGGTTTTGTTTTTTTTGGTGCATTCTTTTTCATAACAAAAAAAAAAAAAAAAAAAAAAAAAACTTCGTTCTAGCAACAAACTGACTAATAAATTATTAAAAAAAATTATTGTTTTTGACATTTGGAATGATATTATTTTATTTTTCAGATACATTAACATGAGCAATTCTTCAGATGACGGTGCCTGGATGCTACCCGCAGCTGCTGCATGTGTTCCGTTTGGAATGTTTTTAGTCGGACACCAGAGAGGGCTGACCATAAAAATGTTTAACTTCGCCTATCAAAGATTCGGAGCAATAGGCTTAGTCGGCCTTCCTGTTGTAACACTAACTATCGAGAAGTCAGTGTACGACTCAGTTAATGCATATCAGGGAAAAGATCCGAATGAAAAACCAAAAGGAAGTGGATCTGGATTCCCATCTGGGGGTCACATGCTACCTAGTCTGTCATTAGTTTCCGTAAATAAGAATGGTGCTTTTTATAGAGCACCTCAGCAGGGATGATGAAAACTGCATCTGGGGGTCACATGCTACCTAGTCTGTCATTAGTTTCCACAAATAAGAATGGTGCTGTTATAGAGCACCTTAGCAGAGATGATGATGACTGCAGTCTGGGGATCAGATGCTACCTAGTCTGTCGTTAGTTTCGATAAATAAGAATGGTGCTTTTTATAGAGCACTTCAGCGGGGATGATGAAACTGTTCAATGACTGCAGTCGCAATCAATACGTCGTCGAGTTGTTAATTAATCGTTTATCAGTAAATATTCTTTGTATTTACTGTTTCCTATCACAGAAATAGTTTATCGTTGTATCCGAACCAATCTGTTACAACAAATTATAAATATCAATCATCACTTTAATGTTGTTTTTTGTAACCCCTTCCAGGAAGACTTCAATAAGATCCACTGAAGAGTGATTTCTAATAACTTTATAGATCACAGTGATTGGTTTATGTGATTTATTGTTTCTATCTCTTTTAGGAATTAAAACGCTCATAATGCTCTCTCTGGTGAAGCTTATTCTTTAGCAAGTAGTCGTTAAGTTGATGTATTGGAGATGGTATTAAGTTTATACTGATCCTTTCATTATTATTTCCCTCCTTCAGGAAATGAAACCACTCGGATTGCTCACCGTATTTGCAATCCTCTGTGGTTGTAATGCTCTTTTCAAAACAACTACGCCGAATGGATGTGCTGGAGTGATTGATGATTGTCACGTAGTTTGTAGTGCTGCAACATGTCAGATGCAGACAATCACATGTCCAGGAGATGGTTTTAATTGTATGTTAACGTGTGATGGACCTCAATCATGTCTAAATGCTATTATAGGAAGGGCATCCACAGCTTATGGTTCTCTTAGTGTCTCATGTCAGGGAACTAAATCATGTGAAGGTATTACTGTCAATTGCCCACAGACACTTGAACCTGCTTCAAACCAACAGTGCGAGATCCAATGTGATGGTGACTTCGCGTGTAAGGGTGGCTCGTCTACGGGAGATATTGTAACTGTGTGCTCATCTGGGAATAGTCCGTGTGGTGGATTTACAGAGGGTCCTAGAGTTGGTGGGAATCACGCGCCGTTTAATTTTGAGGGGTGGGGTGCACCACAAGCGCAAACAACTTGCCCTCTCGGATATGAATCCGAAACAGCTGCTGTTGTTGGGCAAACAGGTACTATCGTAGCTACTACTACTGTAGCACCAGATAAGTCTACAGTTTGCTGGAAAATAACAGGCTGCACTAAATTAGTACTAACTTGGACTAAGTTCTGGACTGAGACGTGCACCAATTGCGATAACACAAATCTCGAATGTGAAACCGGAGCTTACGTTTCCATTGACGCAAAGTGGACGGGTAGGAAGCCCCTGTGTGGTGGCGATTTCTTCTCCACTCCGGCTGATCTTCCTGCAGCAGTATTCGGAGAAACTATTATCCGATACACTGCTGCCCCGTCTAGTAATAAGGATGGGTTTGAATTAAGTTGGTCATGTTCATCTGGGCCGACCCCTGCGCCAACTGCCGTACCAACAGCCGTTCCAACAGCCGTGCCAACTGCTGTTCCAACTGCCGTTCCAACTGCCGTTCCAACTGCCGTTCCAACTGCCGTTCCAACTGCCGTTCCAACTGCCGTTCCAACTGCCGTTCCAACTGCCGTGCCAACTGCCGTACCAACAGCCGTGCCAACTGCTGTTCCAACTGCCGTACCAACAACCGCACCAACTACTGCACCAACTGCCGTGCCAACTGCCGTACCAACAGCCGTGCCAACAACCGCACCAACTACCGCACCAACAACGGCACCAACTGCCGCGCCAACAGCCGTGCCAACAACCGCACCAACTACCGCACCAACAACGGCACCAACTACTGCGCCAACTGTCGCGCCAACAGCCGTGCCAACAACCGCACCAACAACGGTACCAACTACTGCACCAACTGCAGTGCCAACTACCGCACCAACTACCGCACCAACTACCTCACCAACTACCTCACCAACTACCTCACCAACTACTGCACCAACTACTGCACCAACTGCAGTGCCAACTGTCGCGCCAACAACCGCACCGACTACTGCACCAACTGCAGTGCCAACAGCCGTACCAACAGCCGTGCCAACAGCCGTGCCAACTGCCGTGCCAACAGCCGTGCCAACTGCCGTGCCAACTGCCGTGCCAACTGCCGTGCCAACTGCCGTACCAACTGCCGTACCAACTGCCGTACCAACGGCAGTACCAACAGCCGTGCCAACTGCCGTACCAACCACGGTGCCTACCGCGATACCTACTGCTGTGCCAACTGCAGTGCCTACTGCCGTGCCAACAACCATACCAACTGCTGTACCGACCGCAGTGCCTACTACGGTACCAACTGCTGTTCCTTCTGCCACACCCACTTCTGTACCAACAACACCTCCAACGGTAGCTCCGACAGCACTTCCAACAAATATTCCAACAGCGATACCTTCGACGGGTGTGCCGTTGCCTGCTACGCCGCCTCCGATTCCGCCACCTGTTATTTCTCCAACAGTACCACTGCCGCCTGCACCAGTTCTAACAGCGTTACCGACTAGTGTGCCAACAGGAGTACCAACAGAGATCCCGACTATATCACCAACAGGTGCTCCCCCAACTGCTCAGCCAACAGCAGTTCCAACAACGGTTCCACGGACGTGGGCTCCACCAACTCTTATTCCAACATCTGTTCCACCTCCACTTGTGAAAGTAACAAAAGTTGGGGATGCTACTGAATCGAAGTCTGAAGAGATAACAGAAAAGGGTATTGTAATTACTCTTAAATTAGACTACGGTGAATGGGCAAACGCTTCGGACATCACCTTCGCAACTGACAAAGGAGCATTCCCAACTCCAGATATAATAATTGAGACAAACAAGAAAAATGATTATAATGGTTTTCAAGCAACTTCTACCACAGAAGGTTTCGTAGAAATTGAAAATGATGCCTCCGACAGCAGCATCTTGATAATCACAATTGGTCCGAGTGGTAAATACGAAGTCAAAAGTGATGAGGAGTTATCGATAATAATAAATGGAGGACTCTCTACTGGAGTTCTACAAGAGAAGGGTGACTTCAAACATACGATCAGAAAAAAAGAATCTGAGTTAACTGACACAAGTAAAGCTGTCATAGAAGCAGCAAGCTTCGCTGGTGTTGGTACTCAGGCTGGAAAAGGTAAATTACTAATTAGACTAATCGAGTGTCCTGTTGAGTTTGAAGCAGAGCTTGACTTCACACAAAACCCTACCGGAATGCATCTTGATTCAATGAACTCACCTTCGAGAGGTGGAGCCGTTCTTGGAAACACACTTCTCGTTGCTGGGATTGTTTTATTTCACTTTCTCGTATCTGCAGGAGTCTGGGTATACCGCAATTCAACAAAAAGTGAGAACAACACATTCAGACAAGCGCTCGGAACTTGCCGTTGTCCTTCCTATTCATTTTTTCCAGCAGTTTTTTTCTACCAAACAACTCTTGTCTCGAGCATTCATTTAGTAATTTATGAGCCCTCTATGGAAGCCAAAATCCTTGGCATCTGCAGCATACTAGTATACAACACGACTGTCTTGGGTAGCTTAATATACATAACATATCCAGGAGTTTTTATTGGTAAGTTCTTTAAATATGATGCACCGAAGAGCACTGGAAAGAAAATTGTGTATTTTATCGTCGGGTCTGGTGATTACACAAGTAATGTCGATAATACTTTTTGTGATCGATACGGATTGATGTTTCATGATTTTTGGCCAAAGACATATAGATTTATGGTTGTTGAAGTAGGGTTTGTAACCATTTTAGCAATCGTTGACGTTATAGAGTCGAAAACTCTAAGCGCTTGTAGAATTCAAATTTGGATTACATTTATCCTGTACTTACTGTATAGTATTGCTCTTATCAAGCTTAATCCTTTCGTCGCTCCCTTAAACGGAATCGCAAGTATAGGTGCTGCAGTTACCCAAACCTTGGCGGTCCTGTGCATTATCATCCATGTTATGGGTGATAAAAATGAGTCAACTGCCAAGAGAGCAGCTGTTGTATTTCTTGTCACCTCAATGATACTTATGTTAATCAAAAGTGCCATTGAGATACTGAGTGCTTGCTATGATAATTGTCAAGGAAACCCTTTTGCTCATAAAGAAGGTAAATTAGTAATGGCGGGGAAGGCGTCGAGTAACGATTCTCAACCAGCTGAATTTATTAATCAGAGATTGTATGAGTCAGAATCAAAATACGAATCGGAATCGAATCCTTTGACTACTTCGGCAGTTCCTGTTCAAGTTATGTGTCCATTACCTAAATCGGTTTCGCCAGATGTGTCTCGTCCTAGCATCACAGGTGGCAGAAGCTTGCGATATAGTCCGAAGTCAAGCATACGTCGCAGAAGCAGTTTACGAAGGGGGTCTGATCTAACTAGTCTGGCGTCATCACCACGAAGACAATCCTCTGTCTCCGAACAAATTGATATCATATCAAAGTTAAATCCATTGCCGTCTGAAGGCGAGATTGAAATCGAGGAAATCCCACATTACAGCAGTTTTAAAAGCACCCGTCGGTACTCCGGTCGTATCCTCCCTCCTTCTAGGCAACAAGGCGTTCTAAGTTTTGTGTAGTACTTCTTAAATCAAATTTACTTTTCCATTCTACATTTCCTTCTTTCCTTCTTTTTCTTTTTTTTTTTTTTTTTTTTTTTGTTGTTGTTGCCTGATTACTATTTTCAACTCAGCTTTTCTTTTCTTATGATTCGAATGTTGGCCTGTTGAAAAATTTCTTTTTAATCAGTTTCACTGAAATTAATGACTGAAAATCTTGTTTTTTTTTCTTTTGTATTAGAATCTCTGTTTCTCCCAAGCGTGTGCACGTAGTGCGCTTGCCATAACAAAAATACACTTATGTAATCCATCACGATAGCAGTGTCAATATCTCTTTTAGGGTTTTTGATTTTGATTATTCGTGGATTCGATTCCTCTTACTATTTTCTTTTTTTTTTCTTTTCTTCTTCATTTTTATGCTTAACTTCATTCTTTCTTGTGAAAAGAAACTTTAAACTCTCATCATCAGCCTGGCTGGTTTTTTTTTTTTTTAAATTTTTTTTTTTTAAAAATATTTTTTGTTTTTTTCTGTCCTTACTTTTTATATGTTTTGCCTTATAAATTACGTATAATATATTTATTTTTTTTCTTCTTCATTCTTCCTATTCTTTCTTTTTTCTCTGAAATAAAGAAACAAAATCTGCTATGCAGTTATTATGCCAATCGGGGGTGTTGGCTTCTTCTTATTTTGGCATTGAATTATCTGTCACACGTATGTCAACCGGTTTTCATCTTCGCATGTTTTTTTTTTTTTTTTTTTTAAATTTTTATTAAGGCTTACTCTGTGTGGTTTTGATAACTCCTACGTCCGTGAAAAGTTTTTTTTTGTGTGCTTTTTGTTATTTTGATTTTTTGTGACCCACAAACCTATTATTACTTTTATTTCTTTATTTTTCTGATCTAATGTGGCGTTTTTCTCCCTCTCTTGGACAAATATTGATCAGCCGTCTCTTAACACCGTCTGCTCGCACGGGCGGTGGGTTTAGGTAGTCATTTGTTTCAGGTTATTCTACGTCTCGTATCGTCTGTGAGAGTCTCACGGTTGCTGTTACCCCTGTTGAGCTTTCCCTGACTTTTGGCTCCTAGGCTTCATAAATAAATAAATAAAAAGATTTTTCAGTAGAAACAGAAATTGTGGCAGCGTACGTAACTTAGCCTATTACTTTATTAGGGTTTGAACTTAAGTTGCGCACAAACAAAAACTAAAATGTTGAGTAAAAAAAAGTAAAAAAAAAGTGAGGTTGATCGATTTTTCTTTTTATTTGTCCCTAAAGATGTGTTGAGTTAAGGAAAGTAAGAAAGAGAGAACTCTCTGTAACCTTTTTTTTTATTATTATTTTCTTCTTTTTTGACGATGACTTGGACGATTAAACCTTTTGCCTTTATTTGATTGTATTTGTGGGAGTCTCCCCTCTCTCCCTTTGTTTTAAAAAAAATGATGTTGTGATATCTCTTAGTTTCGTGTCTTGTAATATTTATCAATCAGATTAAAGGTAGTGTTGAGGTTTAGTTCAAAAAAAGAAGAGTCCTGTTTAATCTAAGACAGCTAGCAATCAACAGCAGGTGTTTTATTTAAGGTAGTTGCCTGTCACTTAGTTTCGTATCCCTCTGTGTCGAACGAGTTGATCGTGAAAATGTTTTTAAAAAAAAAAAAAAAAAAAAAAAAGAAATTCGGTTTGTTTTTTACGGTAATTGATGCAGACTTTCTACTGATTAGAATAGCATTCTCAGTCTTTTCGTTTTTTCTGTTCTGTTTTTTTTATTTTATTTTTTTTTTTCAAAGTCAATTTGGTACGAGCGAAATCCAGCTCTATGTTAGGATTTCGCACGACATCAGATTCCACTCTTACCAGGAACAAATATATTTCTTTTTTCCTTTTCCTTTTTTTTTTTTAAAATTATTTTTTAGTGACACACAGTCTACATAAGTCTATTTTCTGTTTCGCAAGATCTAGTTGAGTGTTGTAGCTGGTGCTTCACGAGAGCGGTTGTTTTTACCTGCAAAGAATTGAAAAAAAAAAAAAAAGAGATCACAAGAAATATGGGTAATAAAGTAACCTTTTATATTTGTTTTCCTATTTCGGTTTTTTTTTTTTTTTTTTTTTTGCTAAAATTGCGAATGAATTAAAAATGTCGAATCAAATCACATTCTGAAAGCTGATAGCCTTTTGTGATTTAATTCTTTTTGGGCAAGTCACTAGTACAGTAAACTTGTAACCTTGCATTCCACCCTACCAGCTTTGCATGCAAGGCAGGTGTACCATTTTCTAATTACCAAAATACCATTTTCGCGGTTGAAAGAGAATCGTGGCACTCTAATCACGAACAGTTCCATTCGGTTCTAGATGTGCGCGAAAGCTTATAATCGTTTTCTTTTTTTTTTAAAAGTAAATCTGTTTTTTCCCGGTCTCCGTGGGGATCGCGTTTATTTATTTTTTTGCCTCTTTACTGATGCGCAAATTTCTATCAAGTAAAACACACCCGATGTTGTGGCTACTCGCAGGCTCTGAACAGTAAGAAGTCTAGGAGAGATTTTTAAAATCTTGTAGAGGCTTCTTGTTTTCTGCATTTTTATTCTTTCTAATTAACCTTCTGTTGGTCTTCTTAGTGCGCATCGATTACCTTTTATTCTACTCTGACCTTTTTTTTACTAATATCTGTCGACACATACTCACCCTCCCCCCCTTTTTCTTGTCTTCTCCATCCTCTCCCCCCAACACACAACTGAAGGCAAAAACAGTAATGCCACATATATAAATAACCAAACAAAAAGAACACTTTTCCTGAATACTGAGATTCTAGTGGACTGAGAGATTGTCTGTTTTAGTATCTCTAAAAAAAAAAAATAGTTCAATTCTCACATAGTATAGAATACTATGAAATAATTGATGGATCTGAAAGTTCAACTCAACGAAGCTTAGTTAATGTTGCCTTTACTGTTTTAGTAGCAGCCTATCTTGTCATTAATAGCGTTTGTGTGCTTATTAATTGGAACGAAACTATTCCTGTACCTATCTTTAAAACAAACGCAAGATCCGTTTTGATAACTGCTCAAAGTTAAACTTGCAGACCAGTGGTCTTTTTAATAGGTATGGCAGCTACCAAAAAAAAAAATTAAAAAAAATTAAAAAAAAAAATGTGTAGTTGGTGAGGGTAAAAAAACAAAAACAGAGTACTTCGGCTTCTTTCTAATTATTTCTTAATTAGACAGTCGTCCTATTTTCTATAGTACATTACCAACTTAGTTAATGGGTTAGCTGTGTGCAAAGTCTTTGATTACTCCCTTTTGAAAGAAGAATAATAATAATAGAATAACACAAAACAATTCCCTTCCGTTTTTTTTTATTTCCTTGCTGTGTAAATGTGTGAATGTCTTAACAGTTGTTGTGCTACCCAACGCGCATACTACTGACAAAAAAAACCCGATTCACGGCATCGGTTTTTAATTTTTAATTTTTTATTATTTTTTCTTTCTGCTGTAGAGCATTGCTCACTGATCTTGCAAAAAAATCAAAAAAGAAAGAAAAATATGTAACGATAAAGGGAATTCTTGACTAGCTCTTTTTTATTTATTTATTTTTTATTTATTTATTTTCGGTGATGTCAGCGAGAACAAAAAATTCTACGAGCTGGCAATTGCTTGTTTTCAAAAAAAAAAAAAAAAAAATAGTAGTAGTATGTGTTTTTAATTATTTGTTTGTTGAATACTTTGTTGCTGTTGATATCCTTGAGTAAACACAATGGAACCGAATAGAAGAATAATAATAATTAAAGGAGGAGTTATATTCGCTTTTTTTTTTTTTTTTTTTTTTCTTCTTTTGTGTTGTTAAGTTAACTCGTTCTTAAATCGATGAATTTTTTTTTTTGCATTTAACAAGTATTGTAAGAACGAAAAAGAATGTTGACAGCACACGTAAACCTCCTTTAGCTTTATCAGTTTAAGTCGGTTCACGGTTTCGTGCACAAACAAAAAACTCACAAAATGTCGAAAGTAGATATCCCACAAGATTTCGACTGGTCAACTGTCGAGGTGCCTGAGATCCCGGAAGGGGCACATCCGTTTTTTTTCTGTTTATAATTACAATTATACTTTTTCTATTTCCCCCCTCCCCAATCATCCAGTTTTTCTTTCTTAACAAAACACAAATGTCGGAACAAAAGACCGAAGAATGGACTCCCCCAGCAAAAGTTGAAGAGCTGTATCCAAAACAGACTGGAATGAACAGACCAACATCAGGTGCTAGAGAAGAGAAAGAATTAGTTGTGGGAAAAGCAGATATTCAGCTTTACTCTCAGGGTACTCCAAATGGTCAAAAGGTTTCTATATTGTTAGAAGAGTTGGGTATCCCGTATGATGCAAACACCATCTCCATCACAGATGGAGAACAGTTCCAGTCTGGGTTTGTTAATATAAATCCAAACAGTAAGATTCCTGCTATTGTTGACAGATCGAATCCTGATGATCTGATAAATGTTTTTGAGAGTGGTCACATCCTGACATACTTAGCAGATAAATACGAAAAGTTCGCTCCTTCTAAAGACAATCTTAAAAAACGAACCGAATTAGGCAACTGGATGTACTGGCACATGGCTGGACAAGGCGCCATGACTGGTAACTTTGGACATTTCTACCAGTACGCACCAGACAATGAACATGAAGCTCGTATTTATGGTGTTCGAAGATACGGAATGGAAGTACAAAGATTATTGTCTGTACTTGATAAACAACTTGAGGGAAAGCAATACATTCTTGGAGATGACTACACTATTATTGACATTGCTTGTTTTCCTTGGTGGAATTGGGTAAACACCCGCTACCGCAACAATAAAACACAAATTCTCGGTGGTGAGTTCCTCTCCACAAACCAATACAAGAATCTGACGGAGTGGGGAAATCGAATCGCAGAGCGACCAGCTGTTCAAAAGGGACTCCTAGTCTGTCCTTTCAAAGTTACAAAATTAAAACTTTAAAATACACAGCAGATATACTGATGCTTGTATTGACTGATATTATTTTATTTATTCTTGTTACTCAGTTTCTTACTGAGTATTCTATTCCCTACCTAAAGGGGAATTCGCAACAAGTTGCAATGTGCACAAAATTATTACGCTTTGCTTTTCTCTCTCTCTCTCTCTCTCTTTAAAGTAAAAATTCAGTCTCGTACACTGCCCTACCAGAGAGGTAGCAAGAATCCGAAGGCCTTGCTTAGCTTGCGTGGCCAGTGATTGTTAAACATAGCTTCTTATAGTCGGTGGTGGCTTTGGTGTTGAATGTGATTTTATCTTTTCGGTGGTGACTTTTATTTCACAACGCAAGGTGTCTAATTATCCTCCCTAAACAGGTGACAGAATCAAGTCCCGTGGGTAATCAATAGAGGATAGTGATGTTTTGGTTTTATCATTGTAAACAGATTGTATGAAATGTACTGATGCTGTGTGGGGGAAAACTTATTTGGTAATAACTTCCTTAGCGTAGAATCCTTCAGTGACTGTCACTTGACTTATCATGTCTTTGATAATAATGTTCAGACTTTCGTACACTAACAACTTGTTGAACGAATTATATAATACTTTTCTCATCAATGATTTTAAATTAGTCAATTATTCTACTAAAAAGGATCACACGTAGATGACTATAACTTCACTGATATTTATAGCAACATGCTCTGTTCAGAGTGAACGTGTGTTGTTGGCAAGCGGATTCGAGTTGCTGCTTGGAAATGAAGAGTGGCTGGAGTGGAATAGTATTCCTCCGTTAGATAATCCTTTCCCGAAATCTAAGGATATATTAGGTTGGGAATACGCGAATGGTTCAAACCCCAGTTACGGTGGTGCTGATACGTTTTATCCAACCTGGTCCCTGGATGATAATATCTACACACCCTGGACAGATGGTCAAGTATCTGGTGTAAACAGTAACTCTGGGTCTGGTAGCAGTCTAACCTACATGAGCACTACAGGTATTAATCGTCACTTTACTAACTAACACTTTACATTGTCGGTTGGTTGCCGACTTTGATTGTTTTCGGATATCAAAACGTCCCAACAGGAATGGCTACCATAAGAGGAAGTAATCCATTCAATCTAAACGTGACTAACGTACACACTATAGAATCCTCAACATGGCCATACAGAGGAAGATACCCATGTGGTTCATTAGCTGTAAATGGAACATGGTTTTATGGAACATACTTTCTTGCGAATAACAATGCAACGACTGAGTTTCCTGATGGAATCACGAGATCTGTCGGTCCTAATCCGGGACCCAATTGTGGTAATTGGTGTGTTCAAGGTCCTGTTGTCTCTTTCAGGTCGAGTACTGACAATGGAAAAACCTGGTTTGAACCTCGAACTCGAAGTAAGGGTCTCAAAGACAACCTTTTTGAAGAAACTGCTTTTAATAACGAACGGGTTAAATTTGGAGCTCCTCACTTTGTAGACTTTGGTAAGAATATGGAACACTCTGCTGATGGTATGGCTTATGTTGTAGGTCATGGATCAAGTAACAGTAGTAATGTTCAAGCTTGGATGCTTGGTGATGAAGTATACATTGCAAGAGTTTATCCAACTACTCTTAACATTAATAACAAAGACCAATGGGAATTCTACAGCGGACCTGATTCTGGGTGGATAAAAGGAAATGTTTCCGCAGCAACACCCATCCTCAAGTGGGACAGAAACATGGGTGTTGTAACTATGAGTTATCACCCAACGATAAAAAAATACATAATTTGTATATCTACTGCTACCTATTACCCTTCTATGACCAGTGATTTTACGACGTATTTCCTTGAGTCTTCTTCCATTACTGGTGATTGGTCTTTATTTCAATATAATAAAGCCTTTGGTCCTGAAGCGTACTTCGTTAACCATCCTAGTAAATTTATGGCTGCTTCCCTTGATGATTCAGGAAAATATAATTTGTTTTTGTCATATTCGGCGAACTTCGCAGAGAGTCCTACCGTTGGAAAACCAGTATACTCTGGCTACCATTGGTCGTTACAGCAAGTCAGGCTATCTCTTAGTAGTGACTACAGAAAGCAGCTCAGAAACTAAAACTTATCTTTGATGAACTTATATTACATTTTGTTGTAATAACTTCGAGCGTTCTGAAAGTGTTTCGGTTTCTCTCTTTTAAGGTGCCTATTTACCCCCGACAGGAATGAGTTTCACTTACAGATAGAAAGAGGAAAGATAAAGTGTATGGAGCACTTTTTTATTTTCAATTGTTGTAAGTATAATTCATCCTCCCTACTAGATTACATAATCTTTGTTACAAAAACACAAAATGGGAAAGATCGCACACACGATTGTAGGAGTCTTCTGTACTATTGCGATAGTATTCTGTGGATGTGCTTTAACTGATGGCCGTAGTATTGTAACCATTAGAACTGATCCAAAGGATATAGTTGTGACCATTGGAGGTAATGCCACAAACTTATCAATTCAAGCACTACCAGGTATTGGATACCCATATGGAATTGGTGTCTACCAGGATTCAAACGGAAGAAAGTGGAAAGACGGAGACGATTATGCTGTCCTGAGTCTCACTGCCAATGCTGCGGAACTTGCTCGCCGTCCATCCCACGTAACTCAGCTTTACGGATGTGATGATCACCAGAGGAGAGGACAGCTTGTGCTTGCTTGTGTATTGATCTGCCTTCTCTGTTCAAGTGTTGGTGTCATCGCCAGCTTGAGAGGAGTTGCCACTGCCGGCAGAATTCCTGGTATCGTCTCATTGGTGATCCAGATCTTGAACTTCCTATTCTTCCTCATCGGTATGGCTGGTGGAGCTTCTCTCTTCAATGAAGAATTTGAGTGCAAGGTCGGTACTACTATTGTGTTCGACTTGAAGCTCGAAAGCTTCTTTGACCTAAACTACGCTGTTCCATTCCTTGTAATTGGTGTTGTTGCTTCAATTGTTAACATTATTATTCTTGTGGTGAGTGGAAGTCTATCCGCACCACAAGTGGAAGACAAGGAAATTGACAACTCTCCTGATGAGTAGGAGTAGTCAACTGCTAAACAAATTTAAAAACAATAAACCTCTTTAGTCAGCTCTGTGAAGAATGCGTTATGCATTATTGCTCTCGTAAATTCATCATTTTGCTTATTTATTATTTAAAAAAAAAAACATTTATTTTCACCTTCCCTATCAAGTTATCTCCCCAACCCTTATGAAAACATCATCTGGAGCTCTGGGACAAATACTCCCGAGCGTGTAGGCAATTTCCCCCCCCGGCATGTTTTCAAATTTTCTTTTTTTTTTTTGTTAAGTAGACGGGATGTTCCACCCACCCTTGTTAATTGGAACAAATAATCCCGCTGGTTAATGAATGTCGATGATGATTAGTTGGATCTGTCTGCTCTTTATCGAAAAATTTTTTTTTTCATTTTTTAGGACGAGTAAAGTAATCAATTTTAGTAACAATCACAAGTTGGCTACAACCGATTAATGACAGTCTGGAAACTATTCCATCTGTGCTGTTATTTAGGTTTACTTTAAATTGATTGGAGCCGACTGAACGAACTAATTACGATTTACTCGTCCTTTCTCTACCTCTTTTGTCTTCCGAGATCTTTTTTTTTATTGTAATCTCGAAAATGCTTTTATTTTGCGCTGTTAATTTCTTTACTATCTTTGATCATCTTTGGGTGTGTTCAAATTAATTTCTAATCAGGTGAAACAGAAACTTAAATCCAGCCTTTTTTGAGGGGAATATTTTTTGTGATACTGTTTTAGATTTGTAGACTATTTGTGTGATTGATTACTTCTCCCACCAGATTACATAATCTTTGTTACAAAAACATAAAATGGGAAAGATCGCACACACGATTGTAGGAGTTCTCTGTACTATTGCGATAGTATTCTGTGGATGTGCTTTAACTGATGGCCGTAGTATTGTAACCATTAGAACTGATCCAAAGGATATAGTTGTGACCATTGGAGGTAATGCCACAAACTTATCAATTCAAGCACTACCAGGTATTGGATACCCATATGGAATTGGTGTCTACCAGGATTCAAACGGAAGAAAGTGGAAGGACGGAGACGATTATGCTGTCCTGAGTCTCACTGCCAATGCTGCGGAACTTGCTCGCCGTCCATCTCACGTGACTCAACTTTACGGATGTGATGATCACCAGAGGAGAGGACAGCTTATGCTTGCTTGTGTATTGATCTGCCTTCTCTGTTCAAGTGTTGGTGTCATCGCCAGCTTGAGAGGAGTTGCCACTGCGAGCAGAGTTTCTGGTATCGTCTCATTGGTGTTTCAGATCTTGAACTTCCTATTCTTCCTCATCGGTATGGCTGGTGGAGCTTCGTTCTTCGGGGAAGAGTTTGAGTGCAAGGTCGGCACTGCTATTGTGTTCGACTTGAAGATCGCAGACTTCTTTGACCTAAACTACGCTATTCCATTCCTTGTAATTGGTGTTGTTGCTTCAATTGTTAACATTATTGTTCTTGTGGTGAGTGGAAGTCTATCTGGAGACAGCTCTCCTGATCAGCAGTAGTCATCGAATAGAGGAAGCTTAGGGAGAGCCACTCTCCTGATGTTTTCATTTTTTCAACACAGCTGTTCCTTTTAATTCTGAAAAGATGAATTCTATTTATTCTATCTGCCATAGTTGTAATCACAAGTGTGATAATTGCAGCTTTTTCAAAAAAAAAAAAGATAATATTCTTTACTTGTTTAATGAAATCGGCTAATTTCCTCCGTCTGGTATGGACGAGTGGCAGATTGCTATTTGACATTTTATTGAGAGCAAAATCTTTCTTAAAAAAAGAAAAAATGACATAAAAGTTTAATTTAACTCGCAGATAATAATCAGCGATAGCGACTGTTATACTTTTTAATGTATTTCTTCAAACGATTCATATTAACCTTGTTTTCTTTTTCCTTTTTTTATTTTTTATAGTCTCTACAAACTTAGATTGCTCTGAAATCATTTTATTGTTTTCCTTTCTTCCTCTTCCTAAGAGCGCACGCCCTGGATTGTAGAAACTCCCTCGTTTTATCCGCCTCCAGCAGACAAGATGTTCCGGGCCTTCCCTTCTCACTCGGAACAGCTGGTAGGCAAGCCTCTCATCGACTTTTGTTGTCTAACTATCAGACATCAATTATTTATTTAATTTTCCTCGTAGAGATACGCGGGTGAGTTATATTTAGCGGCTGGTGAATCAGATGCGTTTTTGAACTTTGAGTCCAGCCTTTTTTGAGGGGAATATTCTTTGTGATACTGTTTTAGATTTGTAGACATTTGTGTGACTGATTACTTCTCCCACCAGATTACATAATCTTTGTTACAAAAACCTAAAATGGGAAAGATCGCACACACGATTGTAGGAGTTCTCTGTACTATTGCGATAGTATTCTGTGGATGTGCTTTAACCGATGGCCGTAGTATTGTAACCATTAGAACTGATCCAAAGGATATAGTTGTGACCATTGGAGGTAATGCCACAAACTTATCAATTCAAGCACTACCAGGTATTGGATACCCATATGGAATTGGTGTCTACCAGGATTCAAACGGAAGAAAGTGGAAAGACGGAGACGATTATGCTGTCCTGAGTCTCACTGCCAATGCTGCGGAACTTGCTCGCCGTCCATCTCACGTGACTCAGCTTTACGGATGTGATGATCACCAGAGGAGAGGACAGCTTATGCTTGCTTGTGTATTGATCTGCCTTCTCTGTTCAAGTGTTGGTGTCATCGCCAGCTTGAGAGGAGTTGCCACTGCCGGCAGAATTCCTGGTATCGTCTCATTGGTGATCCAGATCTTGAACTTCCTATTCTTCCTCATCGGTATGGCTGGTGGAGCTTCGTTCTTCGAGGAAGAGTTTGAGTGCAAGGTCGGCACTGCTATTGTGTTCGACTTGAAGATCGCAGACTTCTTTGACCTAAACTACGCTATTCCATTCCTTGTAATTGGTGTTGTTGCTTCAATTGTTAACATTATTATTCTTGTGGTGAGTGGAAGTCTATCCGCACCACAAGTGGAAGACAAGAAGGAAGTTGACAACTCTCCTGATGAGCAGTAGTCATCGAATAGAGGAAGCTTAGGGAGAGCCACTCTCCTGATGTTTTCATTTTTTCAACACAGCTGTCCCTTTTAATTCTGAAAAGATGAATTCTATTTATTCTATCTGCCATAGTTGTAATCACAAGTGTGATAATTGCAGCTATCTTTTTCAAAAAAAAGAAAAAAAAAAGATAATATTCTTTGCTTGTTTAATGAAATCGGCTAATTTCCTCCGTCTGGTATGGACGAGGTCAACAAAGTGGCAGATTGCTATTTGACATTTAATTGAGAGCAAAATCTTTTTCAAAAAAAAGAAAACGAAATAAGAATTAAATTAAACTCGCAGATAATAATCAGCGATAACGACTGTTATACTTTTTAATGTATTTCTTCAAACGATTCATATTAACCTTGTTTTCTTTTTTTTAATTTCGTTCTTTTATAGTCTCTACAAACCTAGATTGCTCTGAAATCATTTTATTGTTTTCCTTTCTTCTTCTTCCTAAGAGCGCACACCCTGGATTGTAGAAACTCCCTCGTTTTATCCGCCTCCAGCAGACAAGATGTTCCGGGCCTTCCCTTCTCACTCGGAACAGCTGGTAGGCAAGCCTCTCATCGACTTTTGTTGTCTAACTATCAGACATCAATTATTTATTTAATTTTCCTCGTAGAGATACGCGGGTGAGTTATATTTAGTGTCTGGTGAATCAGATGCGTTTTTGAACTTTGAGTCCAGCCTTTTTTGAGAGGCCCGTAGCACACAGGTCACATGCTACACAACACAAACATCGATTCTTCAAGACTTCATCATTGCTTACTGCTTACACGTTATTTAGTTATTATTGTTTTCATTACAGGACTGACAGGCAACATGCAAGTTTTCATTTCCTGTTCAGATGGAAAATTCCCAACTGTTCTGTTTACAGTGACGGCGGACACGCTGGTCAGGGACGCAGTAGAGGCAGCGGTCGATGAGTGGGGTGTTGGCTTTCAGAAGAGCGAATTGTCGTGTGCGGGTGTTGTGCTTCCTGTTTTCTTTTTTTTAAAGCGAAACTTAATTATCACTTTTCACTTAACAGCGAAGATGACATTATCAGAACCCCCAATGGCATTAAAATCTCAATAAGTTGGGAGCAAATTATGCAACAACAAAAAAAGAGAGTCTGTTTGAAGAAATATGTTTTTGCACGTTCGTCAATCTCATCATACTCCAAGCCATTCATCATCACATTTCGTAGGTTACTCAGGCGAGTCAAAATGCAACTCTCGGTTACGTTCCCAGACACAGGGTTTCCTGACGTTGTTTTCACAGCTTCTGGAGAGTCGCTCGTGAAGGATGCATTGCAAGTTGCAGCTGATGAGTGGGGTACCGATGTTGACTTTCTTGAGCTTTCACTCGCGGGATCGCTGCTTCGAGGAGGTAGTCGATTGGTGTCATACGGAGTGGAGGACGGCTCGCTGTTGGATGCATCGGTGGTGCGCTTGTTTGGATTGGAATGGTTCACAGATGCTGCAAAGAGAGCGAAGGCATTCCTAAGAGGAGAACGGGATCAGGACGGGTTTTTCTGCCTTGATACTCCCACATTCGCTGTGGATGGCTGTCTTCAGTTTAGTAACAGTGAGTGGTTCTCGGATGATGTTACGAACATCTCATTCAGCAACTCTGAACCCTCAGTCACGACCGTTTCGGATGATTTCTTATCCTCATCTCGTAAGGTTATAAAGGTCAGTCTTCCTGGTCTTCAATACGTCACATCTGTTGGTAATAATTTCCTCAGATATTGCGATTCACTGTCATCTGTAGACTTTTCAAGTCTCAGCAATGTTTCAGTTGTTGGAAACAGTTTTCTTTCTTATTGTTCATCCCTCACATCTGTTGACTTATCAAGTCTGAAAACAGTTTCAGTTGTTGGAGACTATTTTCTAGGTGATTGTTCATCCCTCACATCTGTTGACTTATCAAGTCTGAAAACAGTTTCAGTTGTTGGAAACTCTTTTCTAAGAAATTGTTCATCCCTCACATCTGTTTCCTTATCAAATCTCAGCAATATTTCAGCTGTTGGAAACGTTTTTCTTTCTTATTGTTCATCCCTCACATCTGTTGACTTATCAGGTCTCAGCAATATTTCAGCTGTTGGAAACGGTTTTCTTTCTTATTCTTCATCCCTCACATCTGTCGATTTATCAAGTCTCAGCAGTATTTCAGCTGTTGGAGACCTTTTTCTATATTCTTGTCGATCCCTCACATCTGTTGACTTATCAAGTTTGAACAATATTTCAGCTGTTGGAAACACTTTTGTTTCTTGTTGTTCATCCCTCACATCTGTTGACTTATCAAGTCTGAAAAATGTTTCAGTTGTTGGAAACTCTTTTCTAAGAAAATGTTCATCCCTCACATCTCTGGACTTATCAAGTCTCAGCAATGTTTCAGTTGTTGGAGACTATTTTCTATGTGATTGTTCATCCCTCACATCTGTTGACTTATCAAGTCTGAAAAATGTTTCAGTTGTTGGAAGCTCTTTTCTAAGAAATTGTTCATCCCTCACATCTGTTGACTTATCAAGTCTCAGCAGTGTTTCAGCTGTTGGAGACTATTTTCTAAGTGATTGTTCATCCCTCACATCTGTTGACTTATCAAGTCTCAGCAATATTTCAGCTATTGGAAACGCTCTTCTTTTTAATAATTCATGCCTCACATCTGTTGACTTATCAGGTCTCAGCAATATTTCAGCTGTTGGAGACTATTTTCTATATTCTTGTCCATCCCTCACATCTGTTGACTTATCAGGTCTCAGCAATATTTCAGCTGTTGGAAACGGTTTTCTTTCTTATTGTTCATCCCTCACATCTGTTGACTTGTCAAGTCTGAAAAATGTTTCAGTTGTTGGAAACTCTTTTCTAAGTGATTGTTCATCACTTACTTCCTTGGATTTAACCCTCGTGAATGTGGAATCCATTGGAAGTAATTTCCTAAAAGGTTGTTCGTCCATTAACAGAGACGAACTGCATACGAGCATAAGGAATTTGAAATGACATAAATCAGATAAGTGCTGTTTTTAGTGTGTGTTCATTGTTCCCTTTGTTTTATTTTGTTTTCAGAAAAGAAGATGTGTGTTCGCTCACACACTCTTAACAAGTGTTTGTTAGTTGGAATTGAATATTTGATTGCATTGCAGTGTTCTTATTCCCTTGACTGGGTCAATATTCTATCAGACTCCCAACCCCATTTGGTATTCCCCACCCACCCTTCTCCCCGCCAGTGTCTGGTCGAATCGAAACGGGCCTGGCGCAATCCCTGCGTGTGTGGAAGTAATCTGCACCCATCAGCAGTGGAGATACTTCTTTGTGTTGTTCCCAGCTTGTTTAGTTAATGCCTTATTCTCTTATCGTATTTCCTTCTCAGGTGCAAACAGTGATGGAAAACTTATTATCGAAATCTTGTCTTTTGTAAACCATGTAAAAAAAGATATGAATTAATTCCTTTATCCTAATAGTAGTCTTTCTGTACTGCTGTGATTCTCTAGTGCCGTATGACTTTAGTTTCCCCGTAGTGTTGTTACATTGAGCCTGATTAAGTATCTTATTACTCCCTCAAAGTAATTACTAAAACAAGGAACTCCCCAGGGACTTCACACCATACGATGATGAACAGATAGTGTAGTTCATATGTATTCAGTTTTATTATTATTTTTATCGACAAGATTCGTTGAATACTATAATGTAGTGGAATTATAACGATTTAATTTTGTTTGATTGATTACTTCTCCCACCAGATTACATAATCTTTGTTACAAAAACATAAAATGGGAAAGATCGCACACACGATTGTAGGAGTTCTCTGTACTATTGCGATAGTATTCTGTGGATGTGCTTTAACTGATGGCCGTAGTATTGTAACCATTAGAACTGATCCAAAGGATATAGTTGTGACCATTGGAGGTAATGCCACAAACTTATCAATTCAAGCACTACCAGGTATTGGATACCCATATGGAATTGGTGTCTACCAGGATTCAAACGGAAGAAAGTGGAAAGACGGAGACGATTATGCTGTCCTGAGTCTCACTGCCAATGCTGCGGAACTTGCTCGCCGTCCATCTCACGTGACTCAACTTTACGGATGTGATGATCACCAGAGGAGAGGACAGCTTATGCTTGCTTGTGTATTGATCTGCCTTCTCTGTTCAAGTGTTGGTGTCATCGCCAGCTTGAGAGGAGTTGCCACTGCCGGCAGAATTCCTGGTATCGTCTCATTGGTGATCCAGATCTTGAACTTCCTATTCTTCCTCATCGGTATGGCTGGTGGAGCTTCGTTCTTCGAGGAAGAGTTTGAGTGCAAGGTCGGCACTGCTATTGTGTTCGACTTGAAGATCGCAGACTTCTTTGACCTAAACTACGCTATTCCATTCCTTGTAATTGGTGTTGTTGCTTCAATTGTTAACATTATTATTCTTGTGGTGAGTGGAAGTCTATCCGCACCACAAGTGGAAGACAAGAAGGAAGTTGACAACTCTCCTGATGAGCAGTAGTCATCGAATAGAGGAAGCTTAGGGAGAGCCACTCTCCTGATGTTTTCATTTTTTCAACACAGCTGTCCCTTTTAATTCTGAAAAGATGAATTCTATTTATTCTATCTGCCATAGTTGTAATCACAAGTGTGATAATTGCAGCTATCTTTTTCAAAAAAAAGAAAAAAAAAAGATAATATTCTTTGCTTGTTTAATGAAATCGGCTAATTTCCTCCGTCTGGTATGGACGAGGTCAACAAAGTGGCAGATTGCTATTTGACATTTAATTGAGAGCAAAATCTTTTTCAAAAAAAAGAAAACGAAATAAGAATTAAATTAAACTCGCAGATAATAATCAGCGATAACGACTGTTATACTTTTTAATGTATTTCTTCAAACGATTCATATTAACCTTGTTTTCTTTTTTTTAATTTCGTTCTTTTATAGTATCTACAAACCTAGATTGCTCTGAAATCATTTTATTGTTTTCCTTTCTTCTTCTTCCTAAGAGCGCACACCCTGGATTGTAGAAACTCCCTCGTTTTATCCGCCTCCAGCAGACAAGATGTTCCGGGCCTTCCCTTCTCACTCGGAACAGCTGGTAGGCAAGCCTCTCATCGACTTTTGTTGTCTAACTATCAGACATCAATTATTTATTTAATTTTCCTCGTAGAGATACGCGGGTGAGTTATATTTAGTGGCTGGTGAATCAGATGCGTTTTTGAACTTTGAGTCCAGCCTTTTTTGAGAGGCCCGTAGCACACAGGTCACATGCTACACAACACAAACATCGATTCTTCAAGACTTCATCATTGCTTACTGCTTACACGTTATTTAGTTATTATTGTTTTCATTACAGGGCTGACAGGCAACATGCAAGTTTTCATTTCCTGTTCAGATGGAAAATTCCCAACTGTTCCGTTTACCGTGACTGCGGACACGCTGGTCAGGGACGCAGTAGAGGCAGCGGTCGTTCAGTGGGGTGTTGGCTTTCAGAAGAGCGAATTGTCGTGTGCGGGTGTTGTGCTTCCTGTTTCGTTTTTTTAAAGCGAAACTTAATTATCACTTTTCACTTAACAGCGAAGATGACATTATCAGAACCCCCAATGGCATTAAAATCTCAATAGGTTGGGAGTAAATTATGCAACAACAAAAAAAGAGAGTCTGTTTGAAGAAATATGTTTTTGCACGTTCGTCAATCTCATCATACTCCAAGCCATTCATCATCACATTTCGTAGGTTACTCAGGCGAGTCAAAATGCAACTCTCGGTTACGTTCCCAGACACAGGGTTTCCTGACGTTGTTTTCACAGCTTCTGGAGAGTCGCTCGTGAAGGATGCATTGCAAGTTGCAGCTGATGAGTGGGGTACCGATGCTGACTTTCTTGAGCTTTCACTCGCGGGATCGCTGCTTCGAGGAGGTAGTCGATTGGTGTCATACGGAGTGGAGGACGGCTCGCTGTTGGATGCATCGGTGGTGCGCTTGTTTGGATTGGAATGGTTCACAGATTCTGCAAAGAGAGCGAAGGCATTCCTAAGAGGAGAACGGGATCAGGACGGGTTTTTCTGCCTTGATACTCCCACATTCGCTGTGGATGGCTGTCTTCAGTTTAGTAACAGTGAGTGGTTCTCGGATGATGTTACGAACATCTCATTCAGCAACTCTGAACCCTCAGTCACGACCGTTTCGGATGATTTCTTATCCTCATCTCGTAAGGTTATAAAGGTCAGTCTTCCTGGTCTTCAATACGTCACATCTGTTGGTAATAATTTCCTCAAAGATTGCGATTCACTGTCATCTGTAGACTTTTCAAGACTCAGCAATGTTTCAGTTGTTGGAGACTATTTTTTAAATTCTTGTCCATCCCTCACATCTGTTGACTTATCAAGTCTGAAAACAGTTTCAGTTGTTGGAAACGCTTTTCTTTGTGATTCTTCATCCCTCACATCTGTTGACTTATCAAGTCTCAGCAATGTTTTAGAAGTAGGAGACGCTTTTCTATATTTTTGTTCATCCCTCACATCTCTGGACTTATCAAGTCTCAGCAATATTTCAGCTGTTGGAAACGGTTTTCTTTGTGATTGTTCATCCCTCACATCTGTTGACTTATCAAGTCTGAACAATATTTCAGCTGTTGGACACTCTTTTCTTTCCTATTGTTCATCCCTCACATCTGTTGACTTGTCAAGTCTCAGCAATGTTTCAGTTGTTGGACACTCTTTTCTTAGTAATTGTTCATCACTTACTTCCTTGGATTTAACCCTCGTGAATGTGGAATCCGTTGGAAGTAATTTCCTAAAAGGTTGTTCGTCCATTAACAGAGACGAACTGCATTCGAGTATAAGGAATTTGAAATGACATAAATCAGATAAGTGCTGTTTTTGGTGTGTGTTCATTGTTCCCTTTGTTTTATTTTGTTTTCAGAAAAGAAGATGTGTGTTCGCTCACACACTCTTAACAAGTGTTTGTTAGTTGCAATTTAATATTTGATTGCATTGCAGTGTTCTTATTCCCTTGACTGGGTCAATATTCTATCAGACTCCCAACCCCATTTGGTATTCCCCACCCGCCCTTCTCCCCGCCAGTGTCTGGTCGAATCGAAACGGGCCTGGCTCAATCCCTGCGTGTGTGGAAGTAATCTGCACCCATCAACAGTGTAGATACTTCTTTGTGTTGATCTCAGCTTGTTTAGTTAATGCCTTATTCTCTTATCAAATTTCCTTCTCAGGTGCAAACAGTGATGGAAAGCTTATTATCGAAATCTTCTCTTTTGTAAACCTCATAAAAAAAGATATGAATTAATTCCTTTATCCTAATAGTAGTCTTTCTGTACTGCTGTGATTCTCCAGTGCCGTATGACTTTAGTTTCCCCGTAGTGTTGTTACATTGAGCCTGATTAAGTATCTTATTACTCCCTCAAAGTAATTACTAAATCAAGGAACTCCCCCAGGGACTTCACACAGATCAGACATTAATTATTTATTTCATTTTCCTCAATATACGAACTCATTATACTTTTATTGATTTTATTATATTTATCGTCTCGCAGAACACACTTCACAAATGAGTAGAGATGCGTTAACAAAAAACGTTGCAATTTTTATTCTCAAATCGATTTTTGTGAGTGTATCTCACTGAGTCTTTTCTGCTTTCTTCTTCTTGGTCTTTTCTTCACCATTTTGAATCACTTTGTCCAATACCTGCTATGATATAATTGACGATGCTTAACTGGTATGTACCAGTGTGACTTAAAGGTGGAAAATGATAGGAAAAAATAAAAGACTTCTGATCAACGATTGCCGTTAGACAAGTTTATTTTTTAGGTATTTTCTTTTTCTTTTACGAGTTTCTGTTGTTACATCCAAGAAAAGAAATAAAATAAAATATAACAAATGAAACATTCTGACACGGTGACTGAACTTCTAATGAGCCAAAAGTTTAAAAACTTATTTCGTCTGATAGAAAACAAGCTAATCGGAGCACACAGGTCACATGCTACACAACACAAACATCGATTCTTCAAGACTTCATCATTGCTTACTGCTTACACGTTATTTAGTTATTATTGTTTTCATTACAGAGCTGACAGGCATGCTTCCTGTTTCTTTTTTTTAAAGCGAAACTTAATTATCACTTTTCACTTAACAGCGAAGATGACATTATCAGAACCCCCAATGGCATTAAAATCTCAATAAGTTGGGAGTAAATTATGCAACAACAAAAAAAGAGAGTCTGTTTGAAGAAATATGTTTTTGCACGTTCGTCAATCTCATCATACTCCAATCCATTCACCATCACATTTCGTAGGTTACTCAGGCGAGTCAAAATGCAACTCTCGGTTACGTTCCCAGACACAGGGTTTCCTGACGTTGTTTTCACAGCTTCTGGAGAGTCGCTCGTGAAGGATGCATTGCAAGTTGCAGCTGATGAGTGGGGTACCGATGCTGACTTTCTTGAGCTATCACTCGCGGGATCGCTGCTTCGAAGAGGTAGTCGATTGGTGTCATACGGAGTGGAGGACGGCTCGCTGTTGGATGCATCGGTGGTGCGCTTGTTTGGATTGGAATGGTTCACAGATTCTGCAAAGAGAGCGAAGGCATTCCTAAGAGGAGAACGGGATCAGGACGGGTTTTTCTGCCTTGATACTCCCACATTCGCTGTGGATGGCTGTCTTCAGTTTAGTAACAGTGAGTGGTTCTCGGATGATGTTACGAACATCTCATTCAGCAACTCTGAACCCTCAGTCACGACCGTTTCGGATGATTTCTTATCCTCATCTCGTAAGGTTATAAAGGTCAGTCTTCCTGGTCTTCAATACGTCACATCTGTTGATAATAATTTCCTCAGATATTGCGATTCACTGTCATCTGTAGACTTATCAAGTCTCAGCAATGTTTCAGTTGTTGGAGACTATTTTCTAGGTGATTGTTCATCCCTCACATCTGTTGACTTATCAAGTCTGAACAATGTTTCAGTTGTTAAAGACTATTTTCTACATTTTTGTTTATCCCTCACATCTGTTGACTTATCAGGTCTCAGCAATATATCAGATGTTGGAGACTATTTTCTAAGTCATTGTTCATCCCTCACATCTGTTGACTTATCAAGTCTGAGCACTATTTCAGTTGTTGGGAACTCTTTTCTAAGAAATTGTTCATCCCTCACATCTGTTGACTTATCAGGTCTCAGCAATATTTCAGCTGTTGGAGACTATTTTCTTTGTAATTGTTCATCCCTCACATCTGTTGACTTATCAAGTCAGAAAAATGTTTCAGTTGTTGGAAACTCTTTTCTAAGAAATTGTTCATCCCTCACATCTGTTGACTTATCAAGTCTCAGCAATATTTCAGCTGTTGGAGACTTTTTTCTATGTGATTGTTCATCCCTCACATCTGTTGACTTATCAAGTCTCAGCAATATTTCAGCTGTTGGAAGCGCTTTTCTTTCTTATTGTTCATCCCTCACATCTGTTGACTTGTCAAGTCTCAGCAATGTTTCAGCTGTTGGAGACTATTTTCTAAGTGATTGTTCATCACTTACTTCCTTGGATTTAACCCTCGTGAATGTGGAATCCGTTGGAAGTAATTTCCTAAAAGGTTGTTCGTCCATTAACAGAGACGAACTGCATACGAGTATAAGGAATTTGTAATGACATAAATCACATAAGTGCTGTTTTTAGTGTGCGTTCATTGTTCCCTTTGTTTTATTTTGTTTTCAGAAAAGAAGATGTGTGTTCGCTCACACACTCTTAACAAGTGTTTGTTAGTTGGAATTGAATATTTGATTGCATTGCAGTGTTCTTATTCCCTTGACTGGGTCAATATTCTATCAGACTCCCAACCCCATTTGGTATTCCCCACCCGCCCTTCTCCCCGCCAGTGTCTGGTCGAATCGAAACGGGCCTGGCGCAATCCCTGCGTGTGTGGAAGTAATCTGCACCCATCAGCAGTGTAGATACTTCTTTGTGTTGTTCTCAGCTTGTTTAGTTAATGCCTTATTCTCTTATCATATTTCCTTCTCAGGTGCAAACAGTGATGGAAAGCTTATAACTGAAATCTTGTCTTTTGTAAACCTCACAAAAAAAGATATGAATTAATTCCTTTATCCTAATAGTAGTCTTTCTGTACTGCTGTGATTCTCTAGTGCCGTATGACTTTAGTTTCCCCGTAGTGTTGTTACATTGAGCCTGATTAAGTATCTTATTACTCCCTCAAAGTAATTACTAAAACAAAGAACTCCCCAGGGACTTCACACCATATGATGATGAACAGACCCCCATTTCATTTTATTTTTTTCACATTTATTTAAATTTACAGCTGTTTTTTGCTAACTAAACTAAACTTTTTCACTGTTACGGTAGCGTAGGCAAGAGGTGCTCAACTACGTTCACGTGGCCTCCACCAAAGAAACCAGGCAAATGTTCAACGCCTTCTGTTTCACGGTGACAGTACTTTTATTTTTTTGTGCAAAGAGCTGCAGTATTCTTCCCGGATAAATCTTTTCGTATCGTATCAAATTTCCCCCTTAGTACTTTCCCTCGGTCGGTGAAACTGTCGTGGAGATGTGCTGCATTAAACCGTGGGAGACCTTATGGTTGTTCTTGCGTAATTTTACCCACCGTTCCGTTTTAACCAGACAAATGTTTTAACGGCTTTTTCCATGTTGAGTTCTTTGCTGCTTTTCCTATATAGCCCAAGGGACAAGTTATATAGCAAAAGAGACAAGCATAGTACACTATATAGGGAGTGCCGCGGGGGGCTCCACTACGGAAATTGAGAGTCGTGGCTGTACAGGTATAAGCGCACTTTCCCCCTTTCCCCTTTTTTTTGGTCGTAGTATGGTTGGTTAAAGGTTGTCAGTGGCAATCGCGGCGATAGGTTAGAGCGTTTAGGTCGCCAATTTAGAGCGAACCAATTTGAATGGTCTCCAGGCAGATGGGTGAGCTTGTCCTTCCCAGGCTGCTATCACCGAGCGGACCGCTGAAGACTTGAGTAGTCTAGGAAAGCCTTACGTCGGGTTCGTCCACTGTTAACCTTTGGTTTCATTTTATTTTTTTCACATTTATTTTAATTTACAGCTGTTTTTCACTGTTACGGTAGCGTATGCAAGAGGTGCTCAACTACGTTCACGTGGCCTCCACCAAAGAAACCAGGCAAATGTTCAACGCCTTCTGTTTCACGGTGACAGTACTTTTATTTTTTTGTGCAAAGACCTGCAGTATTCTTCCCAGATAAATCTTTTCGTATCGTATCAAATTTCCCCCAGGGACTTCGATGATGAACAGATAATGATGTAGTTCATATGTATTCAGTTTTATTATTATTATTATCAACAATCAATCACATGGCTGTCATTAACGAGGTGACAGCAATAGACTACCTGATTTCTTACGACAGACATATTTATGATGTGGTTGGTGCTATGGCGTACCATACTGCTTCTGAATACTGCCCCCCTGGTTTCGTGCACAAACAAAAATCACAGTGTTATATTACTATTTTCTGTTATACTACACTTGCCAAACTTACTAAAAGGTGCTGGAAGACAAGATTCGTTAACTATAGTGTAGTGGAATTATAACGATTTCATGAACTTTGATGCAAATTGCGGGTTCCGGATTTAGCGAAGCTGTACCTCATTCCAACTTGTCACCGCAATCACTCTGTTGTTTAACTAATGTCAGCCACTGTTTGTTTTTTGATTTTGTCTGTTTCTTCTTTTAAAGCAAAACTTAATTATCACTTTTCACTTAACAGCGAAGATGACATTATCAGAACCCCCAATGGCATTAAAATCTCAATAAGTTGGGAGCAAATTATGCAACAACAAAAAAAGAGAGTCTGTTTGAAGAAATATGTTTTTGCACGTTCGTCAATCTCATCATACTCCAAGCCATTCATCATCACATTTCGTAGGTTACTCAGGCGAGTCAAAATGCAACTCTCGGTTACGTTCCCAGACACAGGGTTTCCTGACGTTGTTTTCACAGCTTCTGGAGAGTCGCTCGTGAAGGATGCATTGCAAGTTGCAGCTGATGAGTGGGGTACCGATGCTGACTTTCTTGAGCTATCACTCGCGGGATCGCTGCTTCGAGGAGGTAGTCGATTGGTGTCATACGGAGTGGAGGACGGCTCGCTGTTGGATGCATCGGTGGTGCGCTTGTTTGGATTGGAATGGTTCACAGATTCTGCAAAGAGAGCGAAGGCATTCCTAAGAGGAGAACGGGATCAGGACGGGTTTTTCTGCCTTGATACTCCCACATTCGCTGTGGATGGCTGTCTTCAGTTTAGTAACAGTGAGTGGTTCTCGGATGATGTTACGAACATCTCATTCAGCAACTCTGAACCCTCAGTCACGACCGTTTCGGATGATTTCTTATCCTCATCTCACAAGGTTATAAAGGTCAGTCTTCCTGGTCTTCAATACGTCACATCTGTTGGTAATAATTTCCTCAAAGATTGCGATTCACTGTCATCTGTAGACTTATCGAGTCTCAGCAGTATTTCAGCTGTTGGAGACCTTTTTCTATATAATTGTTCATCCCTCACATCTGTTGACTTATCAAGTCTGAAAACAGTTTCAGTTGTTGGAAACTCTTTTCTATATAATTGTTCATCCCTCACATCTGTTGACTTATCAAGTCTCAGCAATATTTCAGCTGTTGGAGACTATTTTTTAAGTGATTGTTCATCCCTCACATCTGTTGACTTATCAGGCCTCAGCAATATTTCAGCTGTTAGAGACTATTTTTTATATTCTTGTCCATCCCTCACATCTGTTGACTTATCAAGTCTCAGCAATATTTCAGCTGTTGGAAGCGGTTTTCTTTGTAATTGTTCATCCCTCACATCTGTTGACTTATCAAGTCTCAGCAATGTTTCAGTTGTTGGAAACAGTTTTCTTTCTTATTGTTCATCCCTCACATCTGTTGACTTATCAGGTCTCAGCAATATTTCAGCTGTTGGAGACTATTTTTTATATTCTTGTCTATCCCTCACATCTGTTGACTTATCAAGTCTGAACAATATTTCAGCTGTTGGAAACGTTTTTCTTTCTTATTGTTCATCCCTCACATCTGTTGACTTGTCAAGTCTCAGCAATGTTTCGGCTGTTGGACACTCTTTTCTAAATGATTGTTCATCACTTACTTCCTTGGATTTAACCCTCGTGAATGTGGAATCCGTTGGAATTAATTTCCTAAAAGGTTGTTCGTCCATTAACAGAGACGAACTGCATACGAGTATAAGGAATTTGAAATGACATAAATCAGATAAGTGCTGTTTTTAGTGTGCGTTCATTGTTCATTGTTCCCTTTGTTTTATTTTGTTTTCAGAAAAGAAGATGTGTGTTCGCTCACACACTCTTAACAAGTGTTTGTTAGTTGGAATTGAATATTTGATTGCATTGCAGTGTTCTTATTCCCTTGACTGGGTCAATATTCTATCAGACTCCCAACCCCATTTGGTATTCCCCACCCACCCTTCTCCCCGCCAGTGTTCTTATTCCTTGCGGGCCTGGCTCAATCCCTGCGTGTGTGGAAGTAATCTGCACCCATCAACAGTGTAGATACTTCTTTGTGTTGTTCTCAGCTTGTTTAGTTAATGCCTTATTCTCTTATCGTATTTCCTTCTCAGGTGCAAACAGTGATGGAAAGCTTATTATCGAAATCTTCTCTTTTGTAAACCTCATAAAAAAAGATATGAATTAATTCCTTTATCCTAATAGTAGTCTTTCTGTACTGCTGTGATTCTCTAGTGCCGTATGACTTTAGTTTCCCCGTAGTGTTGTTACATTGAGCCTGATTAAGTATCTTATTACTCCCTCAAAGTAATTACTAAAACAAGGAACTCCCCAGGGACTTCACACCATACGATGATGAACAGATAGTGATGTAGTTCATATGTATTCAGTTTTATTATTATTATTATCAACAATCAATCACATGGCTGTCATTAACGAGGAGAAATCCACAACGCGAGAATATACAAAAGTAATTTATGGTTAATTGTGTAAGAAAGGACACATCCGTTATGTAGGTCAAACTTCTATAACTGCGTGAGGTCGAGAATGACAACATTAGAGCAATCGCTCATTTCAGGGGAAATCTACTCAACCATTATACAAATTGATAGGTAAAAGGAAATATCAACTATTTCCCAGTGACACTGGAAGTTATTAATTAACCTGACTTCTTGAAAAACAACACCCAACCGAGAGAGAGGTTCTGGATTAGTCATTTTTAAATCCAACATTGTAATATTTTAGGAATTAGGATTTTTAATTCAAATTAACAAAAAAAAAAAAGTTTCCGTGCGAACGAAATTCCCAACTAATAAGACTAAAAGTAGAACACGAAACAAGGAATTCCGACTACCAACGAATCCCCTTCAAACTTGATTATCGAAAGTAAATGAAGGCCAGATATTCATCAAATGAATCCTTTTATTATTATGAAACATGATACTTAAAGTAACTACACTCTGGAGTGATATTTGACTGACTGACATCTACACCATCTCTTCTGATGAGACAGAATAGGTACCTTTTATTTCTTTTTGTAGATCCCACACAGATGAGCTGCTCAAGTAATTAGATAACACTATAAGCGCAGTAACAAATGAGATCTTGCTGTTCTTCAGGCAACAATGAAGCTCTTAACCACGAAGAAGATCAGGCAAGAGGAGATCTAGAATGCATGTTAAGAGAGTTAGAAGGTGCTGAAGATGAGAAAAGTTCAATGGTTCAGGAGAGCCACTCTCCTGATGTTTTCATTTTTTCAACACAACTGTCCCTTTTAATTCTGAAAAGATGAATTCTATTTATTCTATCTGCCATAGTTGTAATCACAAGTGTGATAATTGCAGCTATCTTTTTCAAAAAAAAAAAAAGATAATATTCTTTGCTTGTTTAATGAAATCGGCTAGTTTCCTCCGTCTGGTATGGACGAGGTCAACAAAGTGGCAGATTGCTATTTGACATTTAATTGAGAGCAAAATCTTTTTCAAAAAAAAGAAAACGAAATAAGAATTTAATTAAACTCGCAGATAATAATCAGCGATAACGACTGTTATACTTTTTAATGTATTTCTTCAAACGATTCATATTAACCTTGTTTTCTTTTACTTTTTTTATTTTGTTTCGTTCTTTTATAGTCTCTACAAACCTAGATTGCTCTGAAATCATTTTATTGTTTTCCTTTCTTCTTCTTCCTAAGAGCGCACGCCCTGGATTGTAGAAACTCCCTCGTTTGATCCGCCTCCAGCAGACAAGATGTTCCGGGCCTTCCCTTCTCACTCGGAACAGCTGGTAGGCAAGCCTCTCATCGACTTTTGTTGTCTAACTATCAGACATCAATTATTTATTTAATTTTCCTCGTAGAGATACGCGGGTGAGTTATATTTAGTGTCTGGTGAATCAGATGCGTTTTTGAACTTTGAGTCCAGCCTTTTTTTAGAGGCCCGTAGCACACAGGTCACATGCTACACAACACAAACATCGATTCTTCAAGACTTCATCATTGCTTACTGCTTACACGTTATTTAGTTATTATTGTTTTCATTACAGGGCTGACAGGCAACATGCAAGTTTTCATTTCCTGTTCAGATGGAAAATTCCCAACTGTTCCGTTTACAGTGACGGCGGACACGCTGGTCAGGGACGCAGTAGAGGCAGCGGTCGTTCAGTGGGGTGTTGGCTTTCAGAAGAGCGAATTGTCGTGTGCGGGTGTTGTGCTTCCTGTTTTCTTTTTTTTAAAGCGAAACTTAATTATCACTTTTCACTTAACAGCGAAGATGACATTATCAGAACCCCCAATGGCATTAAAATCTCAATAAGTTGGGAGTAAATTATGCAACAACAAAAAAAGAAAGTCTGTTTGAAGAAATATGTTTTTGCACGTTCGTCAATCTCATCATACTCCAAGCCATTCATCATCACATTTCGTAGGTTACTCAGGCGAGTCAAAATGCAACTCTCGGTTACGTTCCCAGACACAGGGTTTCCTGACGTTGTTTTCACAGCTTCTGGAGAGTCGCTCGTGAAGGATGCATTGCAAGTTGCAGCTGATGAGTGGGGTACCGATGCTGACTTTCTTGAGCTTTCACTCGCGGGATCGCTGCTTCGAGGAGGTAGTCGATTAGTGTCATACGGAGTGGAGGACGGCTCGCTGTTGGATGCATCGGTGGTGCGCTTGTTTGGATTGGAATGGTTCACAGATGCTGCAAAGAGAGCGAAGGCATTCCTAAGAGGAGAACGGGATCAGGACGGGTTTTTCTGCCTTGATACTCCCACATTCGCTGTGGATGGCTGTCTTCAGTTTAGTAACAGTGAGTGGTTCTCGGATGATGTTACGAACATCTCATTCAGCAACTCTGAACCCTCAGTCACGACCGTTTCGGATGATTTCTTATCCTCATCTCGTAAGGTTATAAAGGTCAGTCTTCCTGGTCTTCAATACGTCACATCTGTTGGTAATAATTTCCTCAGATTTTGCTATTCACTGTCATCTGTAGACTTTTCAAGACTCAGCAATGTTTCACTTGTTGGAGACTATTTTCTAGGTGATTGTTCATCCCTCACATCTGTTGACTTATCAAGTCTGAAAACAGTTTCAGTTGTTGGAAACTCTTTTCTAAGAAATTGTTCATCCCTCACATCTGTTTACTTATCAAATCTCAGCAATATTTCAGTTGTTGGAAACGTTTTTCTTTCTTATTGTTCATCCCTCACAGCTGTTGACTTATCAGGTCTCAGCAATATTTCAGCTGTTGGAGACTATTTTCTATGTGATTGTTCATCCCTCACATCTGTTGACTTATCAAGTCTCAGCAGTATTTCAGCTGTTGGAGACCTTTTTCTATATAATTGTCGATCCCTCACATCTGTTGACTTATCAAGTCTGAACAATATTTCAGCTGTTGGAAACACTTTTGTTTCTTATTGTTCATCCCTCACATCTGTTGACTTATCAAGTCTGAAACATGTTTCAGTTGTTGGAAACGCTTTTCTAAGAAATTGTCGATCCCTCACATCTCTGGACTTATCAAGTCTCAGCAATGTTTCAGCTATTGGAGACTATTTTCTATGTGATTGTTCATCCCTCACATCTGTTGACTTATCAAGTCTGAAAAATGTTTCAGTTGTTGGAGGCTCTTTTCTAAGAAATTGTTCATCCCTCACATCTGTTGACTTATCAAGTCTCTGCAGTGTTTCAGCTATTGGAAACGGTTTTCTTTGTAATTGTTCATCCCTCACATCTGTTGACTTATCAAGTCTGAAAAATGTTTCAGTTGTTGGAAGCTCTTTTCTAAGAAATTGTTCATCCCTCACATCTGTTGACTTATCAAGTCTCAGCAGTGTTTCAGCTATTGGAAACGGTTTTCTTTGTAATTGTTCATCCCTCACATCTGTTGACTTATCAAGTCTGAACAATATTTCAGCTGTTGGAGACTATTTTCTAAGTGATTGTTCATCCCTCACATCTGTTGACTTATCAAGTCTCAGCAATATTTCAGCTGTTGGAAACGGTTTTCTTTGTAATTGTTCATCCCTCACATCTGTTAACTTATCAAGTCTCAGCAATATTTCAGCTGTTGGAAACAGTTTTCTTTCTTATTGTTCATCCCTCACATCTGTTGACTTATCAGGTCTCAGCAATATTTCAGCTGTTGGAGACTATTTTCTATATTCTTGTCCATCCCTCACATCTGTTGACTTGTCAAGTCTGAAAAATGTTTCAGTTGTTGGAAACTCTTTTCTAAGTGATTGTTCAACACTTACTTCCTTGGATTTAACCCTCGTGAATGTGGAATCCATTGGAAGTAATTTCCTAAAAGGTTGTTCGTCCATTAACAGAGACGAACTGCATACGAGTATAAGGAATTTGAAATGACATAAATCAGATAAGTGCTGTTTTTAGTGTGTTCATTGTTCCCTTTGTTTTATTTTGTTTTCAGAAAAGAAGATGTGTGTTCGCTCACACACTCTTAACAAGTGTTTGTTAGTTGGAATTGAATATTTGATTGCATTGCAGTGTTCTTATTCCCTTGACTGGGTCAATATTCTATCAGACTCCCAACCCCATTTGGTATTCCCCACCCGCCCTTCTCCCCGCCAGTGTCTGGTCGAATCGAAACGGGCCTGGCTCAATCCCTGCGTGTGTGGAAGTAATCTGCACCCATCAACAGTGTAGATACTTCTTTGTGTTGTTCTCAGCTTGTTTAGTTAATGCCTTATTCTCTTATCGTATTTCCTTCTCAGGTGCAAACAGTGATGGAAAACTTATTATCGAAATCTTCTCTTTTGTAAACCATGTAAAAAAAGATATGAATTAATTCCTTTATCCTAATAGTAGTCTTTCTGTACTGCTGTGATTCTCTAGTGCCGTATGACTTTAGTTTCCCCGTAGTGTTGTTACATTGAGCCTGATTAAGTATCTTATTACTCCCTCAAAGTAATTACTAAAACAAGGAACTCCCCAGGGACTTCACACCATACGATGATGAACAGATAGTGATGTAGTTCATATGTATTCAGTTTTATTATTATTTTTATCGACAAGATTCGTTGAATACTATAATGTAGTGGAATTATAACGATTTAATTTTGTTTGATTGATTACTTCTCCCTCCAGATTACATAATCTTTGTTACAAAAACATAAAATGGGAAAGATCGCACACACGATTGTAGGAGTTCTCTGTACTATTGCGATAGTATTCTGTGGATGTGCTTTAACTGATGGCCGTAGTATTGTAACCATTAGAACTGATCCAAAGGATATAGTTGTGACCATTGGAGGTAATGCCACAAACTTATCAATTCAAGCACTACCAGGTATTGGATACCCATATGGAATTGGTGTCTACCAGGATTCAAACGGAAGAAAGTGGAAAGACGGAGATGATTATGCTGTCCTGAGTCTCACTGCCAATGCTGCGGAACTTGCTCGCCGTCCATCTCACGTGACTCAACTTTACGGATGTGATGATCACCAGAGGAGAGGACAGCTTATGCTTGCTTGTGTATTGATCTGCCTTCTCTGTTCAAGTGTTGGTGTCATCGCCAGCTTGAGAGGAGTTGCCACTGCCGGCAGAATTCCTGGTATCGTCTCATTGGTGATCCAGATCTTGAACTTCCTATTCTTCCTCATCGGTATGGCTGGTGGAGCTTCGTTCTTCGAGGAAGAGTTTGAGTGCAAGGTCGGCACTGCTATTGTGTTCGACTTGAAGATCGCAGACTTCTTTGACCTAAACTACGCTATTCCATTCCTTGTAATTGGTGTTGTTGCTTCAATTGTTAACATTATTATTCTTGTGGTGAGTGGAAGTCTATCCGCACCACAAGTGGAAGACAAGAAGGAAGTTGACAACTCTCCTGATGAGCAGTAGTCATCGAATAGAGGAAGCTTAGGGAGAGCCACTCTCCTGATGTTTTCATTTTTTCAACACAGCTGTCCCTTTTAATTCTGAAAAGATGAATTCTATTTATTCTATCTGCCATAGTTGTAATCACAAGTGTGATAATTGCAGCTATCTTTTTCAAAAAAAAGAAAAAAAAAAGATAATATTCTTTGCTTGTTTAATGAAATCGGCTAATTTCCTCCGTCTGGTATGGACGAGGTCAACAAAGTGGCAGATTGCTATTTGACATTTAATTGAGAGCAAAATCTTTTTCAAAAAAAAGAAAACGAAATAAGAATTTAATTAAACTCGCAGATAATAATCAGCGATAACGACTGTTATACTTTTTAATGTATTTCTTCAAACGATTCATATTAACCTTGTTTTCTTTTTTTTAATTTCGTTCTTTTATAGTCTCTACAAACCTAGATTGCTCTGAAATCATTTTATTGTTTTCCTTTCTTCTTCTTCCTAAGAGCGCACGCCCTGGATTGTAGAAACTCCCTCGTTTTATCCGCCTCCAGCAGACAAGATGTTCCGGGCCTTCCCTTCTCACTCGGAACAGCTGGTAGGCAAGCCTCTCATCGACTTTTGTTGTCTAACTATCAGACATCAATTATTTATTTAATTTTCCTCGTAGAGATACGCGGGTGAGTTATATTTAGTGTCTGGTGAATCAGATGCGTTTTTGAACTTTGAGTCCAGCCTTTTTTGAGAGGCCCGTAGCACACAGGTCACATGCTACACAACACAAACATCGATTCTTCAAGACTTCATCATTGCTTACTGCTTACACGTTATTTAGTTATTATTGTTTTCATTACAGGGCTGACAGGCAACATGCAAGTTTTCATTTCCTGTTCAGATGGAAAATTCCCAACTGTTCCGTTTACAGTGACTGCGGACACGCTGGTCAGGGACGCAGTAGAGGCAGCGGTCGTTCAGTGGGGTGTTGGCTTTCAGAAGAGCGAATTGTCGTGTGCGGGTGTTGTGCTTCCTGTTTTCTTTTTTTTAAAGCGAAACTTAATTATCACTTTTCACTTAACAGCGAAGATGACATTATCAGAACCCCCAATGGCATTAAAATCTCAATAAGTTGGGAGCAAATTATGCAACAACAAAAAAAGAGAGTCTGTTTGAAGAAATATGTTTTTGCACGTTCGTCAATCTCATCATACTCCAAGCCATTCATCATCACATTTCGTAGGTTACTCAGGCGAGTCAAAATGCAACTCTCGGTTACGTTCCCAGACACAGGGTTTCCTGACGTTGTTTTCACAGCTTCTGGAGAGTCGCTCGTGAAGGATGCATTGCAAGTTGCAGCTGATGAGTGGGGTACCGATGCTGACTTTCTTGAGCTTTCACTCGCGGGATCGCTGCTTCGAGGAGGTAGTCGATTGGTGTCATACGGAGTGGAGGACGGCTCGCTGTTGGATGCATCGGTGGTGCGCTTGTTTGGATTGGAATGGTTCACAGATGCTGCAAAGAGAGCGAAGGCATTCCTAAGAGGAGAACGGGATCAGGACGGGTTTTTCTGCCTTGATACTCCCACATTCGCTGTGGATGGCTGTCTTCAGTTTAGTAACAGTGAGTGGTTCTCGGATGATGTTACGAACATCTCATTCAGCAACTCTGAACCCTCAGTCACGACCGTTTCGGATGATTTCTTATCCTCATCTCGTAAGGTTATAAAGGTCAGTCTTCCTGGTCTTCAATACGTCACATCTGTTGGTAATAATTTCCTCAGATTTTGCTATTCACTGTCATCTGTAGACTTTTCAAGACTCAGCAATGTTTCACTTGTTGGAGACTATTTTCTAGGTGATTGTTCATCCCTCACATCTGTTGACTTATCAAGTCTGAAAACAGTTTCAGTTGTTGGAAACTCTTTTCTAAGAAATTGTTCATCCCTCACATCTGTTTACTTATCAAATCTCAGCAATATTTCAGTTGTTGGAAACGTTTTTCTTTCTTATTGTTCATCCCTCACATCTGTTGACTTATCAGGTCTCAGCAATGTTTCAGCTGTTGGAAACGGTTTTCTTTCTTATTCTTCGTCCCTCACATCTGTTGACTTATCAAGTCTCAGCAGTATTTCAGCTGTTGGAGACCTTTTTCTATATAATTGTCGATCCCTCACATCTGTTGACTTATCAAGTCTGAACAATATTTCAGCTGTTGGAAACACTTTTGTTTCTTATTGTTCATCCCTCACATCTGTTGACTTATCAAGTCTGAAACATGTTTCAGTTGTTGGAAACGCTTTTCTAAGAAATTGTTCATCCATCACATCTCTGGACTTATCAAGTCTCAGCAATGTTTCAGTTGTTGGAGACTATTTTCTATGTGATTGTTCATCCCTCACATCTGTTGACTTATCAAGTCTGAAAAATGTTTCAGTTGTTGGAAGCTCTTTTCTAAGAAATTGTTCATCCCTCACATCTGTTGACTTATCAAGTCTCAGCAGTGTTTCAGCTGTTGGAGATTATTTTCTAAGTGATTGTTCATCCCTCACATCTGTTGACTTATCAAGTCTCAGCAATATTTCAGCTATTGGAAACGATTTTCTTTTTAATAATTCATGCCTCACATCTGTTGACTTATCAGGTCTCAGCAATATTTCAGCTGTTGGAGACTATTTTCTATATTCTTGTCCATCCCTCACATCTGTTGACTTATCAGGTCTGAACAATATTTCAGCTGTTGGAAACGGTTTTCTTTCTTATTGTTCATCCCTCACATCTGTTGACTTGTCAAGTCTGAAAAATGTTTCAGTTGTTGGAAACTCTTTTCTAAGTGATTGTTCATCACTTACTTCCTTGGATTTAACCCTCGTGAATGTGGAATCCGTTGGAAGTAATTTCCTAAAAGGTTGTTCGTCCATTAACAGAGACGAACTGCATACGAGCATAAGGAATTTGAAATGACATAAATCAGATAAGTGCTGTTTTTAGTGTGTGTTCATTGTTCCCTTTGTTTTATTTTGTTTTCAGAAAAGAAGATGTGTGTTCGCTCACACACTCTTAACAAGTGTTTGTTAGTTGCAATTGAATATTTGATTGCATTGCAGTGTTCTTATTCCCTTGACTGGGTCAATATTCTATCAGACTCCCATCCCCATTTGGTATTCCCCACCCGCCCTTCTCCCCGCCAGTGTCTGGTCGAATCGAAACGGGCCTGGCGCAATCCCTGCGTGTGTGGAAGTAATCTGCACCCATCAACAGTGTAGATACTTCTTTGTGTTGATCTCAGCTTGTTTAGTTAATGCCTTGTTCTCTTATCGTATTTCCTTCTCAGGTACAAACAGTGATGGAAAGTTCATTACCAAAATCTTCTCTTTTGTAAACCATGTAAAAAAAGATATGAATTAATTCCTTTATCCTAATAGTAGTCTTTCTGTACTGCTGTGATTCTCTAGTGCCGTATGACTTTAGTTTCCCCGTAGTGTTGTTACATTGAGCCTGATTAAGTATCTTATTACTCCCTCAAAGTAATTACTAAAACAAGGAACTCCCCAGGGACTTCACACCATACGATGATGAACAGATAATGATGTAGTTCATATGTATTCAGTTTTATTATTATTATTATCAACAATCAATCACATGGCTGTCATTAACAAGGTGACAGCAATAGACTACCTGATTTCTTACGACAGACATATTTATGATGTGGTTGGTGCTATGGCGTACCATACTGCTTCTGAATACTGCCCCCCTGGTTTTGTGCACAAACAAAAATCACAGTGTTATATTACTATTTCCTGTTATACTACACTTGCCAAACTTACTAAAAGGTGCTGGAAGACAAGATTCGTTGAATACTATAATGTAGTGGAATTATAACGATTTAATTTTGTTAGATTGATTACTTCTCCCACCAGATTACATAATCTTTGTTACAAAAACATAAAATGGGAAAGATCGCACACACGATTGTAGGAGTTCTCTGTACTATTGCGATAGTATTCTGTGGATGTGCTTTAACTGATGGCCGTAGTATTGTAACCATTAGAACTGATCCAAAGGATATAGTTGTGACCATTGGAGGTAATGCCACAAACTTATCAATTCAAGCACTACCAGGTATTGGATACCCATATGGAATTGGTGTCTACCAGGATTCAAACGGAAGAAAGTGGAAGGACGGAGACGATTATGCTGTCCTGAGTCTCACTGCCAATGCTGCGGAACTTGCTCGCCGTCCATCTCACGTGACTCAACTTTACGGATGTGATGATCACCAGAGGAGAGGACAGCTTATGCTTGCTTGTGTATTGATCTGCCTTCTCTGTTCAAGTGTTGGTGTCATCGCCAGCTTGAGAGGAGTTGCCACTGCCGGCAGAATTCCTGGTATCGTCTCATTGGTGATCCAGATCTTGAACTTCCTATTCTTCCTCATCGGTATGGCTGGTGGAGCTTCGTTCTTCGAGGAAGAGTTTGAGTGCAAGGTCGGCACTGCTATTGTGTTCGACTTGAAGATCGCAGACTTCTTTGACCTAAACTACGCTATTCCATTCCTTGTAATTGGTGTTGTTGCTTCAATTGTTAACATTATTATTCTTGTGGTGAGTGGAAGTCTATCCGCACCACAAGTGGAAGACAAGAAGGAAGTTGACAACTCTCCTGATGAGCAGTAGTCATCGAATAGAGGAAGCTTAGGGAGAGCCACTCTCCTGATGTTTTCATTTTTTCAACACAACTGTCCCTTTTAATTCTGAAAAGATGAATTCTATTTATTCTATCTGCCATAGTTGTAATCACAAGTGTGATAATTGCAGCTATCTTTTTCAAAAAAAAGAAAAAAAAAAGATAATATTCTTTGCTTGTTTAATGAAATCGGCTAATTTCCTCCGTCTGGTATGGACGAGGTCAACAAAGTGGCAGATTGCTATTTGACATTTAATTGAGAGCAAAATCTTTTTTAAAAAAAAGAAAACGAAATAAGAATTTAATTAAACTCGCAGATAATAATCAGCGATAACGACTGTTATACTTTTTAATGTATTTCTTCAAACGATTCATATTAACCTTGTTTTCTTTTTTTTTATTTCGTTCTTTTATAGTATCTACAAACCTAGATTGCTCTGAAATCATTTTTATTGTTTTCCTTTCTTCCTCTTCCTAAGAGCGCACACCCTGGATTGTAGAAACTCCCTCGTTTGATCCGCCTCCAGCAGACAAGATGTTCCGGGCCTTCCCTTCTCACTCGGAACAGCTGGTAGGCAAGCCTCTCATCGACTTTTGTTGTCTAACTATCAGACATCAATTATTTATTTAATTTTCCTCAATATGCGAACCCATTATAGTTTTATTGATTTCATTATATTTATATTCTCGCAGAACACACTTCACAAATGAGTAGAGATTCGCTAACAAAAAACGTTGCAATTACTATTCTCATACATGTTATTTGTTTTTACAGTATCCCACACAGATGCGCTGCTCAAGTAATTAGATAACACTATTAGCGCAGTAACAAATGGGATCTTGCTGTTCTTCAGGCAACAATGAAGCTCTTAACCACGAAGAAGATCAGGCAAGAGGAGATCTAGAATGCATGTTAAGAGAGTTAGAAGGTGCTGAAGATGAGAAAAGTTCGATGGTTCAGCTGCTCATTAAGTGTCGTGGATTAAAGCCGATTAATACTTATGGTCAGCTAGGGAGGATCGGAGCATCGGGAGGTGTGGCTTTGCATTCAATAAATCCATATGTTGCGGCGTATGAAACTGACGAGGCTGGTGAAAATATGAAATTTATTGGAAAGACGGAAACAAAATTCCGTGACACCAACCCTCACTTTGTCAAAACTGTAGCAACGACATTTCAGTTTAGTTCAGAGCAATACATTACATTTAAAATATACGATGAGCCGACTAGACACGGACATCATGAACGAGATCCGGTAGAAATCGGAACAGGAAGAGCAAAGCTCGTAGATATTATAAACTCACGTGCTAAGGCTCCGTATCACGTAGAAATACTACGAATTGTTACTCATCAAAATGTAAGGAAACCGCTTCAACTGGCTGGTAGAAGAGGAAAACATGCAAGTAAAAATAATGATGAAAATGAGGAAGCGGCTACTCCTCAACAACAACAAGTTGGTTTCTTAACAGTGACAGCTGAAGAATTAGAACAACAAGAAGGACCAAAGTATGAGGTTTCAATGGAAGTGTCTTGTCACAGTCTCGAAGCTAAGAATTTATTTGGTGCTGGTGGATCGGATCCGTTCTTAGTAATCTCACGTATTGTTGATGGACAGTTCCAACCCATTCACAAGACTGAATATTACGAAAGTGTTCTTCAGTGTGAATGGAAGACATTTGTTGTTTCTCTCGAACGTTTTTGTAAATCTGATTTCAATGCGTGGATCCTTCTTGAAGTATGGGATTACGAAAACAACGGAAATCATCAACTCATCGGACAAACAAAGCAAACCCTTGCTACTCTGTTATCGAGAGTACAAGATGGAATTGAATTATTTAATCATAATTACAGGGGTAAGCGAAAGAAGAAATTAGGAAAATCTATCGCACCGAACAAACTCGGATTCAAACACCCGACAATACAAAAAATACAATACCAGAAAAGTGGAATTCTGCAAATAAATAAGATCGGTATTGACGTGAGTCACTCCTTCCTAGAGTTTGTCCGATCTGGGTTTGAGATTAACCTTACAGTCTGTGTAGACTTTAGTATGAGTAATGGTGAACTTCATGATCCAACGTCCTTGCATTATATCACAGATGATAAACGTGACAATGAATATATTAAAGCCTTGAGAGCTGTTGTTGGAGTACTTGGTAACTACGACAAAGATCAACAGTTTCCTTTTTATGGTTTTGGAGCTCGCAATAAAAATGACGATTCGTATGCCTACAACAAAGAGAAAGACAAGAAAGACTCTGGTCCACCTGTTAATCAAATCTTTCCTGTTACTGGTGACGCCATGAAAGTAGTTGTTGAAAAAGCTGAGGGACTTATCGATGCTTATTGGTCTTGTTTACAAGAGAGAATTGTTCCAGCTGAACCAACTCACTTCGCTCCTTGTCTTGGAAAGGTATGTATATTGTTAGTAAGAATCATTAAAACGGAACAACTCACTTAATAAATCCAATACAGGTCTATCAAATGGTATCAGGTAGGAAAGACCAATACCAAATTGTCTTAATCATCACAGATGGTAATTGTTGTGACATACAGGCTACTACTGATATGATTGTTGATTCTTCAGACGAACCTATCTCCATTGTCATTATTGGTGTTGGTGGTGGTAACTTCGATGAAATGGAAGCTCTCAGTGCTGACGAAAAACCCTTACGCTCTTCTGATAAAAAACTCATGGTCAGAGACATCGTCGGATTCGTCCCGTTCAGGGAATATGAACACAACCCTGCTGCTGTATGTTTTTATCGTCATTATTATTATTATTAATAGGGTTATGGCCCAAAATACCCCACCTGGTGGCCCAAAATACCCCAAAGTGGCCCAAAATACCCCGAAGTGGCCCAAAATACCCCAAAGTGGCCCAAAATACCCCAAAGTGGCCCAAAATACCCCAAAGTGGCCCAAAATACCCCAAAGTGGCCCAAAATACCCCAAAGTGGCCCAAAATACCCCAAAGTGGCCCAAAATACCCCAAAGTGGCCCAAAATACCCCAAAGTGGCCCAAAATACCCCAAAATGGCCCAAAATACCCCGAAGTGGTCCAAAACCTGGCCAAATTTACTGTCACACTTAGCCAGGGATAATTCTCAGTAAGGCCGCCGTCACCGTGAACAAACATAACCCAAGAAACAAGCAATTCTCCAATTTTCTTCATCTCACTCACTTCAGTCGGGATTGTACACAAGCCAAGAAAATTACTCGAAAGTCGAGGCAGTTCGAACGTCAGCATTCACATTAGCAAGCAACCAGTCCTGAGTACTTAAAGAACCCAATCATTACGTGCATCAGCCACAGTCACACTTAGTATAGCGTTAGTACAGAGGACACGGATCTGCTATGCAGGGAAGTGACTTGAACTCGTTCAACTAATTAATGTGTGCAGATATAAGCGCCGCGAATTGACGGGTCTGAAGTTATGCTTTCCGAAGAGAGCAACCACCCACGCGAGTGTTATTTTGACGCCATAACCTGTAGCTTTCAACACATAACAACCAGGGATAATTCTCAGTAAGGCCGCCGTCACCGTGAAGCTGCTACAAACATAACCCAACAAACAAGCAATTCCTCCAACTTTTTTCACATGTCGTTACTCACCTCGGACACACTCAGCCAGCCAGAGCTTCTCGATGATTTATCATCGTCCTGTTGAAAGGGAAGGGCTAAGCATAAGATTTGTTGTAATTTAAAATAACAAGAGTGATAATTGTGATCCAAATTTTCTTAAAAGGGTTGATTCATTGTGGTTACACAAAACTAAATAAAAAAGTGATAAGTATTCATGTTTTTTCTTATTCTTTCTTCTGTCTCTTCCTTGCCTTGTCAGCACCCTTGCGCTTTTTTTTCTCGTTTTCTTTCTTCTTCTTTCTCTTCTTTTTCTTCTTTTCTTTCTCTCTCTTCGTTTTCTTTTTATTCTTTTCTGCCTCTTTCGCCGTTTCACGGTGAGACTTAGTTATTTCGCGTTCACCATAAACTCGCAGCCGTTTTACCCTTGAGCGACCTATGGATCTCTTTACTAGAGGAGGTTTTGTTTCATCCGCTTCCAGCTCAGGAAGTCCGAGCCCCAAGGTTGGGACAGGATAGGTGTACACCTTTGCTGCTGTTTTTGCCCACAATTTCTGATTTACGAAACTGTAGGCCGCATCCAACGGCTCCCGATCACTAAACTGCTCAATGGCGGACATAGCATGTGAGCACGGAACACCGTACTCTTGGAAAGTGCTGCATGTGCAGCTCAATTCGTTGAGATCTGCAGTCCATCTCCACTCCCCATCCTCCACCTCATACACCCCCTCCCTTACCCTAGTCGCCATGTGGTCCTTCCGTGCCGTAGCGTAGTTCGCCTTCAAGCTGCTGCGTACCCGCTTGACAGGGGCAAGGGATCGCAGCTTGCTACAACCTTCTACCTCTGCAGCAAACTCCTCCATTCTCGTCACTGCTTTGTGCAGAGCGTGTCTGCGAGTTCCCTCCATCAGGTCAATATAGTTTAAACCCCGAAGGGGGACTAGGACCGCGTTCAGAGACTCGGCTATATTGCTCGTTGTGTGACCGCAGCGGGGGTGGGGAATGTGGGCTTGGCAAAAGGTACCTAGTTCTTGTGCAGACACATAGTCAGCTGCACGCTTGGAGATTTTCTTAAGCTCTTTAAGCAACTCTTTGGCTTTAGCAGTGGATCTTGCATGTACTAATTGCTTGTACACCAAGAATGCTGCCTTGCCGTGCAGCTTTAATACGTTTCTGCCCATGTGGGCAGTGCAAAGACAGTGTGTCGTTGCCAGTCGTGAAAACACATTTGACACGCCCTTGAACTTGTCAGAAATACTAACGACACCTGTACGAAACACTGAGTTTCCAATCCAATCTTTGTGCAGCTTCACAAAAGTGGACCACCCGTCCTTGTTTTCATTTCCCTCCGATATCATAAATATCAGTGGAAACAAGTGGCTGTTGGCATCAACGCCAACGGAGACGTACAAAACACCCTTGTACTTTCCTGACAGGTGTGTCGCGTCGAAGGCGAACACGGAGCGAAGAAATTTCGCTCCTCTGCGAGAGTGTCCGAAGGACCACGCCGCCTTATTGAATCGACCGTCTTCGTCGACTCTCAACATGGTGCGGCTTTCACAGTCCGCGTCCTCCACAGCCCTCATCCAGGCAGCAATCTTTGTGATTGCTACCTCTGGCTTCATGGAACCCAGCAGGTGGTTCAAAGTATTTCGTGCCACCTTTCTTCCTACCCTTACGCCACACACCTTTTTTGCCAGCTTTGTCACCGACTTCACAGTGAAGCTTACGGCTACTGACCGCAAGATTTCTGCCAAGCACTTCGAGGAAATGCTGGCCTGGCTTTTTCCGCAATTATGATGCGGGTTGGACGAGGTAGTTGTCCACCCGTCCCTCCCCGCCCGTGCATGTGCAGAAAACTTGCACTTCTTGTCAGCGCATATCAGCTGCGCGCGGGTTCTGTCGCTCTGCTTCGCTCTTAACCCCTTACCCCGCTGGGTCTCACAATGGCGCACTGCCGTTTCCCACCCTCGCTTGCTGCTGAAAACCTCATCCTGCCACTCTTGAATACCCTCAGGCAGCGAGGAAGACTGGGAGGAGTGGGAGTGAGAGAAGTAGGAGGAGTTAGCCGATTCAGAATCGCTGCATTCTGAATTAGAATCACTGTATTCTGAATTAGAATCGCTGTATTCTGAATTAGACAGGTCAAAATTCTCGGTTGCTGATGACATTTTTTGAGGAACTAGCTGAGGAGAAAGTTGTTATAAATCCGAATAAATTGAACCTGTGGGAGCCTTCCTGTACACAAATTGACTTACAAGTTCAAAGCCCGAGGTTCGGTGTATTTTGGGGTATTTTGGGGTATTTTGGGCCACTTTGGGGTATTTTGGGCCACTTTGGAGTATTTTGGGCCACTTTGGGGTATTTTGGGCCATTTTGGGGTATTTTGGGCCACTTTGGGGTATTTTGGGCCATTTGCAAAAAAAGTGGGGTATTTTGGGCCATTGCCCTTATTAATATTATTTTTTCCAAAAAAATAAAATAATTAAAACAACTCAACAGTTACAAAGAGAAACCCTTAAAGAGATTCCACGCCAGTTCATTAGTTGGGCTAAGCAAAGCGGTATAAAACCTATTGACAATGTATGTAGAGTATTACGTCATCATTGCCTTTGCACTCATCAAATAAAACATTTCACGCTAAACAGGAAGCAGAAGAAAAGAAAAGCACTGACAGAAGACCTAAAGAAGACGAAATATTTCTTACTGAGGATATTCTGGAAACGAAAAAGGAAGAGAAGAAGGAAGCAAAGAAAGAGAAAGTGGTTGAGACGGAGGTAAAGAATGAGGGATGGGAGAGTTTCAGCGATGACGATACCAAGAAGAGGTACTACTACAATAATACAACAGGTGAGAGCACGTGGGATATACCTGAAGGATATAAAGGATACAAAAAACCGAAATCAAATCCTCAACCACCACCACAGGTTGTTCCGACATACACTCCACCTGTACAACATCCAAAACCTAAAAAGCAATTACCTTACAAAGTAGCTCGAAGATCAATTGATGTTCAGCCTGTTGGTGTAGGATTAGATACTGAAAGTAGTGTTAGTTCATATGCACCATTCCCAAATGGTAATACTGATAAGCTTTATGGGTTTAATGATCCAAATAAAGGGATGAGAAGGGGATCGAACTCATCATCTCATAGCCCACCTAAGAGAATCCCTCACAGTCCAGTTCACAGTCCAGTTAGTTATATGCAGGGTCACAGTAATAGTAGTCATGGATCTTATAAACCTCCTCAGGTACAAACAGCGATGTTATCTTATGAGGCTCGTCAGTGGTCTGCATCGAAATCTAAGCAAACAGTTCAGTCTGTGCATAGACCTGCTGTTAGAGGAACTGTTAACTAACAAAGGACTATTCAAAATTATGTTATATTTTTTTTACCTGGGATTGTTATTTCGTTGTATTCATTCCTACAGGATTTTTTCTTAAGCTAGTTGAAGTGTAGCGTACCTTCTGCTGGTCGTATAATTTTGTTTTAGAGAGATTATATTTATTTTATTATTTCATTTTTTTTTTTTTTTTTTTTTTTTTTTTTTTAAATATTAATCCCAAAATAGGGCTTCCTTGTCTTTCCTTTGATGCCGTACATCTTTTGTAACATCTCACCACATGCCCGTTGTTAGGGTTTGTTTAGTTTCGGTTTTTTTTATTATAGTGATCACTTTCATCGAATTAGATGCTAAAGTTGTGTTGTGTTTTTTGCCAGATAACTGCGTATGAAAAAACGCATATTTTTTTTCTGTCTGCTGGCTTCCTTTTCGAGTAGTCAGGCTCAATCTTATTTCTACTGGGTAGTTAATCATAAAAATATTAGTCTGCCGGTTTGTTTTATAATTAGAGTTGAGATTATTAAGTTGTTATATTTATTATTAATTTTTTTTTTTTTTTTTTTTATATGACAAGTTTTTTTTTGCTAAACAGAAAAAAAAAGCATCCTGACGTAAATTCCTCGCTTGGAATTTGACACAAAAAACGTGTCTTAACTAATCTGTCTGACACTTCCTGTGATGTTTTTTTTTTTTTTTTTTTTTTTTAAATACCGGGATGAAACCACATGCTAGTACGGTTCTTTTACTTTCTTTGTCTGCTAGAATTCTATCTGAGAAAACTGGTAGTCTTTAAAATTGTAAGCAGAGTACAAGTTGCTTTTGCCTCCTGACGGTTATTCTGCGGGCAGTCCGAAAGCGTTGCGCTCCAAAATAAAACAAAACTCTACTCCACCCACGTCAGGCGCATATCTTGGCCCTAGCATGCTACGTTGGAAGTTTTTTTTTTTTTTATTATTGTGCATCGAAGAAGTTGGAAAAAAAAAAAAAAAAGAAAAACTGTTCAGATTAAGAGCCAGAGTTTATTTATTTTAAGTAATCTACTTCCCCATGTTTGCACGGTAATATCACTGTCTGTGATCAACTAAAGTATAAGGCTTATCTGAATGGTGGGGTTATTTTTTTTTTTTTTTTTTGGTTTGGAACATTAAGGAAAATTATATAGTTACTGGATGCTACTATTCGGATGTATTTGTGTAAAAATGTGAATTATTATTATTATTTTTTTGTTTTTAAAAAAAAATTTGCTTTTATATAAGCAGAATTTTTAAACACAACAATGTCAGCTGTGAACCTCTATTACTAAAAAAGTTGTCTATTACATCACTCTGAGATGGCGGACACTGAAAAGCAACACAAGAGATGTAAAGATAAAAAGAGTCTTGTTGGAAATCCTATTTGTCTGATAGCATCCTTAGCACGAGATGTGTCTGGGGAACGTTTGACTGTAATTGCAGAGCTGCTCGCTTTTATGAAGGAAATGCCGGCAGATGCGGATTGCAATGCCGTGAAAGAAATAGCTTCCTGGCTGGAAACTCGAAATGAAATTGCAAATACGGATGTCTTATCAACTGGTTCAGGAATTCATAAATCTTTAACAAAAGTAATGAAATCACTCTGTTCTGGAGTATCAGTTGTGAAGTGTTTTGAATTCGTTATTCAATCTTTCTTAGAAACGGTCTCTAAACGGGACTTTGAAAGAGTTATCTCTAATTACTGTCAATCAACTTCTTCACCAAATGCAGACTCAACTCTCGAAATTGAAGAAATCAGTGGCGATGTCATCACCAGGGTTGAAACTGTTTATCCTCATATTGACATCTTACAAAAATGCTCAACTGATACAAAACCTTTTTTATACGATGCCAACTACAATCCGTGCGACAATGCATGGAGCACTATCAGAAATATGAAGAACTGGAAAGACGTACGTCAAGTTCCCATTTGGGATTCTGCTCCATTAGAATCACTGTTCGGTAATTGCAGGCTAATGATGGAAAAACACTCTGAAAAATACACACCTGAAACCATACTTCCCCTATACACAATGAGTTCTGTTGTGTACACTGATACTTTATTCTGTACCTGGATTGAAGAAGGTTGGAAGGTACTAAAGAAGTCAAATGATTTAGAAGAAGGATATCGACAAAGACGAGATGGACTTTCTGGTCTCGACTTGACTGACAATTCAGTGAAAGAATTATTACAAAATCATTCGATCGTTGATCGGGAGATTGTTATAAAAGAATTTCGCAATGACAATTGCTCTGGACGGTATGGTTGTGGACAACTTCTCTCTGTCGTCTCAATTCATGGAATCGACGTTTTCAAGATGCCCTTACAACGAAATTTATCATACGGAGGAGACACACTCTACCTTGTTAGATATGATCAAATTTATAGAAATCACGATTCGGTTAGTCTCTTAGGACCTCTTTCAGAAAGTGTATTATGGATTCCCGACATAGATGAACTTTTTAACAAGTCAATGCCTCTAACAATGTTACCCCCATCTGGGGTTATTGAATACATCCACAGCCGATCAAGTGAAACAGTTTTAAATCAAAATATTTGGGAATGCTGTTCGTATAGAATGACTCAAATTCAGAGAGGTGAACAAGATGTATTTTCACAGATACTAAAAGACTGTGATTCGGTGTTAAATCCACAACAAATTGTTCCATCGATCAGCAATAGACTGTTGGATTTATTGGAAAATCAACCAAAACCAAAATACGTCTTACCACATTATATTTTAAGAACTATTGCAAGTCACCGAGAAGATGACACAGCTCCGTGTCATTCTAATATTGATTCAGCAACTAGTGTTATTCAAGTCTGGAATTCAATATTATTATCAACAGCAGGAAGTCTTGCAAGGAAATACTTAACAGATGACACTTTAATTATGACGTGGGAGACTGATTCTTCTGAGAAAATAATAAATGATAATGTCAAAGGTAGGTTATTACTATTAGATCTGACGAAGGCTCCGGTCATCGAAATCGTACAAAGTGAAATGGGTCGAACATTTGTTAACGATAAAATTTTGTCTTTGTCGTGTATTGAAAAGACAATTGGCGATCAGAAATTGCGATCTCCAACTGCTCATGCTGCTCGTGCGAAAGCAATTCAAAAAGAAAAACTTGCTGTCGCTGTTGAGGTTAGTGAGGAGGGTAGAGATATTAGCAATTGCAAAATAGTAACGGATATTTCACAAATTAAATCGATCATCCCGCACCTCTCACCTGAAGCTGTAGGTGTTCCAGAACAGAATGTGTTGTTCTCACAGGCGACTGTGATCAACCCATCTGATTTCAATTTTACCTTACTACGTGATTTCCTAAATGACACCAGCCCAGCTATCGGGGAGTACACTCCACATAGTATCATTCAAAGCTTGAAATCACTTCAGCTGTTATCATTTTATGAGAATGATTTACATTCTCTAGGAAGAGGTAATTCTCACAACAGACCTAAGAATACGCCATCAAAAGTATTCCTTCTAAGCTTTAATGAATCCAGCAGTGTTAGATTTCTCCAATGTGGAACTAAGAATATGATTAAATTACGTCGGGTTTGCCAACCAGTAGATAATCAACCCGAGTCTCTCATAAACAAAACCCTAACAGCGTTCGAACGCGGAGAATTCAAACCCGAAATTGAAATACCGTCGATGAAGGTGATGGGAGGGAAATACAACTACGCGGACGGAATTTTTAAACACGGCAAGAAACCCAACATGAAGCTGTGTTGGAACCCAGATCCTGAAGGAATTCACCCTCCATGGTTACTCACTGATGACTTAGATCAAAGCTGCATTAGACTGCATTCAGAGAATACAATGGGAAGTGTTCCTGTTGACATCCCAAAGGTTACTATGAAAGGATTTTTAGCACCTCAAATTAAAAGTTTAGTGTGGTACGCTGATCAAGCAATATTAAAGTTACCTGCTAATACTGGCATTAAAATGACGTACTTTAAGGGAAGTACGATTTATTTGAAGAATTATGATTATGCTTCCGTAATAAGGTGGGATAGTTACACGTATGCGTCGCCCTCTTCTGATGAGATCCGTCGTTGCTCGGCGCTGTTAGAAATCCAACAGACATCGTCTTGTCAAAATATCAAAAGCGTTGCATTTTGCTCTCGTTTTCAACGTCGTGATGAAGTCATTATGGCTCGTGGTTCCTCCTTTCAGATTATTGCTAGTAAGTCTGCTGACCTCTGTTCGCCTCAGAATATTAAACTCCGCGAAGTAACTCCCCAAGAGTCCCTTCAGATATACGTTCGCAGCATTGTACCAAAAATAACGCATCGAGACGGAATCGAACATACAAGAGAATTGTTTGACATAGCGCACGCTATTAGAGATAAGCTGTATGCTTGTGCACTAGAGATAGCGACGTCGCCAACAAAGAATGTGCTATACCATGTGAATGACTCTGGTGTTCAGATTGGACTCGTAATAAGTAACGAAATAATTCAACTTTTGAAAAATTTTTCAGAGATAAAACAAATATTAAACAGTGCCTTATTAGAGGCTGCGAACAGAGGAAAGAAAGATGCTATAAAGCTACTGGTATCACTCGGTGCTGACCCTAGTTGTGTATCTGAAGGTATCAAGAGTGAGACACCGTTACATATTACAGCCAGAGGTGGTTCTATTTCCCTTCTTCATGAACTTATTATTGTTGGAGCTGATACTGCTGCTGTTAATTATTTAGCGGAAACACCTTTACACATCTCAGTGTGTACAGTTACTGATTGGGATGTTGTTTTTGGTTTTGAAGTCTTCAGTTCTTTGGCTTCTCATCGGACTCTTCAACGAGGTGATCTCAGGAGAGCTACTCCTCTTCATCATGCTGCTGGTAAAGGGAAATTACAGGCTGTGAGAATGCTTCTGAATTTAGGTGCGCAGCCAAACTTCATTGCAATCGCAGGAATACCAGTCAAACCTGGACAAGAAGAATCAGATTTCGGCAACGAATTCACATGTGAAAGTGAGCAGCAACACTCTTGTACATCATCACCTCTGCACTGTGCGACTGCCGGTGGGCATCTGTCAGTAATTCAGCTACTTTTAGATAAGGGTGCAGACTGTGAAGTTTTAGATTCAAAAAAGCAAACAGCTTTACACGTAGCAATCCAGTCGGGGAATTTCTCTTCACCAGAAGGATTGCCAATACTCTCACGACTGTTGACTATAAAAACAGTTACGTCGGCTGATACTGATCGTCTGACTCCTCTTCATATTGCAGCAGCATTAGGTGAACGTGACATTGCGAGATTGATACTAAACACACCAAATATTATAATAAAAGAACTAACAAGTGCCATCGATTACATTGGATGCACTCCATTACAAAAAGCTGCCAATACATTTCAAATTGATGTTGTGTTACTGTTGTCACCTATTACTGATAGTGCTCTTCAGAGATCTGATTTTCCAACTCAAGTGAGGGCTGCTTCAGGTCTTTTAGAGGCTGCAGCTATGGTCGGTGATCTCGACCGAGTCGCATTGTTTCTTAATAGTGGTGTTAGTGCAGACTTTGAATCAGCTGATGGACAACGTCTTCTTCAAATTATTTCTTCTCATGAAACCTTCGCATGCGAACGAGGATTAGAAATCATCAAACGCATCGCAACTTCTTCAACCATCCGACACGCTGATAAGTATAAAAACACAGCTCTTCATTCAGCAGCACAGAAGGGATTATCTGACATTTGCAGAGCGTTGGTCCAGCGTGGAGCGGATTCGAACTTGCGAAACTTACAAGGAATAACCCCTCTTCACATAGCAGCAAAGTTAGGATTAGAGAAAATAATGCATGTGTTGGTTTGGTCTGGAGAAGGGTTAAGACCAACTGCAAACCTCAACTCTCAAGACAATGAAAAAAGAACACCATTACATCATGCGGCTGAATTAGGACACTTAAATGTGGTGAGGTTTCTAAAAGGAGAGCAACAGGTAAATCTAACAATCACAAACAAAGCCGGTCACACCGCAGAAGTAGTCGCAGCTATCAACGAACATGTTGAGGTTGTTCACCTTCTTAAAAGCTCTCCTGGTAAGTTAAAGTTACCAGCTGTATATGCAAAGAAGAGGATTTTCAAGCTGATTGAGGAGGCAAATTTCGATGAAATAGTTCGAATTACAACCGGATTCATCGTCGACCTCGCAATGGAAAGATGGGACAACCGACTACAATCTATTTTAAAACCCATTCACACGGCAGTGTTGAATCCGAAATTCAACACTGAGGAATCCCTTAATGCTATTATGTCTTTATCTCATGGAAATGTAATTCATTCTCGAATCGGGTCGATAGCTGACATCGGAGAAGACTTGACATCTCTTCATATCGCAGCGTTCTTTAATTACTTCACTACAATATCTCACTTACTGAAGGCAGGATGTAATCCAAATAGAAAATCTAACATGGGTGTCCTACCTATTGAAATCGCTGCATACAGATTGCACATGAATTCTGTGTTTTGTTTGGAAAAATCCATGACGGGATACACTGTCAGTCTTGCAACATTTCCCATATGTTCGATTCACATGTTAGCCGTCATTGGTAACACAGATGGTGTTTTAGCTCTCATAAAGTTAGGACAGGATCCCTTCGAACCAGATTGCAGAGTTGGAAATCCCGGAAGTCGACCATACCCTGATAATGATACCAGTCGACCAGTTGGTACTTTACCACTTCACGTAGCTTTGAGTAGCTCTGCTATGTGCGCTGATATGTCTGTATTAAAACTCTTAATGTCATCAAAAGCAGTAGCAACAATAACCCCAACGAGTTCGAACACTCCTCTTCATATAGCCTGTCAGTATGATGAGGTTGCTGCTGCAGCTGTTCTGGTAGAATACGGAGCAGACATTTCAGCAGTGAATCGCTTTAATAAAACGCCATTAGATATTGCGATCCAATGTGGTCATGTTTGTATGATTCAATTGTTATTATCATTGCAGTCAAGTTCTGTTGAGATTCCCGAACATATTTCAGACTGGATGGAATGCAAGACTGTTCAAGTCCACTCTTGTCCAAAGAAACTTTCTGACAACTGTCAAAACTGGTTGTTAGATGCAAACTCTGAAGGGTTACTTCCTCACGTTATAGAATCTGTCCTAAGCTGCAAACAAAATGAAAAATTATTGGGAGCTTCAGGTACGGTGCTGACAGTAACATCTGGATACGTAAATATTGATTTTGGTGAACTTGGAAAGCAACGATTCCCTGCTTCAGCAGTAATCCGTCATCGATATCCCAACTCTGATAGGGATACAACAATCAGTTCAGTCAATAGTCGTAAAGGACTGGATTGATTCGCTTCGATTTGTTCACTCAATCTCAAGCGCTATCGATTATAACAACGTTGGGGGATACGTTTCTACTTGTTCCTTGAAATGTTTTTTTTATTTGTATTATTTTGTACCACTAGATGTTAGTTCATGTACTTATCATGCCTACTGTTAGCCTCAAGTAAGTTTCTACTTACGACTGTATTTACACGAGACGTGTTATGTGTTTGTTGTGTCCATTCGCAGCATTTTAACAAATTCTGTTTCATTTATTTTTATTGTATTTTTTTTTTTTTTTTTTTTTTTGATGAATGAAAAAGTGAAGCTTTTTTTACACAGTTTTCAACACACACTATAACTTCACTCAACAAATCAGTATTTTTTTTTTTTTTTTCGATTAACAAAAAAAAAAAAAAAAAAAAAAGAAAATGCACACGGAACACAATGATATTATAATGTCACTAACAGTAGAAGAACAATACCGCGATACACAAAATCGAGTACTGGTTTCTCAACTGGCAGATCAACTGACTGGTGTCAGGGTTGACTATGAAATACCATCTCCAAAAACAAGAGAGCAATGGGAACTTCAATGTTTTCTCGATAAAGCTTCTTGCGGTAGGTGTCAGATGCCAAGCTGGAAAATGTTTCAAAGCCACCACATTGATAAAAATAAATTAACAAAGATAAGTAACAGAGAAAGACAACGGCTATTCTCTAGATTGTGTATGGGACTTCATGAGAAAATGTGTTTGACTTCGTACCTCAACTGTCTTACAATTAAAACTTCATTTAAAGCTTCAATGAGAAAGAAGGTTGGATATCATTCTGAAAGGAATCCTCGCAGTCCTCTAAAGAAAACAACACAAGTTGGTGACTCGAATCTAATTAAATGTAAGGGTGTGATTGGATGTTAGTGAAATAAATAACTGGTCGATGAAAGGAACATAACTGGAGACACACAAGCCATACGATTCTCAAAAATAAGGTATATTTTGTTATTATGATTAGGCTATCGTTTTCCCTATATATTCACTGGTCGATGAAAGGATTAAAGCTGGAGTCGTGCGACGCTTTTTTTATTTATTTAAATTCAATACACCATCTTAGTCAGTGATAGAATTAAATCGGAGACACGTAACTTGTACTTGTGTTCGAAGACATGTGGTGTTAGTAGTATGTGAAGAACACTTTGTTCTTGCCCCTCTCTAAAGTTTTTGTTGTGTGAGAATCGCTTGCAGTGTTGCTAATAACGCGCAGGATTCCCTTCTGAATGGCGGCTCTCTGTTCTGTATTTATCTATCCTGGGAATATTGAGAGTCTCTCTGCTTATAGTCCAATTTAATATGTGTTGTGTTCTTTCATTTGGTAGATCAATTTGAGTAAAGGAACGAACTCTGACTGTCGTTTCAGTGGTCAGATCCATGACTGTGTGATATTTTATTATTTTGAAAACAGCGATTTCCAATAATTTAAACCATGTCTGACTCAGGCTGCAGCGATATGATTCTCCCTGAGGATTGTCCTGGAGCCGCATACTTACAACAAGGAAGTATTCCTTTTTATAATGCTGAAGATGTTCATACCCCTGAAATGAGAAAAGAGATGTACGACGTGTTTTTTAATCACACTGGTTGCTTTGGTGTAAAAGGAGTCTTTGACAAAAAATGGATGGATGACTACAACACTTGGTGTGAGAATTTCTTATTGCATGGTGAGCACAACCCTCACAACCGACACCCAAAACAAAAATCAAAATACATCATAAATGATTTATTAGAAAGACTTTCAGAAGAAAATCCTGAAATGCTAATGGAACTGATAAATAATAAAACATTTAATTGGGTGCTTGATTCACTTCTTGGTTTTAGTACTATTGGTGCCTTCACAACGCATTGGATAGAAGCAGGTGGTGATCGGCAACTGTCACATGTCGACTATCCATGTCATGTAGGTTCTGGTAAATTTTGGAAAAACAACCCAGATAATCTTTCAAAGTACTTTACGGAGTATCAAAGAAATCACGTCCTTCCATTCTTTTCAGTTCAGGCTTTGATTGCATCCGATGCGATGGACCAATCGAATGGTTCAACAGAAGTAGTTCCCGGAACTCAAACTATTAAAAATCTCGATGCCAAATGTCACGATCCTGAATTCCTTGCAGAAATGGAACCAAAGTTTATGAACGTTAAATTAGAACAAGGTGATCTATTCGTCTTTAATAGAGGACTCCTTCACAGGGGAGGTAAAAACATTTCCGACACGAGACGTAATTCAGCTATTATGCAGTGTGTTTGGCTTTGGGGTATCGGTCAACACAAAATTCCGTCAAACTTAATTATTGACAACCTTAAAAAGAACTTCCCAGCATACAATGACATGGATGAACAAGAAAGAGAAGATTTTGAGCTAAGGATTCGTAAGCCATATCCTGTGGATACCACTAATGGTTTTTAGACAATCTGTTAATTAGCTATTTTCAAAAAAAAAAGAATTGTGATAGCACCTTCAGAAAGGGAGGAACACTTTTTAGATATCATGCGGCTGTTGCAGTTGGTTGAACCTTCCTCCTGAAGATCAAGAAATAGAACTTAACGTCCGTTTAAAGTTTAAGAGCTTGTCGAGGAAACGATACCCAACACCTGAATACTTCTTTAGAGTTCCAACTATAGTGAAGGAGCTTTGGAGTAAAGCAGTGGGTGCTTTCTGTGTATTCTGGTAGTAGTTTCTCTTTTGTATTTCTTAACTTCAATGCGAAAAGCTATTACTTGTGTGCTGATGTTCATTTATTATAAGTTTTTTTTTTTTTTTTTTTCCTTGCCCAGTTTTAACTTCCGCGCGTTGTGCGGTTTTTAGCGAATTTGGTTTTTCTGTTTTATCCTAATTGGTTCTTTAACATCCCATCCCTTCCCCCTCTCTGTACTCAATCGAGCCATTCCTGTTTAGTGTGGAGAAGTAACTACTTCGGTATTCCAACTAGGGGACTTGTCTGTAGTTGTGTCTCTAAAATTAACTTATTGGCTGTCATTTATAGTGTTCTAAGAGGAACTTATCTTTAGATTAGTGGGTGTCGTTTTATTTTAACTGTTGTTCTTCTCAAGTTGTTGGTATTTTAAAGTGACTGTGTGCACTAGCCATTGAGCTCCGGTTGTAATCGCAAGCCACGATTCGTAATGTGCAAGGTTGCAAGTATGCTGTTTCTGGACGGTTTACATACTTCGGTTGATGGTGTTATCTTTGACTGAATTTTTTTTTTTTTTTTTTGGTGAGTTGTTTTTCTTTCCCCCTTTTTTTTTTTCAAAAAAACCGTGCACGAACCAAAGACAGATATTAAGAAAAGTAAATAGAAAGAAAAAAAAAAAAAAAAAAAAAAAGTTTGAGCACGCGATGCCAAAAAAAAAAAAAAAACTTCTTTTTATCGCTTAAAACGATTGGTTTTTCCCCTTCCCGAAAAATCCCAATGCTTAGAGATGAGCACAGAAAATAGGACTTCACTTAAATTCCTCATCCGACTGAGAAATCAGACAGACAAACACGTTAGGATCTGGTGTACGGGGCTTATATAGAAACGCCATTCAGATAATTCCTTTGTATTCTGATTGACAGCACTACCGCCCAGGGATAAATAAATAGTGGCTCTTAATCTGAATTAGAAGGAAAAAAAAAAATGTACTTCTCTCTGTTTACGAAATCGGTTTCGATGTTTTTATATCGGAGCAAAAAAAATGCGTTAAACTGCGAAAGAATTCACGAAGCGCATTATTATTTATTAATAACTTCATATTTATTATTATTTATTTATTTATTTATTTTTATTTTTTTGAAAAATTTGTGTTTTTTAAGGCAGTTAGCAATGTTTTTGTTACAGAGTGCCGACAGATACTAATTATTAAGGAATATAATTTTGTCTTTTTTTTTTTTTCTTCTTTTTTTTTTTCAGAATGATAATTTCTAATAACAGCTCATCACTAAATATGATTGCCAGTCGGATCTGCCGAGTGGCAGGTTTGCGAGTTGTGAGGACTACTCATGTTGGAATATTTCAGAGATCAACACAGATGAGATTTGCAAGTTCAACTTCCGCAAAAGATGCAATGGCAGAAGAGGTCCGTAGAATGCAAGAAGCTCTTCAAGACGAAGAATTATTAGCCGAACCAGAGCAGTCAATGTTTGAGATTGTCGACGGTCTCTGGGACACTGTCATGGATACTGTCAGTCCTTTTAGATGGTTAGAAAAATTATTTTACTTCCTTCATGAGAATTGTGGATTCGAATGGTGGGCTGCAATCTTTTTAACATCAAGCGTATTACGTATCCTTGCTCTTCCGGTTCAATTGCATGCTGCTAGGAATAATGTCAGAATGCAAAAATATCAAGGGGAATTGACAGCTTTGAAACGATCAGAGACAGTAGCACTCTCCGGTAGTGGAATATCAGAAAAGGAAAAGGCTCTGATTAAGAATAATCATAAAATTCAATTAAATGCTTTATATAAAAAAGGTGGTTTCAAAGAATGGAAGAACTTCTTAACGATGGCATCAGCATTACCATTTGCCTTCGTGTTTTATTCCACAAGATGCTTAATGATTAGTGAGGAGTCTGTAGCAACTGGAGGGACTCTTTGGTTTAAAAACTTAGCAGAAGCCGATCCATATTGTATACTCCCAGTCATATCTGTTACATTTATGATAATGGGAGCAGAAATGACAACTGCTCAGTCAGTTCCGCAAAAGGCTAAGTACTACGCCCTTCAACTGTGGGGAACCCGTAGTGCTATCCTGTTTATGGGATACATGTTCTCAGGAACACATGCAGGTGTACTTCTGGGTCTCGTTACAGCAGCGGTAATGCAGTGCGTCCAACCACTGCTGCTTAGAAATCAGAAATTCCGAGAATGGTATAATGTACCTTCACTCGAGAGACCTCCTAGCAGTAACATTGTATGTAATAATACTTTTTTTATATCAGGTAAGGTAGGCAATATTTATGCTTGTTCCCCTTTTAAGTGGAAATAAAGCGGGGGAAGTCCTTTATTTCCGCTTTGTTAATTAAATTTCAAGGCATTATGAGTGTCCTCAGACTTGAATACCCACCCATTAAGGACGGGGGGTCCACTGCAGTAAGACAAAAAATATAGTTTTCTCTTTTTATGTTTTCTTTTTTCTAAACGTAATTTTCTTTGATTAACAACTACAAATATTTTTTAGTCAAGTACTTTGATATTAATTTTGTTTTTAATACCTAAAATTGTTACTGTTTTTACATTGTCAAAGTTTAACCCCCGTTGGCTCTTTTTTTCAAAAAAAGTCCGGGTTTTACCCCCGTCCGTAATGGATTGAATTTAAAATAATAACTAAACAGGACGTGGAGCTAACTGGACCAGCTAAGTGGTCACACAACTATCGCACTTGGTTAGCAGGAGCCGCATTCAGCAACTCGAAGTTTGGAGGAGGAGTTGGCAACATTGCGTACAAAAGTTCTGAAAATGTTCAGACTTTGAAAGACTTCAAACAAGCAACTAGAACTAGAATAAATGATGTCACAAAGATTTAGGATAACTGAGAATTATCCTGTTTACTCTGCCATCCATGTTGAGTAGTATTCTTTGATTACAAAGAACCTAACTCAAGATAAGGGAAGTTCTGTAGCCGACAGTCGACTTGATTAGACTGCAAACAGAAGATGTAATCTGTCTTTGAAATCGAACCCTAATTCCCCGTTATCCGTTACAGCCACGGTAGTCTACTACACTACCGTGCTGATATGGCAGATACTCTTGTGGGCTTGCACCAATCCAGTCAATACGTTCTTTAATTATCTGAGATGAGAGCCTGTTTTTGTGTCTGTCGTGAAGGTCGTTATTTGGTGCAGTATTATTGGTATTGATGTCATGCATATGGGGGGGAGGTAATCATTTTTATTCTTTTTGTATTTTCTCTAGTCATCAGCACAGACGAGCGATGCTATTCTATCCGTGCAAACCATCGCTAAAATAATAATTCGTCGAACCCCCCTTCAGGTAGATGACAGTCGTATGGAAGATACGAATAGCTGCGAAAAATCAGAAGTGTTTTGTATTTTTGATTAATGTTATCTGTTTTTTTGCCTCCCCACAGACATCTTCTCCGCATCTCCCCCCCCTTCAATGCACTAACGCGCGTGAGAATTAATTAAACAGTAATACGTAACTTCTTATACTTATCAATGATTACCCCGGAAGGAGGTCCTGTTATTACACCGCCGCAAAACAGCGGACCCACAACTCCATTTCAATCGCCACACGTTGAGGGTGCGACCGCTGATTTTAATGACTTTTCGAGAGCTGTTAGAGTAGCGTTAGATCCGACAGTAATGTCGCAATCTGCTATCTCTCTGAGACAGGAAGCTGAAGGGTACTTAGTTTCTTTGAAAGACCATCCTCAGATTTGGTCATTTTGTCATTCTATTCTTCAAAAGCCAGTCGCAAGTCAAGAAGTCTTTTGGTCCTGTGGAGTTCTAATTGAGCTGATTGAGAGGGGAGTCTACTCCAATCATTCCGAAGCAGGAAAGCAATCATTCGAAAGCACTCTAATAACATGGGCTTCTGAAATATGCCCACAGCTGGAACTCCCAAAACAACTTTTTGTTCAGTCGAAGTTTGCTCAACTTACGGTGTGTGCCTTTCAATATTCTGGATACCCAAGTAGGTGGTCTGGATTTTTTGATCAATTCTTTGCACTCCTTCCAAAGGGTGTAAACCTTATTGACCTTTGGTTAAGAGTACTTCAAAATATTGACAGCAGCATCGTGAACAGAGACGTCGCACGTGACGCTATGCAACGTCAACGTGACACACTAATAAAAGACACCATGAGAGTTACATGCATCCCCCAAGTAGCCAACACGTGGTATAATATAATCGCTAACCTTCATACTACCAGACCTGACATTGTCAGATACTGCATGCAGGTAATGTGTCCATACTTTGAGTGGATAGACATAAATCTGGTTAGCAGTAAAGAATGGACTGATCTTTTTTATTTCTTTGCTGAGAAGGAGGATATGAGGGTCGCTGCTGTATCATGTTTGGTAGAGTTATCAAGGAAAAGAATTGCCGATACGAGTGCAAAATTACAATTAATAAGAAATTTACGTGTGGCGGAAGCGATGCCTCGTATAATGTCACAAGTATTGTCGCGGTATAGACCACAACTGACTGATGATATTTTTAATGAAGAAGATGGAACTGAATTTCTAAGTACTGTTGGAGAGCTTTGTCAAGTTGTGACTCTTGAGGTAATGGAAGTACTCAGCAATCGTTTAACAGCTAATCAGGGGGGTACAGAGGAACCAATCTGCCTTTTAGAAACTACCCTACCAATGGTTATTCAACTCTTATTATGTCAACAAACATCTATATCACACCGAGTGTGTGAATACTCTGTCAGAAAGTATGTCGAGCTCCTTAAAAAGCATCCTCAACTATCAAGAGCACACATCCCAACATTATTATCTGCTGTGTCTAAAAGACTAGAATACATTCAGGGATATAATTTTGAGACTGCTGGTGATTTTGAAGATAATTTTCAAGACCTGAGAAAACAGCTTTTAATTGTTTTTAAGAATCTTTGTTTCTTGGAGAAGGATTTATCAGAGCAGTTTATTCATGAAAAGATAAAATCAGCGATACGCAATGCTCACAACCCAACTGAAATATGGCCTGCTGCGGAAGCTGCCTTAAGATTGCTATACACATTCGGTGATGAGTTGGGTACGACAAAAGGACAACTTTTCAAACAACATGACTCTAACATTAGTATTATGATGACGGAGTTGGTTAAGAGTAACTTAGCGCAGTCGGTAATGCATCCCTCTGCTTGCATGGCTTACTTGGATGTGATTGAACGTTATTATCAATATTTCTGTAACTTTAGTGAAGCCAGACCCGTCCTTCTACAACAGGTGTTGGGTCAGTCAGGTGCTTCACATCCAAACACGAAAGTACGAGCGAAAGCATGCGTGACATTCTCAGCTTTGGCAAAGTCAATGAGACACCTGTTCGTCGACATGACTGAACTTATAACAACTTCTATTCAAAAGCTACTTGAGCAAACAACAGATTCAGCTGTAAAGTGTGCACTCTATGAAACACTTGGTATTCTGATTGCTCCAAGAAACGCAGAAAATCCAGAACATCACAGCCAAGCTAATCATCAGTTGGCGAGATATTTACAAGTTGTCATCAGTCCACTTCACGATCACATGCAGATGGCAATAAACAACCCGCATGATAGTCTTGCTGTACAAGTTGCTGAGGTAATTATGTACTTAGCAAATCTTTCAAAGGGCTTCAGCGGTTTGAGTTCTCCTGCCATGGGTAAGCTCCCTGAAGAAATATGTCTGATGTGGAAGAACATTGCAAGTACAGTTGTATCCACCTCTTCTATATATGGTGGACTACAGGCAGTTAGAGAGAAATCACTTCTATTTGCTCACAGAATGATTGACCTATTAGGTCCTGGAGTAACAGTTTACATTGTCCCTCTACTCAGAAATATATCAGCCAATGCTGACATTAGTGACATTGCGAAGGTTGTGCGGATCCCGACGCAGATGCTTCAAAGAATTAAAGGGGAGGTCGTTCAGCCGCTTGATGAATTCTTTTCTCAATTAATTCAGCGAGTCTTTGAAGTTACTGACTTTGCATGGCTGTCAAAATCATCGTTAATGACAAGCGAACAGGCCAGAGAACATCTTGAACTCCTCCGTGCGTACTACACGCTGCTTGTACAAGCTTCGCAACCAGAATGTATTGGAATATTCTTAACTGATCGCTCACGTCCTCTACTTAGTAAAATCTTAGAGTCATTGGGCAAAGGTTGTGTCTCTCATCCGGAAATGGAAATAGCAAAACTCTGTTATCAGGTATGAATTATATTCTGTGTTTTGTTAACTTACATTCAAATCAAAAAACAACTAAACAAACAGACAATTAGTAAGATGACTTCTAGCTGGTGTACTTCACTACCGGGATTCTCAGACTTTTTAGGTCAGCAGGTACTACCTATGACCTTGCACACGGTAAAACAGGAGCACTTTGGAGAAAATGACGCAAAATGCTACGCCATCGTTGGAGAGATTGCCGGGTTGTATCTCCTGCTGTTTAAAATGTTAGGAGAACAGGTAGTCGTGGAGATCCAACAGCTGTGGGACCTTCCTCCACAACACGTATCAATGTTGCGACAGGTGTGTTATCTTTTCTTAGTCTTGCTGTCTAAGTATTGATCACTATTACAATTATTAAATAAAACAGGGACTCGCAAGCAGTGAACCAAAACCCATGAAGAATCTCGTCAGACAGTGGGTAGTTGGAATTAAGAACGTACAGCGGCAACAAGGATAACTTCTGTGTTGCATTACGTGGTGTTATATTTAGTTGTCGATCCCCCACATGGTGGGATGTTGAAAAAGCGTTGTTGTACATGACTTCAGCTCTTCGTTTTTCATACTTAGGTTTGGCACTGCGGCACAGGCTCGGCACCCTAACTGCCACCAGTCGTTGTGCGCGGCCTTTCTTATTTATTAAGATCAATTACTCAACCCAATCGTATCGAGGAATCTTTTCTAACCGTTCCTAACGATCCACTCAGAGTCGGCTAAGATAGTAGTTTCTGGAGTGTGGGTATCCCTTCTTGTCTAAAATTAGTTAGAGAAGAGTCTGTTTTTTGTAGTTTAAACTGGACTCAATCAGGCTTTATTTTCGTAGTAAAGCTCTCACATAGCGGCGGTGCAACATGCTCTGTTCTGTAATGTGTTAGTACAGTTTGTGTTTTAAAAAAAAAAAAAAAAAAAAAAAAAAAAAACTGCGGCGAATTTTAGTGTGATCATTATTTTTGTATCATTTCAGTAACGTTTTTTTTCAATTTCTCTATTGAGGTATGCTCTGAGTACTTGCCTTGACAAACTGCTCCTAATCAGATATCAACTTCGATGTTTTCCTTTCAAAACCTTTTTCGATTGACGACCGTTTTTTTTTTTTTTTTTTTTTTTTCATTCTCCTGCTTCATAATGTATACTGCAAAGGTAATCCTTTTAGTGAGTTCTTCACAAGGCTGCGAATGCAGCGATCAATTTAGTTCGAAATCGAGGATTGATCAACAAACTTCAATGAATGAAGGGTTTTTTAAAAAAAAAAAAAATAGAACAAAAAAAAAAAAAAAAAAAAAAGAAACTTGTCAATAAATCTCGCAAGGTTAACAAGATTACATTATTGCACATCGTAATGTGCACAGCCGCTATATTTGTTGCGTTAATTGTTAGCTTTAGTAAAAAAAATTGTTCTCTAGTATCATTTTTACACAGGAATACGGTACCCAACCCGCAATGGAGGTTTCCGTAAGAAGAGCGTTACAGAGCGACATTCCACAAGTCAGAGAGCTGATGGCTGAGTCAGGAACAGCAACAAGCACTTATGTATGGGAGAAAAAATATGGTGCGCTTAACTTTTCTATGCTGATTGAGACATCCTTCTTAAGTGTCGTTGCAGAAGATGAGGAGGGAAAATTAGTTGGATTCGCTTCCTGCAACGACTCGCCCAATAGCACTCAAGCGAGTGAGGCCATCCCATCAGACTCATGGGAAACATGGCTTAAAAGGAATTTCGAAACTGGAAAATTAGAAGACCTAAACCCATCAAATACTTTATGGCTTTCCGTTTTAATAACCAGCCAGACATATGCACCACTCGCACTCTCTCAGATTATGAAAGTCATCGCTACTACGGTTCCAACTATTTCGTACTTTCTATTTGCAGTTGCGACATCACACGGGATATTCCCACCTTTAACTACAGTACTTCAAAGAGTATCACCAAAGGAGAGTAGTGGGTCGATGAGTTTATATTTCTGTTTGAAAACAGATTTTCTTCCAAACTTAATAATAAGAAAAGGTCTGGTTGAAGATTTCGATGATTTGATGCCTCTCTTGCAGGGGGGTGACGGCGTACTTACTACTCCGCCAGAGGAATTCTTTTTAGACGAAACTCTTGAAAATCAGAATGAACATCAGTCTGTGCTGGTCGCTGAAGATCCAGAAACTCGTCAAATTATTGGTCTGATGTGTATGTCGGGTGGGATAGAGAAGCAGGGTTATGTTACAAAGAATTACAATACTGACGTATATCAAAAACTGAGACATGCAAGTGACAGAGACACATCTCGAGCTGCAGCAACACCAAATAGTTTTCAAGTAACTTTTTTTTATTTAAATCCAACTTATGAAAACAGAGCAGACTCGTTCATCCGACCAGCCTTCGCAGAGTTTCCAAGTTGCGAATATTGCTACATATCTTTACCACATACGACAACAGAGCATGCACTTTTACACGACTTTTCTTATATTCCCTTAAAACAAGGATTAACACTTCCTAACGGTATTTGGTTACTAAGTAGAACTTGTTTATCTCCTACTGTTGTACGACGTTCAAGTGAAGCTGATTTCTCTCAATTAGACTCAGTTCTGGAATCTCAATCTGAACTAAGTTTAGAATGTACTCGTGAGATGGGTGATCTATTAAGAGAAGCAGTTAGTCATCAAACTCCGAGTTATAAAGACTCTCTGGTGTATTCCTTTACTCTTGTTGATGAGGGAAAGGCTGTAGGAATGACACTTATAAGAATACTAGCTAGCGAAGAAATACATTCTCTGAGAGGAAACTTTGAATTAGACTCCGTCGTGAACTTCGTTCCAGATGGACAACCTGACTACGCCGCTACTGACATCAATAAAGATGCTCCTGATTGTGGTGCTCAACTCTCCTCTACGATGCCGGCTCTTCTTATAACTCAATTTTATGTTATTCCTACATATAGAAATAGAGTTCGAACATTCATTAGAGAAATACTTCGACAGACTAAAACCCAAGTAGCGTATTATTGTTTAGGAGTTGCTGATGAAGCATCTCAACCATTATTAGCTGAACTCATACTGGCAATGCCTCGTCGGATTATGGAATTGCCAAACCAACCTCCTGGAGAGGGTGAAGATGAGGAGTTGCTTTGTCTTCATTTCATATCAAAGAAACAATTATCAGATGACATCACTAAGATCTATTCCAGATTGGTTGTTGTCGGAGCATCTACTACGGGATTGGCTGCTATATATGAATGGCTTAAAATTCCATTTTTACACATCGCAAATATCGTGATGGTCTCCAGAGATGGTATCCCTGATCACCCAGCTGTTGAATCGGAAAGTTGGTCAGTCGATACTCTGACATGGCTAGAGCGAGAGTACATGTTATTTAGAACAGGTGGAAAAGTAAGAATCATCGAAGGCACGATGATCGATTTTGAGAGAACCGAAAAATACATCGTCACTGACAACGGTTTCATTGAACCTTACGATCATTTAATAATAACTGCGGGAAGGCAGTATTCATTACCAAAAGAATTAGCGTCCAAACACCTCGCGAAGAATGGAATGTTTGAGTTGAGTAATTCATCTCAAATTCATAAAATAAAACAACACGTCAGGGAATCTGAAGCATACGAAGACGAGTTATCGAACGCTATCATATACGGATCGGGTACTAAAGTTTATAATGTCGCTACCAGTTTAACTCAAATAGGATTATCGCCAAGTCGCCTTGTTGTTGTATCTCCAGAGGATACATCAAACGAGGGAGATGCTATTTTTGATGATCCGTTGGTGGATATAAAAGTTGATAAGCTCATGGAGTCTCTCGGTGCGAAAACTTATAAAAATTATGTTTTAGAGAGGATGGATTATGACGAAGATCAAAATCTTTCTTCGGTTTACATCTGCTCTCGATCTGATTCACGAGATGATCAAAAGAAGAAGATAGTTGAGATACCTTCAACGATGTTTATTTATTGCCATGAGAAGGATATTGATTCTCAGATATTATCAGCCTTAAACAAGAGATCTATTGTATTCGACGGAAGAGTCATCGTTAAGTACAACTACCGCACGACCGATCCTCATATATACGCTGTAGGCCCAATTGCTATGTTCAGTGGTAGGTTTGGACCAAGTGAGGAATTCGAAACTTTCAACCCGTTAGAAGTTGGTAGGAAATTTGCACAAGCAGTTCTCGGATTCATTGGTGTCGAAGAATTCCAAGAAGAGCAACCTGATGAGGAAGAACAAAACAATGCGACTGACGTTGAAACAACAAGAGGTGAATCAGAACCTCCAGACGGTTTAAAAATACCAAAAACACTTCCAGTTTATAATGAAAAGATTTCTTGTAGAGTACAACTTCCAAACCAATTTCATTTCTTTAGATGTTGCACAGCTGCTTATTCAGAAGTAGCTGGTCGTTGTCGTCATCTCACATCATCGAACGCGAGAGGAGATAATTACATGAGGATTTCTATTGGATCAAATAAATATATTGAGGCGATCTCATACTTTGGTTCTGAGGAGGTAGAAGTCCATAACTTACAAACTTTAGTAGGCTTCCCTGAATCGCTTCTGAACATAGTCTACGCATACGAACAGAGTAAAAATGGTCAGGACCAATCTACATTAGACCTGTTGAAATATCTACGAAGCAAGGTTTGTTTGTCTTTCTAATGGTTCACGTTCTTTTTCATTAAAAAAAAAAAAAAAAAAAACAGTGGGCCTATGCGTTGTATTATTCACGATTTCCATCATTTTTTAGTGATCTGAGAGAACAATTAGCCAACCACGATGAAACTAAAAGATTACGCCACGTGATCAAAGAGTACGTTGAGAAAAACGGACTCGAAGAAATTGACGAGTCTTCTCGAAGGACTCTGCTGGAGTCGGTCACTGTCGATGGCTCTGAAACTAGAAAACTTATTGAAGAAGAAATAATTAAATTTCTTCATAATAACAAGGTATAGTGTCTTCTTTTATTGTTTATTAAATCAAAGTCTCAACTCATGTTTTTCTAAATAACATAAAAAACAGCAACACTTCCCAACTATTTATTATCTACCAGATATCAACAAGTTCGTACCACCGGTTTATTAAATTGGAGACAAGTACAGAGAGGGAGAGTTACTACTTACGTAATTTGTTCACACTTCTTCTGTTGACTACACTCAGCATTTTCTAAACGTTTGTCTTCAGTGCAGCGTTCATGGTAATTTAATTTACAATATCTCTTCTCTTCCTGAGATGAGATTTTTCCATTTTTTTTAAAATTTTTTTTTAAAAAACCCCAATTTTTTTTTTTTTTTAATTTATTTATTGCAAAATTGTTAATAGCCGCATCTTAGTTAAAATTAAGTTCGATTAATTTTTTTTTGTTATGTTATTTTTTTATTATAAAGACGCTCATCGCTAAAGAAAAAAGAAAAGAAAATGCTATTACGCAGAATATCTCGTCGGTTCGAATCAGGTGGTGTTGCGCTTGCGAAACGAGTGCTCGGAAGCGGAAATTGTTTTGAAACTTTCGAGTCATCTCCAAGCTTTGAAATCTCAAAAGATGATTTAAAAACTAAAATGAGAAAAATGCAAATGATCCTCCACCCAGACAGAGCAGCTTCAGAACCGACAGACGTAAAAGAGCTACTTGAAGAAGCGAGCGCAAGGTGCAACGATTCTTACAATGAAATAACTGATGATTTCTTACGAGCTGTTGCCCTCCTCCGACATGAAACAGGCAGAGATATATTCGATGAGAACAGAGGAGATGAAATTAATAAAATAGTATCCCCCGACTTTATAAAATCAGTTCTTTCAATAAGAATGGAGGTAGAGGACGCTATCGAAGATGAGGACGTGACGTCAATGCGTCAACATCTCGACGAAGTATCAGTTTTATATAATAACATGATTGGTAATATTTCACAAGCGTACATTTCTCGGCAGTTCGATACCCTTGAAAAACACATTCTGGAAACAAATTACTACAGAAAAATAATTTCGAGACTTCATGAAGTTCTTCCACCGTCGTAAACGATGAAAACGAAGTGCTTCAGATGTCTGTTGTATTCCGATTCTAACTTCTATTTCATTACTTTTTTAGTAAGTCATTATTCATTCCTCTATCAGAGTCCATCAAGTATATGGCAAAGCCTCCTATTGGTGATAAAGGCATATTGGATCGTACTCTACAGAGGGCTGACAGATATCCGAGCGTCCGATCGACCCTTAACACAGGTAATAATGTATTAAATACCAGAGCAAAGGAGAAAGCAGAGCCAAAAGATGGTCTCCGACGAGTAAAGTCGTCTGCTCTGTTTAGAATGCTGACTGATGACACGGTTCAAGAGAAGGTTCTCGTGATTGATGTCAGAGAAAGAGAAAATTATGATGAAAATAAAATCATCGGAGCGTCTCATTTTCCTCCGAAGAACTTATTTCATGCAGTCAATCCGTTTACACCAGAAGTGTTTTCTTATAAAAATAAACCCAATCATATGATCGTTGCTTATGATTTAGACGACGGTCAGACTGTCCATCGGGCAGCAACAACATTGTTCGACAGAGGTGTAGATAATATATTTGTCCTTTCTGGGGGTTTGCAAGATTTCGTACGCGACTTTGTCTTTCATGTTGAAGGAAACCCTCCACCACCTGGTCCTGAAATTGATAGCCGTCCAGTCAGGGCAAGCGGGTCACTGTGCAACAGCTCTGTCTCTGGCAGCACGCGTTTTGGAGCTTCCATGAGCAGGGCATCTGACAAAGCATCTACGGTTAGGTTTGTTGTTTTTTTTGTTTTATACTTTACTTTTTTTAGTCTACGAGTTCATTATATAAAAATCACAGTTCACACAAACCGAAGTCCCTCTCCTCAAGCATCTCTAGATCTTCAGGTAAGTCATGGCGGTGAAGGTAGTCATGAAATGTATTCTCCAGTGATGGATTTCTTTTAATGTAAGTTACGACATTCAGATGTCAATTCTGATAAAGTCAGTGAAGCAAAACAGTGCGTTCACTGTCTTGCTGTGAGTTGAGACTATATAGTCCTTTAGGGTTTTTGAAGCAAAATCGAAAAAATGAAAAAAAAAAAAAAAAAAAACAACAAAAAATTGAAATGGTGGTCTTATTCCCTAACCTCATTGCGGAAAGTTCTCTGGTTCCATAGCTGTTAGTAGATTTGTGCCACGCATACCGAGACGAGTACTGCTGTCTCGGCTTCCTCCCCTCCTCGAACTACCGTTTTTATAGCTTTCTTAAGTATCTCACTTCTTTATTTTCGTTATTTTTGTCAATTTTTCTGTTGCCTTTTGCGAACCTGCTCATGAAAGCTGCTGATTTTATAGGAAACCTTCGTCTGTTTCGATTTTGCGGTGTGAAAAGTAGACACGGTTTTCATTCTTTTTTTCAAATCTGTTATAAGAAATTTAAATTCGATTTTTTCCCCCTCCGGTAACTCCGACGTAATTTTCTTTGATTAACAACTACAAAATATTTTTTTCAGTCAAGTACTTTGATATTAATTTTTGTTTTTAATACCCTAAAGTTGTTTACTGTTTTTACATTGTCAAAGTTTCACCCCCAGCAACTCCGACAGTCAAAGTTGTCGGAGAAATTGTTGTTCCTTTGAGCTTAAGAATACAGTATCAAATTACCCCCAGTAATTACAAACAGATATACCGAACTACGCTCCTTGTTTCCTGAAAGGAGGATTTTTTTTAATTTTTTTTTTTTTTTAAATACGGTATAAAGTAAAGTAAATAAGTGAATACTGTTTAAATTGGTGCAAGGCTTTAATACACATGTGGCATACGAAAATATCTCTGCAAGTCCAATGTAGTTTTAATTAAGTAAAAAAAAAAAAAAAAAACAAGCTGCAAGACTGAGAGGGGAAGAAGAAGAAAAAAAAAAAAAAAAAAACGAAAAAATCTGTGAGAGATGTAATGTGGGTGTGTACAGGAAAAAATCGAACCCCATATTTCAATAAAAATCGAAATGCACTGATAATTTTTTTTTTTTTTTTAATAATATATTTTTTCAGTAACAAATTTTATAAAAAAGAAAAAAAATGGGAGGAAGCTTCTCTGTCGAGAACGACCTCAATCAAGACATCGAAGTACGCCATTTCACTGCCGGTGGTGGAATTGCCCTTCAGGGGAAGGGGGAGTCGCGAAACAAGGGAATAATAATCAGAAGCGGAGAAGACAGAGTAATCACAGATGAGGTAGCTCAGGGATCACACTACTACGTTGTAGTTCAAATAATTGATTCACCAATAAAGGCTGGAGGTAATTTCTACAGCATCGGTGAAAAGAAGTTATTGGCTTCAGATATTCTAAAGAAAGGTGGAGCAAGACCACCAAAAGCAAAAAGCAGCTCATCAGTGAGATCCCCTCGATCAGGTGGCACTACTACGAAGACTATTACTAAAGAACGTCAATTTGAAACAGAGATCTCACCTTTAGAAGGTACCCAAACAGAGGGTATTGAAAAAGCAAAGAAGGAGGATGATTGCTTTTCAGATGCTAAAGACTTGGAAACTGTCTGCGGAACTGCCGTGACACTCAACAAGTCAATTCCGGTTATCTTCAATGCACTTCTTGCTAATGAATCTGACTTCTGTTTTGTGTACCACACAAAGAGACAAGACGAGAACATAAATGTCTCAAAATGGGAAATCATGGACAACTGTATTGGTTCGCGTCTAGTGACTCTGGTTGGAGCCACTACGTTTGGTCCAAAGTCTTACAGTGAATCACAGAGATTTGTGTACACTGTTGTTGATGGAGTTGAAACACTTTCATATCAACGTTCTGGTCAAGTACCAGATATTATGTATGGTCAGACATTCAGAACTGAAACACTTCACACATTTGAAAAGGAAGGTGATGGTCCAGTTATAATGAAAACAAAAGCAAAGGTTAATTGGATTGACGCTTGTCCGAAATTGCTCAAAATGACAATTTCGTCTGCTGCGATGAAGGCAATGAAACAAAGCAGTACTCTCTTTGAAGGTTTGGTACAGGACTACACAAACAACTTTAGTACAACTATCACTGAAACAATTCAAGTACCATGTACTGGATCAGAACAAGGAGATGCTGAGTCTGACTGTTCTGATAGAAGAAATCAATCATTCTCAAGCAGACCTCCTGAGACATCCCCTTCAAAGCGTCGTCCTCCAGGTGAGGTAGCTTCTGTTTCTGCTTCTGCTGCAGCAGCTCCGATGAATTATGTTCACGTTGGAATACTTCTGTTTTGTGTTTGCTTGTTTTCATTTATTGGAGCATATCTAGGTTGTAGCATGGCACTCAGTGGCTTATCTCTACCGGTATGTTCGGGCGGGTTTAGCATCTTTCTCTGATTCCACCGTTTTTCTATGGCTCTTGGTGCATAAAATAAAAATCCCCAAACAGGTATCTCCATCCGTAGTAGTTGACATTCCTGTAGTGGAAACTACAGTTAATTCAGTATAGGTAACTCACTCTTTCATCTGATATTGAAAAAAAAAAAAATAATAATAATAATATTGCAATGAGTTCTGTCAGCTGTTAATCTTCGGTATTAACAATCAGGAAAATTCGATTTTTAAAAAAAAAAAAAAAAAAAAAAAAGGAATTGTATCTTGTTTAGTTTTAGTGAGGTGACTTATCCCTATTAAGGCTATTTTGATCAGTTCTAAGACGCATCGTAGTCGTCCTGATTAACTCTTTACTGACTCTGTTGTTGAAGTTGCAATGGTTTTCCTCCGAGGCTAACTACCTGTCTGACTAATGGAAAATAAAATAAAATAAAATAAAAAAAAAGAGAATATTTCTCTTCTATCAGAAATTGACGTTATTTTTTTTATATTGTCAGCTTCAATGTGAAAATTACATAATTTGAAAAAAAAAGAAAAAAAAAAAAAAATGGAAAAGATAAAAAGAGATAACTGCATTGTCAGTTTGGTTTATTTCGATGAGACTCAACCGAGCTTCCCTCTCGATCAATGTTTTCCCGCACTTTGCTCCCACTGTTCTCGCTGAACAAAACTTAGCTACTGCGGTATGCGGTGCCTTTAATGGTTTCGCGTGCTTGTCTAATTCGAGGGAATAATCATTCATTTTTTTTTTTTGGATTTTTTTTTCTTTCTAAAACTTCGTCACTTTCAGAAATAAGCAGATGATTTTTCTTTGACTTGGAAACATTTCCTACACAGATAGTCGGTTTTATTAGGTATTCAATATTTGTGCACAACACAAAATTGTTGCCATGAGGAGGCTTTGAAATACCTGTCCCTGCAAGGAGGTTTGTGTTCTGTGATACAAAAGTCACTTTTTTTTTTTTAGGAAGAAAAAGAAATAAATAATTTAAATCACAAATCAAAAAAAAAAAAAAAAAAAAAAAAAAAAAAAATACAAAGTCGTATTTGTTTTAATTGTTGTTTTTCTTTTTTCCTTATTTTCTTATTCTTAATGTTGCCTCGTAGCTCTAGGGAGTTAACCCGATGCTCCCTAGTTTGCTGTATCAGCGATGCACAGTACGCAATGTATTGGACTTCCTTATCTATCTATCAATCTAATGTTTCGTTTCTTCTTCAATCCCTTTTCTCTGATTCGTAAAGGCGCTTGCTTAGTCTACCCCCGTAGATGTCAATTGTTTTATTTTTCCAATTTTTGTAGCTTCCACCTAGTCTGTTGTTTAGTTTTGTGTTGTTGTTATTGTTGTTGTGTTTCTGTTGTCTCGCGCGTGTGTTTTGTGAGATGATTCGTGACGGCTGGGAAAGAGAAAAAAAACAATCCTCGATGAACCGCCTCTCCATAGCATTTTTTTTTCCTCTTTTTTATTTTATAAAAAAAAAAAAATCATATCATGAGGGAAAGCCTTGGATAACCTTAGCTCTGATGATGTCGAAGAAAACAGCAATTTCTCACATTTTTTTTTCTTTTCCCTTTTTTAATTAAATCATCCCTAATTACTGATACGAAACCCTTTTTGAAGGTAAACAATAAAGTAAACTTGTTACTGCAATTTTTCATGCTGATTAAAAAATTCAAGAGTGCCTTATATAAGGCTCTTATTACTTTATGCGTGTGGTGTGTGGTATCGTGTTTTCTGTGCGCCTATGACAACCAAACAAAAAAAAAAAAAAAAATTCAAAATATGAATTAAAAACTGTTTTTTTTTGGTTAACAAAAAAAAAAAAAGTAAAGTAAGCAAAAACAATGGAGGAGGAAAAAGAATGAAAAATAAAATAAAAATAAATAAAAAAAATAAGATGTGGCTCTGGTAACTATCAAGTGTTGTTACGGAAAAGTAGTAAAATAAAGAAAATTTTTTAGCCTTCTCCGCGTAGCGTGTTGTTATTCCTTGTCATAGTTATTGCTATGAGGTTAGGCGGTAAGGATTCATGTGACTCCTCCTCAATCACCATACTGAGCATCATACCCAGCGGTGGGACTTTCACCCACCAACTTCTTGTAAGAGAATCCAAGAGTGCGTTTCTCTTTTCTTTCTTTCAGAGAAACTTTTCGATTCCAAAGTTTCAAACGGAGCAGATTTAAAAAAAAAAAAAAAAAATGCGCTGCATACAAAAGATAGGCGAGACGTGCTCAAGGAAACTGCGAGAGCTTCATTACTCAGGTGTCAAAAGGTATTATAATTTGACACTATTGAGTGTCTGTTAACCTTTTCTTTGTCTTTTTAACAGGTCTGCATATTAAATCGAACACAAATATGTACCAATACGGAAGCTTTCTAACAGAACCGGTGGTTGCCTCTATGGATGAGGCATTAACTTTAGCAAAAGTTTTAGTCCACAGACAACACCCACGAAGGGTGGGGTCTGAAGCAGAAGCGAAATTCGTTGCGTCAGAAATATTGCAGCAATTTAATTCTTCACACCAAAGAATGAATTGCTCATACATTCCTTATCAATCAACCAGATCTCTCAGCAATGTAAGCACTGTTGAGTCCCAGACTCCGTACTGGCATCCGAATTCGGTCACCTCTAAAAATGCTTTTGGGACTTTAAAGAACAGCTGTCAATTAGTTCTTGATGTTCTACTAAAATTAAAACCCCTCTTAGAGGAATACAAAAACATAAAAACAATGAATGTACTAACGTACCCATATGAAAGTCCCGCCCAAGGCAGTCCTGTTAACTCGATGGAAGACGCGTTGAAGCTTGCAAGGGCGCTGGTTAAGCAGCAGCAGGTGGGAGGTGTGAAGACAGCTGAAGAGGCAAAGAATATCGCGGCTAAGATCATGCAGCAGTATTTACATAAGCAGTCGCCACAGAGAGGGAATTGGGATGCAGTACCAACAGCAGCTTTGCCAACTCCGCACTACCAAGTAGCACCACAGAGCCTTGATGACTACTCCCCTCAGCTGTCCGGATCTTCCGGAGCAGTGTCAGGTAACTCTGCTAACATTTCTAAACCAGTATCACCATTATCCCCTAGACCCATCACTAACGATAACTGGCATCCTGAGTCAGCCAAAGCCCTGGAAGACTACGTCGAGTCTCACGTCAACTACTACGAGAAGGTTGTTAAACCACCAGCTAAGACATATGAAGATCAGCTTTGCGACCAACTCAGTATCGCTCTATTCGACTCCGTTTATTTAGAAAGCAGAAAGCCGTCAATGATGCCTGTTGAGAAATCGGAAGATAGAAAAGTGTGTCCTCTACTGCAGAAGGTCTGTGTATCAAGTCATAATACAGAAAGGTCGAGGGTTCGATTCCCTGCCGTACAAACTGATGTCAACTTAGCAATGGCAGCTACTAGACACGCGGACTACTGTCTGAAGTATGGTGAAGCTTATCCTGATGTTGAACTCAATCTTGGTGAAGGTCAAAATGTAATGCAGATTAACGGATCTTTAGTTGGTCAGCTATCTGATGGAGAACTATTTCAAATGGCAATGGACCACTGGATGCAAGAAGCTCGTTCTCGCAAAAACATGGAAAACTACTCCCAACTTATGTGTAGAAAAGCTACTCACATCGGCGCCAGCGTTGCCAGAGGAAAATTGAAAGCGTTTATTGTATGCAACTACAACGCGAAAGCTGAAGTGGTATGAATAAGTTTATTTTTTTTTTTTTTTATACCGATGTAGTCGGAGAAGAAACTATTCAGATTGAAAGCCGATATTTTTTGTGGTCATGATTTATTTTCCCCGTCTGCGTTCAACGAAATAAAACCTTTCGGCAGAAAGTAATACGAAGTGGTGAGCTAGCTAATGTAGCAAATGAGAGATTAGTTGCCATCCCATCTTTCGCTGGTCGACTCAGCGAAATAAAACCGCAGAAGCTTATGTATATGTATGACCTATTTTTGATCATTGCCTTATAACGACCTGGTGGTAACTCAATGGAGATTCCCCCCTTGTGGCGGTTACTCTGAAATATGTATGGATACGAATAAATGGTTTTTTTTTATACCTCTTTATTCAGTAGAAAGAGAATTGTGGCAGCGTAACTAACCTATTCCTTTATTTAGGATTTTTGTACCTGGTTGCGCGCAAACAAGACAAAAAAGTGTGAAGTAAAAAAGTAAAAAAAAAAAATGAAGTTTGCCGATTCTTTTTTTTCCACGTTGCTTGAACTACACAAGGCAAAAAAAAAAAAAAAAAAAAACAGGTCTCCAATTCTGCGAGATCTAGCCTTCCATAAGCAGTAATGGGATGTTCTGCTCTGGTCGATTTCAGCAAAAAGAGAGAAGTGCTCACTCCGAGACGGTATTTTTTTTTTGACTTTATCTCGTAATTCATTACCCTTGCTCTAAGAATTTGAATTCTTTTAACGTAAAGGAATTCACTGACAGAATAAACTTACTTACACCCTCAGGTCTCGTTTGACCATTCAAAACAAGAGACTTTTCATTTTTTTTTGGAAAAGAAAAAAACGAAAAAAAAAAAAGAATAAAAAAAAAGAATCCGAGTTTTTTTTGCCAAAAAACCTCTATTGGATGTCGCTCCTTTTTCGGTGTGATTTTGCTACATGAGTTTTATCTTTACTTTTTCAATAAAAAGAAAAAAAGAAAAAAGAAGAAGAAGAGTAAAGAGAATCTAAAAAGACCCCAGCTCTATTATTTTTTTTTACATTAAGCTTAATTATCATTTTTGCATTACTTGTTTTTTCTTTTAATTGTTTGTTTTACTTGGTGTTCGATACAGTCGGATGCTTGCAGTCAAAGATAATCCCAAATATATACACTACCCTTTAGGCCATACGTCACAGTTTTAAATATTGCTGTAAGTATGTCAAGACGAAGAAAGGTAGAGGGTGGAGGAAAAAGAAATTCCTTTGCGTTTATGCAAAAGGAAACTGCTCCTCAGTCGTGACGAACAAAAGTTTTTTTTTTTTTTTGATACATTTTTTTACAGAATCCCTAGCTTTTTTTAGTGGGAAAAAACAGATTATTGACTGGTTTCCTATTCCATCTATCCTCATACACCGTGCCACTCTTATTTGCGAGTGACGTAATGACTACTATCAAGTTGGGATCTATTCTGGATAGTCGATTAGCACTTGACATGCTTATGGAAAACTCATAGATAACTTATTCTATAGGAGTGGCTTTCGCATTTGTCAGTAGTTTTTTTACCTTATCCTCCCACTTTCAAAAAGAAGATTAGTACCCGTGCATGACGCTAAAGAGAAAAAAAAAAAAAAAAAAACACACACTGACACCTCTCTCTCCGTCTTACAACGATGCAGCATCAACGTTTGTTGTACTGATAGCCTTCATTAGCGTCAGGGTGACGTGATCCCTACTCAGTAATGGGGATCTCATCATTTTATTCTCCTCTCTTGTTTCAGACCTTTCTGATTTTATTATCAGAGAGTATTTATGGTCATTTTTTTTTTTTTTTTTTTTTTGCTTTTGAAAATTAAGAGTAATACAAAAAAAAAAAAAAAAAAAAAACCTTCGCAAGCAAATCCACCTTTTTGCCATCGTCAAAGGTAGATAAAACAGTCTTGTGAACATTTATGAGATACAATCCACCTAATTAAATTATTAAATGATTCGTAGTAACAAAACTTGTGATGAAATGTATGATTGCTGTTAATCAGCAGTCGGAGCGTGTGGCACGTTTCCCCCGTTGTCCTATTCGGTTGGAATGATACAGATTTTTACTATCATTTATTTTTTGCTTTTTTTCTTGATTTTCTTTTTCCTTATCTAGCTACATACTGCTCACTGCTGCTGTAGTTCCCTCCACAAACATTTTTTTTGTAGCACGTGATGTGTACAATATAATGGTAGATAGCTTCTATTGTTATTTTTGTATGTTTTAATATCTACGATGCGTGCTTCGATCTCTTGATGTTATATAGCTACCTCAAGCTTTGATCGTGTTGTTTTTTTCTTTCTTTTCTTTTCTTCCTCTCAGAAGGTATCGTTTAGCGAGGTTGCTTTTGGAAAATCAACAACTGTATTGATTATTCAAAAGTACCTGACGGAAACACTGAACCGTCTACAGACTTTACTTTTGTTTATTTGTTTATTTTTTCATTTTTCAATTTTATTTTTTTATACATTTTTACGTGACTGAAATTCAAAAAAAAAAAGAAAAGAAAAAAAGGCCGTTGAATGCAAAGATTTCGCATCGCCTACTTTAAATTACTATTTAATAATTTCTGTTGCAACCACACACTTGTTTTCTGCCAACTGGATTGCATTTTATAAATGAAACGAAATATTTTTTTACGGGTCATACTTGAAAAAGTTTGTTTAAAAAGGGATTTTTTATTTTTTATTTTTTCTTTCTAAAATCTTATATAGCAGCTTTGTCTGCTATTTAAAGCAGATTGGGAAATAACAATTGGGAGAAAAGAAAAGAAAAAAAAAAAAAAAAAGAAATTACAAAAAAAACAAAAAAAAAAAAACAAACAAACACCTAATTTATACCTTCGCTGCTAGGCGACGGGGATCTTCAAGATCTGTAAAAGTGATTTGAAATTGCAAGAAGGAAAACAAGTGCACTTGTTCCTCTTGTAGTTGTTATCACTTTTTGAGGGTTAGCTCTCTTGCTGTCCCTGCCTCTCTTTCCCTCTGATGTATAACGTAAAAGTTTTCTCTCTTTTTTTTTTTTTTTTTTTTTTGAAATTATATTACTATTTTATTGGTAGAAAACGAGACAGTGAATGGTTTGCGATGAACACATCTTATCAATACAATCTGTTTGGGATCTTTAAGGCAGGTAATTCATTACTGTGCTACTGAGGTTCACACACAGATGCATTTCTACGTAAGTTTTCCCCTATTCCCCTTTTCAGATCAGATCTCGTAGTATACGCCAGTGTTAGAGATTGGCGTAGATAAATCCTTGAGTTCTTTTCGCCTCAAGAAATTGCATAAGAGAACAAAGAAAACACGTATTTTTGCGGTTTCACTGGGTAAATGGTTTCGTGATAACAAGCAAAAAATTCATTTTCTGTATTTTCATTTTTTTTTTTAATTTTTTTTCTGTTCGCTATTGTTGATGACCTGTTGTTTGGCGCAGCCAAGCAAATGAGCTTCTCCTTCTTTACCTGCAGGTGGTCCAGCTGGTTCACATTTCCCTTTAATTTTATATTAATATATCTCAGCCATTAAAGTCGTCTGCGAAGTATACAAGTGGTGTCCGTTAGTTTTTTATTTTAAAAGCAAAATCCATCAAAAAAAAAAATGATAATATTTTTAAACCCCCCCCCCACTTCCTACATTTCTTTTAGTTTGATTCTGTCAATGAGCTTTTTGTGGAATTTCCTGGAAGCGAGGATGCAGCAAAAAAAAAAAAAAAAAAACTAGGTACGTTTTTACCCTTCCGTCTTGTCTTTTCTTTTCCTTTCCTTCCCCTTACTTATTTTAGACTTTCATTTTTGCCTTAGCGGCAAATCTTCTGAGAAGATGCAAGTATTCTCTCCCTTCTTCCTATCAAGTTTCCTTAATATTTCTGAAGCGAGAATTGGAATTTCTTCCTTTTTTTATTTTTATTTTTTGTTGTTCTTTTTCCTGATTGATTATATTTCTTCACGTGGGAATTGAGTAGCACGTTCTCTAAACTTGAGATTAGGTTGAGTTTGTGCTACCGTCGTTCCTTTTTTTCCCCCTGAATCTCATTTTATTTTTTTTGTCATGTTACGTTCAGGAACTGTCTTTTTCTAGACAGTCATGCTTGTTGGAGCTATGATAACTCTTGTGGTTATATATTTTTTTGTTTTTCCCCCATTTTTTTTTTTTTTTTTTAAACAGAAGAGAGTTCCAGGCTCGTTACTTTTAATTTTATGGTTCAATAGTTTGTTAAGCTGAGTGACAAGGTGAAAAAGCTAAAGTTTTGTTGTCCTTATAGTTTTCTATAAATTATTTTGCATCGCTTAGCTTCACTGGTTCAACAATCCATCTACGGATTGGGTCCTCTGTTACTGTGAGTTACCAAGAGTTCTTTATATATGACATAACCAACTAACTTACCGAGCGAATTAAGCTGTTCTTGTTTTCCCCTTTCTACTCCGTTTTGGAGCTTTCTTGCGTTTTTAGGCAGTTCGAGCTGCGTTGAGTCTTTATTATTTGTACTTACTAACACGAACGGGGAATAAACTCTTTTATTCTTCCTCACCTTTTTTTTAAAAGTTATCTTTTTTTTTTTCTCCGTTAGCACAGGAAAACAGAAGAGAGTACATAGATCGAAGTTGTGTTTTTTTTTTTCTTTTCCTTTCTTTTTTGTTCTCTTTTGACTTGTTTTTGCGGCTTTAGTTCTGCAACAAAAGCATAGACCCCTGTTGCAATGTCTGTTGCAGCAACTGGAGTCGCTTGCCACGCTTTTGCCTACACGCGAGATGACAATGAGATTTTTTTTTGTTCAAAAAAAAAAAAAAAATTAAACGTAAAAAGCTTCACACAATAAACAAGCGTAAAGACTAGCGTCTTTACTCATCAGCTGGTTTAGTAACGATTTCCTTTTTTTTTTTTTTTTTTTTTTTTTTTTTTTTTTTTTTTTTTTTAAAGCTATTGAGTGGCTGCTAAAATTTAGTTTTTTTTCCTTTTTTAAATATAAACAACCAAATAATTGACTCTTTTATTTCTGTATACTGTCGCTTCCGTTTTTCTATTAAATTGTACTACGTGAGGAGTTTAGTGCTGCGGCTTGGTGCAGGCGATGAATGCCTTCCTCGCAACAAAAGCATTAATTCTTATCCCTCTACCCCTCCCATCCAGAATACGTCTTTAGCTATTTATGTTTGTTACTTCTAATCTGGGTTAAGTTCTCAGAGATTACGTTCTTATTTTTTATTATTATGATGCTTTTCTTTTTCTGTTTGTTGCAGGTATGCCCCTCCACCTGTTATAATTGTATCTTTATAGTTCCCTTACTCGCGGCACTACTTTAATACCTATCTTCGGTTTGTGTGGAGAATCAAAGCATTCATTCTGTCGTTATTACTTGTTTAACGTTGGAAAAAAAAGTGTGAAGACAAAAAAAAAATGTTAGTTTTTATTCTCTTTTTTTTTTAAACTTTATATATAAACCAAGTGTCTCAGAGAAACAACTAATGCTTAGTATCTTTTTTTTTTTTTTTTTTTTTTTTTTTTTTTTTTTTTTTGTTTTTTTTTGGTGTGGCACACTCCGCATCAGTTTCTGGTCATGTTCTGTTGTTCAATTCCACTATTGGGTTTCATATAACAAAGTGAGATTGGAGAGAAATTGGAACCTCCTCCCCGAAACCTATGTTTCGAGGATAAGATGGTGGTGCTTATTTCCCCTCATTTACTTTGTGTGACTGTGAAATCGACCGATAAAGTAATTTGATTGCTCAGGCAGGCATTTGGACGTCCAGAATAGTCAACATAGAGCAAAAAACCTAGGCTACAATTAACAACAAATACTTAAAACATTTAAATGGGTAATGCCGCTTGTGGCATTTTTTTATTTCTTTGGTTAAGTGGTTTATAGTCTTTTCTATTCTTTTATTATTATTATTTGTGATGACGATGGAGCATAGTTGTCGTTTTCGGAGTATTACTCAAAAAAAAAAAAAAAAAAAAAATTAAAATCAATCACACTTTTGATCAATGTTAAATCCTTAAGCAGGTTGTCAGTTGCTTTCCGAATTCAACTTTTTGTTGTTCTCTGTCAGTCTATTAATTCGAATCTTATCCTTTTTTTTCTTGTTTTACGACTAACCATTTTTTTTTTTAATTTACTTATTTTGTTTCATTCATCTATCCTTTACTTTTGTCTATAATTACATGACTGGGTATGGCATGAAATGAACTCGACCGAAAGAACTTCTCAAATGTTGTGGAGTGTACCACGATTTTGAGCTGTTGGTTTCTTGTTTGTTGCTGATGAAGTTGTTGTAAATACCCGTTTTATTGAGGCGTCAGTAATTTTGTTTCCACTTCTTTCCTGTTATTCGAAAAAAATTGCTTTTGAGATCACACAAAGACGTGATACGTAATTGAGATTAGATTGCGTAGGTTTTTTAGGACTAGTTGTCCTATGCATTTAGTTTTTTAGTTGTCTTTCCTGGATTGCCTAAGAAAATATAAGAGATTTAATTCCATTCAAAACAGCACGTATACTTCCGCAAGTTAACTCTTGCTAGTCAGTTCCAACACGTCTTGGAACTTTTTAATCCTTCCCCCTCCCCTCATATGTTGTTTATGATACAATACATTTGTATTTTACATACAAACTCGTACAGTTAACCCCCCCTCATCGAATCGAATGCGATTTATCATACTGAAGAAAGCACTTTCACGGTTTATGCGAATGCAAATATCGTAGGTGTGCTTCCTTTCTCTACTTATTTTGATGAGGTTTGCATGGTGGTCTCCTATTTGGAACACACGTGCTTACGAAGGTCAAAAGTTGCACGACGACTTGTTGACTCGGTGCGAGTATTCTTATTTCTTCTCTACTGAGAACCAATGGTAGTGCTGTAGTAGCACTTCGTTGTATTGAATCGTGATGTGTGAGAGATTAGGAGGTCTCTTAATTTGTTTTGTTTTTTTTGTCCGATTCTCATTCAGAGAAGAATGTTTTTTTTTTTTTTTTTTTTTTTTTCTTCTTTTTTGATAGACTTACATAATGCGAATACTAAGAAAAGAAATATTTTCATTGCGCACACACCTAACATCACACTACGAGTGTTGCCATCTATAACCCGTTTTGTTGTTCATGCGATGATTTCGAAAACCTTTTTTGCTGTACCTGACCCAATGTTGGGTACGTCTTTCCTACTTACTTCTCTTTGGTTTGAAGATGTTGAATTTTCGATGACCATTCACTTGCTATCCCAGTTTTAAAAAAACCCATAGAGCACCCAAAAAGAGTTCTCTATTGAACCACGCTACTGTAAAGCGTCTCCTCTTATTGAGGAATGATTCCAGAAGTGGAAGATCCCATGCACCTTGCGTTATATTGCCCTTTAATGTATCAGTAGGTTTTAAGAAGACTTATTGTGGTTGTAAACGTTTATGGGAAGTGTGCCTCCTCTCGTGGAGTCCCTTGAATCTTATGTCTCGCAGCGTTTGGATTGTCCTTCAATGTGCTAATAGTTACTGCCGTGGTTGATATTAAGAACAGAAATACTTTTCTCTCGGAGTCTATCGAAGTTAAGCAGATGATCTCTCCTTCACAAGACTTTCTGGGTGTTGTCTGTTTTATTATGTCAACTTTGGAGTTTTTTTTCGCTGTTATTAAAAACTTTCGTCAAACGTATCTCCTTTGTGTGGAGTTTTTTTTTCGAATAAACAATTCTTCTTTCCCGCAATTAAGACAAGAGGGGTTGATGTATTTATTGCAAAAATCGTCTTTTTATTTTTATTTTTTCTTAATGTTTTTTGTTTCTTTCAGTTGCTGGACTGGTCTGTTCACTTGTTGGCTGACCACTGACACAAAGTCTGTCTTGCTGGGCTTAGGAACTCTATATGTTCTAATCAGTTACCACTCCCAGAATCCTTTTAAAGTTCGTCTCAGTAGAGGCATCAGTTGTTTCAGGTTTTTACTTGTTTGTAGTTTGTCGATTTTTTTTTTCTTTTTTTTTTTTTCTTTCCCCCATAGTTCTGTCTGCAACGTATGAGCTGACGTTATCCTTACTAAGAGTATTGATAAAGGAAGAGAATGCCTTTCCTTTTTCCTTGCAGTAACAGTTTCTTTTTTTTTTTCATTATAGTTTTTTCCTTCTTTTTCGAAACTGCATTTGGTCAGCGTCAGAGAAAGCGGATCCACGCAGTTTTCCCTCACTTTTTTTTTTTCCTTCAGTTACGACATAAACGAATAACTGAATACGCAAAAGCGGAGCCTTTTTTTTTTTTTTTTTTCACTTTTCTTTTCTTCCTTTCGGTTCCTGAACCAAAATAAACAGTCTACTTCTGTTGTATACTTTGTTTATACCATTTTCTCTTTTTGGGCAATGTGTCAGACGGAACAAATAAAAAGAACAAAGAACAATGATGCTAACAACGAATAATAAATTTATCTAAAAGCGATGAATTTTATTAATTGTTGTTTTATATATACAGTATGGTGTCGCAATGAAAATAATCAAAAAAAAAAAAAAAAACAAAAAAAAATAAATAAATAAAAATAAATAATTCGATGTGAATAACGAAAGTTGCGATTGAACTATTATATACCAGTCCCGTGGTGCTTGCATTTTTTACTTGTTTTATTTAAATTTCATTTTCTTTTTTTTTTTTTAATTAAAAGTTTTATTGTAACAAGTAATTTTCTTTTTAAAAAAAAACAGGAAACAACAATTCAATCATGGAGACTTTATAGATAATGTTTAGAGAAGAAAGTGAGATTATTTATTTATTTATTTATTTTTTTTCCAGATCAGCAGGTTTTCAAAAAATGAGAAGCCGGCTGAGTAGTATCGACACGGCTCAAAGCCTAATAATACGAAGGCAAAGTATGGTCAGCAGTATGGCTTCTGACAGGGTCCAGGATTTAGAAGAGGAAGTTGAAAAGCAAAAGCGATATCAACGAAAACTAGTAGAGGAACACGATGAAGAATTAGAAGAAAAAGAAGAGGAAATCCGTCTCCTCGTCGAACAACGTGCTGAAGCAAATGCAACTGTCGAGGCTGGGAAGCACTTAGCTGTAAAGGCAGCAATGGAAGAACACGAGCAGGAAACTAAAATACTTCGAAAGGAATCGCTGAACGTAAAACGAACACTAAAACTGACTCGAGATAAAATGCTCAGGAACACCGAAGTAATTATTAAACACAATCTAAAAGAACGAGAAAAGAAAACCAAAACATCTCACCTACGAGCCTGGCGCGACCTATCCCGCAACGCAATCCGCGAGCGTGAACGAAAACACATTCCTGACGACTGTCACACTGGAGCAGATGGAAAAACTTTATTTACTACCAAAACAGGAAAAGTAATACTAGCTGCTGATGGTAAACCAGTACTCATATCACAAGGTAAACCTATAACAAAACATGGTGACCCTGTAGTATTAATTCATAATCCTGAGAACAAATCTGAGATACTAGCTCTCTCCCCTCGCCTTGATAACTCTGGATCACCTTTAAAACTAGATGATGGCAGACTATTGTATGTTGATCACACTCAGTCAACAAGGTTAAAAAATGGAATATTTGTAATGCAACACAACGATAAACCGTTATTGTCAGCTGATGGAAAAGTTGTTACCATTCGAAAGAAGAAAATTCAATTGGAGGATGGAACTGCTGTTCTTACTCCAAATGCGGGAAAACCATTTATTTGGTCAACAGGAAGAGTAGCAGTTGTCGCACGAGATGGTGTGTCAATATTAGGATCTGATGGAACAGTTTTACTAGCTCGAGATAACCGACCAGTTGTCATGTCTAACGGTGGTAGACCATCAGACTCAGACGGACTCACTATTGACTTATCTTTATACGATACGACTCCAACACAAACTACTCGTAATTACGACGGAAACAATATCCCCGATGTCAACCTTGCTCCTGACAGTAAAACATTACAAGGACCTGACGGTAGAATTATTACTTTTCATAAAAAACCAGTTCAGGTAGACTCCGCTGGACTCCCAACAACTTCCAATGGAAAACCTGTAAAAATTATTTCATACAATGGAGCTGGTTATGCATTAGAAAAAAGATCTGATGCGACGCTGAAGAACGGAGATCCGCTTTACACCGATGGCGACAACATTGTCAGAACTGGTGAAGGAATTAAAGTTCTGTGTAATAATGATGGTGATATTGTAAAAGCAGCAGACGGACGAGTTGTTTTAATACAAGTAACATCTTCTGATGATGTGAAATACGAACTCGAGGATGAAACTGCGGTAGTTCTGTCAACAAGAACAAAAGAACCACTCCTATGGGATGCCAATACAGTTTGTATTGTTGGAGGAGATGGTAAAAGTATTCTTTCACCTAACGATATAGTTTTAAGAGATTCAGATTCTCGACCAATCACGATTGATAATAATTGTTATCCAAAAGACGTTTCTTTTTATACGACGGTTGACAATAATAAAATAATAACATCGAGCGATGGCAGAGCTGTCCTGTCAATGCCTGATAACAATTATTCGTTAGAAGATGGAACTCCTGTCGTAATGACTGACAGCAACTCACCTCTCTTATGGGACGATTCAACCGCATGTGTTGTTTCTTCTGATAATAAAAGTATCTTATCAAGAAGTGGGTCTGTTATAAAAGACAGTTCTGGATTACCGATCACAATAAAACCGAATCGAACTCCAGCTGTAAAAAGTGCATACCTGCCACCACTTTATCGGATTTCATCTCCTGTTAAAAAAACTTCAGAGTCGTCTTCAAACAGTAGCGTACAATCAGAAAATAATTCAAAAAAAAAACGACAATTAATATCTGTTGTAGTGTTACACGTTGAAGGAGCTCCTGAGGGACAATTGTTTATAGAAATAGAAGAACCTTTTAGTACGAATGTCCATCGTCTTTACACAGCAAGAAGATTTACCAACTCTGATAACAAACTAATAGCTGACTGGAGGGAATTGATAAGGGTTGAGCATAAGACTACAGGTGATCCTGTGTATCTAACGTTCTATTTGAGAAGAGTTTCTAGTGACGAAGATGGTGAGCATCAAATCTTAGGTGAAGCTAAACTGCTGATTAATGCTGATCAGTTTGAACGTATTCATCACGAACTACAACTAACTAATGGAATGGGTCTGCTTAACGTTGAAGTCTTTTACGATGGATCTGATAGAGGTAGTTTGTCTACCCAGGAGGAGAACTTCTCTCTCTCTGCAGACGCGTTAGCAAGCAGATCTGTTTCTCCAATGTCGTCACCGCAACATCAGTCCGTTGGAACCCCTCGCTTCCCAATAAAAAAGCAAAGCCGCAGTGTTAGCACCATGACTGACCATTCTCCTCAACTCTCAAAAATAATTTCAGTATTAACTGGCAAGAGTAAACCCACCGAGCTTTTTAAGATTCTCCAATCAATTGAGTCAGAATCGAACTGGATAGAATTAGAAACATGCTTTCTTAATGACTGCAGTCATTTCTATGGAGGGATGTTACTCTCCGCAATTGAGGGAGAGCTCAGCCAATCTGACTATAAGAAATGTGTGGAAATACTGTCAGGAATCGGAATAGCTGCTACGATTCCAAAGAAGAAATCTCCTCTTGATTCGAGCAAGTGTGCTACTCAGCTTTTTAAAGCAATGAAAGGGTTCGGGACTGATGAAGATGTTGTCTATACTGTCTTGAATTCTCTTCAGGATGAATCTGAGTGGCTGAATCTGAGAGCTTCGTTTAAAGAGTTGTATAAAAAGTTCAACGATGGCGATTTAGTTGCTTCTCTTAAAAGTGAATTTTCAGCCTCCGAGTTGATGAAAGCTGAACTTATCTTACAATCGAAACGTATTAAGGATCCTTTTGCTACCTCATCTCGGAGTACAAAAACTTCACATCCTGCAGCCGTTCTATTCAAAGCAATGAAAGGATTTGGTACTGATGAGGACGCTATTTATGAAGTTCTTCAACACCTCTCAAGTCAAGATGATTGGGATCAGCTGCAATCAGAGTTCCAATCCATGTACCCTGACTATCATAAGGGAGTCTTACTCTCTGCTCTTAGTTCGGAATTCACAGACTCGGAATTAACAAAAGCAGAATCCATATTAAGCAAGAAGAAGATTGTTATGTTCCCGAAGAAGGTGAAGAAGGCCCCACATCCAGCAACTATTCTATTCAAAGCAATGAAAGGATTCGGTACTGACGAGGACGCTATTTATGAAGTTCTTCAAAACCTCTCAAGTCAGGATGAGTGGAAGAAGTTACAATTCCTATTTCAAGACATGTATCCCGACTTTCACAATGGAGACTTAGTGGCTGCGATGAAGTCGGAGTTTTCAGCATCAGAACTATCGAATGCGGAGACCGCATTATCAAAAAATGGAATTGCAATGTTTCCTGAGCGAAGAAAGAAAGACACTCACCCAGCAACTATTCTATTCAAAGCAATGAAAGGATTCGGTACTGACGAGGACGCTATTTATGAAGTTCTTCAAAACCTCTCAAGTCAAGATGATTGGGATCAGCTGCAATCAGAGTTCCAATCCATGTACCCTGACTATCATAAGGGAGTCTTACTCTCTGCTCTTAGTTCGGAATTCACAACTTCTGAGTTAACAAAAGCAGAATCCATATTAAGCAAGAAGAAGATTGTTATGTTCCCGAAGAAGGTGAAGAAGGCCCCACATCCAGCAACTATTCTATTCAAAGCAATGAAAGGATTTGGTACTGACGAGGACGCTATTTATGAAGTTCTTCAAAACCTCTCAAGTCAGGATGAGTGGAAGAAGTTACAATTCCTATTTCAAGACATGTATCCCGACTTTCACAATGGAGACTTGGTGGCTGCGATGAAGTCGGAGTTTTCAGCATCAGAACTATCGAAGGCGGAGACGATCTTGCTCGCTAACGGGATATCAATGGTCCTAGTGAAAGAGTCGCAACCTGCTTCCTCAATTCTTTATAAAGCAATGAAAGGATTTGGTACTGACGAGGACGCAGTATATAAGGTCCTGCGCTCACTAACTTCTCAACAAGAATGGGACGACCTGAAGTTAAAATTCCAGACTTCGTATCCAGACTTTCATGGGGGTGATATTATTGCGGCGTTTGCCTCTGAGTTCTCTGATTCTGAACTCCAAAAAATAGAAAATATACTCTCCACCAACGGTATTGTTATGTTCCCGAAGAAGGTGAAGAAAGCCCCGCATCCAGCAACTATTCTATTCAAAGCAATGAAAGGATTCGGTACTGACGAGGACGCTATTTATGAAGTTCTTCAAAACCTCTCAAGTCAAGATGATTGGGATCAGCTGCAATCAGAGTTCCAATCCATGTACCCTGACTATCATAAGGGAGTCTTACTCTCTGCTCTTAGTTCGGAATTCACAGACTCGGAATTAGTGAAGGCGGAGGCAGTCTTATCAAGAAATGGAATTGCAATGTTTCCGAAGAAGAAAAAGCAGAGCGTGTCCCCCGCAGCCGTTCTATACAAAGCAATGAAAGGATTCGGTACTGATGAGGACGCTATTTATGAAGTTCTTCAAAACCTCTCAAGTCAAGATGATTGGGATCAGCTGCAATCAGAGTTCCAATCCATGTACCCTGACTATCATAAGGGAGTCTTACTCTCTGCTCTTAGTTCGGAATTCACAGACTCGGAATTAGTGAAGGCGGAGGCAGTCTTATCAAGAAATGGAATTGCAATGTTTCCGAAGAAGAAAAAGCAGAGCGTGTCCCCCGCAGCCGTTCTATACAAAGCAATGAAAGGATTCGGTACTGACGAGGACGCTATTTATGAAGTTCTTCAAAACCTCTCAAGTCAGGATGATTGGGAAAGTGTTAAACGTGACTTTCAAGAATCGTATTCAGATTTCCATAAAGGTGACCTCATGGAGGCAATGAAGTCTGAATTTTCGAAAGGGGAATTTAAAAAGGCCAAAGCTATAATAGAATCGAAGGAAATCAAATTAACGAGAACGCAATCAGACAAGTCAGTCAGCAGTGGCAGTAGTATTTCATCAAAACTGAGATCTCATTCTGCAAACGATAAACGCGTGAAGATTGCAGCTGACGGCAAAACTGCTGTCGGACTTGACGGGATGGCGATGCTTACTTCGAAGGGGCAATTTGTGTGCGTTACGGAAACTGGTGATCTGGAAACGACTTCTGGGGAACCTGTTTTTCTCTGCACTAACTCAGCTGTACTAATGGCAATGACAAAGACAGCTAGTGATACTTATTTAGATCAGAATAACGTAGAGCGAAACCTCGATGGTTCGATAGTAAAGAAACAACCATCATCACCAGACTCAAGGGTCAAAATTGCAACCGACGGTAAGACATGTGTTGACATTGCTAGTGGTCTAATTCTTACAGTCATGGGTAATAAACAGGTTGTTTACGATGCTGAGGCCGATAGCTTCCATGCAGGGATGTCTGATGGACAGTTAGGTGAAAAAGTATTTTTGTCTACGGGGAAGCAACAACAGTACGCATTGGTAAGATCAAAGAACGAAGAGAATGTGTATCTTGATTCGGATGGTAAGAAACAGACACTCAACGGAGAACTACTTTCAGTACTAAAGTTAGACAGCAGACTTAAAGTAGCTGCCGACAACAAAACAGTTGTCACTTCAGACGACTCTCTTCTCTTAACATCAAACAAAACTATCGTTGAGATCAACACAACGACTGGTGAACTTCAAACACCAGCTGGAGACAAAGTCTTCTTATCAACATCTGATCCAGTACTTGCTCTAGTCAAATCAAGTGAGAATCCTGATCATTATGTCGATCATAAAAATAACCTGAGACTCCTAACTGGAGAGCTTATAACAAACACACGATCTAAACCGGGATTCGAACTGGACGAGAGAATTACGATTGCATCAGATGGAAGGACTGCTTTAGGTCCGAATGGAACGGCGTTACTAACTTCCAAAGGAAGGGTAGTTATTGTAAATGAGACTGACGAGAGTTACATCCTCACAACAGGAGATGGAGAACTGGTAGCACTTTGTGAGAGTACAGAACTCATTGCAGTGACGAAATCACCAGTCCACGAACACGGTTTTATAGATCAAAATAACTCTCTTCGTACTACTGGTGGTGAGTTCATTATGAGATCTGAGAATGGTCAACTTTTATTTGGACAAGAAGACCAACTGGTAACAAAAACAGAAGACAAAGACTCAACAACAGTAATCCCAAGTGAAAGTAGACGAGCAACTGTTGTAGAATTGTTTAATGAAATAACAAATAAGAAGGAAGTATACCTCTGGAGTAACGGTAAAGCTGTTCATACAGCAGCTGATAGTCAAACAGTACTAAGCAGATCTGGCAAAGTGATACCTGGAACAGGAGGAAGACCTGTTGTGTATAATAGTTCTAGTGGTGAGTTGAGATGTGGATCTGAAAAAGTAATACTCGTTGATCAGAGTTCTCAGTTTAGTGAAGTTCAGGTTCTGATTCCACAACGGAATAGTGATTTCGTTAATACACACGGAGATCTTACTACACCAACGGGTGAAATTATTGTTGGGAAAACTAACGATGGACGTCCCGTCTACAGGTCATTCAAATCAGGAGTTTGCTTTACCAGTAGTAGTGCAAGAGTAATCCACGATTCCCATAATCCAACAGAACCACTCTCATGGAGTGATGGCACACTTGTTCACACTAACTCACTTCATCAAGTAATAGCTGAGGGTTCATCAACAAAAGTTTTAACTGTTTGTGGTGAACCAGTAACTGCTCAAAGTAGTAGTCATCTACCAGTAATCCAGTCGGGTAGAGTTCTTTATCCAATTTATAATCAAATTATTAACGAACTTCAATTGATGTTACCAACACCTGATGGGTACTTTATTAATAATGATAAAGAAGAATTTCACAAATCTGGTAAACGAATTATATACCACCAAGGATCACGTTTATACAGCGGCAAGGTACCAAAACAACGACTGGTATTGCAAGGAAAAGATAACATCTTCTCACTTGAAGACGACACGGCAGTGGTTTTGACTTCAGAAGAAACACCTCTAATATGGGAGGACGGAACAGTTTGTTGTGTTGGAGCTGATAATAAAACAGTTTTGTACATGGGAGGCAAGATAATGAGAGACCCTTCAGGATTACCTGTTGAGGTTGGTGATGATAGGAAAATACCTCCTCCGAAAGTCGTAAAATCTCCACCAAGAACACCGCAGACACCTTCAGATTCCTCTCCAGCTAATGTTGTTGAGAATTCAATTTCTCTGCTTCAACAGGCTGGTCTCATTTCAGGTAACGAACTATCAAATATCAGACTCCGAATTGCTGGAGGAACCGTTCCCAATTACGGTACTCAACAAAAACAAATAAAGAACCTCGAAAAGGTACTCGGTAGAGAAGTAACTCGACTGCAATCAACTCTCCGATCAACCCAAGACGAGCTTTCAACTGTGTTGACTGCATCAAAGTTTCAGGAGCAATCTTTTAAATTACTTTCAAAACTTGAAGTTGGTGAGGCCACAGAACGAATCGAACTTTCGACAGCTGAGGTATGTTATTCTTTATTCTTATTGTGAGGGTGAGGTTCTATTTTAACTTATTTGTTTTATGGGTCGGTTGCGGTTGTGAAAAAAATATATCAAAAAAAACAGTCTGAAGATTGGATTCGTCTTAGAAAGTCTGAAATGACAACATCCCCAGCCTCAATACTGTCTGTTCCTAAGACACCTCCGTCGAGAGTAATGTCAACAACAGCATTCCGGCCTGTTGCGAATTCGATGGCCAGTTCTGTGATTCCAAAATTCTCAACACCAAGATCTCCCCGAATACCCCTCACTGTGTCATCTGCTTTACGTCCTGTGAGTGAGACTATTCCTTTGAAGCAGGTTTTCGTCCCAACTTCACTTCGGATTGGAGAGGTATGTTATAAATAATTTATTTATTAAATTCATCATCACTAAACAACACAACAATAACAAACACCAAACACAGACTGTAATGTTATCTCCTAGCGGTGAAACTACTGGCAGCCTTAAGAAGGGTGAGATTGGTAACGTTGTTGATGTCGACAGCTGGTGTGAGCGTCCGTATGCAGTTAGAGGACCTCGAGAAGAGTTGCATTGGTACCGTGTTGTTGATTTGGTGTCTCATAAAATTAGTTCTGTTGCTTATAATAATATCCATCACGTTAGTTCTATTTCTGGTAGTTCTCCGTATGTCACGTCGTTCGCAAGAACTCCTCCTCCAGTTGTGGAATATGCAGCACCGACATTTACTGCAGAGATCATGGTATCCCCTCCAACATTCATTGCTGGAGATATCACACTGGCAGAGTTCGACTGATTATCGTTGCTGACTTAGTTACGCTATTGGAATCTGCAAGGCTTTCGTTTGTTATGTGGCTGTTTAGTAAATCTGATATAAGGGTTACTACCAAAAAAATTGTATTTTAAAAAAAAAAAAAAAAAACATTTAGAAAATTACTGTAGTATAGAATTTATTGTCTCCACGAGACACTCTTGGGTTCAAAAAAAAAAAAAAAAACCCGCAATTTTTTTTTTTTTTCTTCTTTGTAAGTAGATAGTTTCGTGTGATCCCCACTTACCTTAAATAATAATAACTTTCAACAGGCGTTTTTTTTTTGTTTTGTACTATTCAATACTTATTTCATCTCACAGGTTGTGTTTGAAGAAGCTAACTTTCACATAACTAAAGAGGTTGTCGTATTTACATCAGTAAAAATAGTTGTTAAGTGTTCTCACAGGAGGGGGAAAGATGGACAGCTCAAAGTTGGAGGAGTTGGAAGCTTCAGTCAGTTGTATGATTAATTCGTTAAATAATATCTGTCATGGAGCAAGTTGTCAGGATGAAGTGGAGTACGTGTCGGGTATTAACGGAATCGTATCTGGCTTCTCAAACATCAAAGAAAATGTTTTACTCACAGATCCTAACTTTGATAAATTAACAATTCCTCTCTCTGCTGTTCTCGCAGTCGACAGAGGACAAAACGCCACAGCTGGTTTAAAAACAATGAATTCTTTGACTGAAAATCTTGAAAAGAGCACAGTTCCAAAGAAGGAATCCGTAGCAATATACACATCGAAGTTATCTGAGCTCATTGACTTGTCTGAGAATAGTCTTGCCTGAAAGTATTCTTATCCTTCAAGTTAACCAATAATAGCGTTCGAGGGATATCGTTTCCTCGACTTATTCTCAAACTTTAAAGATCAATTGAACTCCGACGAAACAATCCTTTAATGTCCGTCTTGTATTTGATCATAGAAGAAGTTCATTAGTTTTTGTTTGCATCAACTACATTGTACATCACATCATCATCGATGGGTTCACTTCTTTAAATTTTCAAAATAAGTGAAAGCAGCTTTGGAGAGGGAACCTCAAGCTCGCGAGAACTGATTTCAAGTAGAGTTCGTATTCATCAGATGTCATAAAAAGGATGACATGTTTCACTGCTGAGAGTTTCAGGTTTGGTATAGATTATGTCCTGCTGTTATTATTATTAACTGCTGACCATATATTATTTCACTTTATCAAAGGGAAAACACACAACAACAACGATGAGGGTAGCTCTCTCAATAGCATGCTTTGCCATGACTGCATTTGCTGTGGTTGCAGACATGGATAAAGAATTTAAAGATTTAGAACCTCTCGGGGAGAAAGACTCGTGGCTTGATCTAGATACTTGGAACCATTTGAGAGTCGCGGAATTTATTGATTTCATTGCCAGGGATTTCCCGGAGTGTAAACTTAATGGTGAGGTCTGGAAAGAACATGCAATTACTGGTGGGTTCTTAAAGACAAGACTCTGGGGAACTTTAGACGATAAGTTATTGGAATCTATGAAATTCGAAGACAACGACGATAAGTTAACAGTCTTGGGGTTCCCTGAAGACTCTGAGGAACGTAAATCTTCCGTAGCACGTTTCAGAAAAAGAGTCGATAAGGAATACCTTCGCCGTCGTGATGCCAAGTTTCGAAAGTCTTTAAAACGCAAGAAGTCTGGAAAAATTACCAAAGCAAAAAAGAAACTTGGACTCACTGATGAAAACCCCTATCCTTCTGAAGAAGAATTGCGAAAATACAAAATAAAGCAGCTCAGATTGTTCTTCGAAGCCATGGACGTCGACGCTTCTAAATTCGGGAAGGAAAAACCTGATCTACAGAAGAAGGCTCTTGAGGTGCTTGCTGAACGTACATCAGGACAAAACAATAAAGATGAATTATAAAAGTAATCTTTACTTTATTCTGATGATGTCGAACAATTTAAAAAGAACAAAACAAATTTCCAAAATGAAATTCTTAACGCTGTAGTCATTCTGATTTCCTGTTCGGGACTTGAATGTCTCTTTAGCTTGAGTAGAAGAAGAAACAATTTGTAATTTCATTTCATTAGCGTACTTGTACCCAAAACAGAACACAACTACCGAAAACTTTAATAAAAATGTTCAACATGAGCAATGAAATGAATGACCTGATGCGCAGAGCAGAGCAAGGCAATGGAACTTATCATAAGAAAGTCAGTAAAGTATACAACCCCAGTCATCATATTAGCGAAACTAGAATGACTGAAAAAGATGAAAATGTCGGAATGGAAACCGTCGCTCTGGAACGAAGCCTAGGTGACAAAAGAGTTGGGATGACAAAGAGAAAGAATCTAAGAACTGGTGAAGAGAATAACCTTCGCGACCTTCACATGGTTTCACAGGAAGAAGTATCAAATTTTGATTCTGAGTGGTCGACTGCTGCTAATAGAACGATGCCTTCATATGCAACTATTATACAACAACAACAACAACAACAACAACAGCAACAATTAGGGTACCGTTAGTGAGTTTTTAAATTAAGATCTCTCTTTTTGTATTTAAAAAGAGGGAAGTCTTTGTGATTTACATCTTTTCATCACAAAGGGGGGGGTTTTTAGTTTCAGGCTTTAGTAAGTTTATTACCCTTTCCCTGTTGTTAATTTTTCTTTTTTTTTTTAATTATTTCGTACCGACGTAGTCTGAGGAGAACCTATTCAGATAGAAAGCCGATATTTCTTTTCTCGAGCGACAGGATTCTGTCTGCGTTCAACGAAATATAAGGCTAATCTGAATAGTTTTTTTTAATATATTTTTTTATGCTTGCTATCCCTTTTTTTTTAAAAGTAAAAATTCTTATTAGTCACAAACTCTTACCAAAAAAAAAAAAAAAAAAAAAATAATTATTTTAGTTGTTTTGGAATGTTGACTCTTTTTTATATAATCAACACGTTTATTAGTAAAAAAAGGGAATAATTAAAAAAACGATGCATGCGGTGACCGCCTTGTTGTTCGCTACGTTTGTAGGAGGATCTGCATTTGAAGCAACGAATGATTATCTTGTCAAGGTTGTGAAGGATAATGGTTACGATATCATCGACTCAGGAGCTACAGATGCTGTGATGGTTGTGGTGAAAACAGAGAAGGAGATGGCTGTTCATATTCAATGGGAAGAGCAAACAACTTTGAAATTAACTGCAATGTGGTCATCACATCAAAAAGGACCAGAAATAGACATGCCAATCGTCAACAATTGGAATAACCACAGAAGATTCGCCAAAGTTAGCGTCCACTCCGATGAAGAGAACACTCAAACCACAATCGTTATGCAAATGGACCAAATCGTCACCACTAATGACGAAACTGCTAATCAGATTGTACTCCGATCACTTGAAATCTTCTCTGACGGTATCAAAGAATTTGATTCGTATCTCGCACGTGCTTACACGGTATGTTATGTTTATATTTAAGTAACACGGAATCAAAATGTATTTTCATGAAGTGTGCACCTCACCAGCTGGTTTGTTGTAATCAAGACTGGTCCTTTGTCACCCGAGATCTCTCTCTCTCGTAGTTCCTTTGAGGCCTACACAACGATATCACTCTAAAACGAATTCCCCGATACGCAAAGGGTGCACCTCACCGGCTGGTTTGTTGTAATCAAGACTGGTCCTTTGTCACCCGAGATCTCTCTCTCTCGTAGTTCCTTTGAGGCCTACACAACGATATCACTCTAAAACGAATTCCCCGATACGCAAAGGGTGCACCTCACCGGCTGGTTTGTTGTAATCAAGACTGGTCCTTTGTCACCCGAGATCTCTCTCTCTCGTAGTTCCTTTGAGGCCTACACAACGATATCACTCTAAAACGAATTCCCCGATACGCAAAGGGTGCACCTCACCGGCTGGTTTGTTGTAATCAAGACTGGTCCTTTGTCACCCGAGATCTCTCTCTCTCGTAGTTCCTTTGAGGCCTACACAACGATATCACTCTAAAACGAATTCCCCGATACGCAAAGGGTGCACCTCACCGGCTGGTTTGTTGTAATCAAGACTGGTCCTTTGTCACCCGAGATCTCTCTCTCTCGTAGTTCCTTTGAGGCCTACACAACGATATCACTCTAAAACGAATTCCCCGATACGCAAAGGGTGCACCTCACCGGCTGGTTTGTTGTAATCAAGACTGGTCCTTTGTCACCCGAGATCTCTCTCAAAACCTTACTGTTGCACGTTGTAAGTTCTCTAAAACGAATTCCCCGATACGCAAAGGGTGCACCTCACCGGCTGGTTTGTAGTAATCAAGACTGGTCCTTTGTCACCCGAGATCTCTCTCTCTCGTAGTTCCTTTGAGGCCTACACAACGATATCACTCTAAAACGAATTCCCCGATACGCAAAGGGTGCACCTCACCGGCTGGTTTGTTGTAATCAAGACTGGTCCTTTGTCACCCGAGATCTCTCTCAAAACCTTACTGTTGCACGTTGTAAGTTCTCTAAAACGAATTCCCCGATACGCAAAGGGTGCACCTCACCGGCTGGTTTGTTGTAATCAAGACTGGTCCTTTGTCACCCGAGATCTCTCTCTCTCGTAGTTCCTTTGAGGCCTACACAACGATATCACTCTAAAACGAATTCCCCGATATGTAAAGGGTGCACCTCACCGGCTGGTTTGTAGTAATCAAGACTGGTCCTTTGTCACCCGAGATCTCTCTCTCTCGTAGTTCCTTTGAGGCCTACACAACGATATCACTCTAAAACGAATTCCCCGATACGCAAAGGGTGCACCTCACCGGCTGGTTTGTTGTAATCAAGACTGGTCCTTTGTCACCCGAGATCTCTCTCTCTCTCGTAGTTCCTTTGAGGCCTACACAACGATATCACTCTAAAACGAATTCCCCGATACGCAAAGGGTGCACCTCACCGGCTGGTTTGTTGTAATCAAGACTGGTCCTTTGTCACCCGAGATCTCTCTCTCTCGTAGTTCCTTTGAGGCCTACACAACGATATCACTCTAAAACGAATTCCCCGATACGCAAAGGGTGCACCTCACCGGCTGGTTTGTTGTAATCAAGACTGGTCCTTTGTCACCCGAGATCTCTCTCTCTCGTAGTTCCTTTGAGGCCTACACAACGATATCACTCTAAAACGAATTCCCCGATACGCAAAGGGTGCACCTCACCGGCTGGTTTGTTGTAATCAAGACTGGTCCTTTGTCACCCGAGATCTCTCTCAAAACCTTACTGTTGCACGTTGTAAGTTCTCTAAAACGAATTCCCCGATACGCAAAGGGTGCACCTCACCGGCTGGTTTGTTGTAATCAAGACTGGTCCTTTGTCACCCGAGATCTCTCTCTCTCGTAGTTCCTTTGAGGCCTACACAACGATATCACTCTAAAACGAATTCCCCGATATGTAAAGGGTGCACCTCACCGGCTGGTTTGTAGTAATCAAGACTGGTCCTTTGTCACCCGAGATCTCTCTCTCTCGTAGTTCCTTTGAGGCCTACACAACGATATCACTCTAAAACGAATTCCCCGATACGCAAAGGGTGCACCTCACCGGCTGGTTTGTTGTAATCAAGACTGGTCCTTTGTCACCCGAGATCTCTCTCTCTCTCGTAGTTCCTTTGAGGCCTACACAACGATATCACTCTAAAACGAATTCCCCGATACGCAAAGGGTGCACCTCACCGGCTGGTTTGTTGTAATCAAGACTGGTCCTTTGTCACCCGAGATCTCTCTCTCTCGTAGTTCCTTTGAGGCCTACACAACGATATCACTCTAAAACGAATTCCCCGATACGCAAAGGGTGCACCTCACCGGCTGGTTTGTTGTAATCAAGACTGGTCCTTTGTCACCCGAGATCTCTCTCTCTCGTAGTTCCTTTGAGGCCTACACAACGATATCACTCTAAAACGAATTCCCCGATACGCAAAGGGTGCACCTCACCGGCTGGTTTGTTGTAATCAAGACTGGTCCTTTGTCACCCGAGATCTCTCTCAAAACCTTACTGTTGCACGTTGTAAGTTCTCTAAAACGAATTCCCCGATACGCAAAGGGTGCACCTCACCGGCTGGTTTGTAGTAATCAAGACTGGTCCTTTGTCACCCGAGATCTCTCTCTCTCGTAGTTCCTTTGAGGCCTACACAACGATATCACTCTAAAACGAATTCCCCGATATGTAAAGGGTGCACCTCACCGGCTGGTTTGTTGTAATCAAGACTGGTCCTTCCGAGATCTCTCTCTCTCGTAGTTCCTTTGAGGCCTACACAACGATATCACTCTAAAACGAATTCCCCGATATGTAAAGGGTGCACCTCACCGGCTGGTTTGTTGTAATCAAGACTGGTCCTTTGTCACCCGAGATCTCTCTCTCTCGTAGTTCCTTTGAGGCCTACACAACGATATCACTCTAAAACGAATTCCCCGATACGCAAAGGGTGCACCTCACCGGCTGGTTTGTTGTAATCAAGACTGGTCCTTTGTCACCCGAGATCTCTCTCTCTCGTAGTTCCTTTGAGGCCTACACAACGATATCACTCTAAAACGAATTCCCCGATATGTAAAGGGTGCACCTCACCGGCTGGTTTGTAGTAATCAAGACTGGTCCTTTGTCACCCGAGATCTGTTATGTTTTCTTTGATTAATACGGTTGACTCATAAGAATGTAAATACAATAACACAAACAGGCTGCCGGTATGAAAGCAGAAGAAGATGAGGCCTAGTCATAACGATTGAAGTATTTTATTGATTCGTAGATGCTGTTTCTATAAAAACTTGGGGGTCTTCAGTTTATTTTATTTGTGTTTGGTGTCTATCTCCACGTGAGTAAAAAAGTGTTTTAATTTACGGAAGGTGATTCATTTAAAAAAAAACGGGAAATACATCCTTCTCTTTAATTTTGGTGTTACCTCCATGAGTTAACTAATAAGGGTTCTATTGTGATCGTTGTTAGTAATTTGAAATAATGTTCGATCTTCGTTGGTCGAGGTTGAGTAATGTAAATAAATTGTTTATGTTGGTCTGAAGATAAATGACTTTGAATCTTTCCTTTAACAGGAAAAAAACAGATGACAGGAATGTCAATGTATGTCCGCGTAAAGCGGAAGAAACAGACAATATTCCTTCATTGTGACCCTGGAGATACAGTGTTGCAAGTAAAGGAAAAAATTGAAGTTGTTACAACGATTCCACCAGCTTCACAAAGATTACTGTTGGGAAAACAGTCTCTGGAAGAAGCTTCTTCGCTTTGTGATTGTGGAATAACACCTTCAGATACTGGAACTGGTTTGTATTTCTGTTGTTTAGTGAGGGTTTGATATCCCTACTACGACTATTTACACTAAATTAAAATCACCTAACAGAATTATTTGTTATTTATAAACTAAATACTGAAGGAGAAGATCGTTGGGAAGACGTTGACGTCTATAGATCTGGAGTCAACAATGTGGGAGCAGCAGCACCAGCAATGGAAGCACCTCCCCCAGAAGCTTAAGCGAAGCATTGCCGTTGACTATAGATGTTCTTCTTTACACTGTATGTTATGATAGTCGTACTCTATAGTTGCAACTATTCTTATGTTGTTAACTTATTGTAAGACTGATTGGTTAAAATAGTACCTATTTACTACGCATTTCTTTGAATATTGGAATGTACCAACTGCTTGGTTAGCTTGTCTTATCAAATAGTGTGAAAAGTAACTCTAAATATTAATTCTATTCACCAGATTGGGGGGTGTTGACGTATTGATGAAACAGATCATCGAACTGTGTGTGTGTGTTGTTTTTTTTTTTTAGTAGAGGTGTTTATAAGTTTATTTTCATTTTCGCAGATCCAGTCCCTTTCCCCCTCATAATTATGTGCTTTTCTAGTCCCACAAATACGACTCCCATCTCAACCCAGGGAGTTAAACAAAGAAGGAGACCTCTCAAGAAACCACTACCAGTGTGTTTAAGTCAGCTATGTCTTGAAAGAGAAGCAGTCACCGTATGTACAGATGAAATCAGAGAGAAAGCCATGCAATCTAGAAATAACTCTAGTTGGTGTGCTTCTGATATTCTTGGTGACGGAACTCTATTCTTAGGATCAGCAAATGACGCTGTAGACACTGAAGCTCTTAAACAACATAAAATAACACACGTTCTTAATGCAACAAAAGAATGTGGTGTTGTGGAAGGTTTGGATATAAAAACCCTTCGCATCGCAGTGAGGGATCACTGTGATGCTCCGCTCAATGAACATTTCGCGGAAGCAGCAAAATGGATTATTGAGGCGTTGAAGGAAGGAGGAAGAGTGTTGGTTCATTGCAAGGGAGGGATTTCTAGATCTTCTACACTAGTGGCTGCGTTCTTAATGGTCAGCAGAGAAATGACTTGTGAAGCAGCATTAGACTTGATTAGATCACGAAGATCGATGATTTCTCCAAATATCGGATTTCTTCTTAGTTTGGAGGCATTCGAGCAGGTGATCCTTCCATTTCCTCTTAGAAGCAGTTTTTGCAAATCTGACCATCTCTCTCTTGTATCCTCTGAAATATCTGTACCACTCATTAGAGGTAATTCCTGTAAGATTGACCATCTTGCTCTTGAATCCTCATCTAAATTAATACTTCCGGTAATTATTGCTTAGTTGTGAGTTTAATTTTTTGTATGAACGCGATTTTTTTTTTTTTTTTTTTTCCCATTCTAACTTCTTATCCTAACCCATCTTTCTAACCTTAAAAACAAAGAAAAAAATAAATAAAAAATTATTGCATGAAGAAAAATTAAACTGAGAAGTTAATAGTCATTCGGAGGTCATTACCCCTTTACGAACAAACAAAAGCAAAAGAGAATTACATCATTTGTGCTCTCCGTTTTCCCCCATCCTGTACCCAAGCATTTCTTTTTCCCATTTTCGTTGTGTTTGTATGGAATTCTTTTTCACTTTAGTAATTAGAATAAAGCATGAACACAAACGCAAGCAATTCAAAACATTTTTACGGAGTGATATGAAGGGTGGGAAAAAAAAAAAAAAAAAGAAAAGAAAGTTAAGTAAGAATGAAAAGGAAGAGTGAGAATGAAGAAAGAGCGAAAAAAAAGAAAAAAAATTCAGTAGCATGAGTTTTTTTTTTTTTTTTTTTTTTTTGTATAAGCCAGCCATACAACGTGCACCATTGCCGGATGTTTGAACAATTTATTAAAAATTAAAGTCAAGATCACTGAGTGTGTGTAAGATCGCAAAAGTAATCGCGTGCTGTTCTGTTATTTTCTGGTTTTGAAGTCACCAGGGGAGAGTGCGAGAAAAAAAAAAAAAAAAAAATTAAAGTAAATTTCTGCTCACCTGCTATACCACAGTGCCTACAGTCTAACACTAGTGTAGGTACACATGCATGATCTAACTGATTCCCTTACAAATACACGTCGGGAGTCCGCATATAAAAACAATATGATGGGATCCATGATAACGATAGCGAGCTGTTGCTTGCAACCGTTTATCTTGAGTAAGCAATTGTTATTTTTCTGGGTAGTTTTTTTTTTTTTTCCCCTCTCAGCACCTTGTTTTTTTAATGTTTGGTTGGGCAAAAACGTAGTTTGGCAAAAGTTTGTTTTTCTTTCTTTTTTTCTTTCTTTTTTCCCCCTTCTCTCTATTTTTCTTTCTCCCACCCTTTTACGTCCTTCAAGAATCTGTCACATTGTCAAGTCGAACTATTTTTTACATGTGGTTACAGTTGTGAGGTGTCTCAGGAGGTGCGTCGTGCTGGAACGCTGTTAACTGGACTGCCTCGCTCCCTTCCCAGAAGATTACCAAAGAAAAACAACCCATCTTCATCATTCCAGTTACTTATCGATATCAATCACAATGAGAAAAGATAAGCTGGCTGTAAACAACTTTCCGCGCAAACTAACTTGAGAATGAATGTAACGAAAAAAAAAAAAAAAAAAAAAAGAGAACAAAATAACACTTTAACCGTTGATGGGGTGGCTGATGTGCCCTAGTAGAAAGAGAAAGGCGTGGCTCTGTTGTTGCGGTTTTTTTTAATATATTTTTTTTGTTTTTTCCCTCGCATTCTTACTGTCTTCTATGGATATGTGATATGTTTGCTTGTCACTGTTGAGGATATCATGATGTGAGCTACAGGTGGTTATGACCTGTTCTGCTTACTTTATAAACTCTTTATTTATTCATTTTTAGACGAATTAATCTTCTGGTTGTACGCGCACTTCACGTAACCTGGGTAGCACAGGAATGTCTAACCTACCATTCGTTGGTTCTTGTAATGTATTTATGGTATTTACAGTGCTGGTTCAGAGAAGCGTCTCTGTATGGCAACTGTTCTGGTTTTGAGGGAAATGAGTTGGTTCTCAGTGACTCATCTATTAGTGACCTTACTGTGAGCTGCTCTGCCAAAAAAAAAAAAAAAATGGTAAAGGAAGGAAACTGTTATGGGTTTCACACCGCCAATTTCTATTCCTCTTCACTTGTATTCTCACCAATTTTTGGAGCACTTTTCCCCACTTTTTTTTTTTTTTTTTTTTTTTTTATTTATTTTATTTGTAATTTTCCCTTTGAAGAATCATAAACGCGCTTTGTATTGTCATTACTTCACTTGAGAGACGGTTGTATGACTACGCCATGTTGTCAGAGCGACTAACCTTTACAAAATCTACCTCTGATGAAACGTGCGGTTGAGTTTCGTATTTATGTCAGTCTCTGCTCTCTCCGTAAGCCGCTGTTTAACAGCTGTCATCTGAAACCTGAAAAATAAAGCGAATTATTTTTATTATAAAAAAAAAAAAAAAAAAAAAAAAAAAGAAATGGAATGGAATGTGTGGTTTTCTTTTGGCGAGAATATTAATAAGAAAGTATGCAAATCAAAAGTACGCTCCCCTGGAAGAAATAAATAAAAGTGATTTGTTCACATAATAAGATGAGAATGATATGAGTTGTTTTAGATTTGTATCTGCCTCTTCGGCATGTTTATTCTACTTTGGGGGAGTTACTTCGTATATAATATTTAAGTTCAAAAGCTGGATTGTCCTTCTCTCTCTCTGTTATCAGCCATGGTGAAGGGATCGTGGGAAGCGCTTCGCGGGGGTGAAAAGACTAACCACTCGACCTGTCGACCTTCTTTGCTTTTCCCTCACATCCTCCAGTTGTTGATTTTTTTTTCTTTTTTTTTTTCCTTCCCCGTGCGGGAAATTCGTAACTTCGTTACAGGTAAGAACGCCTACACAAGATGAGTTGTTTCCCATCTGATGGTCAGTTATCCTGCGTACTAAATCTCAGCAGTTATGTACTTGCAGCGGTTGTTGTTTTTTTTTTTTTTCTTTCGCAAGCGGAATTGTTATTTAAATAAACAAAACATTCACGTTATGTGATTACCCGTTTTTATAGTATTTTTTTTTTTCTTTTTTTTTTTTCTTTGAACGAAAATATCACCAAATTATATAAATCCAATCAAATCCCCTAACTACAAGTAGTACTCCACCAGGTTGATAAATTTGCACTCTCTATTAAAAAAAAACACTAAACCTTTTATCAAAGTCGAAGAGTGTGTTTATATTTTTCGCCTGTGGAGATAAAACTCGAATTTTTCTTAAGACCCCCCCAAAACTTTTATCTTTTTTCTAATTAAAGAGTAAGAATTGAAAAAAAAGATTATGCGTCAAAAGTAAGTGCACGCTGTGACTTGTTATTAGTGACAGCGTGTGGTAACCACAAAAGAAGAAGTAGATCATTAAAAATGAGGTTCGCCCTTCGTTTTTTCTGAGAACGGGAAAAAAAAAAAAAAAAAAATGATGAGAATAAAATTTAAAAAAAAAAAAAAAAAAAAGAGGAAAAAGAGGAAAAAAAACGAAATGCTCGTTTTTTTTCCCCCCTTTTTTTTCTTTTTTTTTTTTTTTTTTCTTCCCTATTCTTGTGTTTTTTTTTTTTTTTTTTGCTCCTTATTCAAGTCGTTTCTTTTCTGTTTTTTTTTTTTTTTTCCCAGTGCCTCGAAGAGATATCTGACTGAAGTGAACCAGCAATTTGTTATATATATAGTATACTGGCTCCAATAAGGGAAAATCTCATAATACTCGTGAGTGTGCATATAAAAATGAGTGTTCCTTCACAACTTGATTATGGAGCAGCAGTATTCTATGTGGCTTTGCCCTCACTTGGTTCTCTTCATATTTGTTTTTTTTTCCCATTCCGTCGCGCAGAATTTTTTCTTCTTTTTTTTTTTCTCTCTATTTTTGCTTTTCCCCATAACAGCAAGACATACAAAAAAAAAAAAAAAAAAAAGGGAATTGTGCGTGTATTGTAACAAACAACCAGATTGAAGGCAACGCGATATCATTATCCTCGCGTAGACCGTGTGTTGTTTGACTTGCATTAAAAACAGCAACAGTACTCTAAGAAAGCACCTTTTAACATTATTTCACAGAGGCTCGTTACGCCAATTTATCTGTCTTCCACTAGTAACTTAAAGTGATCGATTTTCTCGGTCACAGGTGAGCCTCTGATTTGTGTTTTCTTTCTTGCAGAACTGTTGTCTTTTCTTCCGCTCTTCCTTACGCTAAGTTTCTTTAATTCAGCAAATCATTACTGTTTGACTCCATCGAAGATCGATTCATTTGAGAAACACAAATACTCAATGGAGTGTTTTTATATTTCTTTATCGACCAAATCGAACTACGCCCATTGGGCATGTTAGGTTAGGAAAGTGATTTGTGCAAAATAATTTTCAATTGCACAGTCACACCTCTGATGGTGGAGGCAGCAGTCTTTCTCATCTGTTTTTTTTTTGGGTAACCCTTGTTTCTTTAAAAAAAACAAAAAATAAATAAATAATAATCATTGTAACATATAACGACTTTGTCTGTAGGAAGGGTTCATTTCCACGGACGAGATTATTGTTTAAAAATAATAGTTGTAGTTGGTTCTTAATAGCAGTCTAGGGTAATTAATCTAACCTAATTCGTTAGTAGCAACAACACTCACAAACTCACTACTTGAATTATAGATTCAAAATATTGTGTCTCAGAAAAAGTACTTTTTTGTGTTGTTGAGTACTTGTAAAAATACAATTCAATAAAAAAAAAAGAAAAATAATAATAAGTAACAAAAATAAAAAAATAAACGCCTTAGAAAAAGTGAATAGACGTGACTCTGTTGTATGCTTGCGAGATTTTCTATATAAGTTGTGAATAATAATAGTGATAAAGCATTTATTTATTTTTTTTTTTTTCTCCCTATTTTTCCCATTTCATTATTTTCCATTTAAATTATTGGAGTACTTACTAAGTAGGCAGGGTACCGTTCTTCTTCCTCGCAAGGGAGAATCGTACTCTCGCTTCACCAAGATTGCTATATTAAAAAAAAGCAGTTAAAATAAAGCAGCTACCGACCTTACAGCAGCTGACTCGTTGAGTTCAGGATGCTATTTCACTGTGAAGGTAGTCGTCATCTGTAATAACCGTTCAGTTAAAATGAAAGGTTTTTTTTATTTTTATTTTATTTTATTTTATTTTATTTTTGATTCTAACTTCTTCTCAGCTGTTTCTTGTGTCTCTAGACATTTCTGTATTTTTCCCTGAACGTGAGGTGGTAAAAAAGAAGCTAGTTGAGGAACATGATAAAAAAATAAGATTTCGTTGTTTTTGCTGCTTCTGACCTCTCGATTTCATATTTAAAAAAAAAAAAAAAAAAAATCTTTACTTTCTTTGGGTAACAGGGATATTGTTTCTGGAAAAGTAGAGCTGGTCTTTTTTTTTTTTTTTTTTTGCTGATTTCTGTCAGATTTTCTCAGTTATGTGAGCGGTTGATAGTTGTATTTAATTGAATTCACTTGACTGTGAATTCTTCAGTAGTTCTTTGTTGTTATAAATGTTTTGTTTGTTTGTTTTAAAATAAACGCTGAGTTTCTCACAAGGCCACATGCATTATTTAATTCTTTTTGTTTTTTTCATTTTGCGCGCAATTCATCTTCCCCTTTGGCTCCAATTAACAGCTTACAAACTGTGGGAGTCTGTTTTTATTTATTTTTTTATTTAAAGGACGTTTAATGTCCCGATTCTTCCCACTGTTTTTTTTTTTCCTTTTTTGACATTCTTGCACACCTTTTAGTCACTTCCCCGCTCTTATGATGCACCTTTTTTAGAGAATGCTGCCGTTTCAGTTTTTTTTTTTAATTTTTTCTTTCTGCAGGTAATAAAGGGTAAAAAATATTGTGATAGAGAGAGTGGTAACATGTTCTAACGGGGTTTTTTTTTTAATACCTTTTTATAAATTTTAGTGTTATAGAACTGACTTAAAAGCATCATCATGGCCGAACTAAGTTTTGAAAGGCGCGCGGAACTATGTAAGTGCGAAGCAGGAAAGAAAGTTTTTGAGTGCATGGCGAGGAAAAAATCAAATCTTTCATTCAACCCTGACGTCACTTCAGCTGCTGAGATTATTGAGACTGTGAAGCAAGTGGGTAATGAGGTCTGTATGATAAAGACACACATGGATGTTGTTAGGGACTTTGATTTCGAACTCGTTAAGGAGTTGCAGAGATTATCTGAGGAAATGGATTTTATTATTTTTGAAGATAGGAAGTTCGCAGACATTGGCAACACTGCAATGCTTCAATACGAACATGGACACCACAGAATAGCTGACTGGTCACATGTTACTAACGCTCACTGTGTTGCAGGACCAGGTTGTATCGAAGCTCTTAAGAAGGTCGGACTTCCAAGACAACGTGGACTCATGTTAGTCGCTGAGATGTCAACAAAGGGAACCCTTGCAGATGGTGGTCCATACACAGCTGCTTGTGTTGATCAGGCTTATGACAATGAGGATTTCGTCTTTGGATTTGTTGCACAAAGAAGACTAACTGACAACCCAGGATTTCTAACTCTTACTCCAGGTGTTCAATTAAAGAAAGGAGGAGATGACATGGGACAGCAATACAACACTCCTGAGTCAGTAGTTATGAAGGGTGCTGATATCATTCAGGTTGGCAGAGGTATCCTCAATGCTCCTGACCGTACTGCTGAAGCCAAGAAGTACCGCGAGCAAGCATGGGCTGCATATGAAGAACGTCTCAAGAAATCACCGATAGAAACTACACCATACCCAAGAAAGGCTTAGGAGTAAAGGAATCTATAATTTGTGATTTTGCGTTTTTTTTTTTTTTTTTTTTTTTTTTTTTGTTGTTTTCTTTTTTTCGTTTTAATCTGATCATTTCCCCCCTCCCGTTTTACAAACAGACTTGGTCATAATTAAAAACTAATAACAAACTGTTATCTAATGGATTCTTCTATTATTTGAATGACTTTAGTTTCGTACATTCTGAAGAAGAGTTACAGCAGGTACTTGCTAGAGCGAGGACTATATATTATGTAGTGGTTAGCCTGTGGGTTAGCCTCGCTTGCGTCTTGAGCTTACAAATGGAAATCTGCACCTACAATCACGTGTGTGTTGTCTTCTTTTAGTCCCGCGCTTTTCCGTAGCAGAAGTAAGCTGAATATTACAGGTTTGTTTCCGTTTTCACACGAGCAAAAAAATTAATTGTTTGCTCTTCGGTCACATTGCTTTCTTTTTTTTTCTTTCTGTTCTTTTGATTGTTGTTATCGACGCTACCGGAACACAGACATTTGTCGCACTGTTTTGTCATGTTTTTAGTATCAGAGGGCATAGTTCCTAACTGAGTAGTGATACGAATATCTTTTAATCAAAGAGGACTTCTATTTTGTTTACTACGTTGGACTTCTTTTTATTATAACTTTCTGCAGACCTTCATAAGATATAATGACCCGAACTTTACTTCGTGAAAATACGTACTGAGGCTATCGATAAAAAGCCCAGTACGTTAGCTGCTATTTCTTGTGTTTGTTACTTTTTCTCTCTTCCAGCTTTGTCTTTAAAGCAGCAGTATGGGTAAGCGAGGTGACGTATTAAAAAACAAGAGCTACCATGTCTGGAATATGGAAAATCGTATCCGTGTCGAGGAAGACGAGCTTGCCTACCGAGAGAGGAAGGCAAAGAAAAGAGAACAACGAGAGCGGAGAAAGAGCGAAGTTCGATACAAGCGATTAAAAGGTGAGCAAGTCAGCGACATCAGCAGCAGCGGTGAAGAAACTCCGAGTGATGAGATGGGCTACACGTGGGATAAGAAGAAGAAATCAAAAGAAGAGAAGCAAAGAGACTACAAGCGACGCCAACACGAGAAGAGAACAAAGCAAGAGGAAGAATTAGAGCGCAAGAGAGATGAGTGTTACACAAAATATAACAACTTGCCGAAGTCGGAGAAGGAACAGAATCTCGAGGAAAAAGCAAACCCGCCATCAGTTTTAGAAAATAACAAACACGTTCACCTTTTTGAAGAAGAAGAGAAATCTGCAGGCATAATTAAACAGCAGCAGTTCGTTGAAAAGACTCATCTAAACAGAGGTCATAAAGTTATCGACAAAGTAGTCGATAAGATGGACATGACACACGCCTTTGGAGGTGGTAAGTCAGGAACAGCAAACCCGTGGTGGACAAAAGAGAGAAAGATGACTTCTCGCCGAGTTGCCAGTTCAGACGACGACTTGATAGAATCCAAACAAGTTGTGAAGAGGAAGAAAGAAAAGAAAACGAAAAAGATGTCAAAAGAGGAAAAATATGCCGCCCTGAGACGAGAACGAGAAGACCGAGAAGCGATTGAAGCTATAAGAGCACGAGGTGTGCGGTAGCGACTTGACAACTTTATGTCTAATTTAGTATTAGTAGTTCTTCGATAATAGTTTTATTATATTTCTTTTAACTCAGACAGACTACCATCAACAGTTAACAATGTCAGGAATGATCCAATTAGATGCCTTGCCATATATTGACCCTCCACTATCAAAAGATATGAGAGAATACGTTGAGGGTTTGATTGATGAAGAGATGAACAGATTCGAACCAGAAGACTACCTATCAGATATGCCAATGCCACAAGTAGAAGTGAGTAAAATGATAAGAAATGAAATGGAACGAGTTGCTGCTGGTAGAGCGCCACCTCCATTAGACAGAAGCAGGTTTGACTTAGCACCTCCTGCACGTGATGATGAACAAAACTTAATGCAATGGAATAAAGCAACTAATAACGCGAAGGCTCAGTACGCACATCAGTTAGTTCGTCAGCAAAATCTTGAAATGCTCAGCAATTATGGGAAAGACACCTGGCTTGATACAAACAAAAATCTTATATCGATGGGAAAAGAAATCGACGGTGAAATCGAATCAGCCAAAAACAAAATCCAAGAACTTAACCAATACAGAAGACACAAGCAAAAGGTTTGTAAATAAATTTATATCTAAATTAGTTTTTTTCCATCATCAACTTCTAACAAATAAATCAAAACAGCGAGCCTCTGCAAGACTCCACCAGAATGAATCACAATGCAAGGATTACTTAATGAGAAACGCTCTATTAGAAACTGAACTATACCGCATTGATCAGGAGTTAAAAAGAATACGAAGATGGTAATCATTAAATAAATAACTTTTTTTTGATGATTTATTTTATCCAGCAGTCAAACCCATGACTGTCCTTTAATTAGTCATAGAGGGGGTAGCACAGCTATTTAGCTTACATTTATAGTAGCTTCTGTTGATGTTTGATGCCTTAATGTTTTGTTTTTTCACATTGGGAGGTGTAATAAACTTTCAGTGAAGTCCAGTCAGAATACTAAAATATCTTATCATCTTTTATTTAATAGGTTGGTTGGATATTAATGGATGAGAGCGACAGTGAACTTCCGCAACCAAGAGATGAGTTAAACGTCGAGAGTGAGGGACAACATCAACAAGAGATAGAAGAACTAAAAACCAAACAATCAAAGCAACCTGATCAAGTCAACAGCAGTAGAGATGAACTCAATGTAATGACTCGTAGCACAAGTGTCGTAACCAACACGAGTATTGGAAGTAATGAAGCAAAGACAACCAATTCTCATGTTGCTCAAGACCATGCTAAAGAGATTGAATATTTTACAAACCACCTCCGACAGATAGACAACTCAACTATACCAACAGAACGAGAGAGTCCTCGCAGACTGAGATTACGAAAAAGACTTCCAATTCCGACATCAGGTATGCAGCTTGTGGTTGCGGATACCAGCCCATCACATAGCAATCCAAAAGAGGACATCACAGAAATACTTGAAGAAGTCGACCAGTCAATTTATAAGTCCTCATCCCCACGTTACGGAGATGACGGTATCTTCCGTAACACTACATTCACTGATAAAGTACAGTACTCTGAGTCTTCATTTCAAGGATTAATCCATCGAACTACCCACATGCCACACGGATATGGATGCAAAAAATACAACAATGGCTGCGAACTAATATGTGGGCAATGGGTTAACGGAATTCCTAATGGTGTCTGTCTTTATACTTCAGCTAATGGGGATAAGTATAGAGGTACTTGGATGAATGGTACAAAACATGGATGTGGGATTCTTGTACGACACAATGATGCTATTTATAAAGAAATATACGAAGAGGGTACTCGCATATCACGTGTAACAATAAGAAAACCTTCAAAAGACAAAATGACTACTCCGGAAGTATCTCCTACAAATGCTTCAACTCTCCCAATGGTACTACGCAAACCAGAAGTTCCAAGATTTTCAAAAAGGCAGTCAGCTCCAGCTGTTGGATCGAAAATTACTTCACCTGCTGCTGGTTTCCCCGATAAGTTAATCTGTAATTCTAAGGTCTGTTCTTTTTTTTTTTAAAAATTCTTTGAATTACAACAATACTTCCTGTCTTGAGTATATTTGTTAATAAATTATCAATCAGCGTCGCTCCTCTGAGAAAGAACCTTCCAGCAAAGATACCGTTCGAAGAAAGACTGCTCCCCGACATCACAGTTCTCTAACAAAGGCAGGTACAGCTTATAGTAAAGGTTCGAAAATGATGACTGTGGCTCAGCTATTTGAGTTATCGTAAAAACAAGTTGTTTCTAATGATAAATCACTAACCCATTTTCTACCATAAAAAGTAATATTTTTAGTTTGTTTCGTATTTTAAGGTTCAGTTTTTATTCTGTGACAGTCATATCCATCAGTGGGTAAGTAATTTTATTTCTTCTTTTTCCGCTCTTCTCTGTAAGATTGTGAGCCAAAAAAATGTAGTTCAAGTCAACTGCTGCTATAAATTATGGAGTTATTTTATTTTTATTGTAAAATGAAAAAGTGGACTTAACCTGTGCTTTCGTTTTCCTGGAATCACCAGATAACCTAAAAGCAATTTTTTATTAATTATTACGAAGATTTTAGGGTCACACACGTCAAGGGAACCCGTTTTGAAGAATCTCATGGGGGGGGGGGGGCTGGTAATTTCAAAACTCTGGTTCCGTTACTGAAGTATGCATGCTCATTTTATTATTATTTTGTATTCTCCCCTTTCTTTTTAAAAGTTATATCCCTTGCATATATTATTGTTTCTTTTTTTTTGTTATTTTTTGTGGTTAGGTTTTGTCATCTCCTCCCTTCCTTTTTTTTTTTTTTTATTTTTTTAAATATTAATAAAAAAGATTTCGATAATTCTTTGATAAATTATTAATCAAATTCTCTTTTAACAGAATCCAATAAAAAAAAAAAAAAAAAAAAAAAAAAAAGGAATTATGGCAGCTCAACCTGCCACTCTTGTGGGAGTTTCTGACATGCTCAGATTACCTTCTGTAGGTGTTGTTTTGGGAAGAAGCTCCGCAGCAGATAAAATCGTAAATCTCTTGTATTATGGAAGTAAAGGACTTGCGGAAGTAGTCGAGGAAGAAGAACCAGAAGCAGCAGGTGCTCTGTTTAATTTTTCAAAATCAGCAGCTAAAGGGATGTCAGTCTTAGGTATGGGAGGATTCATTAATTCAGCAGTAAATATTATAAAGAGACCAACAGTAGTTGGGAAATCAGCTGCGGTTGTATCCACAGCATTGGGTTTAAACTCGACTATGAGTATTCTTAGTGGAGGAACAATGTCAGTACCTCTCCCTGAAACACAACTTTGTATTGCACTTCAAACTCGTTCTCTTGCTTGTGATGTTCTTTCCAGCAATAGACAGGTTTCGGACATTGCTATTGGGGTTCTTGACTTAACGTCGTTGGGTGCTTTTCGGTTATCCCCCTCAATCGAATCTGCAGCAGGTTGCGCCTCTGCCATCCTCTGGCTCTCAACGGAGATTTCAAAAGAACATAATAAAGACAAAGACAGTGATAAATAATATCATGGTCAGACACAGTTAACGTTATAGCGATCGTTGACAAGGTTGCTAGCGTTTTTTTTGTATGTTTATTTGTAATTAGCTGCGGATTTAACACAAGGCCCTCCATTTATTACTATCTAATGAATACACTGTGAGTGTTGTTACCTTTTTTTTGGAATAACAGCGATCGTTTTATTAAGATTCTATTTTTGTTACTCGTATTCAGTTTTAATCTTTTCTTCAGGAACTACAGATGAAAACAGAAAGCATCGGTCTTGACAACTCTGGGGAACTGTTGGAAGATTTCAATTTGTTCACTCAGATAACTTTAATAAATGTCGCAGTCTTGTCGACTATGTCTCGGAACAGAATTCACTACACCTGACACATCTGTCTGCAGATGTGCAGGTTGTGGTGCAGTCTCAGCTGGACTGGCAGAGCAGTGCCAGTCATGTAAAAAGATGCTATGTCCAGCATGTACTACACTAAAGAAAGAAGAGAAGATAACCAGACCATCATCTAACTTAGACGCACCATGGGTGTTAATGAGAGGAGGTATGGGAGACGAACGCGAAGTATTTCCACTACTCGGAAGAAGATCCAACTAACTGGTGGTACTTTATTGTTGATCACTGTTACTGCTATAACTCATTTAATTATGTGTTGTGCATCTACTGTAATGTACTTCTGAAAACATAGATCGTGTAGAAGTACCACATCTATACATATTGCTCACGTGATCCCAGTAGAGATATTGTTCTTACTGTGAGTAGCCTACTTGAGCAGCTTTATTTATTTTACTTATCTGGTGATGGATATTAGTTTGGGGTTTTTCTAATTAATATTATCACTTTTTTTTTATTAAAAGCACAATCTATTAACGATGGAAATGCTTGGTACTGAGGGTAAGATACTGGCAGGTTTGCTGGGAGCCTACGCTGGTTGGAGATGGGTTGACGGTAAGTTGTTATTATCTCACGATATTGACTTAGCCATTAGAACTGCTCCAAAGTTGATTGAAGTAGCCAAGTGGGCAAAGCAGCCTGGGTTCAGCATTGCAACAGTTTGGGGAGAGACTTACGCAAAGATAAACAAAAAGAAGATCGCACTGATCAGTGCAGACACTGGTGCAAAATACACTTTTCAAGAAGTTGAGGAAAAGTCTAACCAGATTGCTCAATGGGCATCAAGCATTCCAACATTTACTCCTGAAGCTTGTGTTGCTCTGTACTGTGATAACGATCCAATGTACATTGTCACTTGGTTAGGTTTGGCGAAGGCTGGTATCGTTGTCGCCTTAGTTAACTTTAATATTAAAGCCAAGGCATTGGTTCACTCCATTCAAATCTCAAACAGTGTCGGTGTCATCTACGGAACTGAACAAAGTGAGAACATTGAAGGTGTGAGAAGCGCTCTTGGAGAACAAGGCATTAACGTATTTGCTTCTATTGGTGAGATTACTGGATCGTCATCAATGAACATGCTTCAGGTAATGGAACAGTTCCCAAAGACTCCTGTTGACGCTAAGGCTAGAAGAGGATATATTAAGGATAGTGCTGCTGCTTTTGGATACATCTACACCAGTGGAACAACTGGTCTTCCAAAGGCCTGTAAGATTTCCCACTTGAAGTTGGTTGGAATGTCTATGTTGGGAGCAATCTTTGGAGTTACCGAAAAGGATATTATCTACGGATCTGGTATGCCCCTCTACCACAGTGCAGCAAACCTTGGTGTTCTCGCAACCGTCAGATACGGAGCTACCTACGTCGTACGTAAGAAGTTCTCTGCCAGCAACCACTGGAAGGACTGTATTAAGCACAAGGTTACTGTTATGCAATACATTGGTGAACTGTGCAGATACTTATTGGCTGCCCCTGTAACTCCAGAAGAAAAGAAGCACAGCATTAGAATGGCCATGGGTAACGGTCTTAGACCAGAGATCTGGAACGACTTCCAGAGAAGAAACAACATCTGTGAAATCGGAGAGTTCTACGGAGCAACTGAAGGAAACGGTGCCTCATTCAACTTCTGCAGAAACTACGAAGGTCAGGGAGCTGTTGGTAGAGCGGGTACTCTTCTCAGCGCACTTCGTCCACTTATTGTTGTTGAATTTGATGTAGAAAATGAGATCCCAATCCGTGACAAGAAAACAGGATTCTGTATCAAATGCCCAAGTGGTACATCTGGTGAATTAATTGTGCCAATTAAAATGATCCAAACCGCCAGTGGTATGGCACCTGACTTCGAGGGATACACAGACAAGTCTGCTACCGAAAAGAAGATCCTCAGAGATGTCTTTGCTAAGGGAGACGCCTACTTCAGAACTGGAGATCTTTTGAGAAAGAACGACCAAGGATTCCTTTACTTTGTTGACCGTATTGGTGATACTGTATGTGATTATTTGTTTAATTGATTCCTGAAGTAAACGTTAGGTTCATTATGATTAGAAATAAAAAAAAAAAACTAAACAGTTCCGTTGGAAGGGAGAGAACGTATCCACTATGGAAGTATCTGAAGTGCTGTCTTCCTTCCCAGGAATTACTGAAGCGAGCGTGTACGGTGTTCCAGTCCCAGGAAAAGACGGAGCTGCTTGCATGGTTGCAATCAACACTGAGGAGGGAGCAAATCTCGACCCTACTAAATTCGCCACCTACTGCAGAGCTAACCTTCCAAGTTACTCGGTTTGTATTTCACACACTTAATTTAGTTTTTTTTTTTTTTGTGTTTTTGTTTATTCAAAAACAACAAAATAAAATAAAATAAAATCAAAAACCAGATCCCTCTATTCATCAGATTCCTTAAGGACATGGACTCCACTGGTACCTTCAAACACAAGAAGGGTGCCTACAAGAAGGAAGGATTTGACCCGTCAAAGATTCCAGAAAAGATGTGGTATGTATTTATTCACTTATTCCTAAGTAATAGTATCATCGCCTAATAAGTAATAAATTCAGGTGGTACAACGCTGCCAGCAGAACCTTCGAGGATCTCAACGCTGAAGCCTACCAGGGTCTCATCAACGGACGTGCAAAGTTATAAGCTGCATGCTAGTACTATCCAGAGCACTGGAGTGCTGAGATGTGAGGTTTTTGTCTTTGTTATATTGTCGCTGTTGCGATCGGCAACATACTTCACACACGACGATGGCTGGATGTTTATAAGCAGCACTTTGCGCTTTTGAACAAAAAAAAAAAAAAAAAAAAAAAAAAAAAAGAGAATGAGATATGGACCCCCTGATTCGCCAGATAAGGAAAACAAGAAAAGAAATAAAATATAAAAAACACACTTATCGAAAAGAAAAGTGCACAAAAAGTGCTCGTTGCCTGTTGGAAGTTCTCGTACTCGATGTGTAGTGTAAATGTAATGTGATGGTTATGCGACACTTGCATACATACAACGTATGAAAGTGGCTTTTCCCTTCGAGATGCAACTTATCAAAAATGGAGAAGTTGACAGCAGGTTAGCGGAACGAGGAAAAAGAAAAAAAAAATACATAGGCACCTGTTTTTTTCTTCTTTTTGTTTTTTACCCCCTCTTATTCCCCATACCCGTTCTTTTTACCCCATTTTATTCTCCCTTAGTGGCGGAATATAGCGCGTGCCTCCCCCTATTCTTTTCGGGCCCATGATCTTGTAGGAGATCCAATACTGCAGCCAATCTTTACTTTTATTTATTCTCCTGATGCAAGTAAATGATTTTGACTAAAAGAACACTGTCAAATTTACTGGGGAAAAAAAAGAAAAAAAAAAAAAAAGAGTTTGTTTTTGTCTGAGTTTTTTGTGCAATGCTCTCGTGCTATGTCCCGAAGTATCTCAGTCGGTGTGTCTTCTCATTTTCATATCAGTTCCTACTGCGTTAACTGCGCTCGGGTTTTTTTCTTGGAATCAGGATTTCTGTATTTCCGCATAGGGGAGAGGCTACGTAGTATCTGAAAGTTACTGCCTCTTTTTATTTTGTTTTATTTTTCTCTCCCCCGTTCCCACGAAAATCTTTTTTAAAAGAAAACAAGGTAAGGTTATAAACCATAAAGCAATCCGGGATGCACCATACGCAGATAAACGGTAGTTGCATTTTGACTGAGATGGAAAACAAAAAGTACGTTTGACAAACACTATGATTCCCCTTTCTTCAGGTAACAATCACGAGTAAGAAGTATTTGGTAGGTGTGCGCAGTAGTAAGCAATAATCATATTTCTTTATCTCAGGGGGGGTTGGATTGTCAGGTTATGACAGTTGACATCCACGAATGCGCCAAAAAGGGTGACTTTATTCATTTACAGCTCATCCTTGCTGGTGGAGGAGGAGGTGGAGTTAATGCAACAGACAAAGCATGTCGAGCTACCGCTTTACACTACGCTGTTGCTGAACAACATGTAGAAGCAGTAGAGTTGCTGTTGAATGACTTTAGAGCTGAGCCAAACATGGCAGATAAAGATGGGAGAACACCACTTCATAATGTTGTGTCAAAACAAGCTGATGTAGCGACTTCTTTAACATTGGCGAAGATGCTTCTAATCCGAGGCGCTGATCCAACGGCTAAAACAAAAGAAAACGAAACGATTCTTCACCAGGCTGCACGTGAAGGTCACTTCGACCTCATAAAACATCTTCTCAAAGAATACAGCGGAGAGATAGAAGTTGACGCAACCAACGACAAGGATGAGACACCACTGTTCTTCGCAGCAGGTAATTCTCACAGTAATATTGTTTTATTCTTAATAGATCACAAGGCTAATCCGAATATTCCAAACATGAAGGGAAGAACCCCTTTACATATGGCATTGCGTTGGGCAAAAGCCGAAGTAAAAAAACGAATTGAAAAAGCAGCTATGATGACCCCAGCCATTGAACACGTGACGTTACCAAGTGGTTTGGTAATTAGAAAAGATTTACTACCGGATTCTTTTGATGAGATACGATCGAAGTTAGCTCAGCAACGAGGTATTAACTTAGACAGCAGACTTGAAAGGCCTCCTTCACCAACATACGATTCGCCGAATTTAAGTGGCCATGAGCATTCATTCGCAGCGCAGGTGAACTTGTTAGGAGGGAGAGATCCGAATGTTGCTCGTCTGCATCACTTGAACAGGCCAGCTATTAGAACAGAGGGAAATGATTCTTCTGAGAGACTACCTCGTCAAAATAGCATCGCATCATCATCCGTATCAAGAATGTCACGAGATCATCAACACCATGAAGATATTGAAACTTCAGAGAGCGCACTACATGCTCGCACTCAATCACTCGAACGCGAAAAAGGCGAAGAAATGCGCAAACATGAAATCGAACGACTTGCTGACAAAGAAAGGGTTCGAGTAGATCAGCGACTACGAGGATTATTCTATGCTGGTATTCAAAGAAGAGACGAAGCAAGTCAAAGACGAAGTCGGGGTGGAGATCAAATAATAAAGGAAGAACCAGCAACACAAAAAGAAGAAGAACTGGCTCAACTGAACGCTGAAATTAGAGCTTTGAAAGAAGCCGGTTTTAAGGATCCTTCAAAGGAGATGAGACGATTAGACAGAGAGACTCGCAGAACACTTCGTCAGGAACGAAGAGCTCAGCGAGAGAAGGAAAAAGAAGAAGAAGAAGTATCTCAACATGAGGATGGTGAAGTAATTGGTGATCTCTCTGCTGAACTACTTCAATCAGACGTTCTCGATGTGATTCCTTCACATGATGCTTTTACTTTAAGAAGAATAACTGGCAACAGTGATCCAAGTAATCGTCAAGGAATGTTTGGAATCATAAACGGACTAGAACTTCGTCTTAAAAACATGTCCAACCAACATTACGAACTTGACAAACGCTGTGATCAACTCGGAAGCATTCAAGAAGTACTAAAACAAGATATGAAAACTGGTCGTGCTCGTCACTCTGCTGTGACATCAGCTACTCAGGTAACAAACATGCCTGAAAATACGAACTTTGATGATCTCCCTAAAAGAGATCAAAGAATCATTGCGGAAATAGAACAGCGAATCGATGTCTTAGAAAAGCGTGCTAAGCGAGAAATCAAACGTAAAAAACAAGATGAGCTCATCCGTGGAACGACATCAATATTTACTTGGTGGCTGTTCCGATTATCTGCGCTAATGGCTGCAGTTACTTACTTATGGCTGCAGTCTTCAGTGTCGGACTTCAGCCCACCTCCAGTTTGGTAGCCTTCTGCTAGACTTATAAAGCAATACAGACTTGATATTAGTTGTGAAAGTGAACCTTAGAATATTAACACCAATTGTTATCTGAGCAATCTCTGTTTTGAAAACATGAGTTGTTTGTGAGTGACAACTGCGTTGTCACTTTGTAGTAGATTTATTTGTTTTTTTTTTTAGTTATTTGATTGGTTAACGCTTTTCTTTTATTTAAAAAAGTCTTTTATTATCCTTTATTGCTTTCAAAGAAAAAGAGATGTCGGGACAGGAAGTTGCTTGGGGATGGGACTTCACTCTGCAAATGGATTTATGGAAAGCAAGACAACACAATTTTTTATCAGATGTCACGCTGGTCTTTTTAGGTGAAAGTTACAGAGCTCATAAATTACTGCTATGCATCAGGTCGTTACCATTTGCTCAATTGATTGAGAGAGAAGGAACGGGTACTGCGACTATTCAGGTTGACTCTTTGTTTGAAGAGATACCTGATATTGGTATCGATGCAGACTTTCATGTTGTATTTAAAGCCGTTCTTGAATTCATTGCGACTGATTGGTTAGCAGACGTACCGACTGCTGAGAGTTTATTTATCTGCGAGTTTGCGAAGATATTACAGATACCGTTTTTGTTTTCATTGGCGTCAGCGAAGCTGCTGAAGATAGCAGCGAGTGAACTGAGTTGGTGGCCGGTAATAATAAACTGTTTATGGGTTCCGGATGATACAGACTTTGCTAAGATGCTTTTAGATCACGTGGATGAGGATACTCTAAACCTTCCTTTTGATTATTGTATTTCAATTGCTCGATCGTCACCTGCGGCAGCACTGAAATCTCAGCATCTCCGCCTCCTCCGCATTGAAGCACTTTGCGCACTTCTTGCTGATGACTTCCCTGAATGTCAACTTTCATCGGAACATCTCGAGCATCTACTACTACAAGCTGCTTTGTCATGGGTTCGTGCTCACCCTCAACACATTCATATTATGACTCTTATTAAAATGCCACTACTTCCTGCTGGGGCATTGCAGGCTGAATTGGAAGGTTTTCCGTTGCAACTGTCAGCAGAATTGCTTGACGAGGGTGCTAAGGCACCGACACCAGCATTAGCGCAGTCGCTTGTTTCTGCATCTGGAGGAGTTGCACAAGCCCCTGGGTCAGTGCTTTGGAGGCTCGTGAAGCGACTCACAGCGAGAGATGTGAAAAATGACACGACAGCTGATAATCTTGGGCTTGATATGCAACCGCAGCCGCGTAAATTTACTCCTTCTATGCAGACCCGTGATCAAAATTCTGTTAGAAAAAAAACTGCTCCGCATCACCAACAGCTTCTCAACAGCCACAGAAGTCAAAGCGCTTCATCATATCAAAGTAACAATCCTTCTTCTATTCCACTTACTGTACTACAGAATGATGGCAAACCACCACCTCGATTTCATCAGTATGTTGTTATAACTTGTTTATTTGTATTCTCAAAAAAGAATCGGCACCCTCACTAAATAATTCTCACGCTTTGTTTTTGTTTGTGCGCAACCGGAAACAATCCTACAAAGTAAAGGGTGTTAACGTTACGCTGACACAATTCTCTTTCGCTCGTAAAACACATGTTCTTCGAGAGGAAAAAAAAAAAAAAAAAAAACACCCTCAAAACAGATACCGCCATCTAATAAAGAATAATAACGCTGTGAACCTCAGCCAAGTTCTGTGGGAAACTTCATTGCGACCGCAGGAAGCTGAAGCGACTGCGTCTCACAAATGGAGGAATCCGATGGCGATAAGTTAGTTATAAATATGTAAGGTTAGATTCCTTCTTGTGAAATAGCATAGCGAATGATCAATATATTGGTGTTTTAATATAAGTAAGTTGTGAGATAATCATGTTCTACTTCTTAACTTCGCTAAAATAGATGGTTCTCACTACAGACACACGTTATTTAGATTTCAGTTATTTTTATGATGTTGTTTCTCTTTTTTTTTTTTCATAGTTGGACTGCCCTTGGAATTTTGGAGGGCAAAGTTTTTATTATAATAGACTCATATTAGAGAGGAGGTTGTGTATGAGTAATCAAGTTTCTGAGGCTGAAAAAAAAATCATGTCCTCACATAACTAACCACATGAGGGGTTTCCTCTCGTTACTTTTCCTATTTTCTTTGTTTTAGATTTCGAACTAAACTGTTAGCGTTACCATACAACTCAGTTAAGTATGCTCTCCTAGACGCATTGTGTTAGGCTACAAAATAATATAAAGCCTCCCTCAAAAGAGGGCGGTTCAACAATGTTCTTTTTTTCTTTCTTTCTTCTCATCCCCATTTTTATGTTCCCCCCCCCCGTTCTTCTTTTTTCTACATTTCAAGAAATTAGACAATAATAAAAAATACTCCGACAGGTAATTCGTAGTTGTTTGTAGACACATCCTTGACCTCTTTTTTTTTTTTTTTCTTCCTAAAATTTTAAATCATACTCTTTTCTTCTCTCTTAGGATTATAGTAAGTTTATTCTTTTTTTTAGTAAAATGGCATTATCAAGACTACTGATGTCGCACATTAAGGATCTTCATAAAAATCCTATCGACGGAATCGAAATCCGTCCGAGTGACAATGCTAATGAAGTAGAGGCTGATATAATCGGTCCTGACCACACACCATTTTTCGGAGGAGTGTTCCACGTAAGACTTCTAATAGATAAAGAATATCCAGCTTCTCCTCCAAAGGGATACTTCGTTACTAAAATCTTCCACCCAAACGTCTCTGATCCAAAAGGTGAAATTTGCGTCAACACCCTTCAGAAAGATTGGCAACCAGAGTTAGGCATTCGTCACGTCTTTATGGTCATTCGCTGTTTACTCATTGAACCTAATCCAGAGTCAGCCCTTAATGAAGAAGCGGGTAAACTTCTTCTTGAAAACTACTCAGAGTATTGTAGACGGTATGATCATTTTATTCTATCACAACTAATAACAATTATAATATTATTGTACAAAACAACACAACCAGAGCAACTCTATTGACTTCCATCCACGCAAAGCAAGCCGAAGGAGATAAAGAAAATCAAAAGAGTATTCTGGGCCAAGACTCTTCGACAGCCTCCGGTAAAAGGATTGCTGTGCCTTTGGTATGTTTATTTTCTTATTGTGTTGTGGGACTTTCTTTTTTTGGTTTTTAAATTAGTTTTAAAAAAAAATAAAACAAAACAGGCACAGAAAGCAATAAATAAAGACCGTAAGAAATCCCTAAAGAGATTATAATCTGAAATAGTTCTCTGATGCTGTTGAGTTGCTGTATCACACTTCACTTTCATTGTTGATTTTTTTTTTTTTTTTTTTTTGTTTGATTTAGTTCTTTCACTCTTGAGTAGAATAGAAGCACTCTCGATTTGTCTATTGCGGATAATGGTTTACATAGAGAGAGAGAAAAAAAAAAAAAAAAAAAAAAAAAAGAACCCAAGCAATCCGCAACTTACAATTACCGACTTCGGTATTTACCTTCTGGGATCTGCAGTCCCTCCTGTTGTCCTTTTTTTTTATTTTCCATTATTTCCCGATACCCATTTTATTTTGGGGCTTACGCCCTAGTAGAGCACATTTCCCTTCCCAGGATAACCTTTTTTTTTATTATTATTATTTGTTTTATTATTTTCGTGTTTAGACACGTTGTTAACATATGTGAGGATTTCAGGGTTTTGCAGCTGTTCTTTTTCGCGAAAGCGATCAAGTCATGTGGGCGTTTGTAACTGACACCGCGGCTTTCAATTAATTACAACTTTTGGATTGTTCTGTGCTTCGTGTCGCATAGATTAGCAAGAAAAAAAAAAAAAACGAATATTTTTAATTATAAATACGATGTTTTTCTTTTAACTTTAAATGCACACAAATAATTTCAAAGAACTAGTACAGGTTGGTTACCCTTTCCTTCCCCTCCCTAAATTTCCCCCCCCCTCCTCTATAGAAATTTATTTATTCTTTTGTTCTTGTTTAAGAAGGTTTCTTTATTCTTGGATTTGTCAACCACTATTTTTTATTGTGTTTTAATGCAGGTAAATGATAAAAAAATGAGGACTATTGGTGTTTTTTTTTTTTTTTTTTTTTTTTTTTTCTGTTGGTAGTTTTACGTTGAAATATGATTAATTTTATTATTATGTTCATCAGTCCTGAGAAGATGCAACCCCCCAGTCCAACTGGAGGGATTCGAGTATATGACAACCCTGACAGACCTGCTTGGGTGCATCCTCCAGGAAGAGCAAGTCCTCCACGAGGTAGAGATCCAATGACGTGGAGTAATGAAGGAGCTAGCCCAAGAGTTTTGAGTGGAGAGAGGAAATTAGCACCGCCTGATGTTTATAATCCTATAAAGGTTGGTTATGTCCCTCCAAGGGAACGTGGATCAGAAAGGTACGACGAAGTCCTCGCTCGTTTAGATGAAGTAAAAGATGGCATTCGAAGTCGTATTCCAGATCATAAAAACATATCTCCAATAAACAAGAGAGATCGATTAGAGGATGCTCTTCATGATGCTGTTGACTTGTCTGCTGAAATAGTTGAAGCCAGAAAGACAGCACTCGCTGCAATAAAAGAACGGGACACAGAACGTGAAACAAGACTCGCAGCTGAAAGACAAGTCGCTAATGCTACAGAAGCTCTGGACAGTCTCCGTCTTGCTAACGAGGAGTTACAGCAAGCAGTCACTGAATCGACTGAAGTTGGTAATTCATCTTTATTAGCAACCATATCAACTATTACAGCACAACGTGATGCAGCGAGGGACAGCGCTCTTGAATCCTACCATGGGCTGTGTAGTGTTAAAGATCAATCTGAGCCGCTTCAAAAAGCAGTCGCAACCCTTCTCTCGTTAACACAAAAACTTGCATCAGATCTTCATCCAAGTAGTGATGACACTGCACAAAGTCTGAGGGCACAGCTTAGTGAAGAACGCCGCTTGCGAATCGAGGCTGACGCTCGCATCGAACAGCAACAACAGCAACAACTTCCCCGAACTGAAGAAGCTCTGCGCAGCGCATTGGCGGAAGAGAAAAAGAGCTGCGAGGCTTTTAAGTTAGCGCTCGAAGTGTTCCAATCACAAGGGGCTGACGCAGCTCTGAGAGCCGCACTGGAAAAGGAGCAGAAAATGCGGCAAGAACTGGCTGAAGAAGTTAATAAAATGAAGAAACAACTCAGAGAAGCAACTGAAAAGTCTGAAGAAGCGACATCTCCAGACATCGACGTACAGACGGGACACGTTGCTGCGACGGCGGCCAAGTTTTCTGAGGAATCGTTGCGGCAGGCGATCAGTGAAGAACAAAAGGGACGCGTCGTTGTTGAAGAGGAGCTGAAGAGAGTAAAACAAAATGCCCACCAAACAGAAGAAATGCTTCGAGAGTTACTTCACAAAGAACAAAACAGAAGAATTGAAGACCTTCAAAAGTCTTTCACTCCATCAGCACAGATGGAAGAAGCACTAAATCAACTCCGTAGTATGCTCGCTGACGAACAACGGGCCAGGCGTGTCGCTGAAGAGAAATGTGTTGCTGACAGTGGCAGGTCTTACGCAGAAGAATCCCTTCGCAAGGCGTTAATTGATGAGCAGCGTCTTCGTATTGACGCTGAAAATAAACTTCGCACTGGATCCACGTCACTCGGTATCGCAGAGGAATCACTGAGGAAGGCACTCGTAGAAGAACAAACAGGCCGTCTTGTTGTAGAAGAAGAGCTAAAGAGGTTTAAGGAGGCTATCCCACCACAGGAAGAATTCGAATCACTCCGCCGTAGGCTAACTGAGTCGGAGATGGAACTCAGTAAGTTTAAGTGTAATATTTCTTATGAGAATGAAGAAAATCTGAAGTTAGAAGTTGGAAAGCTGCGAGTCAGAGTTTCAGAAGAACAACGCTGTCGAGCTGTAGCAGAAGAAGAAGTTCGGCGGTTGTCAGAAATTCACCTCGAAGAGCGAGCATCTAGCATCCCATCACAAGTGAGATACATTGAAAAACTTCAGGAAGCGCTAGTCGCTGAGAAGGCTGCCAGAGTCTGTGCTGAGGATGACGCGAGGAGAGTACGAGAGATGTTAGTAAATGCAGAGCCTGGTACAATTAACGAAGAGATTCTCGCGGCCGCTCTGAAATCAGAACAGCAGGCTCGAGTGGCAGCAGAAGATGCAGCGCAACTCGCAAAGGATTCCCTGGGCAGACCACTTTCGGACTCAGAAGCTCTGCTGAAGAGTGCCCTTGAACTTGAGCAAGAAACTCGAGTAGCAGCACAAGATGAAGCCGAGAGAGTAAAAGCAGCTTTACTTTTAGCTGAAGCACAAATAGCTGCGGTGGAGTCGAGACCACTTCCACTTCCGATATCATCACCTGGTTCTGATGATGTGTTAAAGAACGCTCTTGAGTTGGAGCAAAATGCGAGAATTGCAGCAAAGGAAGAAGCAGACCTCGTTAAGGAACAACTAAAGGCTTTGCAAGACCAATTAGCTGACACACAACAGATTGAATGCTTACAAACCGCACTGGATGCTAGTCAAGAAGAAGTCGAACGGTTGCGCCAGACTCTAGAAATTGGAATCAGAGACGGTAAGACCTTTGGTGGTGATGACTTTCTTAGGCAGACCCTTGAGACTGAACAAGAAGCCCGCAAGGTAGCCCAGGATGAACTTGAGCATCTCCGAACTAAATTGAGTTCCCAGTTAGATGAGGCGAGAGAACTGGCAGAGAGAAATGTCGCCGTTGATGAAATCGAAAAACTGCGCCAGCAATTAGAATCACAAAGTGCTACAGATCGACTTCTTAAAGCCAGCCTTACTAATGAACAACAAGCAAGGAAGTCCCTCCAAGAGAAGAATGAGGAACTTCAAGCAGAAGTTCGTCGTCTGATGTCAACAAACAACAGCTCTGATGACCTTCTGAGAACTTCTTTACAAAATGAACAACGTGCGAGATTAGCAGCTGAAGACCAACTCGCGTCGCTAACAGAATCCCAATCACAAGAACAAGATGCTATGAAAGCATTATCTGAAGCAGAAGAAGAAGCGATCATTAGAACTCAGTCAGAAACTCTTTTAAAAACAGCTCTCGTTGCGGAACAACAAGCACGACTCGAAACCCAACAAGAGCTTCAACGTGTTATGATGGAGAATCAACAACTCGTTGAAGAGATCTCTGAAGAACGCGGAAAGAGAGTCCTCTCTGAGGATCACATGCAGCTAAAGGAACACGACTTACGTAGAGCTCTAGTCTCTGAAAGACGTACTCTTGATCTTTGTGAAGAAGAACTATCACAACATCGATCATTCGCAACACTTAATCCTACTGAAGAAATATGGCAAAAGAAACTTGGAGGAGTTATGAAAGCCAGAGGTGTGATTGAAGAAGAACTTGAAGAGATGGCGAGATGCTTGAAAGCCGTAGAGAGAAACGCTGCAAAAGACAAGCGAGCTGGAGACGAACGTATTGCTTGTCTAGTTGAGGCACTCAGCTCCAGAGAAGGAGAAGCAGAAGCTGAACTGAGATCACAAATGGAAATGAAAGAGAGAGAGTTGTCATCTGAGCGAAGCAAAGTAAAAACATTCAGAGAGCGATTAAAGGAGTGCCGCATTGACATGCGAAAACAAGGCGATGAACGTAAGAAACTCGCCCAAGAACTAAGGAATCTCGAAGAAGAGTACCTCGGCGTCAAAAACGAACTAAAACGTTGCCGTGACAACAATCACAAGATTATAGAAGCGAGGAGGATTAAAGACAAGGGTACCATTCGTACAGCAGAATTAGAAGAAAAAATAATAATATTAGAACGTGACTTGAAATCTGCAAAGCGTCAAGTCCGACTATCAAAAGAAGAAGCAGCAGCTGCAGTCAGAGAGCGGAATGCAGCGTTTGATGAAGCGACTCTCGTTGAGGATGCCTGGCAGATAGCTCAGACAACGTTCAATGATGACACTCGTGTTCAGGAACTTGAAAAAGATCTACGAGAAGCTGAAACAGCAAAAGAACAGGCTGCGGGAGATATATTAGAATTAAAACATGCTTTGAGTGAAGCTAATGAAGCCGTCAATATGACACAATCACACTTGGATCAATCAAGACTTGAAATGTCACCCGAACCACTCGATCACTACAGAAGATCTGTTTCAAGATCGACAATGGAACAATCACCAGCTATTGTAAGATCAAGTACTGTTGGTGAGTCGCCAATGATATCTCCTCCTCGAACATCAGGTCGTGGCGACTGTTCATTTGAAGATGCCGTCACTGGAGAGGTTCATTCATTCTCTCTTTCAGATTGGTTACCTGGAGCAATCCAATACACAACTAATGGACAAGCCAGACCTCCAAGTCGAAGAATTGCTTACGATCCAATCAAAGGAAGGCTTCGCTTTATTGATACGGGAAGGAATGTCGATCTTCCTGCAAACACGAAATCAGAAGTTATTTCGCAAGTCAGGGCTATTTGTGAAAAAGCGGGTGTTCCTCATAATATTGCAGCTCCAAATGCATTGACTCCAAAGAGAATGGTCAGAGTCTCTCCAATTCCTCCGACTGATAAGTTAGTGGGAGTTACACCTCCTAATGCCCCGCTGACACCTCCAAACCTTTAGGAGACTTTTTAATAAAATATTCTATTCTTTTGGATGGGACGGTTTTAAACATTGTACGTTCCCTTTTTTTTTTTTTATTTTTATCGGGGATCTGCGTCCTTGTTGTATTTCCCTTTCTCCCTTTTCCCCTTTAGTCGCCCATGTATTCCTGTATTATTTGTTTTCCTTTCTAGTCATTTAATATTGAGTCAGAGTCAGTCTCTTCGTGTTCTTTAAGACTGACGAGCACGGACGGGATAATGAGTGCACTGCACGTAAGAAATTCGAGTGTCTTATAGCACACGGTTTTAAGTTAATGTCTTCAGGAAAAAAAAAAAAAAAAAAAAAAATGAAGAGAAAATAGAAATTTGAACAGAGGGTGAAAAAAAAAAAAAAAAAAAAAAAATTACAAAAGTAAAATTAAAAGAAATAAAACAATAATAAGATCTCTTGTTCATATTTCTTGCCAACCGTTATATTCTTTTGTTCGTGATATGATATTATATTGATGGGGAGGACACTAACACATTTTCCACAGGAACTCAAATCAAACCATGCTAAGAATCCTTCCAAGTAGGGAAAGATAATGTACTTCATGGTCCACAACCTGTTAAGTTTTATCTTCTCTCAGAATGAAAATAAAAACAAAAAAATGGACGGGTCGCTATACCTTGCGATTCTACTTCTGATCAGTATTACAGTAAGAAGTCAAGCAGTTGACTCTGAGGGAGAGAAAATATTTTTTATTCCAGCTGGTGGTGAGGCGCTTTTCTCCTTACATGGAACCGACTTATGGGTCGCAGGAGGAATTAATTGTACCGATGGGCTTGATTACAATATTACTGATAATGGTATCTTCTTCGTAGATAAATCTATTCCTTCAGAACTTTATATTTGTGAAGGAAATGGTGTTGACGTTTCCTTAAAAAGAGTGGCTCGAATAGTTCAATTCGAAGCAACCATCAACGAAATTGATATTGTCGAGGAAACTACTCCGATGTTGACTGTTGTGAGGGATTCGAACTTGACGACTTCGAAAACGAAAAATATTGAATTGGTACTTAAAGCAACACGAATAGATATTCAAATCACCGCATGCAATGGAACTCTGTACTCAACTGACAGACATGTGTCTCCTATTCGACTATCAGGAAATAATGTTCCTGTTGAAGATATCACTCTTCGTGAGATGTGTAGAACTTGTTTCCGTGTTAACGATGGACCAGAAATCAATATTTTAGTAAACTTTAAAGTGAGTGAGATGCTGTCAATCAATTGCAATACCACACTTCAGCCAACAATAGAAATAAACGAGCTACCTCTGACAGACTTAGTCTGGGTGTTTAACTTTTCTCTTAGCAGTATATTCTTTGGTAGACTCTCTTGCAATGACACAGATATTGTTTCTTCTTGGCAGCAATTGTCGGTCGTTATGGGAATTTACACTTTTAGAGTGTCTTCGAGAGTAATGGCGAAGACTTGTCCAGTTGGAATTTCTAAAATTGTAATTCAGATTATGTCTGGTGATCAATTGATAAGAATCAACACGCTGTTGGAAATCAAAGGACTGCTTGGGCTCAACTGCAAAGGTTGTGTTCTTCATGGAGGATTTATAAGTTATATGATTGATACTGAAATGGGGATTCCTGTTTATGGTTTTAGTGATATTTTGACAGTTGAATTGTCGAATTCTAGATTACTAAATCGACAAGATTCATCACAGTCTTGTGGGTCTTCAATGTTGAGAAGCGTTACTCAGTGTGAAGGGCTACGTGTGATCCCACAGCCTAACAATAAACTGATTACTAATATCTCCAACTCCGACGTCAATTCTGAAATGTTTTTATGTTTAAATGGAATCCAAACTGATATTCAAATATTAATATTCAACGCAATTGAAAATATTAATTTGATTTCACTCGGAAGTCAATACACTTTTACAATTGTGGAAGGGGTGGCGTTTCCAATGCGAATGGTTGGAACTGGTTTGGGAAATACATCATGGGACTTGTATACGGCATTGGCATTGGAATGTTCAGGGTTACTACCAGTTTATGCAATCAGCAAAGGGGAAAAGACTTCTGATTCAGAAGTTGTGTCTCTTATTAATGATGATTCGCATATACCTGTCGGACAGATTTTCGAAATTTGTGTTGCTGCAGCTCCTACCAGCAGGTCATTAAAAAGTCTTAGAAATTATGATTTTGTTATTCCGACGGGTATTTTTATTACGGTGACACAACTCTCTCTAGGAAGGTACACCGTCACACAAAAACGTTCTATTGCTTACCATGAGGGTAAGGATGATGTACTGATACCAGTAGTAAATAGCTCACGAATATCAACGAATAGAGACCTGTTTGACTTGCCGTTGATACTTTTTTCTTCTGTTGATGAACTCTGTCAGGTTGAAAATAAAACTGCTGACCTATCCAAACAAACGTCATTATCGTCGTATAGCTTTACATCGCCTATCATTCCAAGTGGGAATGAGCGTTTTGTTATTTGTATTTCGCAGCATGGTCAGGTAGGGTACCCTGTTCGAGGTATTCAGTTGGTTTTATTAGCACCGTTGTCATTCCAAATTGGAAAAAAAGTAGCCGTGTTGCCAAACAATGAAATAAAACTTCCGATTGAGACGGTGAGTGAAAACGTTTTGTTGTATCTTTTATTGGATTCGTTGTCTTTTATTCTGTCCTCACAATCTGATTGCACTACTCAGTCAGCTGTGACTTCACTACGGAATGTTAACGGAGCTGTATCAGTGAGATTCAGATCACCAAATGACGCAGGTATTTATTTTATTTGCATATCGACAGAAGAAGTAGGAAGTTGGATACAAGTTAAAGAAACGTATCTGATGGTAACTTCCATTGTAAGCCTCTCTAATGAACCAGAAGGAAGTGTTATCGGATCATTAGCTGCGACAGGGTCTGTTGTGTCTGTTCAACTCGGTGATCACTCTCAACAAGTATGGATATCTGTTGATGGTCAGCCAGTTCAAAATAAAATCTCAACATGCGCTCATGAAATCAGCGGAGGACACATCTTCGTTGAATCTTCAATTTCCGAACATCAATTCTGTCTTCCTCCTTTGAAAGCATTAGCAACAACACATTCTTTGTGGATATCTGACTGTAGAAGTCATGGTCAATGCAGTAGTCTTACAGCTCCTCCAAAAAGTTCATATTTTGTTTTATCATCCTACTCTGTGTCAGCATTCACACTCTCAATTGGTGACGTTCATCCAGGAGAGCTGCTAAACGTAGCCAGAGGGAGTAATATAAACCTCAGAGTAACAGGGATGGGAATCACTCCTTTAATGCTTTGGTTGTCAATACAAGAACTTGGGCAGTGTGGGACCAACGACGTCAGTAGTAAGATTCCAGTGTGTACAAAATGTAATTGCACACCAAGTTGTGACAGAATTGGATCAACAGTAGCAGTGGAAGTCTCTAACGCGAATAGTTTTACTTGGACTTTAAGTTCTGAAGCGTCGACAGCAGTGTCTGTCGATGTTCCACTTGAGATTTGTGTTGCTGCAAAACCCAGCACAGCAACATGCTCTGTTGACTACCAGGTCCCCAGAGGTAGTTATTTTTATAGTACAGGGATATCATTTACGGTAGCTAGTAGTTACCATCTGATATTTAATATTCAGCCTCCTCCAATAGTTGATTGGTCGGGTGAACTCACTCATCCCGCAGTCGTTTCAATCGCAGACGATTTCAGTCGAATCATAAATTCCCATCGAACTCAAAAAAAGCTATTAGCATATTGGAAACCAAAACCTGACGGTAGAGATAGTTTTATTTATTTTTTAGATTCATCGCAAAGTAATACAACAATTGACTTAAAGGTTCAGGGTCTGATTAATGTTCCTTACAAGTTATTTATTACTTCTGATGGAATGACTCCCATCAGTAGCAATCCAATTATTATAAACAGCTGTCCATACTATGACAACATCAGTAGGTATGCTCTTCCAGCAATACGAAGGGTTAGTGCTTGTCCGAAGTGTCCATTAAACGCTGTGTGTAATGGAACTGAATTTTTATTAGCTAGGAAGGGTTATTGGCATGCTGGTCCAAACTCACCAGTTATATATCCTTGTGGACGACCTCAAGGATCTGATTCATGTTATGAAGGGGACACATGTGGAGAAGGTTACAAGTCTTACTACAACAATCCTCGATGTTCAATATGTGAATCGGGATATGGAAAAGCATGGGGTACAGAACATTGTGCTAAGTGTGGTTCCTATGTTTCTAATGTAATTATATTCAGTTCTGGTGTTGTGCTAGCGACACTAGCTGTTGGGTTATTCATATTACTTACACTACAACCAAAGAAACATGATCCGTTTGCTGTTCTTATTAAAATTACTATTTCACACTTGACTATTGCATCTCGCTGTGGGTCGTTTAGTTCTAATTTGCAACGGACGTTGCAGCCTTTGTATACCTTTCAGACTACTGTTGGTGAGATACCGACAGAGTACAGCGCGGCAAACTGTTTGTTTGAATTGAACTTCTACAACAAACTGATCGTTGTGAATTTAATGCCTCTAATAGTCACTTGTGTGGTTGGAATTATATTCATGGTTCTCAAGCTAACCAGAGTTATCAGAGCCTACAGAAAGAGAACTGATCTTAATCAAACAACGGAAACAATGTCGACAACAGATATCGAAATGCCTCAACTACAGCAAACCGGTGAATCAAATTTTGACATGACTATCGAATCTGGAGACAGATCGAACAGTCTCAAATTAAATGCTGTCATAGAACCTCCTCCACTACTTCGAGATGATGAAGGTGACGACATCAATCAGTCTTCACGACTTGAAAATATATCTCATTGCAGCACCATCTCTATTGAAGATGGTTACGAACAAAATTGGATTGCAGCAAAGCTCGGTATTGATCATCGAAAACTTTGGGTAGTTTGGGTTCAGACGATGGTCGTATTCTTATTTTTAATTTACCCGACCCTACTGCAAGTTAATGCCAAATTGTTTCAGTGTGAAACAATATCAAGAGCACACCCTTCTACGTCCCCGGAATACCAACTTTGGGTAAATGCTGTTGAGTCATCACTACCTTCAGAAGATATCATAAAACACGACGATCTCAATCACAATGAGACACTATACTTGATGGCTGATCGAAGCATTACGTGTGAAGGAAGTACTTACAATAATTATCAAGTTGCTGCTATTGTTTGTATTATTTTAACTGGCGTTGGTATTCCTTTTGGAGGGATGCTATTGATATCAAAATTACGAAAAAAGAGAGGACGAAGTGCGACGTATAAAATGTTTAGTTTCGTACTATCAGGTTACAGAACGGGTAACAGTTACGGAACAATACCAGACAGATGGTGGTGGGAGTCAGTTGTTATGCTACGAAAGGCTGCTATCGTTTTTGTGGTTGAGTTTGGAGCATCGTCTTCAGAAGAATCAACGGTTTGGACTTCATTCGTCGCTATCTTAGTTTTGATGATTGCCGTCGCATTACAACAAGTTGGACAACCATACCGAACACCTGGCCTTAATCATCTTGAATCTCTTTCTCTTTCAACTATACTCCTAACACTTAACATTGGTCTTCTGTATGTTGTAAAGTGGAGTGACGGATATTACGTTTTAGATCCTGATTCCACCCACCGAGACCGTCGAGTGCTGTTCTACGTTGTTACTTTATTATTAGCTTTGATTAATTGTCTGGTGATGATCTTACTGTTTTACTTTATTGCTGCTGAGGCAACGAAGAAACTTAGAAAAGTAATATTCGAAAATCAACAACTGATGGAATATGTTATGATTTACTTACCACAATGTGTTTTAAAGATTCTAGTTTATGGAAAGATGTTAAATGAAGAACCAGATTTTTGTTGTCAAAGTGTTGGAGTATTAAACCTCCACAACAAAGGCTCTTCTCAATTAGTAGCATTATCAAAGTTTGAAGGTCAACAAGACAATAGTATACCAGTATTGTTATTGCCGTGTTATAGTTTTAATCTCTATGTCATTACAGCTGTTGGAGGTGACGGAGGAACTCGAATCGAACTCATTTCAGATGTTAATAAAAACACTTCCACAACAGAAGTCGGCCGTTTCTATGCACAACCAGAACAACAACAAGACAACTTATCACCAAATAGCATTGTTATATACAGCAAAGGTAAACAAACAAGATTGGTAAGAGGGCATCACAGAACTAAGAATGAAACAGCTAAAGGATGGACCCTCACAGGAAGATTTAAATGCATTTCATTGTATGATGTGAAGAAGATGAATAACGTTGGAAGGTATAAGGTTGCAATTAAGAAACCAGAAGTAACTGAAGACGATGACTCAGAAGGTTCTGATCACCCGGAAGATGAAAGCGATTGGTCAACAGATGAAGATGACGATGCTCCACAGCAATCGTTATCTAATGCGGAACAGTATTTCAGAGAAGTTGGTGCACTCCATGGATTTCGTTATTATATTTGTCATGGGCTTCAAGGTGACAATCTCAGAATTGTATCTGAGCAACTCCAACTGTACGCCGCCCAACTCGAAGTCGACATCGCTGACGAGAGAAATACAACTCATGCCCTCCGCCGTCGAGAATCTGAACTGATGTCTCAAATAGAACAAAACGACGTTCTAATAAAAGATCTCAACAGAACAGTTGCTGAAGCTCTCGACAAACAATCAGAAGAACGAGACGCTCGTAAACAAATGCAAGTTGAGTCTCAATTAATATCAACTCAAATAGAGAAACTTGAACTAACACGGAAGAACAGAGAACAAGAACTCGATTTCATGAAATCAAAGATACTCCAACTAGAAAGCAACACCGACACTGACAATGAGAAACATCAACTGGAAGAAAAATACGAACAACAAAATCAACAACTTAACGATGGAAATACTGAACTGTGTGCTCTGAGAGGAAGATTAACAACACTTGAGGATATGTCTCACCAGACTAACTACCAGCTGACTAGCGAGAATTACGCAGACTTGTTTAGAGCTGCTGCAACAAGTGCAGTTCCAGCTGCTGTCTTAAAGAGGAAAGACACAATCGAAATGGCTGAACATCTACAACTGCAGTCTAGAATAGAACAACGGCGAACCACTCTCATACGTGAACAGGAGCGAAGTATTCAAATTCAGGATCTTCAGGCAAAGATTGCGGCTAAGAAGAAAAAGCAAAAAATTCGCAAGAAGCTGAAGAGATGGTTTAATTACGCTTTACCTCATAAACATGTACCGAAGAGTGTTGTTAGTGAAGACATTGCTGGAAGAACTTCGTCACCTCGTCCGGTGATGAAGAGTCGAGAAGAGAACATTCTAAACTCATTCGTTGATCGATTACAGCACAGGACTCCCCCACCAGTTGCTACCATTCCGGGAAGAATCCTTAGCAGTTCTCAACTAAAGAAACCAAATCAGAAAAACTACGAAGATAAAAAGGAATTAAAGCCTCTCAGAGAAGGAAAGTAAAAGAGTGAAAAAAAACTGGATTTACTTTTTTTTATTATTATTTTTAATTTTGCTCAATTACATTTTCAAAAAGTATAAAAAAATTATTTTATTGTTTTTGTTTAGTCACTTACACGAAACTACTTTCAGTTTCCTTTTTTTTTTTAAGGCGTTTGCTAACCCTCCTTTACAGTTATTGGTTATAGGAGCCTTCCAATAAACCAAAATATTTTCTTTTTTATTATTTTGATCACATTATGTTACGTATTTTACATCAGCTACCCCCCGACACTCACCCAAAAAATGATGATAAGACGAATGCTCGCCAACTCCTCCAGCAGGGGATTTGCTCAAAGAAGAACTCAAATGAGTATCAGTGATATTGAGTCAGCCATCAATAAGTTAGAACCAAAAGGAGCTAGCAGTAAAGGTATGGAGAAGTTAAGAGACGCTTTAAGAGAGTTGAAAGAAGAAGTACAAGTAAAGAAAGACATGAAGGCTGTAGAGCAATACAATTATTTTATTTTACACGTCACTGGACCAGAAAGGATTGGAATGTTAGCTGACGTTGCTACTTGTGTTTCAGAACACACGGTTGACATCTTAGGTTCGAGAGCAACTCTACTAGGAGGTGACTTCAGTATGATGATGCACGTACGAAGTAAAACAGACGCGATTGAGATTCTAACAGCAGAACTTGAGAAGGTAACCGGAACTGAAACTTGGGTACACAAATCAGGACCGGCAACTGAAGCTGCTGTTGTAGGTGCTGGACGTGTAGGTAGAGTGCTTACCATGTCTGGTGATAACAAACCCGGCATTTTATCAAACCTAATGAGCTTCTTTACCAAACATGACATCATTGTTATGAATCTAGCAAGTGAAATGGGTTTGTCTTTTTTAAATTTTTTAATTTTTTTAAAAAAAACATGGCTTATCGACAACAGCTAAAAATACCAACAAAAACAGCTGTGTCTCCTGTCGGTAGTCCTCCAATGTACAAGTGTCGCTTCGTTCTCGATATTCCACAACAGGTATGTGCCAGCTTCTCTGAACTGTTACTTTTTCTCACATATAATAATTCATTATTTATTTATGATACAAACAGCTCACGAGAGATGCAGTCTGTGGTGGTATCAAATCGTTGGGTGAGAGTACAGGTATGTTTATTATTATTTAAGTAATGTAGTGGTGTCAGTTATAAATAATATTAAAAGCAATACATCAATCAGGAACTCTCATTTCGATCGATTCTTACCTACACTGCGAGGCAATGTGAAATAAAATTAGTTGTGGTGCATGTCCAATTTAGTGTCCTCCCTCACAAAATTGACTTGGTACTTCTTTTGCGAGAGTTCTTTTTTAATTACAAAAAAAAAAAAAAAAAAAAAAAAAAAGCTGACCAGATGCAACTTTATTTTATTTTCTGCTATTCTGGGTGGGCGCATGTTGCAGCCCGCACATTCTTGTTTTTTCATTCACACACATTAACAATTTTTTTTAGCTTGCGTTGCTGCTTTTGTAAGCCTGTAAATTATCTTCCAAGCAAAAAAAAGAAGTTGTTTAATAATTGTTTCATTATTTCTCTCGCCAAACTGGTGACTGCATCGGTACCTTTATCTATCGATATCGTCTGAGGTGAAAAAGACGACGTGTGAGACTCTCCCAGGTTTGTTTCATGTGAGTCTTTAATTTATTCAATTGTTCCTTTAGTGTGGTTTATCGACTATGCGCATGCGTACGAAGGTAGTCGAGGAGGTGATTTCTTTCCAATCCATCCATCCAGTTATAGACTTTTTTTCATTCTTTTTAAATAACAAATAGCATTCTCCACCCTTTGGGGAGAATGCTACGTAATTTTTTTTTTACCGATATTTCTTTTTAAGGCTTATGCCGCTATACCGCGAACACAAATCCCAGGTGCGCAGCTTTTGAGGTTCACAGTATCAGATGTGACGCGAGCGTTTTTTTCATAGCAACTTACGCGTTAGGACTGAAATCGCTATGTGACACAACTGATCTGTTGAGTGCCTTCCGGGAATCGCAATTTCCAGAGCAACTATCTTTCGGCATTCACACGCAGTTTCAATGCGAGGAACCAAAACACGATTGCTCTGTTTTCCCACTGTTTTTTTTTTTTTTTTTTTTTTTTTGATGTTTTAAAGTTTTTTTTTTTTTTTTTTTTGTTGCTTTTACGATATACAGCAGAAACCCTTAATAGAGACACATACTCTGCTGCTAATTAAAAAAAATAAACAACAACAATAACAATAACAACAAGAAATCGACGAAACAAGGAAGAACAAGGAAAAAGCTAAATAAAAAAAAAGGACCGCAGACTATGTTCCCTTTTATTGTATGATCGTAAAGTACGAAGTCCTCAAAAAAAAGTAAATACTTTTTTTTCCTTTCGCTTTTTTTTGTTTTGATAATTTGCTTCGCTATTACCCACTGTCCTTTGAAGGCCATTGTTAGTGACTCTGAACGTCTTTTGAGTTTGATAGCGTGTTTTTTTTTTTTTGTTAAAGTTTTTTACAGCAATCAAATATTACAGCGAGAATGGAAAAATGAAACAAGTAGTGTATTTCTTATATAAAACTAATAAAGCAATTGTCTACTCCCCCAACAGGATGAGTACGAGGGGATGCATTGCAATAGTAGTTGTGGTGGTGGTGTTGTTGGGAGCTGTAGGTGTCTTCGGATCATTTCGTATAGAGAGTTACCAACCAACCAGTAATAACCCAACCGAAGTAGTTGAACAGACTCTGGTAACAAAACCATCACCAACAGAGGTACGCGTCGTATCTAAACAACTATCTGACAAGAAAACTACTTTAAAATGTGCACAGTTTAGTGACATGACATTCTACGATGCGAAATGCTCTCTTAACGATGATCTACTACGAGGAGACCACATGGAATTCCTAACTACCAGAAGAATGGCAACTGGACAGAATGCAACATCGCTTTACCCATGTGTCCGTCCTCATACAAACATTGATGAAAGACCCGTCATCTTGTGGGTGGCAGAAATACCCCGAATGACGCAAAACCCGTTGGAATGCCCAGTCAAATGCCAACTGAATTCAAAAAGAGATGCGGCTTCAGTTAACGAAGCTGATGCTTTTGTGGTTGACCTCGCCCGCAAGTGGGAAGAAGATAAACACATATACGACTGGAAGACCAACCCAAGTAATAAAGTTCTAATAGCTTGGAATATTGAAAATCTTGAAGGTCGTAGGAAGAGCCTCGCGAGGAGTTATAAAGGTCGTTATTTAGGAAAGGATTGGACACCTGACTTTTGGGATTCATTTAATCTCTCTATTAGCTATCCCATGGGTAGTGATATCCCCCTTAATTATTATAACTGGGCTCTCTGTAGAGACAAGGCTACATCACAAGCGGTTCAATCGTTTAGAAATCTCAAAGCAAGCGACAAAGTGTTGAGAGCAGCCGCATTCTTTTCTTCGAATTGTCAGTTCACAGCTCACTGGAGAGACGCGGTGGTTTTATTTTTGAAAAAATATTTTCCAATTCATAGTTATGGTAGATGTCAACACACCCACGATGTTAAGGATGTAAAGTGGTGTCGTGGGGTAAGTTCAGCCCGTTCCGTGATAAAAGCTTGCACGCTAAGTAGATATCCTTTTACAATTATAATTGAAAACAGTGCTTCTCTTGACTATGTCACTGAGAAAGTTTATGAACCTCTCGGTGTTGGTTCTGTACCGGTTTACCTTGGGGCTCCAAATATCGAAAACTTTTTACCGACATCTCATTCTGTTATAAAAATATCTGACTTTCCCTCACTGCAGTCGTTATCAAAATACCTCAATTGCCTGCTTGATAATCCAGACTTATTGCAATACTACATTGACTGGGATACTCGAGTAAAATTCAAATCCTGGGAAGTGTTCTCAAATGCCTATCCTCCACTCTGTCAGGCATGCATTAGAATAAGAAATAAACAGCTAAATGGTCCTCGTCACCCGTCGTTCATTGATTACATCATTCCTGAGAACGTTGATTCTCAAAAACCGTTGAAGAAATGCTTTGATATCGCCGTTAGGTAAGTCCCTTCTGATTTCTGATGTCTACTTGAGCAGCGCGTAGAGAACCTCCGCATCGCTACTTATAAATAAATGAAATTATTCATAACATTACTTAACTAGTAAGTGATGGGTTTACTGCAGCCTTCAACTGGTGATGAACACGTTCACAAGAACACACGTACACTCTCGCTCTCGGGCACTTTCAAGCTGCCTAGTTAGAAACGCTTTCGAGCCTTAATGTTATTACTAAAGTGGTGTGGTGTTGAGAAAAGGATTTTACGTTCAAAAAATTATGTTTTTTTTTTTTCTCTCTTTTTCTTCCAGGTTTTTTTTTTCACTTAAAAAAAATGCTTCCCCTTGGTTGCTAACGACGATTTATAATAAAATTATTTTTTTTATTACAACACAATCCATGTGAAGCATATGGAATATTTTATACCTTTTTTTTTTTTCCCTTTCAGAAAACAAGAAGACTTTCATTTTAACAAAATGGTTGCTGGTCCGATCTCATCAATTGACAGACAGGAGGTGAACGCGGTTTTCTTTTTGAGCCCATCATCTGTATTGGCTACTATTGAGAAGGCGATGTTGTTGAAGGCTTCACTAAAGTTTGAGAGCAGTCCGAGTAGTGTAGCGAGTGAGGATGATGATGCGAGCTCGGTAGTCATGTCTGAGGAGGAAACTCTGAAGTATGACATCGATGAGCAAGACGATGATTGGAGCATTGAAGAAGAAAAGGAAGACATCTATGCATCAATCCCTGAAGAAGTTAGAAATACAACTGGAGACGATTGGGCAACAGCCGCATTTAGACGTATTCTCGCAACTCGCCCAACCCGCTCATAAGTTCCCCACCTTTTCTTTGGCATTCCCGAATGCCTGGTAGTCCGACAAAAAAAAACAAAAAAAAAAAAAAACAAGTACAACACCATGAACTTCCCAACAGGAACAAAAAAAAACCAGCTAAAACCCACTAATTGTCAATTGGTGATCCGAGTGGATCCGACAGAATGAAAACAAAGAAGTAAGTAGAATGGATTATACACAAGGCAAACTCGCAACTATATGAATGTAGTCATTGCTTCTTGTTTTAGGAAATAGAAAGAAAGAAAAAAAAAAATAATGAAATAAAAAAGAAATAATTATGTTTGGTTTTTCGTTTTTCATCACTTTGTTTGTTGGAATACTAAGAATGATTCCCCCGCTAAAGCGATTGTACCTCCTCATCTATCTCGGGCCGGCCAGGTGTTTGGATGTGAATTGATATTTTTTCTTTTATTTTTTTCCCAAAAGTGGAGCCTGAACAACATACTGCTCCTGCGCACCAAACACCTGCCCCTCCCACTGTACTCGCTGTTGGCATTCCCCGTCTGGTTATTCCGTACCAACGTACCTAGCTCGGGCCGGCACCAGGTTATCACCACACTTTCCGCTAGAGGTTTTTACTTTTACCGCACTGTCTGGATACCTGCCCCACCCACCGTATGAGAACCTTTCGGACTTTTTATTTTCCCAATTCTACTGGAGAGCGTTCAACGTTCTCCCCCCCCAACCCGTTTTTCTTAGTGCATCAGCCGTAGAAAAGAAGAAGTTAATATTTGAGAGTTCGTATATAATATTTTAATTAACAAAAACTTTTTTTTTTTTTACAAAAGGTATTTATGTTTGTGACAAATTGAAAGCCGATACAATTGATGAATAAAACCCAAAAAAAAAAGAACTTGTGTTGTGTGTTTTTTTTTAAGTTTTATTTTCCTCCTCCTCCTCAGAAATATATAACAGAATGGCTGGTTTTATTATTAATTCGGTAGCACAGCCTCACGGGGCAATCCAGCCACAGCAGATCCAGGGATCGGCTGGTCAGAATATGCAGGTATTAGTGCCAATGACCATGATGAATATCCAACAGCAGGCAACTATTCAACAGGGACAAACAATTACCAGTCCACATCATCACAGAAATGGTATTCCTCAGGTTCCTGTTGTACACTCGTTGCCTCCGATGCAGCCTGCAAGGAGGGGATCGGGGTTGGAATGTGTTCCCAGTGTTCCTTCATTACCATCCCCGAGACCAATGTCTGTCAATACAGTTGAGCTCAAAATGGTAATTCGACATCTCTTCATGGAATTGAGTAAAGGAATTCCATCTAACCTTTCAAAGTACTTCTCTGAGTCCGCGATCATCACTCAGCCTTCTCTAAGTAGATCCAGTCCTGTTCCGTATTCAGGAACTTATAGAGGGCTATCAGAGTGTATTAAATACTTCTCTATACTCCACGCTTCATTCTCTCCAATGACACGTCTTGAAGTCTCTGACATCGCAGTTGCTGACAAGGGAATTGTGTTCTTTCACTTGTTAGTAGAGGGGGTTACGCGTGAAGCTCAAAACCCTTACGCGGGAACTGATGTTGTAACTGCGACTTTTAACGGGAATAACAAAATAGCGACGATGAGTATCAGAGCTCCAAGTCCCCTGTTGGAGGAAGCGTTCACTCTGAGTATGGTAATCGATGACAGAGATGATAATGGTTCTGTTTGCTCTGCACCTCCATTGCTACCTGAAGCTGAGGATGCTGCAGCTAGACAAGGTGACTTCACTCAGACTGGTGTGACTGAAGCTGATTTGAGAAGATTCTCTGGAAGTACTTCTGATTCAAGAAGAGGTAGTGAAGAGAGTACCAAACAAGTTATAAAGCAGCGTAGAGTCACTGACGTTAGACCATGTGATCACAACGAGTGGGACAATGTTCGTATTAAGAGGGGTGAAATTATGCTGCGGTGCCGTACCTGTCAAGAGCAGTGGAGAGCACCTGCTGACACTCAAAGATGTCAGGCATTTCCCCAGAATCAATGCACTGATTCAAACTGTCAGCATCTACACGTTCATGCTCACAAGCAGTCTCTTCATGACAGGGTTAATCAGTTTGGTGAAGCTGTCCTATTGCACGTTCCGATTCGCCAGCGCAATCTAGCACCTTCCCTTCATTAGTTTTTAGTGGAGTTCTTCTGTTGGCTTTTTTTTTTTTCCCGTTCTTTTTTTTTTTCCTTCTTCAATTTCATGTTTTTTTTTTATTCTTGGTTTATTTTTTTTTTTTTTTTTTTTATAGGTTACTATTTCCTGTGTAATCGTTTCTTGAAGGGAAAAAAAAATTAAAAAAAAAAAAAAAAGACAAAGCCACTTTTTTTTTTTTTTTTGTAATTCAGTTTTTTTGGGCAAAATATATCGAGCTTTCCTGACTTCAACCAACAGCCTATGAAACTACTTTTTTTTTCTCTTTTTTTTTTTTCCACCCCTTATTCGATCTCTTAAAGTATTGTCTTGTTCTCTATCGTAGACGGACTCGTATGCTTTGAGGGCAGTCAGGCTCGGTGCATGAGCTACTTTAGAATAGTTGTGTAGAAAGGAGGAATTAAAAAAAACAAAAAAAAAAAAAAAAATGAGAAATAATAATAATAATGTGGAGGGGGTTTTCCAGTAGATTTCATTCTTTTTTTCTACCGCGGAGACGATACTCCAGATTCTTTCGCGTTTGCTATTGTTCCCGTGCAAGGAGCTTTAGTTGTCTATTTTTATTATTATTTTTTTTTTTTTGAAACATTAAAAGATGAAACAACAATAGAGTAAAATTTTAAGAATAGAAAAAAAAAAAAAAAAAAAACATTAGGAGGGGGGGAAAAAATGAAGAACATTATTTCCCGCCAAATTAGCGTTTTTGTCGTTTTTTTTTTTTTTTTTTTTGTAATTTTTAAGTAATTCTATTCTTCTTTGTGACATTCACAGTAAGATGATTTTTTTTTTTTTTTTTTTTTTTTTTTTTTCCGTTACGGCTCTAAAGACAACTTCTAACGAACTGTTCTTGCCTTCCCCCGTGAAGAATACGGGCGATCGCTTTTGCACCCCTTGTGACTTTCTTTTTTTTATTCGTCTGTGCTTGTTGTGATGTTTCTCAATCTTTTGCTTCCTTTAATAATTTCTTTCCCAATGTGTGGTACCGCGTTGTAGTATTCAACTCGAAATATGCATACACTCATCGTAAGGGGGGAATATATGGGAAGTAATAAAAAGAAAAACCCCAAAGCTTTTGGGAATCAGCAAGTCATTTTTTTTTTTTTTTTTTTTTTTTTTTCTTCCCCCCCTCATTTATTTTTTGTTCCCTAGCAGAATCTCTGAGACGAATCGATGATTTATTTTTATTATTTATTTATTTACTTTTTTTTAGTTCTCAGTTGTTTTTTTTTTTTTTTTGGTTGTTTTTTTGTTGTACCTGCTGTTCGCAGGTTTCGTGAAGGCGCTTCACGAAAAACGTTAAATCCTTTACAGCAGACTCGGGAACGCTACCGGGGTGTCTGAAAAAGGGTAGATATGTTTGTAGGTTTTTCTTTTTTTTTTTTTCTTTTTAAAATAAAAAGAAGTGCTATATTGATCAATTAAAAATATAATAAAGGAAGTTATGTTAAGGACTTCCAACTTGACTAAGCCGCTCTCTTCCCTTTTCTCAAAAAGAAACAAAACCACAGAACGAAAGAAAAATAGAAAACCACCACCTGCGTGAACACGAGAACACGAGATTTGTTGCTTGCCAGTTTAATTGTTGCCCCGTCCCCCCATTTTCGACAAAAAAAAACAGATATAAATTAACGTTTTGTGCCATAACCTAAGATACAGTACTGGTTTTAAATGGTTATTATATTAATTTTTTTTTTTTTTTTTTGTCTGATTGTTAACTACTCATTTTCTTTGCATAAAAAGAAAGATTGCAGTTGTTTGTTTCTTTTTAATTCTTTTTTTTTTTTTGATCCCAAACCTCTCAGTCTCAGACTTGGGGGATTAGCTGTTGAAAAAAAAAAAGAAAAAAAAAAAAAGGATTCTCTCTTTATTTTGACTTTGATTTTTTTTGTTCTAAAAACGGTAGTAAATATTTAAAAAAAAAAAAAAAAAAAAAATTGTCGCTCATATCTTTTTTGCGACAGTATTTAACCGAAACATTCGCACATTTTTTTCATTTTTTCATTTTTTTTTTTTTTTCATTGAGTTATTGCGAGTCGTGGTTCGACAACTCATCTGCTGAGTTGAACAATTGTGTTATTCATAATTGCGGTAGCAGCATGATGTCTGCACGAAGTTACTGAAGCTTGCATCGGAATATCAGTTTTCTATTTAGCAAATCGAATGCTGCATTCGGCGACCGTCGTATTTTTTTTTCCCCCCCTCCCGGTTTGGCCGAACCCCCTTTTTTTTTTTTTTTAAATATTATTCGTTCGTTATCGCTGAAAATTGTGGTTGCACTTGGAACCACTAACTCAAAATATTTTTTTTAAATCCGACATTGCCACAACTTCGCCATGGAAGCAGAGGTTTATCTGTTTGCTATTTTTTATTTTCTTCTTTTTTTGTGTGGCTCTTTAAAGAAACCACGTCGACAGTACAGTCGCGGTTATGAGCTCGATCGTCTTTCCATTTATTTTGGTTCTTTATATTCACTTTTTCTTTTTAATATTGATAATTTTATATATATAAATTCGGATGCCCTCCTTTCCTTTGATTGAACGAACTTACTTTTTTTTTTTTTTTTTATTCCCCTTTCTTTTTTCATTATTTCTTTTTTCATATTTTTAAATAATAATAATATGCTGTAAAGAACGGTTTAGTATGTTGTTAAAAAGAACACTCTGTGTTGGTCTCGCATTGTGTTATTGTTTGTATTACGGACCAGCTTGTTAGCACGGAAAAAAAAAAACTATAGAGGGGCTGTGTTTCGTACCTTTCCCTTTGTTTTTTGTAAAAGATGTGAGTTCGTCCTTTAAAAAAAAAAAAAAATAAAAAAAAAATTTACTGTTCTGTTAGCTCTCTTTAATATTATTTACTAAGTAGTTAGTATTGTCACGGTCAACTCAAACTCGTGAAAATATTTTTTTTTTGTTTCCAAAAAAAAAAAAAAAAAAAAAAAGGTCATTTGCCTTACTAATTGAATTAAGAAAAAAAAAAAAAAAGAAAAGAAAAGATTATTTTCTTTGAAAAAGTCATTAAAAAATAATAAAAAAAAGGTTTATACAAAAATTCCAACCATCAGCAGGGTCATTCAATTGATAGATTTGTAGGTATTTCGTTTTAATTAACATCAGTGAGGGGAATATTTTATTATTTCCATCATACATCTTATTACTAACAACATCAGGAAAAAAAAAAAAAAAAAAAAAAAAAAAAAACCTTTCGTCGTTGCGATACGATACATGCTTGGGAAGGTTTTTTTTTTTTTTTTTTTGTTGTATGTTTTGATTCTTTTGTTGCAGCAAAAAAAAAATAAAAAAAAAAATGAAAAACGAAAAAAATTAATGGGTTGTACACAACCCGATGTTAAGTTTTTTTTAATACATCATAGGAGATAATTTATTCAGGTTCTTTGTACACATTGATAAATAGTACAAAGTTACCCAACTGAATATCGTGAGAAAAATCTCACTCTCAATAGCTCATTATGCCTTGGGATGAGGCGAAAAAAAACCAGATTGTTTATTTATTCTTCTGTTGCTTTACCTGCTATTTCAGCGGCTTCTACACGGGTTGGAGGACATAGCGAGTTCTCGTTTTCCTGTGTGCGTCGTTGTAGCGTGTGAGAGTGGCCTTTTGTCCTTTCTTTGTTCAAGTTGTTGTTTGAAATAATGGCATCTACTCTTGTTCGTCAAACAATACATTTTTTTTAAAAATTTTATTATTATTTTTTTTAAAGTTGCGTCGTCTATTACGATACGGTTCGGAGTTGGTTTATCGTCTGGTAACTCGCAACGATACTGTTTCGCAAAGGTTGTGATACCTCGCGCACTTCCTTCCCTATTCGAAACGTTAGCACGGATCGAAGGCTATGAAATCACATTTGAAAAATCCAAAAAGCGTGTGTTTTTTTTTTTTTTTTTTTTTTAGCACTTTAACTTCGAATAAATGGGAGCAGTACATACATGATACATAATATAAAAAAAATCTTATCTTTGACGGGGTTTAATAATTCCCAACAAAAAAAAAGTCTCAAAAAAAAAAAAAAAAAAAAAAAAAAAAATTAATAATTCTTATCTTATACTATACCATCCCGTAACGTACAAAACGATTTGAAAGGGATTTTGAAATTATCTTTTTTTTTTTTTTTTATTTTGAGAGAATAAATATTTTCATTGAATAAACTCATTTGACCAATACTGGGAATTATCACTGAAAAAATATTTTTTCAAAAAAAAAAAAAAAAAAAATTATAAAGCTCATTTCTTTATGTCTTACAGGCGAAGCACACGCTTTAAGCCTTTGTCCTTCATAATTGCCTTGAATAGAATATAACAAAAATATATTAAAATTTATCGTCCGCATTCAGTTTTCTTTGGAATTTCTATGGACTGTGTCTTGCAACTATGCTTGTAAGAAAAAATGAAAAAAAAAAAACTTAAAATCATTTTTTTCTATTTTTCTTTCCCCTTCTAATTGTTTGTTTGTTACCTGAGAATTATTTCTTGGTTCCAGTGATAATCGCGGCAACGCAGCAGTTTTGTTCAGTTGAGGTTAACTGTTTTTTTTTTTCCCCCATCCGTAATCTGTCTAAATCACTTGTTTTGCTGCAGGTTTCAGAAAGAATCGCTTAATCTCGTACTGTTCCTTACTCGCTGCCTTTTTCCTTCTGCAGATTACGTCTTATAGCCTTCTCACCTTTTGGTTTGTTTTGTTTTTGCCACCAAGCAATTTTGCCGTTCTCACTAAAACTAGTCCGCGCAGGTTAAACCTAAAACTGATTGTGGCCGGCCCAGTCCTGTTACGGGGTTGTAATTTTTGTTTCGTGGTATGGCAAGGTAGACAGTTGGGGGTCGATCCTTCCAGCCGAAACTATAAAAACATCTCGCGATTGGAAACTCGGACCCGCAGTCAGTTCTGGACTTTGCAAACTGGTGAGTCTCTAAAAATCAAGGTATGAACGGCAAACAGAATAGTATCCTTTTTTAATCCAAATGGCTAATCTTTCAGCCAATCTTTATTACGGGTTGCTGCTACGCATTTCCAAAGGTGATCATTATTCTCTCTCCGCTGGGAGTTATTAGCTCCTTTTTTTTTTTTTTCATTCGAACAGGAGAAACAGCAAATTAACAAACAGAATAACGAAAGCAAGGAACAACTCAAGGGGAGCCAGGAGTGTTTTTTTTCTTTGTTGTCTCAAAACCTTATTTGGAACGTGTCTGGTGGAATGTATCTTCTGTAATTTAAACTCACAAAGTAGTACGTTATGATATTGGATGAATGTAAAATAAGCATGACCTCCTCATGCTTATATAGCGTTATCATCAATCGCAAGATAAGATGAATACAGAATGCGGCACCTTACATTCAAGGTTGCAATTCTTTTTTTTTTTTTTTTTTTTGGTAGTTTTGTCACAGGCGACCTATTTTTCTTGTTATGCCCAAAGTAATTACCTTGAACCTCTCTCGATTCCCTGTACGTACTTCCACGTAACGACTTCTTTTTTTTTTTTCTCTCCCTCAAACCTCTTCATTTTAATAAAAAAAAAAAAAAAAAAAAATTCATTCTATAAGAAAATGTAAAACAAATACCTCGGTGTCCATGCGCAAAAACAAGCACGGGCACCGTGTAGTAACCATAATTTTTGAAAACAAAGCAATTCTTTTAGCAATTATTTTTTTAATTTAATTATCTATTTGATTATTATCCTTGATTGTTTGAGACTAAGGCACCTTTCTGCAGTGGATGACGTATTGAGGAGCCTGCCGAGAGAACGCTGCCTTATTCGAACCAATGAAGGAATAGCATTCTAAGTAGTAGGTTCTTTCCCAGTGAGGTTATTCTTGCATCAGTTTTTTATGTGTTCAGTCACGCATATCTGTGCCTTGGATGGCATTTTGATGAGGATTACCTATGCTGGTCAGGGTGTGCATTTTCACGCTGTTTTTTTTTCCTTTTTTTCTCTTCCATTGAATCGTCGCAAGTTTTTCACCAGATCATCTCACTTCTCAGTTCTCTTTAGAAAACTAAATTATATTATTCTTGCAGTTGTTGGCACAATCATTTAGTTTTTTTTCTTTTTTTTTTTCTCTTTTTTTCTTTTCCATGCAAAATAAGACTGGCTGCGCTAACTGCGTAAGTAGTCACCTCCTTACAAAATTGTGTGAATGAGTAAAAAGACTGCTTACTTACAGTACAAAGTGATGTTCCATTTTTTATTCTCTTTTTTTTTTTTACGTTAAAGTCTGTCAATTTGATAATTTATGTTATATCAGGGTAAACCGTTTATAATTACTAGTATTATAGTCTTTCCTGAAGTGGGATATTCTTTTTTTACTTTCTTTCTCCCGCTAATCTTTACTTTGGGTACCAATCTACACTGACAGTTTGACGTCGTATGCCAGTGATCGCAAATGAATTTAAAAAAATTAGCTGTTTACTTTTTGCCCCAGCAATCGTGCTGAGCGCGTCGAAAAGTTGATTGGCAGTTTTTTTTTTTTTTTTTTTTTTTTTTTTTTGTTGTCTTCCCAGGTAACGTCTATGTTCTACTTGCAAAAAAAAAACCCCTTTGATAATTATTTTCTTTTCTAGAATTTTTTTTTTTTTTTCTTCTTTCCGAATCTTGTATTCTTCAGGCACCTAGAAAAAAAAAAAAAAAAGAAAAAAAAGACACCTCTCAATTCTTCCTACTTAACGCAAATGCTTCCCCTTCCTTGCACAGGTTAATTATTTGAAGCCTTATCTTGTTATCTAGTTAAGCCTCATTCCTTAATTACAACTATGATTTACGCTTTTCGAGTTCAGTTTTTATCTGAGCTTGAAACTTCATAATACCGTCTTGACAGATCAAGTCAGGCGTGATATTTTATTAGTTTTGATTATTGTTATTTGAGTGACTACCTGGGGGCTAATGCATTTGCAATTTTTTTTTTTAAAAAATAACAAAACAAAAAAAAAAAAACAAAAAACAAAAAACATTTTTAAAGATGGATTTATGTTGCTGTGTGATATTCTAGAAGTTACCTTTTCTGTTGCTCGAATATGTTATTTTCTCACTGCGCTAAAATAAAAAATATAGTCAAAATCAATTGGCTTGATTTTTGCGTGTATTCCATCTGTTGATGACGTCAGTCGTCATTTTTTTTTTTTTTTTTTTTTTTCCTGTTTTTTTTTTTTTTTTTTTTTTTTTTTTTTCCCCTAATCAAAAGATTTTCACAAAAAAAAACAAAAAAACAAGAAAAAAAGGTGTTTAAAAACTTACCGTGATGAGCCCACTTTTCCAAGCTATCAGCAGCCTGCGATGATGGCAGAAAAGTCCTTTCGCGTGGTTTCGTCCTGTACTACGTCAAACAACTAAATATGTCTAACCAAAGTCATTGTTGCACAGCCGATGTGGAATCATCAAGTCAAAGTCTTTTTCATTTTTATCTTTGAAAGACTGCTGCTCTCGTAAGCGAAAAATCCCATTTTCTGAAGGATTACGTAATATGAATTTTAAAGATACTTTCTTAACTTCCTGCAGCCAATCATTTGGTCTGTGGTCTCTCTCTCTCTCATTTTACGGTGCAAAGTAAAGCGAAATGTGTATTGCCAAGTATTTTTGAACGGAAAAGAAATTATTCTTTGTATGCTGATTACCCCCCCAGTGTCGAAGTCCTGTCGACCACGATTTTCTTCTCTGGAAGAAAAAAAAAATAAAAAAAAAAAATAATAACCTCCCTAGTTTTCAATGAATTACTTGATTTATGGTCACTTCTTATGGCGGCATTCAAGTTCTAATTCTGTTCTAATTTTCTTGGATGTACTCAGCTTATCATGGTGTTGCTTGTCCCAGTTCGGTTATCGAATGGTCTAAGAATATACAATCATATGGATTACTGCTTTGCCCTTTTTTATTTTATTTTTCTTCTTTTTAAATACTTGTCATTTCTTTTTTCCCCCCCTCTTTTTTTTTTTTTTGTTGTTCAAAAAATAATATATATCGTCTTCTTATCCAATGCGATGAAGCAGTTATTCTGCTTTCTTTTTTAAAAGCTACTTATTTTCTTATATCTCTGTAAACACTTGTGACGCACTGGACACGGCGAAGGTTGGAGTGTACGGGAATCTGATATCTTTATAATTATGTACATATGTTCGTCATACAAGAAATTGAAGATGTAGGGGCTCAAGGTTGAAAACTATGGGGGAATAATAGTTGTAACCCTCCCTGTAATTTGCAGGCAAACCACCTTCAAAAAACAATAAAAATAAAATAACATAGTCTTTTTGATACCACTTGCAGGCCATCTTGCTTTTTTCCCTTTTTTTTCTTCTTTTGCAATAGTCATCTGCATCGGTGCCTTCTGTTTAAGGTGCGTCAGGGTGCATTCTTATTCGGCTGTCAAACTCGTTTCTTTTTATTTGCTGAACAGGATGCTATGTTGTGTTGGCCGTGCTGTCCTCCGCGTTGAGTACGTAACCCTTCATGATACCGCACTGGTTGTTCAGAATGTTTCATACACAACTGCGCTGTTCAGAACGAAAAGTGTACGTGCTATTCAACGCGTAAGATCCTTATTGCAGCTTTCACTTTTCTTTATCACCCTGACCGAATTATTTTTCAATTCCGAGCTTGTTTTTCAATCTATATTTGTTCTTGTTCTTTGCCCCTCTTTTTTTTTGCATTGTCAAACAGCTTCCTCTCCTTCTACCCCTCAGCCAAAGCTAAACTAGCAATCCGCGTGTCAACACGGAAGCGGCAATACGGATTACGTCCTTAGTTGGTGTGAGTCACCTACTACACCAGCAGGGATTTAACTTTTGAAGTAAATAATTATGCTGCCTAATATCTAATACTGTTATTGAGTCAATACTATCTCACAGTTTCTCTATTCATGTTTTCCTTCTCGACGTGGTAAACAAGACTTGCACTGATGGCCAGTACAATGTCATGTGTTGTACTTGCGCCTTGTGCTGTTCTGTTTTTATTTTCTTTTATTCGATTGGAATATTAATATATCACGTATAACCCTTACATCAGACGTTTCTTCAGTTGTGTGACTTGCTGAGTGGCGCGCACGAACCTTTCGTAGCACTATAGACAGTGTTGCGGGGGAAACACCCCCGATTTCGAGTGAAGCTCAGCAGACCACGTCAACCGAATACCTAAAATACGTGGTTTTATTCAAAACAAACTACAAAAGAACCACATGCATTAGAGGTTACGTACTAAAACTGATTTTTTCTTTTCTTTTCTTTTTTTTTTTTTGTTTTGTTACTTATTTATTTTTTTTGCATCTTAGTGCCTTTTTTGCGCATGTATTTTTAGTTCTTGCGGCGCAGGTGTAGATTTCAAGCAAAACAGCATTTTCCCCGGATTGTTAACCAGATATTGGTTCAAGTTTCACTATGTGTATAGTACTCATGAATTATGCATGACTTCTTGCAATCGTGTACTTCTCTGCCGCTGACAGTTTCAGTGTGCAAGACCTCAGAAAAACGAACATACATCCCCCCCCACACTTACATTCTGGTAGTATTTGTTTAAACTGGTAAGCAAGTAATCTCGTGTTTTTTTCCCTGCAGGATTTTCTCTCTGAGGAGATTATGCTCCTTTATCCCCCCAACACACAATAAAAATAATCAGAAGTCTGACCGAAAAAAAAAAAAACGAAATGTAAAAAAAATAAAAAATAATAAAAATAAAAAAAATTTGTCAACGCAACAACAGTATTCTACATTGAAAAAAGAATAACTTTTTTTTTAAAAAAAATTTTTTTTTGTCAACAGAGTATATAAAAAAAAAACAGTAAAGTTGGTAAGAAATCCTCCTTTTTTTTTAAAGAGAAATTGGATTCTGCTTTGCGCAAAGCTAGGCAGTCTCAAATCCGCGTCTAATTTCCAGGAGTAACAAAATTCCCGGAATGAAGTAGGGTGATTAGGGTCGTAGGCGCTGGTAGCACCCTCACTATCTACATGGAATTTAAATTTTATTGAAAATAACGAAACACAGCAGACGACGGCAGTCGTTGCCGAGATATATTAAAAAGTATTATGAGTACCTCAAACAGGAGGTCAACGGTGAGTTTACCGTTGATGCGTAGAAAACAAAATTGGTAAATTTTTTTCAAATCATTGACTCTCCTTCTTGCCGTGTTTCTTTCCCCTCTCCCTTGCAGTATTAAGTTATCTCCCCCTGTTTTTTATATTCGTTGCGAGCTTTCTATTTAATAGTCTATTATGGAGAATTGAGCTCTTTCATGATTTCTCGCTTATCTACTTCTTACCCCGTTCTGTAAGTAACAAGTGAACACTGCTGAGTAGTTCTCTTGCACATCTTCTTTCTTCGAACTTTCTTCATGCGTCCCATGGTGTTTTAAACATTGCTGTCTTAAATTCCCTTGTACCCAATGTTGGGTGGAGGTGAGAGAAGTATGAAATCTCAGGCACCAAGTGTTAGTATTGATCGTCACTGTGTAAACTGGAGAAAGAAAGTTTTGCCAACACCATTTTAACGAACAAGGCGCAAGGGTGCATTCGTTTTTGCACTGCTCAGGGGAGTCCAGGACGTGTTATTCCTGTGAATGTTAACCCGTAGGCGCACGTGTGGAAATCATGAAGTGTGTAAGTAAGAATTACCCAGTCCTGCCTTGCACTCAACCCTACTTCTGGATGCAGTGTACAACTCATTGCCATCGTACTGGCTGCAGGTAGTGTTGAAAAGGAGGGAACCCTTTCCTAGTCTGTTCTGAACAGTGAGCCTTTTCTGTTTTCTTTCCCCCATTTTTTATTTTATTAAAACTTTTTCGAAAAGGGAGTAAGAAAAAAAAATAACGCAAGTCTCCGACTGGCTTGTCAAGGTAGTTGTTCACTTACATTACTATTGAACAACATTTCATATTTGTTGTTACTTTCATTACAAAGACATTAGTGTGGCTGCTTTCGTCACCCGATTTAATCAATTCTCAACAATAAAAGAGCGCATTGCATTTATGTTGTACTCAGCAAACTTCTTCGTCGTCTCCTTTTATTAGGAGTTCAGCACAAAAAAAAAAAAAAAAAAAAAAACTCATAATACAACATAAAATAAAAAAAGAACAGCAATAGATTCGTTTTTTGTACTAAGTGAGATTTCCAGCTTGGTCCCTGACTTTGATTGAATGAAGTTTTTCACTGCTAGGAGAATGCAATAATAAATCGGTAGGCAGTTGGTAGGCTCATGACAGCCTCGTGCCCCCTTGTGGAGGGCATCAACGGTTTTTGCACAGCCCTACAACAGATATATAAACTTATGCCTTAAGAGACATTGTTCATATGGACAAACTCCTGTGAGCTATCTATTAGTTTTTCATTTTCTTTCATCTTTTCTGCGACGTTGGGGAATGAAAATTTATATCAGATGCTCATTGGAATTTGGGAAAGGGAGGGAACATGCGACCGTGGGAACTGTGAATTGTCAGCAGTTTCGCCATTTCAACGTTATTTTTTTTTTTTTCATTCTTCCCACTGTTTCTCTCTTTTTCTGAAATTATTATTATAAAATAACCTTTTATCTTTTACAAGAAGAAGAAGAAAAAAAAATTAGGCACCACTGAGCAAGAGAGCGTTACTTCAAAATTACAAGCAGATTGTAGCATTTTAGTTTTTTTTTTTTTTGACTGAGAAGTCATTGTTATAAGAAAACAATTTTTTTGTCTAACCTTTTTCTTTTGGTTTTTTTTTATTAACGCTGCGAGATTATATAAAAAAAAAAAAAAAAAAAAAAAGTTTGATATCCAAAAAAAAAAATACACCATCGTAATATAATAACCTTGTCAGTAAATTGTTATGCAACCGATTATGTAGACACTTCTTACATGAATGTTATAAATTTTGTGACAAAAGACAACTACTAAAACAGAAGTGTAAGAACTGTTTTTTTTTTCCGGTATGTGCGACTTAGTAATTAAAAACTAACTGAACTACGATATAATCCTCCCACCAGTGAGTCACGTGAGCTTTTGATAAATATTTTTAAAACAGCAGAATCCAATCAGTAAGCAGTCGTACTTTTCATATGAGCATTTTTTTTTTTTTTTTTTTTTTTTTTGTTCTGATTCTCCTCTAATGCGGGAAAGAGAATACTTGTCTCTCCCGCTTTTTTAAATTTCTTTTTTTTTTTTTTTTTTTATGCGATTTTTTTTCTCTTCTTTTCTTTTCTCCTTTCCTTTTTTTTTCTGCAACATGAACACGAAATTAGTTATTGTGTGTCTTTCCCTTTAGTAGTGATGTAAAAAAGAAAAAAAAAAAAAAAAAAGGGGGGGAAAAACACATTCTCTTGGTTATATCTAATCGATAGAGTATTCAATTTCAAGGTTGCTTTGTAGTATTTATTTTCTTTTTGTATTAAAAAAAAAAAAAAAAAAAAAAAACCTTAACGTGTTAGTGAGAGTACGATATCCTTAAGCAACCATCCCGCTCGAAAATCGATTGAACTCAGTTTCGTTTCTGAGCTCCGGATTGTGATTTCTATTCTCAATTGTTATAAATCGTAATTTGCTTCCTCATAGTCCACAGTTCTATCTCCCCTTTCAGCCCTTAGTAATAATAACTTCAGGTCCTCCTTTGCGATAAGAACTCATTACTCTCTGGGTCATCCTGTGATAGGATTGACTACCAAAAGGAACAGGAGTACACTTTACATTTATTATTTATTCTGCATTATTGTTCTACAAAAAGAAAATGGTGTTCACAATTTGTAGTACGGTAGCTGTACTGCAAATAATTCACACGCACACACCTTTCGATTACTTTATTTTTCATATGCCTCAGTGATGCTTGAGGTGCTCAGAAGATTTTTTTTTCTGGTTTTTTATATTATAGCGAGTTTTTTTTTTAGTTTGATTGTTTGATTACTGGCCCTTTCATTTTTTAGTGTATTGTGGCCTTGCCTTGCCTTCCATTGTTAGTCTTGGTAGTAGAAACCGATAACTCTTTTTTTTTTTTTTTTTAAAGCCTCTGTTTTCGGTATCAAAAAAGAAAACTGTAATGCCTTGTGGCACATGTTTTTCAAAAGAGATCGATTTCGTTGTGAGAAGGCTGCGACCTCTCTGTTTGCCAGGCGAAACGTCGTTCTTTTTTAAACATATCTTGCGCTAGCCAACCAAGAGAAATAAAAATAGAATGAATTAGGAAAAAACTGATTGACCTCCGCCCACCCATTGCGATATATAATTTCGATTATTGAACATGAATATTCCCCATCCTTTTTTTTTTTTTTAAAAATTATTTTTTCCGGAACATTTTTTATTCATTTCCAACCGACGAGTACGTTGTAGGCGCAGAACGAATTAGTCAAAAAGTGCCACGGCTTTCCGACTTGAGAGTTGACGACTTTTTTTCAGTCGGTGTTTACTTTGTTATTTTTATTATTCGGACACTTGTCGAAGTTGTATTCATGTGTTTCAAGTACTGGTAGGACATACGTTTACGACCTAAAAAAGAGGAACATTTCTGTACAACTGCGAGTTGTTGTCTGCAGTAGTTACCTTCATACGGAAAATTCCTTTTTTTTGCTGTTCCGAACTGTTAGCAATGCGACGGGTATGGAGGCAGCTTACTACCTTCACTTGCGATTTTTCCCTGTAAATAGCCCGGTGGCTTTTAAAAGACAATATCCGCAACTGAAAACCACTTTGCAAAAACCTAAACTTTTATCCAGCACAAATTTCTCTTATCTCAGCTCTTTCCTTCTTCTGTTTGCTCGTCCCGCATGTGTTGTCTTATTGTCTCAGCACGATGCTGTGTGAGACTAACATTTTGCGCAAACAACAAACTGATATCGACAAAAATTATTGCTCCCTACTTGAGAGTTATCCTACCTATGAGGAACCAACGCTTCCCATGGGTAGAGGTGCCACGTCAAGGTCTCTTCTGAGAGCCTGCTTTGGACTGTGAACATGCAACCACACTTTTTCAGTTCCAAACAGGTATCTCAGAGCACTCTCGCAAACACAATTTCAAGTAGTAACAAAACGAAAAAAGAAAACGAATCAAAAAAAAAAAAAAAAAAAAACGAAAAGGAAAGAGTGCAATGTAAAACGGCCATTTCTCATTTTTAGCAAGGTCGGCATTTTTGTTTTTGCAAAGTGGGTGTTCGCGGTTTCTTTTTTAACTTGTCTTCTTTTCCCTTACAGTCTTTTATTAGTGCACGTAAACTTGCAGCGTCACAATCCCCTTTGGCGAAAATTGGCGTTATCAGCCGTCTCGAACTGTTTGTTTAGTGCATCGATGAACCTTGTAGTCGTTTACATAGAGCAAGTCGTCAGAGCCTCACAATCGATATTCACTTGAGTGTTGACTCTGTTTTTCATACTGACCTCTGTTCTGACTCGCAAGTTACTTATTCTTCTTACTCTTCTTTTTCTAATAAGTTTTTTTTATTTTGTTCGTAGCTCTATTATTCTTTTATATTGATGCTCGTAGTTCTCTTTGACCACAGTGCATTGAGTCGGTCTTCCTTGCTTATGAAGTAGCAGCTTCATCGAACTTGGCAACACCCACATGTGTAGGGTTTTTTCTTTCAGTTCTTTTACTTAATACTTATTGACGAGGTTAGGCAATTACAAAATTTTAGACTCTCAACTGAGATACGTGATGCGTGTGTGTGTTTTTTAATCTATTGTCTTTGTTGTTGCTCATGTTATTCTCATCACTGGGATTCTGCGATTGTAATTGCGCCTGACCTCTTTTGATTTAACTTTTCTGATTTTTATTTTTATTTTTTTTTTTTAGATCTACCGCGTTCCTTGTACTTAAGTTTATAACTGTTCTTATACAGATATCACTCTTCCGTCGAAAACTGTTATATCGATCTACTCGTGTTGTTTTATTTTTGGTATTAAATCTTATGATGAAAACGAGTTGTTCTTGCAATCATTTTCTTACGTAGATTTTAAGGATGTCACTCCTGTTACATAGTTTTGTTTTGCATCGAGCAGCAAACTCATCATAAAATGATTAAACTACTCTGACGTTTCCTACTCGGAAATTTACCTCGTCTATGTAAGTATTCGTTCTGAATGAACATTAGGCTGCTATACGAACCCTTACTATTTTTTTTCCCCTTTGTTTTTGTTTGCGTGAAGCGGAGTGAAGGAGTTCGTTTCTTTTTCATCAAAAAGAACGTTGCAGAGGCTTTCATAGTGTATGAGGCTGAGTATCTTGCTTTTCTTTCTTCCGGTTGGAAGCAAATGCCAAGGCCACAACTGTCCTATCATTGATTTTTATCAGACCTTTATTGTTGTCACTTTTAATAGTTGTCGTGTCTGCTAGTAGACACATCTTTTTATCACCCTACATTATTAGAAACAATGAAAAAAAAAAAAAAAAAAAAAATGGAAACTGAATGATCATCGCATAAGTAGAAAAAAAAAAAAAAAAAGGGAATTAAGTGTTCGTGAGGTAGATTTCAGTTTTTATTTTTTTTTTTACATTTTTTTTTTTTTTTTTGGAATTAACATTCTTGTTTCCAAGACACACCCCTTACCTATCAGTTTGGAAAGAGAACTCCCTACATTTTGAAGAAAGAATCTTCCCTTCCATGGCTTAGTCAGCTTTAGCACATTTTTCTTTTTTTTATATCTCTGCTTGTCATAAGTAGAGAACGAATTATGAAATGAGAAGCGGTTTGTTGGTTGAAAATACTGAATTCAACATGTCTTTCCGATTGTGGATGAATGTTGAGATGGTTTTTCCTTTTTTTTTTTTCTGTTTTTTTTTTTCTTTCTTATTGTTGTTGCTGTTTGTCAGATATAATATATTTCTTTCTTTCTTTTTTTTTTTTTTTTTTTTTTTTGATATATTTTTTCTTTTTTTCTTTGGCTACCAACATTAGTGTATCGTGTTCTACAGCGGTTTTCTGCCGTCCACAGGAGAATCTTCTCTTGGAGACGAGACTTATGCAAACAAACACCACGAATAATCTTTAAAGTGCCATTTTCTTTTCATGCGCAGACATTTATTTTCTGTGATACCTTTCCTCCGCTGTTGTTTAAAAATAAACATGTGAATGTGCTTTTTAGTTTTTAATAAGAATCACATGTTGATGTTGCTTTTGCAAGGCGCGTTTCATAAACACCTCCACTTTTCTATGAATAATTAAGGCCAAACCTCTTTGCGGGTTGATGAGTCATAACTTTTTTTTTTTTTTTTTTTTTTGCAAAGTGTTAACGTTGTTGTTTATTCATTAAAAAAAAATAAAAATAGCCGCCTTCCGTTTGCAAGCAACTGTTTTTTTTTTTTTTTTTTTTTTTTTTTTTTGGACCCGTTAGCTGACTAAATTAGTTGAAATTTTAATTGAATGATAACCATTTTATACTAACTAGCTGAAACTAATTTACAAGAAGTTTAGAATAAAGTCCCTAAAACTACCTAATAAAGGCCAAAAAAAAAAAAAAAAAAAAGGGTCAATTAGTATAAGATTGTTGGCCTGAAAACGTTTTTTCTACTTCTAGTGTTGATACGGAACGGCAGAACAATTTTATTTTAATGTTTTTTTTTTTTTTTTTTTTAATAATCTCATATACTAACCAACTTTTCAAGCAACAGCAAGTGATAAATTTAGATTTAGTGGAGAGGGAAATGTATTTTTGATGGAAGAAAAAAACTAACTTACGTTCTGTTGTCGGAAATATTTCTACAATGCTGCTCTTTTACTTCCTACGAGTTTGATTGTTATTTTATCACGTGTGTGAATTGATAGTGTAACAGGCAGTTCCTGTGGTGTACGTCTTGACAAATTGTTATCTTTTTTTTTTTTTTCTTTTCTTCATTTCTTTTTCTTTTCTTTTTTTTTTTTTTTTCAAGAAATTGCTAAATTTATCTTTATCAGCGCAAATAAGTAACAAAAAAAAAATAAATAATAATAATTAAAAAAAAAAAATTAAATGATGATAATAATAATTGCGGAATAGAAGTTTTTTACTTGCGCTCAGGGGCTGGCATTCATTTCATGAAGGCTGGTAAACAAACAAGGATTTGGTAAATCGACAGTCACTTATAATTCGTTTCATTACAAGGACTTGCTGATGCATCAGCCTCGGATTTTGAAATGTAACACCGAGTCGCTTAACTCCAAAAGCAATATTTTTTTTTTTGTTTCAGATACTACGGATGTGGTAGTCTGATAATAGCAAATTTTTTTTTCTTTGATATTGAATTTTCTTTTTTTTTTTTTTGTTTTTTTTTAATTATAATTGAAAATTAGGGTTTTATGTCTTGTCTTAACACTTGGGCCCTTTCAATTCATTGGCTTGTTGTTCAACCTGAGTAAATAGTGCCCGATATCTTTGCTTAAAGCGAGTGTTTTGAGTACCACACGGAAAACGCCTTTCCTACAATATATATCTGATTCTCTTGTAGTTTTGACTGGCAAAAAGCACGAGTCAGTAGTACATCTTTATTGGAAATGAGTTTTTTTTTGTTGTAAAACTTTTGTATCTAATTTTTATTATTTTTTTTTTTATTCTTTTTTTTTTTTGAATATTTTTTTTATAGGTTTTTTAACTTGGACCTGAAAGGAAAATCAGCATGAGCTGTAGAACAGGGAAAAATGTTCGGGGGGTAAATTGTTTTCATTCACTCACTCTCCTACTTACTTTTTTCCTTTAAATTTTTTTTTGATGGAATAAAAAGTTTACTTTTTTTTCTATCTCGATACTAGTGCCTGGGAGGGGGAGGGCGGAAAAGAAGAAAAGAAAAAAAAAAAGGGTATGTATATCTAACTGTTAACGAACTGTGCATCCTTAAACCGCGCGATAACACTCCTCGGTAATTCCTGAATAAGATTTGTTGATGGTTGTGCATCATTGCTTAGATGCCCCTAATCAGATTATTTCTTAGGATAAGGTGCATGTGATTAAAATAACAGTGTGCTATATGTATCTGGTTCTTGACCTACTCCCGGTTTCCCCCCCCTTTTTTTTTTTTTTTTTTTTTTTTTTTTTTTTTTGTCTCATTCTTGGTCACTTTTATTTCACGGAGGATGGCAGAATAATACAAAAAAAAGAAACACGTCCTCCTATTAGTAGGCTCTCATAGTTCTTTGAACGGAGAAATGAAAGACGTTTTACAAGCAAAACACAAGTTAAATTACAAAATTCATTTCATCTCCTCCCCGTCTTTTATACGTAATGATCCTTCTAACGAATGACGCTTTCCACTTGAAAAGACAGAAGGTTTTTTGACGAAAGTCGCAGCCCGCTCTCCGGTCTTCAGAGACTTGTGTGCTATACATTCTTTTTTTTTTTTTTTTTTTTTTTTTTTTTTTTTAGTCTCAAGTTTGTATTTTTATTCCTGTTTATTAGTTCAATTTATTATTATTATTATTATTATTATTGTTGGAATTCATTATTGTTATTCTTTTTTTGTTTTTTGTTGCTTCTCTACCCAGGAAATGAAGATGGCTTTTCCGTGGTACTAGAAACACACTGATTTTCAGGCTTTGTTAAATTCCTGAAGTACGAGTCATTTCTTATAGTCTGTGAGAGTCTCACGGTTGCTGGTAGCGATATAACTGTTACTCTGTGAGCTTTTCCTGGCTTTTGGCTTCCTAGGCTTCGTAAATAAATAAATAAAAATATAGTATAAGAATAAGAGCACACCCATAAGTACAGGAGAAACTAATATTTCCAGCACTTGCAGTGTGCTACATTCCCCGTAGAATCCTGCTGAGGGAAATGTTGAAGATTTGCTTTTTATAATCTTTTCGTCACCTTCAATGAATTATATTATTTTTTTAGTGATCTAGAGTTTCTCGTCGGTCAATTTGTTTTTCCGTGTTTTCCTTCACTTCCTGACGAAAGAGAATTCTGTTCGGTTAATCCGTTATATTTTTTTCAAAACCCCCAAATAAGATTCTCGTTTGATCCTTATTCGCAGGCTCTTATCGGCTATTTGTTGTTTGTTTTATTCCTGCCGAAATCTTGCATTCAACGGTTTGGTTCCCTCATGCTGGTTGAAGTAGTTAGCTTTACCTCTCCTTCTGGTGTTCTTCCCCGATGTTTTTTACTTCGTGTTTTGGGGCGAGTCACCTTTCGTAATTTTATATATAAAAACCCCATTCTCGCATCTTGCAGTTAGGATGCTTGTGTTTCGTAACACACTGTTACGTCTCATACGGAGCTGTTGCAGAATTCTAATTGCCTTGATCTGTTTGTTCCCCCAAACTGGTTCTTCTTTTTGTTAAAGATAGATTTCCCTGCTCGTCCTCCAGATTTTATAAAGGCAAAAATAATTTATTTACCCTGTCTCAAATCCCGTCTACTACCTCAAGCTTATAATTCCTACCACCACCACTTCGATTAGGATTTCTTCCTTTTACCTGTTCTTCTTCTTATGGAGGAGTCTTTCGATGTTCTGTTAGCAGAATTCTGTTTTTTTTTTTTTTTTTTTTTTTTTTTTTTTGTTACACTAGTTCAGTTATCAAGTTATTCGTGCAGTTGGTGCTGTGCGCACATAGTTAAAAAAAAAAAATCATTTAAACACACGTTAAAATCATATTTCCGAAGAACAAGATGATTCCTTTTATTTTTAGGATCCTTAAAAAAAAAAAAAAAAAAAAAAAAAGAGAAATAACTTTTAGCTACCCGTTTGTTTATAATCGGCAAAATGTCTGATCAGTCTTTTATGTTTTTTCCTTCTTTTGACCTTTTGAAGAGATGGAATGCTTTCTTGAATTGACTCTCTTATCAGTAATTGATCAGCGCGCAGTAGCAACGAATTATGTCACCTCGTCTTTGAAGATTAATGTCATTTTTTGTGAAAGGGTTGTTAATTATTTATCAGTTTTTTTTTTTTTTTTGCTTGTGTTTGATTCTTGCCTATGTTTTTGTAAAAGGGAGAAGAAGAAGAAGAAAAAAAAAAAAAAAAAAAAGAAGAAAAAAAAAAGACTGCAAAACATGCCAATGGTAATAATATTCTTAGACTTCGCTGTCTCAGGAAAACTCTCTGTGCAGTCCTTCCTTTGCCTGGTGTCGTTCACACAGACGGAATCAGAATATAGTTCTAGTCCATCTATCCACTTTACATTTTATCTACATCTTTTGATTAAAAAGTTTCTATGCTTGACACTCTGTCACTTTGACTTCATGTGTTTTTTAATTTCCCGACCATATATATTCAAGTTCCTCTGCCCTATATCCCCTATAATTAGTTTTCTTAAGCAAATAGACTTTCTCTTTCTTGGCATCTCTGCGTCTTTTTTAGTTTGTTTTTACCTCAGAAAGGTTAATTACAGATAATAAGTTCATTGTTTTGCTTGGTAAGTCGACTGGGGGGGGGTTGGATTGGCTTGTTATTAGCAAATCTTTGTTTTTAATTTTTAATTTTTAATTTTTTTTTTTTTTTTTTTTTTTTAATTATTCAAAAAAAAAAAATACATTTTATATAACGGAGCATAACTTTGTCTCGAATGAAAAATAAGTAATACGAAAACTCCCTTTCTGTTTAACTTGTCAGTTAGTCTTTGTTCCCTGCAAGAACACACATCTGGATTGGGTAGGAAATACCCGACTAGTGCATTTCTTTGTAGGGAAAAGAATTGAATTTTTATTTTTTATTTTTATTGTTTTTTTGTTTTCTTGTTTAAAAGGGCCCAAGTGTCTATTCGTGAGAAAGCTATGTCACGAAAGAAATGTCGGCGTACAAACGTGGCCTGTTTTCCTCCCACTACCCGTTTATGTGAAAAGTTGGAGTTGTTAAATCTCACATTGTTGTGCTGTAATAACATTCTGGCTCATTACACGATCATGTCACGAAAGATAAGCTTTCATGAATATGTGAAGTGGCCTTACCTTTAGGCCTTCTTGATCTGATTAAAATAATACCTGAGTTCAAGTGGAAGAATATTTCTTCAATAAACTATCCTGTACTGTCTTGTTCGGATAAGAACGTTATTCAGCGTTTGGCGCAGAAAGCCAAGAACGCTAGCGTTAAACTCCCAAGAATTAATTTTATCAATGAAAAACCAGTATCCTCACTAACTCCTACTTCATACACACACGCTTTTGCTGCATATTGCTTGAATTGTAGTCACTGACTATCTTCTAGCTTATTTCAGCAGTGATAACTTACAAAAGATGTAGTCACAATGCCTCCCTTTGGCTTTTTATATATCTCCCCGCTAAAGTGGATACCCTATACCCTCCGTTTACATATTTAAAAAAAAAAAAAAAAAAAAAAAAAAATTATACTCGATTTTCTCTACTCGCTTCCCTTCTTCTTTGTAAAAGAGATGGAAGGTAAGCTTTGTTATTTCTAGCTCGTTTTTTTCCCCTCTTTTTTTGCTCAAGGTTTATCAAAGTACTTATTCCAGGTACAGATTTCTTTCCGAAGTGATTTGCGAAGTTCCGACTATGGACTCACAAAATCTAAGTATGACATGTATTGTGTGCCCTACCAAAAGAATCTTAAAAACCCTATCTCCAGTCCCATTCACTTCGAAGTAAAAGTAGAGGCCTGTAGTTTTCTTTTTCGAAGGCCTCTATTTCCTTTGCAATAGTTGCTGTTAGCTGGTGATTAATCTTTTTGTTAGCGCTCTCGGTAGCAAGAAGCAAGCAAAGTGCAAAAAAAAAAAAAAACGAAACGAAAGAAATTAAATTTACCGAACGAAAATAGAATTCTTTCCCATCAAAAGCTTTTTATTTTTTACCTCACCGCAGGGCAAAATGCTGCCCAGTGATTAGCACGTCGTCTCTTTTGAGGCTGACAAAAGATTTGTTTTCTTGTTATGATATCCTTTTTCCCTTTGAGCAGATATAATTGCGACCGCGGTTAAAGAGCTACTTTACTCTGACAGAAAGAAAAAAAAAATGGAAATAAAAAAATAATTGCTTATTGTAGGGAAGCATTGATTTGTTACAAAGGAAAAACCGCACTTTTTATTAATTATTATTATTATTTTCTTTTTTTGGTTGCAACAATTGTTTATGCCAAAAACCTCCTTTTTTTTTAGTGTAGAGATAGAGTAGGTTACAGGTTTACTTCATGCTAGCTTTCAGACGAGAGGCGTCAGTAATCTGAGAACTGCTTTTCTTCTTATTCTTCTTTTTTCTTTCTTGGATTCTCCCTTCATCTCATCGCTATGGAGTTATCAATGTATGATCTGCTCCTTAGTTTACTGTCAGCGATGTACGCAATGCCATGGAATTCCTTATCTTTCGGCTTCACAGATGAGATTGTCCAACTTGCTATTTGTTGGTAACACAAAATGCAAAAAAAAAAAAAAAACATTTGAAATACTCTTTACAGGTTAATTACCAATTCTCTCTTGCAAATATTCTAACAACAAGAATCAGTCTTATTACTTCTAAACAGGATTCTTTAACAACAACAAAAAAAAAAAAAAAAAGAAAGTTTCTCATGAAAGATTTATTTATTTATTTCGCGTATTGCTATTATTTTCAAAGAAAAAAAAGAAGAAAATAAAAGAAACGTAACTGGCTTTCTGCAGCGTTTGTCTACTTGTAATCCGACTGGTTGTTAGATGTAAATTAGCGATGGCGCTATAGTTCTGACTGCAGCTTGTGCGTTTGCTTTTTTTTTTTTTTTTTTTTTTTTTTTTTTTTTGTGTCGCATCACTTTCTGAAGATAGATTGCTTGAAAAAGAAGATATTTCTCGATTTACTCTCTACGTCTCTGACGAAAATCTCACTAATCACGCGGTGTAACTGCTGCCACAGTGAGATTATCTTGCAGCTTGATTTTTTTCCTGACTTCCAGTAAAATATAAGACAAAACCAGTGTGAACGGTCACATCTCCGATCCATTATTTTGCTTTGCTCCATTGCGCTGAAGCAAAAAAATGTGTTTGCGCACTTGACAGTTTCTTTAAATTAGTTTATTCTTTATTGTTAACCGAATTGTGCTTTATACTTTCGACTTGCGTACTACCTTCTGCAGCTCATATTACTTGGTTGCTGTTTACGGTTGTGCTACTTCTAGATGGCAATTATTCTACTTGTCTATTTTTTATCGCAAAAGTTCTTTTTTTTATGATTTTTTTTTTTTTTTTTTTCTTAAAAAAAAAAAAGCAAATACAACGAAAAGAGTGTGCTTGCATTCTTTTTTTTACTGAAAAAAAAAAATTAACCTACTCATCTATAATGTTAGTTTTTACAGAATTTAATTTCACAAAAAATAGTCGAGTTTGTTTTTTTATAATGCGTGTATTCATTTCTGACTGCCTGCTTCATGCTTGCAGTGAGTCTAGGTTGTCCCTTGCTTCTGATCAATGTACGTCTCTTCTCGCTACGGTTGTGGTACTCGAATGACTGGTTCCCTCCCGTGAGCTTTTCCAGAAGTTCGACTTCCCTAACTTAGATTTATAAATAAAGAACACTATACTTTTTGTTCTTGAAGCTTAAAAATGTTCCATACGCAAAATATATGATTTTTTTTTGTTTTTGTTTTTAGCTCTCTTTATTTTTTTGAAGAATTTTTTTTTTTTTTTTTTTTTTTTTTCCTACTTTTATGCAACCTTGTTAAAAGCGATTCACAAGAGAAGAAACCTTTACCGACTAACTGAAAAAAAAAAAAAATTCTGCGAAGTAACGTAAAGTTTATTAATATTATTCTTTACGCGTTATTATCGTTGTGCGTCCGTGATCCTCTTCGAACGAACAGAACAAAGACTAGGAGTGACGAAGAATATTTTTCACTTTATATATAAAATACTTTTTTTTTTTTTTCTTCTTTATCTCGCACTTCTGTTTTTTTTTTTTTTTTTTAATTCTCCCGAAGAAGATCAGGAAAAAAAAAAAAAGAGTAGGAAAATCTTTTTGAAAGAAAGGAGACAAGAAAAGGAAAGCAATTGGTGGTCAACAAGCAGCTCATTCCGTGTATCTGACTACTGCGTTGAACACTCTCACACTACACTGTCGAAAATCGTCGATTACGTAACTCATAAAACTGTTGCGTTTTGTAGGGAACCCCTGTACTTACAGGGTAACTTGAGACATAGGAATGTTTGCTCAACAATTGTAATTAACAAGCTGGAGCCTATGAGGTTCCTCGGCGACAGAGATTGGAGAGGGGTATGGGAAAAAAAAAAAAAAAAAAAAAAGGTTGGAGGGAAAAAAAAAAAAAACGTGGAAATGTAAATCCGACTTGTTTATTAGCTTGTAGCGGTATTTAAGACAAACTGAAGAAAGTAACAAATTAAAAGCATCCCTTCTAAAGCAAATAATCAAAATTAAAGGGGATGATGGAAACTAAATGAGGAATTCGACTTCCCCTCACACTCCACCCAATCCCCGTTCAGATTATGATGGCAGGTCGGTACATCGTTTGGTAGCTTTTTTTTTGCCCGGGTTTCTTTAAAGGATTATTTTTGTAGTAGATTTGCTTCTTTAGCTTTACTTTATTATCAGAGACAGCCACCACTCATGAGTATTGTTGATTATTCATCAGATATCACTTTATAGATTTTACCTTTCATTTCAAAAACAGTATTCAAACAATAAAATGATGACCGGAGCGGGTACCGAGATCTTCAAGACCCCATTTAAAGTAGAAGGGGAAGTATCACCCAGTGAAATCGTGTTACTAATGATATGCCACGCAATAGAAGAAGATGGAAGTGAAAATGACAGTCTGGGAGTACGAAAAATCCTCACCAAATGGTTACTAAAAAGTGGTCTTCCGGAGGATATTGGTACCCAAGAAGCAATAGAAGAAGTAGGTAGTCAGCTAACGGAGGAAAATGATTTTGTTGAATTAGTCCGAAGTACTTTGAAAACCGTGACAGCAACTCCTCATGGACTGCAATCGTTTTTTTCTGAATTACAAATACTTGTTACGAATGGAATGCTGGGTGGATGTTGTCCGATGTCAGTCTTTGCGAGGTCTCACTTAGTTAGATGGAAAACTGCATCCTACCGAGAACAAGATTTACTTTGGATGAATATTAGAGATTATCTTCTTCCAGCAAAGCAGTGGATCGATACTGCAGAGGATGAGTCTGACGATGAAGAGTCAAGACCACCACCAGACCTACCTTGGGTAGAACCACTTGATAATCAATTCTTATCATTATTCCCATCGGAAGATGATGAGGATTCTCAACCAGTTCAATCCCCTCTCAATATGATGAAAATGCTTCAGGGAAAGCGAAAGAGAACATCTCTTCTAAACGTACCTGATCTGCATGCAAAGAGTAAAGGATATGATGCAGGATCGCTTATTCCATTTCATGTTCATATTGAAAATCGAAATTTTCAAGGAGCTCTTGACTCCTGCATGAGATGCTTTGATGTAAACGTTGCGAGGATGTCATTCACAACAACAACTAAAACTGGTTGTGGATGGGGACTTGTTCACATGGCATACCTACACATCTTATTTAGTGATTATATAAGTGCTAGACGATGTGTTGATGAAGCAATTAAGAGTGGATTATCAATACAAACAAATAAAGATATGTTAACAACATGCGGGTATCTCACTGTTATAATTTGTATCAAGGAAGGAAAACTTGAAGAAGCAGCAGAAGAGTTAATATACGCTTTTAGAGTAGCCACTACAGAATGTAATCAACAGATAAGAAGTCAACTGTACGTAGTACTGGCAATGTTGATGATACATCACCCAGTGGTGATGAGTCGATTTGCTGATCAGTTTGAGTCTTTTATCCCAAGTGAGAATGCCTTGCAATGTAAAGAACAAGTTACTGCTACTGGTGGAGTTATCGGAGTTACGCTTCCTGAAGGTTCTACCCAACCAAGTAGTACGCTTCCATTCACTTCAGACGAGACAGATGCTAGTGAGTTTCAAGCAATTGGAGAAACAAACCTTACCTCCGCTTCAATAACTAATACTTGGGCTGTATTACGAGCAGCATTCCTACAGATCCCAAAAGGATGTAGTAATGTGTCGTCAGTAGAGCAACAACCAACACAACAAACTCAACCTCACTTACAACACCAGCAGGGACAACAAGGACAGCAGCAACAACAACAACAAAACAACAACAGTGCCTCCAGCAGCAATGGTAACACCGGAAATAATAATGAAACGAGCAGCTTTATGTTTAGTACTATTGCTTATGGAGAGTGGGCTACTGGTATACTAAGATTGTTAAGAAGTCAGTTATTTGATACTTTAGGGTTCAGAGATGCTGCTCAACAAGAACTGTTATCAGGAATACGACAGATGGCAGCTGAGAAGAGATCCTTCACTGAACCAGAAGAAGATAACGATACCTCGACTAATAGATATGTTAAAATTGAGTATATATTACATTTAATTGATAACAGAGACTTTCGCGGTGCTGTTACACTGTTTCTTGAGCTAATTGGTGAAAAAGACGATTTACTCATCTCCCACATTCCAAATTTATATCAAACTGGTCTTTACTTAGCCGCCGCTATTAGATATCACTTCGCTGACTACACAGGTGCCGTTACCGTTTTAAACGCTGCGTTGGAGAATAATTTAAATAGTGTGTGTACTCCTGATTGTCCGATATTATTTTATCACAGAGCTCAACTATTAAAAATAAAGTGTTTTATTCAACAAAAAGCGTATCAATGCGCGATTACGTTGGCATTATCAGCTACTCAACAGACAACAAAGGTACACTTAAATAGATTTACCGCAAAGTACAGCATACTGGTGGCGCAGGCTTATATCAGGTCGGGTTGTCCTCAACAGGCTTTGCCTTATGTAAACTTAGTTCTCGAGATGGGAGCTGGAGGGGATATTGCGGTGGAATGCTCGGAGGCATCGTTGTTCGCGACGTCGCTTTATATTAGGATAAAGAATGTTTCGAAGGCGAGAGTTCATTTTAGTAAAGTCGTAATAATCCATTTAACACCATCGCTGAGAGTGTTTTATCACATGTTAGCTGCACAACTCTTAACAATGATTGATGGTACTACAACTACTACTACTAATGATTGTAGTCAGAAGTGTTGGTTACTTGCAGAAGACTCATCAGAATATTTCCCTTCTCCATGTGGAGCAGAAGTAAAAATTTCAAATAAATCCGACGCACTCTCTCTATCAGAATGTCACATCAACACCATCATGTCTGCGAGTGTTACTTCTACAGAAGAACGACTTCACTCTCTTCTACTTCTCAAGTACCTTCAGTCACTTAGACAAGCACCAACTAACCTTATTGAATCACTTCAGCAGAATATAACAGAGACTGCTGCTGCTGTTCAAAGGGAATCTAAAATACCACCTCCAAACACAGATATCCGACCTCTGTTAATATGGCTTAAAGAATACTAAATAAAGACTCAGTAGTGCAATTAAGTGACGCACAAGTTAGATTTATTTTGTCTTGGGTACAGACGTATTAGATTTCATAAAGAAAGAAGCAAAACTTTGAATAGAATGAAAGAACAAAAAAAAAAAAAAAAAAAACGAAAACAAAAACAAAAACGAAAACAAAAACAAAAACAAAAACAAAAACAAAAACAAAAACAAAAACAAAAACAAAAACAAAAACAAAAACAAAAAAAAAAACAAAAACAAATAATCCAAGTAGAAAAGTACAAAATCTACATTTTTTAGAGTTAAAAATTCTTAAGTGGAGGTAACGTGGATTTTGATATTATTATTATTATTTTCATAAATCACAGCATCTCCATTTCCCCCCTGATGACTTTGAATAACTAACAACAATAGCAATGCAATTGTCTGGGGAGGCTGTTCACTGGCTGGTAGCTAATGGAGCTTTAGGAAGATCAATAAAGGCTTCCAATGATAAGAAATTAGTGAGATTAAACATTCTGGATTCTGATTGTGTAGAAAATGGACATGCCTTACACAGACTGTTATCTGTTATGTCTAAAAGACTTGGTGTCAGTCTTGGCATTATCCCCGATTTGGGATGTACAGAAGACGAGTATTGCTCACCAGCTATTCGTAAGTTTAATTGGGATATTTTAGGACAGCTTCTATCGTCTTTTGGGTTCATATTAGATGAAGATGGGAAAGATTTAATTGTTGCTGGAGATACAGAAATCTTGAGACAAACATTAGAAGAAATTCAAACGTTTCTCGACAACTTGTCAGCTCAACAGAATGGAGATAACAAGCAGGTTGGGTACTCTTATTTTTATCAACCAAAACCGTTACCTTTAGCAAACGCTGCCCCGACATCTCCGGAGTTGGCGCTGAACAGGTGTTCCTCTGTTCCATCAAAAGAACCCCCACAATGGACAGACGATGCTTCGAGTGATAAGCCAACATCGCAACCAGCTGGTGAAAAGCCTTCCTGGACCAACAGACAAAAACAATTAATTGAAGACCTGCAGAATAAGAGACGTAACAAGAAACTTCTGGAAGAGGAAGAGGAATTATTAAAAGCGAAGGCAAAGGAACGTCAAAAGAAGGCACTCAGACAGAAAGTAGAACGGAATTTAAAGGTTCAAAAAAAGGAACGAGAAGAGCGGAAAAAGAAGCTGGAGGAAGTTGGTGATGAATCTCCGATGTCGTGTGTTGCGGTGGCTGCTCCAAAACCGAAAAAACAAAATCGTCAGCAGGGAAAGAGAACTGCTATCCGAACTGCTATTCCTAACAAGATTGGCCTCTTAATCTGTCAAACAATTATCGATGAAATCATTACAGAAGTCTCTTCTGGAGCAGCAAAACACCGACTCACTGAAAAAATGAAACTCCGCGAACAGCAAAAACGTATCATAAAAGAACGGAGACAAGAAGAACACGAACTGGCCAGCAACTACACTACTCCCTCAAAGGAAGCGGAACAGTTGAAGAAACACAACCGTTCGAATGTTTTATTAATTAAAAATATTATAAACGACATTCTCAATTCTATCGCAACTGGAGAAGCTCAAAAACGTCTACGACGCCGCAAAGAAGAAGTCAAAAGAGCGAAACAACTTCGTCACAGAGAAGTATTAATACAAGCTGAGAAGCTCCCTGAAGGTGTCTCTGCGGTGGAAGAACACAAAAAACGCATCGCTGAAGAGAGAGAAATGCAGAAGAAACGAGAGCTGCAAGAACACAACAAGAAAGACAAGCAACGACAGGCTCGACAAAATCAAATGAAAAAGCAACTCGAGTTGGAGAGAGAGAGAAAAGCCGACGAGGCCAACAAAATCCGCGAAAAAGAGGCGGCCGAACGTGACAACGCCGATAAGAAGATGCGGCTTCTGAAACTAAAGAGACAAAAAGAAGAAGACAAAAAGAAACAAGAAATTGATGAGTTCCATCAACGAAAACAAGAAGACGAGAAATTCAACAAATTATCTGACGATCGACGAAAAGAACGAGAGCAAGACGAAAAGAAAAAAGCTGAAAACCGCGAAAAACGCATGAAAAAGAAACTTGCTGAATGGAAAGCAAAGGAAAATACCCGCCGCGAACTGGAAGAAGAAGAAACTCGACAGTTAGAATTGAAGAAGAAAAAGGAAGCATCAGCACCGCCTGTAAAACCAAAATCCATAAAACCAAAAATAACAAAACTAGCTGAGGATTCCTCAAAAGCAGAATCTATTTTGAATGATATCGATCTTCCAACTCTGAGTCCTGTTTCAGGTCTTCCTAGTGAGCTGAAAGGAATATCTCGCGGTGAACGTCTTCTTTCTTGTGTTGAAAATCGTATTCTCGAATTTATTATCGAAGCACGTCGTGAACCTTCTCAGTGTGTAGAATTACTACACAACAGAATGCAATGTTTTATAACACACAACACTCTTCGTATTCCTGTAAATGACGATTCGAAGTTTATTATAAAAACAAAAGAAGGAGTTGAAGGATGTGAAGAAGCTGTTGAATATCTAAACAACACTAGAGGACTACGACAGCCTATAAAGGAAGTATCAGTTGGGTTAACCATGGCTGCAAGACAACATGCAGCTGACTTAGCAGCAAGGGAGGTAAACGTTATTGACACAGCTACTGGAGCTGATGGAAGCACTCTGACTGAGAGACTAAAAAGATATGGAAAATACGACATGAGATGTCAAGAAGCAATATATCTTTCATTTAACTCATACGCAGGGTTGCTACCGGCAGAGGTTGTTCTGGCTGACATGATTTGTTGTGACGGTGATCGTCTTCGTTCAAACAGAAAATCATTATTCGATTCTAATAACAAAGTCCTTGGCATCGGTCACGCAATCTCTCGCAAGTACTCTAAAAACAGAGATCGAATTATTACCGTTGATTGTGTAGTGGTTATTTTTACCAGCGGATTTCATTGCAAACCAAACTCTGCGATATTATCATCTTTTAATCAATCTTTAGAGAGTGTTGCACCAGATTACCTTACTAGTGAACAACATAAAGTAAGAATTATATCTCCTGACAGTCATTTGAAATCTGACTACGCATCTGAAGGAGATGTTACTATTCATGTTGCTTCCCCTTCTCCTGATGTGAGTGTTAGTGACACACATGCCGATACTATTCCTCTTGGTAGTCCAGTAGTCAACAGTTCTCACAGAGAGAATTACCCTCCTGAACAGAACACTACTGACCAGAATACTCCTGACGAGGAAACTCTTGACCAAAACACTCCTGACCAGGACACACTCGACCAGAACACTCCTGACCAGGATACACTTGACCAGGATACACTTGACCAGAACACACCTGAACAGGAAACCCTTGACCAGAACACTCCTGACCAGGAAACTCTCGAGGATGATCATTGTGAGGCTATTTCTCAACAAGAAGAAAACACCGAACATGAAGCAACTGCTACGAACAACAACACTAACAATACGATTCCACAAGTACCTGAAAGAGAAGAGTTGGTATTCCAAAACGAGAGAGATGAAACGGAAATTTCAAAGAGTGACAGTTTAGCATCTGCTGAAGATGAGAATCAGAAGCATGAACTGGAAACAAAAGAAGAACTGAATACCCAACACGACGACAAAGTGGCTGCCCAAGACTCGATACTCGATGAGGATGAGGATGAGGATGAGGAAACTGAAGAGCGGTCCCATCAATCAGAAGATGCTACTCCAGCAGCTAAATCCTCAGAAGAAATTAATAACATCGAAGCTGATGAAAACCAACTCAAAGAGAATGAGGATCAGCCAGCTGAGCCACAAGAAACATCCAAACCTGATACTCAACCTGATACTCAACTTGAGGGGGGTGGCGAGGACGTCGAAGGTATTCCCTCAGATGAGGAACAGACTTCTGCAGAACCTGAAGATGATAAACAGCCACCTCAGTCTGAAGAAAAGGACTCCCAAGATGTTCAGCAAGTTATCGAATCTGATAAACAGAACTCAGAGACTCAACTTGAAGAAGAACTAATATCTCAATCAGAACAATCAGAAATCAAACACGATACCAACTCTGAAGATAAACATTCTCTGAGTGGTGAAACAACTGATCGTCTCGAGGCAGATGTTGAAACTACTCCCACAAATAATAAACAAGACAATGAGAACAGCACTCCTGCACATGACGATAGTGAAGACTCTCCCACAGACAGTAAGAAGGAGGATGAGGTTTTCAAACCTGAAGATAAACATCAAGACTCTGATGATGTTATTCAACATCACGAGGATTCCGAAAGTATTAATGAGCAGGTAGACGATGACACAAACAAAGCTCCCGAAGAAGAATATCAGACAAAAGGTGAAGACGAGTCAGAAAGGAATGAGATTCCCGCTGAAAACGAATCAGTTCTTGACAACGATGTGGAAGGTGAGCCACAGACACAAGAACGTGAACAACAGGAGGTTGAAATGATTGGGTCACAGAAAAAAGAATCAGGAGATGAACAAGGAGAACAATCACCACAGCAAGAGGCCGAACCACCACAGGAAGGAGAAGATGTGAAAACACCTCAGCAACAGAAAGATGAACAACCAGAGGAAGGCGAACCACCTCAGCAACAGGAGATTGAACCCCAACTAAAGGGAGATGAGGAAGTGTCTGAAGGTGAACAACCAGGCGAGCCACCTCAGCAACAGGGGGGAGATGTGGAAAACCTGGAAGAATCACATCAACAGAAGACGGAACCACTACAGGAAGGAGAAGATATGGAAACACTTCAGCAACGAGAAAGTGAACAATCAGATGAAGGTGAGCCACCCCTTCAAAAAGGAGAGAGTGAGGATACAACTGAAGTAGCCAAACCTGCCAATGAAATCAACGATGAGCAAAACCTTCCAAAAGATGAAGAGTCTGATGGAGCAGTCGATCAACCAGAAAGGCAAACCGACGAGGACGGGAAAGACGCTCTTCCAACTCCAGACGAAGGCAACCAATCCATTGACGAGCAGAAGGATTCCTCTGAAGTACCTCAACAAGATAATTAGATTCAAATGAAAAGTAGTAACAACAAAGTGTTGCAAAACACTAAATTAGATAGCCAATAAGGAAGAGAAGAGTAGAATGATTCAATGTGCGATATTAACAACTAGAGAGGTGATGAATTTGTTTTTTCTTTGTCTTTGCCGGTTTCTTTTTCGAATTATTTAATAGTTTTTTAGTTTATTTTATTATTCAATTTGAAACTTTTTGAACTCAGCAATATGAGTTCAAAAAAAAAAACAAAAAAAAAACAAAGCAACTTTCTCGTTCTGGTTTTTTTTTCAAAATCATGAGGGATGAAAAATACTGTTGCTTTTTTTTTTTTTTTTTTTTTTCTTCTTGAAAGCTGTTTTTTTATATGTCATCCTCTTTTTCTTTAACTCTATTCTGCAATTGCTATTATCGTTTTGGTTTTGAGCTTTATAAAATAGAAAGCGATTTTTTGTGTGAGTTAAATTTTATAATCATAAATTATTTAAATCAAAGCGAACAAACAACACATGTTACACATTATAACAAGCATCGTAGTGCTCACAGCACTTCAGGTAAGGTTAGATCCTTGGGGTGATAATTCGGTTAGGGTTCGCATTGCACCCCCTGGAGGAAGTATTCAAGATCCAATAATTTCAGCGTTAGCTGCATCAGCACCTGAGAAGAAGACAGTTCACAGATATGTTAGTGAAGGAGAGTTAGTAAATGGAAATATTAAAATATCAATTGATTCTGATGGTAACACTATCGTTAGCAGACTTTCTGATGGGAAAACTCTTTTACAGGGAGCTCCTACTTTCGGACAGGCATTCAACGGATCACATCACGGAAGTGTATCAGCTCAGATGAAATTTTCCGGCTACACTCAAAAGATTTATGGACTTGGTGAACACAGCACTGGACTTGTTAATCAATTCCCATACTCAAAAGTATTCGCTGATTCTCTTTATTACGCAAAGAGTAGAGGTGGTGATGTTAGTATCCCATGGTTTGCTTCTGATCACGGATATGGCATGGTCTGGAACGCTCCTTCTTTAGGAAATGTTACAATAAGTGAACAAGAAACAACATGGGTTTCACATGCAACGAAGAATGTTGATTTCTGGGTGACTACAACACCTGGTAACCCTGTGTCTACTACAGATCACAGTTATTACGCTGATTTATTAAATCAGTATGTTGATGCTGTAGGTCATGCTCTTCCAATGCCATATTGGACAACAGGATTTATTCAGTGTAAGGACAGATATCGTAACCAAACACAACTTCTATCTGTTGCCAGAGAATACGTCGAGAGAGGACTTCCCATTTCAATGATTGTAATTGATTGGTTTCATTGGGAACAGATGGGTGACTTCGGACTTAAAGAACAATGCTGGCCTGATCCACAAGCAATGGTTGACGAGTTAAAAGGAATGGGAATTGAGTTAATGATCACGTTGTGGCCTTTCATGGGTCAGAATGTATCTCGTAACTGGCAGGAATACCTCGATAAGAAGTACCTCGCGACATCAACAAAAGACGGCTATCCTGACTCTATTTGGAAATACAACACTCCGACAGGAAATAGTTTAATCGACTCATCAAATCCTCAAACCATGAACACCACATTCAATAAATGGATGAGTGGTTACGGTAAGTATGGAGTAAGAGCTATTTGGATGGATGAATCAGAACCTGATCACGTCGAGTACATTAGTGGAGGGCAGTGGGAACTCTTTGCTGGTTCAGACACTGAAATCCTACCTGCCTGGGTGAAGTACTGGTCTGACGGATTCCGTAGAGGATTTGAACAAATTGGTGCCAAGCCAGGAGAATTCTTTATTCTGTCTCGTAATGCTTGGTCTGGTACCTGGGCAAATGGTGCTGCTCTTTGGTCAGGTGACATCTCATCTAATTGGGATGACTTCAAGAAGGCAGTCACTATCAGTCAAGGAGTTGCTATGTCTGGAATCCCACTTTGGACTACTGACATTGGAGGGTACAGTGGAGGTGATCCATCGTCTTCTGACTTCAGACAGTTAGTTGTCAGATGGTTTCAATTTGGTGCTTTCTGTCCTCTATTCCGTCTTCATGGTCATAGAACTGGTGGTCCACCAAAATCAGATGTTTGTGGTGCTACAAACGGTGATAATGAGATTTGGAATCTCGCACCACAACAAGACCACTACAATGCGATTGTTGCTGTGATGAGACTCCGTGAAGACCTCAGAGACTACGTCAAACGTCTGAATGATGAATCCGTAGCAACAGGAATGCCAATGTTGAGACCAATGTTCTTAGAGTTCCCAACTGAAACACAATGTGAATCAGAAGATGTATCAATGCAATACATGTTTGGAGCTGATTGGTTAATTCATCCAGTCACTGAATCAAATGCTACTTCTGCTCGTGTCTACCTCCCAAAGTTAAATGGAGCTGAGTGGGTGTACTGGTGGTCTCAGGATGTTGTTCAGTCTGGTTGGTTTAATCAAACAATAAAAACAATTTCTGACTTCCCTCTTTACTTTAGGAGACCTACATGATATTTTTGATTTGGAATTACACTTTTTTATAACAATCATCGATACCTTTCCTCAATGAGAAGTGAATGATGTAAAGCAAAATTGAAGAATTGATACGAATTTCATTACTGTGTGTGTTTAGAGGCATCACTTCAAAGATATTCGTGTTACGTTCATAAGAATAAAATAACATTCGCAAAATGTGTTTCTTTCCCCTTTCTCCTGTTTTCGTACTTTCGTATTTTTATTAAGATTTATTTTTTTCTTTACTTTTTCTAATAAAATGTAGTTAAATGTTAATTTTAACAGGTCGGTGACTTCATTATGATGATTAGTTTTTTTTTTTTTTTTTGAATGTTAAACAAGTTTTTTTATAAACACCTTCTACTCAACAAGTTTTTTGAAAATGTTAACTCGAAAAAGTGATCCAAGCGAAGAGTATCTTTTATACAGAGACCCTGGAGCGTTAAGAGGAGTTGCTCATCGACCATCAGCATCCGCGTTAAAATACGGAGATGCTCCTTCATTTACAAGATTGGATTCAGGAGTAGCTAAGAAAGAAGGAAATCCATGTTTCTCATGGAAAGGATTAACCATTTTATTGATATTAATGTCTGCAGCTATGGTTGTAGCTCTCTGTGTGTTATTGGTTTATCATTTTTATTATCGACGTTGTGATATTTGGTTGAGTGACGTTTCAATAAACGAGCTGACGTCAGATCCGTCTGGAGACACAGCAACAGGCGTATTAGCTTTTACAATCGAAGCGAGAAATCCAACTAAAAGCCAGGCTTCTATTACACACGCGTCGTTTAGATTGGAATTCTTTAATGAGCTTATGATGGCTGGTGATAGTCCATCAAACCATATTACCTTTCCGAATTCACCTGATACTTGGTCTCCTAAGAATGACAGTGGTCATATTCCTATTTATCATTCTAACGAAGGAACAGTTCAGATTATTAGCTCTAACTTCCCCTTCGATGCTAAAGATAATAAATTAGTACATAGTGGTTGTTTTGGTATTCGAGTGACTGGAGACATAACATACTCAGTGTCAACAGTCTCGTACACAACTGATATTAATAGAGAGTATGTGAAAGAAAAAAAAAAAAAATTATTAGTCGATTCGAAGCTAAAAAAACAACACACCTAAAAAAAAACAGATTAAAACTCTTTGAAGAATGTCCTTGCAAACAGAACAACTGATAAACTGTTTACTTTAGACATGAGAACCACTCCAACAGGAGAGTGTAGTGAAACAATAATACGTAGCCAGTAACCTACCGCAGTATGATTTATTATGTTCCGTTTTGTTTTGTTTTTTTTCTTTGGTTCGTTTTGTTTTTAAGGAAACTGTGTCAACTGAGCTGATCAGAAGTAAAACTATTATTAAAAAAACATAAACACCAATCACCCCAAACAAGTCTTTTATCTTCTCTCAGGGAATCACAATGCAATGTGGCGGTGTTGAGGTTGGAGTAGATCGGTTTTATTTATTCTGAAAATCTAAATTATTTTAGAAAAAACAGTTCATTCATCAGGGATCATGAATGCTGGTGGGAATAAACGGACGTATGATCTGCAGTGGGGGAAGCAAACTCAAAGGAGGATAAATGGGAAGAGACCATCAACTGGTTTAACAAGAAGAAGACCTCACGAACCTAAATCAGATTTGTACGACGTCCCACGGAGACCACTCAGCGCTTGCAAGAGGAGATCAAAACCAGTCATCACTATTGCAGCTGACCATGAAGACAGTCCTAAACATGTTCCAAATCCTCCTCCAAATAGAAGACCGTCTGCGATCATACGAAGAGCAGCTGATCGAAACACAACCGACATGGAAGTTGATGAAGCATACACTGAATCAAAGAACGCTAGAGCAGCAATACGACTTTCTGTTAATAAAGTTCAGGAACTCGTTGATGGAATAGAAATGACTGAGAAGGCTCACCTTTTAGAAACTAATGGATCTGATATACTTCCTGAAGAGACCACGTTAGATAATTTACCAGCGAGTGCAGGTGCTTCACCCGTGACAGTCGCTAGTACGTCTCCTCAAAGGGGAGCGTTGTTTGACTTTTTAGAAAAACCTCCTCCACACACAAGTGACACAGTTCTTAACTTAGTCGATGACGATGATGATGAGATTTTGTTCGAACCAGACGCGGTAGTCCCGACTGAAAAATCTACTTCAGAACTCTATACGATGCTTCACTCGTTATCGTCACAGTTAGGAACTCTTTATCGATGTTGTAAAGGATTCATACGAAGGGGAATCATATCTTATGATCACGATTATAGTGAAGCTTGTGTCTCCGCTTTGGGAACTCTAAAATTAGTTTGGGGAAAATTCACTGACATCGTCAACACCATCAATACTAAAACAGAAGAAATGACACAAGTCAATCATAAACTTCTTCTTGTTCAAGAAAGACAGCGAGGAATTGAAGTTTCTGGTCAAGAACATAGATTAAATTACTTAACATTCAGAACTATGTTCAGATGGCAGAAAAGAGTTTTATGGAAACAGAGAATCGCTGCTGCCGGAATTGGCTCAACGACAACGGAAGAGATTAGTCCTCCTCAGGAGAGGAAACATTCAAAAATTATAAAAATTAGAAGGCAATCAAAGACTCAAGGAATCTTCGGTAATCTCAGTCCTGGAACAACATCTATAATTATATCAATGGAACACATGACTAAGTTAAGAAATATCAATTCAAAGACTCTTGACTTATGGAACGAATTCATTACTCGCAGCTGCGATCAATCTGAGGGCGTCTTTTTAGCATCTCAGGGGGAAGGTTGCGCAGCTAATAAAGGATACGCTTTAATATTCGCTGATTGTGCTCAAACTGCTCTGAGATTCTCATTACAACTTCAGTTCGCATCAAACTACATTCACTGGCCAAGCAACATTGTCAGCAGTAGTTACTGTCTTAGTCAACTTGATTCTGATGTGAATAAATCATCCTTATACTATCAACAAGGTCTATTTCACAGAGATGATGTTGAAGCATGTCGCCATCAGGGTACCGAACTTGACAAGTTAGAATCTATTGCGGCATCCATTGGTGTTGAAGAAGAAGAAAGAATACAACACGGAGACAGTGTTCCATATCATATATCAAAAGGAGGGAATGTAATGTTTTATGGTCCTCGAATGAGGATATCACTTCATGATGGTCCAGTGCTTCAAGACGAGTCTGGGTATTATGGAAGAGGGTTGATGATGACTTCTTTCTTGGCTTCGAAGTGTTCACCAGGTTTTGTTGTTATTTCATCATCAGTTCGAGAGTCTCTGTCAAAAATTATTGAGTCAGATGGTCTTTTTGAAATCCCACATCCACTCGCTCCTATTACTGATTTCTCTTCTTACAATTGGAGGGAGTCTGGTCATCAGGTTTCGTATGACTTCGTTCCAAATGGAGATACGTACTACGCGTTATTGTCTACGGAATTAGTTAGTAGGGCAGCAATAATTGAACCGGTCGTTGATATTTATGAACATGAGAGATTAAAATATAATCCTCATTGGTGGATGAGGTTTTGTAACTACCCTCCAGATGTTTGGAGCTCTTTCGGATCGGAGGAAGTTCCTCCACCACCACAAGCGAAGTTGGTTCCTTCAAATTCAAAAGCAGTTCGTTTTCCTGTTGAAAAGTACGAACGTCAACTAATGGAGTCTGATGATAATGTTTCTTTATTGTTAGGGTTGTTTATGAGATTGAAGTCAGCTGTTTTAAAACAAAATCCTGTTAAGGCTTTCTTATCAAGTGTTTCAAGTGACCTTCCTGAGACTGAGTTAGAAACTCTAATCACAAAAATAATTCAATTCTCGAATAATACTTCCGATGCGATCTCTCTTCACTCTGATGATGCCACCGAACGCGAAGAGTTCGTACAAACGCTGAGTGAATATCGACTTTGATCATAACATTTGAAGATGTGAGAGGACTCTTCTCTCTCAGTTTGGTGATTGTAATCCCTTCTTAATAAATAATTATATTAAACTGCTTCTGTGAAAGAAGAACGAGATCCGGTTGCGTTGTTTTGAAAGCTGTCAATTCTAATGTCGCAATCAACTCTTCCCTTTCAATGAAAATATGCGACGCAATTGATTTTATCTATTTATTGCATTCGTGGTAAAGAGTAGGTCAGGTTACACTTCTTGCGTAAGTATTCTAAAATGAATCTAAAATGACGTACTTGGACAATCCCATACTCGCTAATGTGTTAATTCGTATCGTTGGCTTATTAACTTCGATATTCCTGTAAAGGATGAGTTGTGCCTTTTTATTTTTTTCGTTGAGACTTTTTTTTTGTAGCTTTTTAGTTTATGTTCTGATATTTCTGCAACTTGTCTGAGTTTTGTAATTTTTAATTTTCATTTCTTCAACAGGTCATCTTTAATAAGAAAAAGTGTTTTGTGTGGAAACCGTTCCTCCAAAGTGAATGAGAGTTATTCAACTTTAGAAATTATTATTACTTTTTACGTTTACCCCTCCTCAGTCGCCAATATAATGGCGTTCACAATAAAAATAGGAGCCGATCTCTACGGCATGAAACACAATGTCTTGTTCTCATTTGCAAGGATTCCACAGTTGGCGGAGATTGTTGGAAGTGCGCAACACTATTTTGATATTAAAATGAGAAGTGTAAGACCTGCTGGATACATGGATCAGTTGTTTCAGGTGGAGAGCATTCAGATGTTACGTGAGAGAAGATGGGTGTTGATTGGAACAGAATATGGCTTTGATTCTTCACAACAATTGTGGTTTTTTCAACCTGAAAGCATCTGGCACAGTGACGCCCCTGGTATTATCCCAGAACCTATAGAGACTTCATTGTATTGGGGACCTGCATGTGTTCCGAGGTCACGTGATGCTGGAGCACCACCAACATTCACTGAGAAACTAATGAATGTATTCTATAACTTAGATGGTAATAAACAAACTATCGTAGACGTCGAAATTCTTCTCATGGCTCTTCGAAGTTTTGGAGTAACTTTCATCAGCGATCCGTTACAAATATTAAAATCATCCGACAGAAGTATTAATCGAACTCTTAACTTCGTCCAATGGTCACTTGTTGGAGAGATGAATCCAACATTAGTGGATTTATTATTCTTTTCCTTTCGGGATGTTGAGGGTGTCAACGCAGTTCCAATGGAGTCTCCCGCGAGGACGCATGAACCGATTTATGAACCGCAGCAAGCACCTCCACAGATAATTAGAGAACCTTATATTGTTTATGTTCCTGTTCCTCAGAATCAACAGCCTTCAGAACCACAACCGCTACCTCCGCCTCCGCAACCTGACCCCGTAGAGGCTTTTCCTGTAGCTACCCAAACTTCAGTTATTCAGTCACTGGTGAGTGCCGAAACAAGTTTTCAACCTCTCAGTTCTTCTCACAAGAAGCACTCTGAGCCTCCTCCTCAGTCACACCATTCTTCTCTTCGACCTTCGAGTGTTTCTTCGCATCAAACGCGACGTACTTCTGTACCCATGCATCCCATCCAACAGATGAGTGAGTCCAACGCGCTGTCAACATCACTTCCTTCTCAACTACCATCAAGGAAGAGCCACAGCGATGAACTTGCGCTTATCGAAAGACTGGAGAGAGCAAAGGAAGAAGCATTGCAAGCTGCAAGAGAATTAGACGAGGCAAGGAGGAGGTCAGAAGCTGCGGCTGCCAACCAGCAGAAAGCACCACCTGTACAACCGGCAGTTTCTCAAATGCAACCATCAGCGACAACTCCACGACAGCAGCCACAACCTCCACCACGGCAGCAGCCACAACCTCCACCACGGCAGCAGCAACAGCCACCGATACGCAGAATCAGTCCTCCGCCTCCTTCAACAAGACAGCCTTTAGCTGTCCAGTCTCAGGCTCCAGTCCAGGTCTCTCAAACTCTGATGCCAATAGATCCACTTATTGAAAGTTATCTTTTAAAACAGTGTGATATTCATCAAAGGAATGCTGAAAAGATTGAAAAACTTCTAAAAGAGTCTCACGAGAGAATGCCGGCAAAAAGTCCATCGATACCAACATCGATATCAACATCAGTACCGAGTAAGAAATCAATTGTTTTGAGTACTTCTGGAACTGGTCCTCCTGTTCCACCAACGACTCCTTCGGCACAACCAACGCTACCTTCGGCACAACCGACGGTACTTTCGGCACAACCGACGGTACCTTCGACGGGTTCGAAATCAAAATTTTCTACTGCAGTTCCGTCTGTTGCGTCTTCGCGACCGCCTTCCGTTCCGGCACCAACTCCAAAAATGTCGACTTCGACTCCAATGCCATCACTAAATCCGTCAAATAACACGACTGATGGCAAATATGTATCTCAAACTCCGATACCTACTCCGGGTACTACTTTTAAAATGACGCCACAATCAGCTCATCATATTAAAATATCTCCTCCTCGTCGACGTGTTCGTTAGTAGGTAACAGTCTAAGAGTGTTGAATCGACAGAAATCAACATTTATGACGGAGAGTACACAAGTCTTTCTCCCATTATTTCATACTCTTGTTTTTCGTTTTGTTAGAATTTTTTTTTTTTCTTTTTTTTTTTTGAATACAAAAAAAAAAAAAAAAAAAAAAAAGGTATCCATCTGTACCTTTATTTAGATTTTATATTTTTCTGTGGTTCCAATTGTTTTCATTACGAACGTTATTTGTGAAAAGAAAAAAAAAAAAAAAAAACAATCAGCGGCACTCTCACTTTTAAGAATGAAGTGAGTAATATACTACTCCACTGTAATTCTAATAAGGTATTTTGATAAAGTCCTATGCGAATAGTGAGAGAATGAAAAAAATACATCGCATGTATGTGTACCATAAGGTAACACTACGTGCTCTTTTATAGTTCTTGTGAGGAAAGAAAAATTTCCATTTGAACTGAAGAGGCTTGTGAATCTTTCATTTTGTTGTTGTTGTTGTAGTGTCGTTAAAACTCTCCTTTACAATGAGAAGTTTGGTTGTGTGTTTTTTTTTTTATATAAAATTAGAAATCTCTCTTGAAATTGTATTGTTTTTTTTTTAGTAGCTCCACACAGCTATGGAAAAAATCCACAACTTATAAAACATTATGTTATATTCCATCAAAAAAAAAAAAAAAAAAAAAAAAAAAAAAGAAAGGGAGTAAAATAATGACTTTGATTAAATAATATTAAATAAATGAAAAACTAACACACCAACTACCTTCTCCCCCACAAAAGACTATCAGGGCAACATGTCAAAGACCGTATTACTCCTAGCAGAGTATTTTCTCGTATTGGGCGTCTACTTAATAATCGGAGGTGGTGTGTTACATGGATTAGAGAAAGATGATGAGCTGAAAGAGATAAAAAGACAACAAGACATCGTAGCAAAAGCTGCTCTGAGTACTGAACAAGTAGTACTTCTATCCAGTAACGGAATTTGTAGATTTCGATACGAAGACGACAGAGAATGGACTTTCAGCGGAGCGACGTTCTTCTCCCTGACCGTCGTGACAACAATTGGTTACGGTCATGTTGCTCCAATCACAACAGGTGGAAGAATTTTCACACTAATATATTCAATTATTGGTATCGGTCTTGTTGCTCACATTTTAAAAAGGATGACTAAAGCAGTCTTCAGAGGATGTTCTTACATCTATTCAAAAGCAACCGGAACTACTAACAACAAGGAATGCATTAACGAAGATGGAAGACTAATTGCTGATGAAAGAGAGCGTGCTGACATTACATTTACTCGATTCGATATTGATGGAAATGGAACTATCGATTTACAAGAACTCGGTCTGTTTTTAGAAGCCTTAAGTGGGACACGTGTCGACCCTCTGGTTACTAAATATGTTATGAACATTGCTGATACAGATCCTGATGGTGTCCTCACAAGAGAAGAAATGGTTCAAGCCGTTACTGTCTTCTATTCTCTTCAAACTGAACTCCCACGGAGTGTAAGCTACATCACTATACTAGCTGCTGGTATTATTGTGTTTGCTTGGATCTTTATATGGGCTGCTGCCTTCAGCGCTCAGGAAGATTGGAACTACTGGGAAGGATTTTGGTACTGCTACGTCACTTTAACAACAATCGGTTTTGGAGACTATCATCCAAAAAGTGACAAAGGAAGAATAATGGCTTTCTTATTCATTATACCAGGTCTTAGTGTGGTTGGATGGTTCATATCTTCAGTCTTTAGAGCGTCACAGGCACAGAGATTCTGGATAATGCAACGTGCCCATGCCAGTGGTAAAATCAGTGCACGAGTATTAGAAGCTCAAGGTATAAAACCATTAGTAGTTAACAAATCTGAAGATAGTGAAAAGAGTGAGAAGAGCTCAGTGTCTCTGTTGGATATAAATTTAACATCAGCTACGATGCCGATGAGTGATATTACGGTACAGAGTGAACTCAGTCCGAAATCGACGTCAATTAATTGCAGCAAGTCTGGTCTGTACATTAACAAACCTCCGGAACTAGACCCAGGTAGTTTACAAGAACCAGGAACACCAAGTAGGATTGGTCCGCCAAGAAGAGGACGTGGTAGAGGTTCGTTTAATAATTCTTATCAAATGTTAACGCAATCGACGGTTAATAGAAATCTTTTATCATCGCCGTTTGAGCCAAGATTTGTAGCTGACAATAGTTCATTCAGATCTGATAGCTCGTACAGTGTAATCAATTCAGCAAATGGAGGAAGGTCCCCCCGATCACCCATTGTTGATAACTCTGTCTCTCCATCAGGCAGTCCTAAATCATCTTTAAGACAGTTCCCTCCAAACATTACAACCTAAATACCAGTAGTCACTTTCAAAGGTTTTGTCTTGTAACTAAATTATTGCTATGTTGTGTTATGTTTTTTATGTTTATTATTTTTTTTATATACCTTATGACGAGTTGTAGCCTTGAAAGTCTAGTAGCAATTAGGTAACATTTTCTTTTTTTAAAAATAAAATAACACTGATGGATGCTTGCAGTGTACAAGCCATTTGTGATAGAAGTTGGCTTTCTATGCAAACTATCCTTAAAGGGTGCTCGGGATGCTGGAGGAGATTACTGAAATTAACAGTAAGGGTCCAGTTCTTTTTTTAAAATCTGACGGTTTTTCGTCAGATTTTAAAAAAAGTCATTCATCCTTTAGGCTTTTTTTATTCTTATTTCCGCGTTTATTTATTTTTTTTTTTTAAAGCGGAAAACCAACAAAAAAAAAAACTGTCTGTTTCTTTATTTTTTTTGTGTTGTCAATAACGTCGTTCTTTCTTTCTTTCTTTCTTTTTTTTTGTTTTCTTTTCTGTGCCTTTTAAAAGGGATTCGTGCTTGCAACGCGGGTAAGCCTTCTCCATAAGTGTGATTCCAAACAATGGTCTTGCTTAACAGGTTGAGTTTACCTTTTTTTTTGTTATTGTCCGTAAGTGATGTCTCACTGTTACAGCAAGCACACTTTTTTATGTTTAAAAAAAAAAAAAAAAAAAAACGTCTGGAAAAAAAAAATAATAAATAAATAAATAATGCTTGGAGTCTGGGGAATGACAACGGTTGAACTCACTTTCCGAATCAATAGATATAAAATATGATTCAACACAAGCCGCATCGTTGCGGTAGTTACTCTGCTTGCGTATATTTTATAGTGTGAAAGGGGGTTCTACTGGTTGTCTTGTTGTCTTGTTATTGATGTAGAAATTACATCTCATTTTTTGAATACTTTATTTTTATTGTTGAGGGTATTACTACTTAACTTTGTGTCGTGTTACCGAAAGATTCGCGATCACGAGTTAAATTTGAGCTGACTGAATTTCTAAGTAACATACAATAATATTATTTAGTTCTGTTTTTTTTTTTTTTTTTTTTTTTTTTTTTCCCCTCAAAGAAAAAAAACATACCATAAAAATTGTTCCTCAGAAAAAAAAAAAAAAAAAAAATAAATATTTTCTTGCAAAAACACTGGTGAAAAAGAAACAATTGAAGTAGCTGTAGCCTGTTTGACATTTAATCAGTCCCTTTTGAAGCATTAATTGTCTGAGTGACTTGATTCAATTATTCTAATATTTCTTATCAGACCCTACGCTAATAATCCAAACAACCCTACTGGATTACAAGACCCTCCCCAGTAATCAATTCTACTCCGAAATACGTATTTATTGATACTAACCCTTCGATGCGATGAGTAAGACTGGCAACAATTCGATTTTTTTGGATTACAAATGCTGTCAAAAAAAGAATATTTAATATGAACTTCCTTCTATTTATTATCAACAGTTGATGTTGATCATCTAATACCGTTCGCAGTTAGCAGACAAACAGAACTATTCCTGTTCTGTGAACTAATATTAAGGTATGACGTATTAATAACCCCTACGTAACTTGTGATCAGTAGAGCATCTCACTGACCCTCTGTGTGCTGGCGATGCTTACAGACATGATGCAATTGTTCTCTATATTTTTATTTTTTTTTCACAAAAAAAAAAAAACGAAAAATCTCAGACTTTTTTTTTTTTGCAAATTTTTTTTTTTATTTCTTTCGTATCCTGTCAAGTCAGAATCGCGTAAAGAAGTTTTACTACGGACTTGACAACGTGTTTTTTTGTTGGTTAGCTTAGCATGAGTCGACTATATATATCACAACTGAAATGCTATCGCCAGAGAGTTTAAGCACCAAACGGAATTATTTAGCTTTGGAAAACCCGGTGTTTACCTGCTTATTGTAGTTGTATCTTTTTCTCAGCTTAATTCTCTCTCTTTTTATTTTTGCCTTGCGTTTTATTATGATTTTTTGTTTTGACTTTATTTTTTTCTACTTCACTTCAGGTGGGTCACAAGGGATAGGCATTTCCTCAGTACCTGCCTGTTAAGGTCCAATTCTTTCTTATTTCTGAACATTTAAAAAAAAAAAAAGCAGCGTGAAATTGAAACCGAAAACGAGCAAAAGTCTCTTATCCTGTTTCTTTTAAAACGCTGAAAGAGCTTTCTTCTTAGTTTAGAATTCGACCGTGTCATTTCTTCTTACCTTGCGCAGCCTATTGGGTCCTTTTTCGTCTGACTGTTGTTATTGGGAAGTCATTGCTAACTTCCTCTTTCTGATGAAGTGTTTAATACTGATTTAAACTAGGAGTCTGCTGTTGCCGCCCATCTGGTGATCTTCTCCTTCCTGACGATATTCGTGGTGTTGTCTTGGTTACCTACCCTCACTTGCTTCGGCAAAACAGCCTCCGAGCTATTTTCTAAATAATCACACCTTACTCAACGGGTTTGTGGAACAAGGCATCCTCATTCTCAGTGAGCTCTCGCGCTGCCTGGAACGAAATTTCCATTCCCCTTCTTATTCGTTTACTTTATTTTTATTTTCTCCCTCTTTCTTTATGGAATTACAATCTGTTACATTAAGGGACTTAATTAACGGAAAACTTATTATGGTGCCTACCGCTAGGTTATAACTTGCTACGTTGAAGAATTCAGTGTGGTATGTTTGTTATTTATTTTAATTATGGGATGGTAAAACTATTTTTGTTTCCGTACCTTTAATTCCTCTTTTGTGTTGCGGCATTTTAGTGGAGTTTTGTGCGAAGTGGACATCTCCCCTTCGTGGCTTTTGGGATGAATACAACGAAACCAAGCAAACAAACAAAGCTCGTTCAACCCTTTTGCAGACTCTAATTACGAAATTCTCAGGTTTCCGATGAATTGTTAACTGCGATCGATGTATCTTTATGAGGGAATTATTGTTAAATTGTTATTTAAGTTTTATTTCCCTTTTTTTTTTTTTTTTTTTTTTTCTTCTCTCCTTTGTTTTTTTCTTATTATTGAAATCACAAAGACACAACCAAAATCAAAATTTGCTACAAAAAAAAAAAAAAAAAAAAAGTATATAAATATCTGCTGTGGCAGTCTTTCAATTTCTTATATTTTTATTTTTACTATGAGCAGCAACAAGTAAAGCAAATAAAACAAAACTGCAACACAAAAAAAAATATATATAGCTGGCAGTAATTATGTTGTTTTCTTTCGTCTAGCCTACCTGATTTTAAGGTTTATTATAGGGAAGACTTCTGTTGTTCAGCGCGATGGTTATTATGACAAACAAACAAATAAATTAGCAACCAAAAAAAAAAAAAAAAAAAAAAAAATGAATTGAGAAATTCAGAACAGGTTTCATGATAATAATCTTTTTTTTCTCTTTTTTTTTTTTTTTTTTTTTTTTTTTGGATTATTTTGTGAAGTTTTTGTTCTGAGTACTCTCAACTTCAGGTCTTTTTTATCTTTGCATTTTTTTTTCCCTTAAATTACTTCATTTTTTCCCTTCCTGTTGTAATTGTGTTACGAATACGTAATTCTTATATTTTTATAACTTTGTGTGGAGTCAAAAAAGAAGGTTGCAACTCATAAAATGGGTCAACCCTTAACTTTTGGTTACTTTATACAAGTTTAAAATTCTTATGAAAAAAAAAAAAAAAAAAAGCTCTCAATTAAAACTACAAAAAGTCTTTTTTTTTTTTTTTTTCAAAAAAAGAATGAACACCCAACCCCCCTTCAAACTGTTTGTTTCAAAAAAAGCGTAGTCATCCACTTTTTTTTAAATACTTTTTTGGGAAAACCTCTAATTCAACAAAAATAGTTTGCGAAATCGCCAACTCCCTACAAAAAAAAGTTGTCCACCAGGACTCGAACTTGACCCAAAAATTTGGCTTGCGGCGGGTTTTTTGTTTTTTAGCCTACCAAGCTGGGAAGAGTGCAAGGGTGGCTTGCGTCCGCCAAATTCTTGGCGGGACGCAAGCCCCCCCCCCAACCCCCCCCCAAGGGGGGGAGCCCCTAATAAAAGCCCGCCCGTTCCGTACAAAGTCCAACCTGAAAAAACAAATTTGCAACTGATGACTCTCTTAAGGTAGCCAAATGCCTCGTCTTCTAATTAAAGACGCGCATGAATGGACTAATGAGATTCCTTCTGTCCCTACCTACTATCTGGCGAAACAGCAGTCAAGGGAACGGACTTGAAACTGTCAGCGGGGAAAGAAGACCCTGTTGAGTTTGACTCTAGTCGGGTGTAGTTATAGGTGGGAGGTTTACCAACTCTTATCGTCGCTTTACTATTATCCAATGATGGGGGAACGGCAGCTGCCTCTTCGGAGGTTAGGGTCCTTTCGGACTCGTAGCTTTTCCGATTCCAGCGACAAACGGGCTTCGGCTCGACCCCTCGTTTATAGACACCAGTCAGGTGGGGAGTTTGGCTGGGAGGAGGGCCACATTGACTAAGGCTTCTAAGTCACGAACCTAAATCGATGATGAGGATCACATTTCTAAAGGTCAAGCTTTTACTAACGTGAGAATTTCTGTTCTCGATGGTCAGAATGTGTCTGACAAAAATTACCTAATTTGGAATGCTGCTTGAAGTCTGGTGAATTTTGGTTGGAGGTCTTAGTCTCACTGGTGAACTGCACAGTAACATTTTAAAGTGATCGATCACACGGGAGGGGGCTTGGTGATTTATTGCAACGGGAATATGTCTCAACTCGACCAGTGGGTGATGAATCCGCCCTTTGACTATGTTTTGGTCACATTTTCCGTCATTACGAAAAAGAGAAAAAAAGGATGTCACGGGGTTCGAACCCGAGACCTCCGGGTCATGATTCGGCGGTCATAACCAATAAACCACCGGAGCTCCGAAAATTCTGAAAAGTTTCCCGTCATGTTGGGTTGTTTCGAGCGGTTAAAATTTTTGTGATGAGTTGGCGATTTCGCAAACTATTTTTGTGGAATTAGGGGTTTTCCCTACTTTTTTTTTATTATTTTTTATAAACATTATAACAAAGTAACTACATCCTAGTCTTGCTAACTAAGATGCTTCAGTCACAACAGATGATTGACTTACTTCTACACCATACTGATGATGAGAGAATAGAGGTAAGCGGTATATGGATTACTCTCGAAACCTAAATAGTTACTTTAAAAGGCTAAGTTACGCATCACACCTAGTCACTGTATCTAAAACTAATGTTAAATTATCGTTATGTTGTTTATGATTCAATACCTTTGTATTTTACGTACAAAATCGAACAGTCTTCCCCTTCAAACTGTTTGTTTCAAAAGAAGTGTAGTCAACCATCTGACTATTTGTGTTTAACATTATCGTTTTGTGAAGAGATCCTTTGCAATGGCTACGGATCAGTTCCTCTCAATGTTGCTGCAACTTACACAGCAACGTTGGATTAAATAACTAACTATTAGCTTATACTAACTGTGAAAAAATTCATTTATTAACACGTATCTAGAGAAGTTAAATTATGATAATTACGTCCAGTAGTGACTTCCTCTAATTATACGTGCCTATTCAGAGGTACTGTCATGTGCTCTCTGTAGTTAAAATATTTGTTTAATTGTTGGGAATCGTTTCAAGCTAACATTATTTGCGAGATTTTAGCCAGCGATGACTTCGCTCGACTTGTTCCGTATGCGAAAAAAAAAAAAAAAAAAAACTGCGGTCGTTTTCGACCGGCAAGCTTATTGTCAACGAAAGTAGTATTTGCTCAGCATGTGGTTATTGTTTATAAAAGAAGACTATCGCGTTTTTAGCTCATTCATTACGGGATTGTCGACTGACTCTGGTGTGATCAGATCTCATTTAACAGGCAGATATTCTGAGGATGATTAAAAAATCCCCCCCACACGTTTTGCAGATTGATTTCCGTAACGTATTTCTTAAAAACATTCACATTCCACACAATCTCTGCTACTACCGGTGATGCTAATTGTCACAATCTGTTTTGTTGATCTTTTTCACTTGCGATAGCACAATTTTTTTTTAAATCTGTTCCTTTTTTTTTATTTTTGCCCTTCCTCTCTTTATTGGTCGTTTTATTTATTTATTTTATTTATTTATATAAGTCACTGCAGAAGTTGGTAATAATTTCAATCCAGGTGTGTAGTGTGGGGGCCTCGAAGAGGCATCGGTTCTGTACCAAAACAACAAACGGAAAGATGTGATTAAATAATTCATCATGTGGTGTTAATAAGTGGTAGAAACATTTGTTGTCCTTTTAATTTTCTATAAATTAAATTAAACATCTTTTAGTTTTAGTCTAATTCAACAATCCATCCACGGATTGTACTCTATTGCTGTGAGTTACTCCCTGGAGAACATAATATACAGCGACGATTGGAGTTAAATAACTAACTAACTTACTTGTCTTGAAAATTGTTTGTTTTATTGAGCGCACCGATACTAAGTTACTGCATGTCGTTTATAGTTTTTTTTTTTGTTAAGAGTTTTTGTCATAGACTAACAATTATTTCAACAGCATAAACCAAAATATGCCACTCAGTGACAACCCGACTTGGATGGGAGTCGAAGAAGAGAATGCTCTGCTATCGCGATTAACAAATATAATTGGAAAGAATCTACTAAGTAGCATGAGAAAAGAGATGAATAAGGAAATTGAAACTGCTGGAGTAGTAAACAAGGCGATGATAAAGCATCCGGGACTGTGTCGTCTGTTGGGAGTTAAAATTGGTACGGACATGCAGCCATATGCGAGAGCCTTACAGCGTCTTGAAAAGGAAGATAAATTACACGCTTGGCCATTGTACAGAATTACTAGCACACTCAAGAGAGTTATAAAACATCCTCAGAAACTCAGCGCATCATCTCACTGGCATCCAATACGTCGGATGGTTCTGATGTCGATGTTTACACGTGCGAGAGTGCTTGGGAAGACAACATGGATTGTGATACTTCCAAAGGAAGTTCTTAAGCATCTCGACTTCTACTCAGAAGCTTTTGGATATAACTCAAAGTTCTATCGCTACACTCATCTACTTTACAGAATTAGATGTGGTGTATTAACTTGTACTCCTAAACTATCTCCAGCAACAGCTTTACTACTTAAGAATTGTCCCAGAGTTGAAAATACTTCTGCGAATCACTTACTTCGAACAAAACTATTCCAACATAACTCCGTTCAACAAGTTATATCTCGGATAGTGTCTAGACTGGCCTCTCCTTGTGCGTCTGCTGTTTTTCATGAATATTACACCGCCTGTGTTCTGACTGCGATATCTCCTCGTATTTCAAAATCTATTTTGTTTATGACGATTCGCAATGACTGGGCTGAAGATACAACTGGATTGTATTACCTCACAGAAGAGAGTACTCGATTATTCTTATTCAATACATCACTATGTCATGTGATGACTACGGATGTTGATGATGTTGTTGGATTTCTCTCTTGGTCTGAACAGTTTGTTGTTTCCTTCTCAAAACTATCTGATGAACAATTATCAGCATTCACACAAAATATCTCACCTCCTGAACTAGTTGATGTGGATAGAACAAAACAACTTCCTAGTATTCAAGAACAAGTCATAGCACCTGGAAAGAAAAGATGGTCAGATGCTTTTGGAATGCTTCGAATGTACAAGGCAGCTGACACGGTGTTGAAGCTTGGAGACGTTGATACCTTTCGTAAATCAAATCCAAATCAAAAAGGATCTCAAGGATCACTTGGTAGTAGAGAAAGTAGATCAACGTCAGGAACAACAGACATCGAAAGTTTGAAATATGGATCTCAAATAGTATTCGAGTCCAATAACTTCACTCCGTTATCATTTCGTCAAGTTACTAAGAGAGCAACTTCCGACAGAACAAATACTTGTCGGGTATCTCCTGATGAGGTTCAACAAAAAGAACGAAGCGATCAGATGTTGAAATACATCGTCGGTTTAGTTCCTTGTGAACGACAACCTCTTCGTAAGAAACCGAGCAGACTGGCGAGTACTTCGACTGCTTGCTTAAACTTTTACACGAGAATTAGATTATATAAATTACATTATTATCCATTAAAAGAGATGTATCTATCTGAGTGTGGAACGAGACACATATCACCTGTTTCTGGTGTGATACTGAAGTTATCAACGTGTGGGTATTTATTACAATATTGTTCTGAAATTGTTGTTAGAGGGGTTACTGTTGAACCATTGCTGCCGGTGTTGATGTGTTTTAGTAATTTACAGAAATTAGAAATATTTCATTCTCTTTGTTCGTTTGAGTTTTTATCAATTTTGTCTTCGATTTTAAAAGAAACGAATTCGCTAATTGATTATATTACTTTAGATAATTGTGTCGTTGATGATGTCCCAAATGGTGAGTTCATTCACCCGTTGCTCACCATATCATCACAAGTTAGATGTGTTTGGGTTACGCATTGCTCTCTTCCTCAAATCCTCGATCGACATTTTAACAAAACAAAATCACCTTATCAATTCAGGAGGTGTGCTCGGAATCCATTTTCAAATCCTATTCCTCGTTCGACATTATCAAAATTAGTATAATTGCCTTTTTTTCTTTTTTGCGTTGATTTTTTTTTACTTCCGGATTACCTGTTCGTAGGTGATTCACTTTTTGTTTTTTTCTTTATTTTTATATCAATTCATTTACACGTTTTGGTTTTGATTTTTTTTCAGAATTTATAAAACCTTTTATGAGTTACTTAACAACAGTTAGTTTTCTTTACAGGAGAGTTTAAGGATCTGTTTCGTATTCGTGACGGAAGTATTTGATTGTAAAAAAGTGATTGATTAGATCTGATTTCATTATTCATCACTCAGTCTCTCCCCACCCTTCCCTCACCCCCCCCCGTCCCCAAACCCTCAAACTGTAATGAACGATATCCTTGCCACGGGGGGTTTCTTGTTCAGAGGTGGCGACGGGATCCCTGGTGGGTTTTCCGTCAAAAATGTGAAAGACAGAAAGCAACTCTGTGAAAATAGAATGAGAGTGCCATGGCTACGAGGATGGAGAGTGGAGCGAATATTCGAAAGTTTATTAGACGAGGAAATGATTGCATATTATATGTTCACATTACCAACAGAAGTTGATGTTCAGGCTCAACAAGAAATAGTCAGCACGATTGCTGACGCTATCTGCAGAAGATATAGTTATCCAACTTCATCTGTTGGTGTTTGTGAGAATGTCGTGAGAATGCATTGCATCCTTAATGATAACGATAGTGATAATAATTCCTGTCAATTCGCTAAACTTATTCAGCAAGAATGGGGATTCGAATGTAATGTCCAAAGTGCTAATGTTCTTCTCGTTAGAAGATCAGATTTAGTCGGTCCTTGGGTTGCTGTTGATTTCTCTAAGAACGATGAAATCCCTGCTATTTCACAACTGATTTCTAAATCACTGAAAAGCTGCCCCAACTCATCAAAAGTGTTGGTGGTCTTAATGAGAATATTATATCATTCTCGTCTTCTAAAAGAAGAATTAAATAATAAAAGTAAAGATGGAATGTCTCTCCTAGCACTCGCTGCCCTCGTGATAGCAGTTCAAAAGAAGACCTCAACCTGTTTTTCAAACCAATCGTTTTCTCGTCCTGGTGTTTATTTGCTTGAGTTCCTTTACTTTTACGGACATGTATTTAACTGTGATACTCACATAATGTCTTTGAAGGGTCCAATTAAGAGAAAGAGTAAGAACTCTGATATTCTGACCATCTCATTGCAATCACAGAAGAGTGCTTCCGGGTACAACTTGACTCCGGGTCTGAAATGGGAAAAGTTCAGATCGCTGTTTAAAGACTCTTATGAAAAAATCAGTTCCTGGACTCAACGGAGTGCAAAGCAGAGAATCTGGTCGCCTCTCAGCAGTGTCATTTCGCACGCATCGGGTTCAGCGTCTTCGTACTCTTCTAGATCGTTGCGTTCTTCAAATTCGCATTGCAGACAACAAACTCCGCAGCAGCAACTACATCAAACACAACCACCAGCTTCGCAGCTTCATCAGACTCCACCACAGCAACAACCACCAGCTTCGCAGCTTCATCAGACTCCACCACAGCAACAACCACCAGCTTCGCAGCTTCATCAGACTCCACCACAGCAACAACCACCAGCTTCGCAGCTTCATCAAACTCCACCACAGCAACAACCACCAGCTTCGCAGCTTCATCAGACTCCACCACAGCAACAACCACCAGCTTCGCAGCTTCATCAAACGCCACTACAGCAACAATCGCAAGCTGGTGATTAACACTCTCGTTGCGATTATTGGGTTTCTTTTTGCATCTACTCGCAGCCAGCCTGTCAGTTTATTTTATTTTTATTCGTTTGGATTGTATTGATCAATGCAGTGATCAATAAGTTATCTGAGAGTGTTGTGATAAACAGTTAAAGAAACAGTTGATAACATTAAGCAGTCCTGAGAGTTGTGGTTTAACTTAACTTTGCTTTATATTTTTTTTCACTGTGTCGCACCGTTATTTAATGTTCTTTTTTTTTTTTTTTTTTGCTATCCAACGAATTCGTTTTTTTGTGATTACTAAATTCTAAAGATTAGTTTTATTACTATTTTATATTCGATTTTATACATTTCTTTTGTCGTAATTCTCGAGCTCTCGTGTTAACTGACTGAGTCTCGTTTGTTTCCTTTAAATTAATTCATTTAAGATGTGCTCCTGGATGTGTTTTGCTCATTAATTGTTTCCAAGTGAGGCGAACAGTTTGTTCGCCGCCCTGAGTATTTGTAATTCTGCTCTCTGTTGTATTGTCTCCTTGAGAGGTTCACAAGTGTTCGGATCACATTCTCAACACTTTTCTGATTGGTAGCTTTCTTTTTTTTGAAAGGATAATTTATGTTATATTCTGGTTAAATGAAGTGTTTGTTACGGTGGCTTTCTTGAAAGTGAATTCTCTTGTCTCGCCTTGTTCGCATTCGATTGCCTCCGTAAGTAAGTAGATCAGCGTCGTCTTCTCTACTTGTGCACGTGAGCTTGCTCAGGTCTTGTTCTGCAGACCTTGTAGGATATAATATGTGTAAAAGTTCTGTATTGGTGCACGTTTGTGATCTCAAGTGTTGTATTAGTGCAGTGCCACATATGACTATAATGAAACCAAGCAGCTCATCGCTTGAAGGCTAGGACAAGCTAGTCCATTGATAACGTGATTCTCGTTTGGAGTGAAAGCCAAACAGTAATTTGTGATTCCCTTTTTGTTGTTTCTTTCCCTTTCAGAATTCGAACGTATGGATCATCGCAGATTTTTTCATTTCGAACTCTTTTAAACGAACGCAGTTGACTGCGTTAATGTCTTATATAATCTATTACATAACTAACCCGTTAGAGACTTGCTGAGCTGATCTATAATTGAATTGTCGAATACCTTCTAACAGCGTACGACAACATACCAACTGAAATAGTTTTCCTGGATACGCATGAGTGAGTTCATTATCTTCTTTGGATTGATTTTCCCCTCACTTCGCAGTAATCAAGAAGGGGAGAAAACTGCAGATTTTACATGCGTAAACTATACCGACATAGGCATTCAGTTTTCTATTCTCTTCCTTCGTTAAGATTAAATAGCGTTTTATTGCAGAGCGTATCGGGTCCCAGAAGCAGCTTTTCAACAAATTTGTTAAGATGCCTTCCGTGTTGTAGACAACAGGCCTGTTTATCTCTCAATATAAATATTACTGTCGGGTAGTACTATTTGAAACTATTTTTTCTTTTTTTTACTCCAAAAAACACAGTTTTGTTTCTTCTCGTTATTGCAATGTTTTGGTTTGCTTACGTCGTATGTAATCTCAGTTATTCACACAGGGTAATGTTCATAAATAGATAAGTACAAGGAAGTCAACAACCATGACGGCAATAGACTTCGCATCCGCTCTTGAAGATGAGCTCTTCGACGAGGAGTCAAATAACCAAAACACATCATTCGAACTTCTGCAATCAGTCTGGAGATCTTCTTTATGCCCTGAACAACTACAAGAAATATCACCCGGGTTGTGGCTCTCTAAAGACTTCATCTCTAAAGAAGAGGAAGAAGCAATCGTCAATTGCATCTACGAGAATGGTGAGTGGTTGGAATTGATAAAAAGAAAACTTCAAAACTGGGGTGGCTACCCACACCCAACAGGAATGCACGAAGAAGGACTTCCATATCATCTGCAAGAGGTCGCAAACAGAGTTGAAAAAATAAACTGCTGGGATTACAAAATAAACCAGGTACTACTAAATGAGTATGTCGCTGGTCAAGGAATTGCTGCTCACAAAGATGGACCAAATTATCATTCCAGCGCTGCGATTCTGAGTCTTCTTTCAACTCGTCTGATGACGTTTAGGTCTTCTGATGGAGAAGAAATCTTTGATGTTCCTCTCCCAAGTAGATCTTTGTTGATCTTTTCAGGTCGTTACTTTAATGATTTCACACATGAAATATCTAAAAGTGATTCATCCCTTCCAAAGAGACTTTCATTAACATTACGAAGAGCTAAAGTAAGTGAAAGAGATCTGACCCTAACAGCAGATGGTAGAGAGACACTCAGAGAGAGGAAGACTCGTTGGATTAGAAATGTTACTGACGTAGGTACTTAATGTTCTTACAGATGATTTTGTATTCTTCTCTTTGACCGTCTAATAGAGATCCCACTCAGTGGGTTGTTATCGGAGACGATTTAATGTTTTGATTTTATTGGTTTTTAGTTTAATTATTCCTCGCAGGTAACTTATCTGAAAAGATAAAATGGCAGACAACGAAGAACAAGAAACAGGAGAGGGAGAAGAGAACAACAGTCCGTTCCTACTTCGGGCAACTAATGAAAATTTCGAAGAGTTATTTAATAACGAGGTCTGTTGAATAATAATATTTCTGATTATTCTTTTATTGTATTCACAGATGTGGTACCGAAGTACTGTTGAAAAAAAAAAATAATAATAAAACAGGAGAAACTAGTCTGCTCAATCGTCATCAGTAACAACTGTGAGTACTGTCGGAAACTGATGCCGTTTTTTAACGAGTTGGCTTCAAAACAATCGGAGTATACTAACGCTTTGTTTCTTTTAGTTGATGCAGACCAGGTAAACAGTGAAGTCATGAAGAAGTACTCAGTAAGTTCTGTACCACACTTTACGTTTACACTCAAAGTATGTCTTTCATTTTATTATTATGAATTATGTTTTTAAGTGTTTTTTGTTGATCTCAAATAATAATAAAAAACAACAGGGAGATATTTTAGAATGGTTTAGTGGTAACAACTCCGAAAAGATAGCTGGGATGCTGATGAACAACTTGCAAAAGAGAAACGAGACAATGAAAGAATACGACGCCCAAAAGAAGGCCAGTGAAGCTGCTGCCGCAGCCGCAGCAGAACAACAACCTGAGGGTGAAGGTGACGAATAACATCTGCAGAACTAATTCAGTTCACATGAGTTAACAGATTACAATTAAACTATTCAAACAATAAATGAAATTAGTTACCACTGGGCACCGTAGCCCTCTTACCCCTACCCATATAGCAGCATTCCTGCTATATTAGTAAATATTTTAGCCGTAACAAACACCCCCCTTGAGTAACTTTATAACATTTCAAAAAACTTATTTCACACTCTTAGAGAAGGTAAAATGAAGAGTAGATAATATGGACGGGGAAATAATAAAGCTACTTCGGGTGAATGAATGGCCTAAGAAGCTTTCAATACCAGTAGCTGCGGTACTAACAGGAGGTTTGTTAATAAGAATCGGTATTGTGGGAAAGAAGAAATGGATTCGTGAGAGAGACACTAGAAAGGATCATCAAATGGATGCAGCAGAGTTGTATCGCCTCTGGTGTGGAGGTGATCGTTCTGTCGAAAGCTTATTAGTCAGCAGAATAGAAGTTGAAGTCAAGAATGCGACAAGTAGAAATGACGTTGTGACTCTAAGCGCGTTAGTAAGCCAAGCAAAACACGTTCCGTCGATTTCTCCAGAAGCGATAAATTCATACGAAGCAGAGCTAAATCGATGGAAGAACGATCGCTACGCAGCAATATTCTCTCTGTTTATGTTTGCAAGACCTCGAGTTGAAATGATAATAGTAATTGCTGTATTGAATGCTATTCGTCCTTTCTGCTGGGAAAGAGTTCGAAGCATTGAAGAACGCCTAACAGACGCAGCAAAGACTGCGGATGTTAAAACGTTTTGTTTAGAAGCAATCATGTACGTCGCTATTTCATTAGGTGACAGTGCTGTTGCTTGGATGATCTCAACGTTACAGAAGCAACAGGCGGAGATATTTACCAAGGCTGCGACTTCTAAAATTATTATTCACTTACTGACTCTCGATTCTTGTTATTTTGAAACTCACAAAACTAATTTATTAACATTCCACGATGACATGAACAAGTTAGAGTTTCTCGTAACCGATCGACTATTTCAAATAATTAGAATTGGAATATCAACTCTCCACGCAACCCGCCACGCAACCCACAGCAAAGGTCAGCTTCTTGTCACGATCGGTTGCGCACTTTCAACTCCGTTTTTATTATTTTTAAGAACGGCATTAAACACTATTGAAGTAAACATTAATGCTTATTGTTGCAGTGAGTCCCTCACTCGTAAATGCCAAGAACAAAAACAACTAAACTCCGCTGCCGGACTTGTCAGTCGGATTTCAGAAGTACGATGTGCTGTAGCTGAAGAATTCGAAGTAGAAAGAGTAATTCACGAAGAGATGACAACTTTTAACGACAACAGAAACTCACAAAGTGTCGGTGAGAGAGTACTAGAAAGTGTGAGAGGTACAATAGTCCCGAATGTGGTTTTATTATATTTGTGTGCAATTGGAATGAAAGCAGTTAATATGAATCTATTACCGTCTCCATCAGCAGTGGTCTCTACAGCTGAATGTTCAATAGAAGCATTTGAGCAATGGGCTTCACTTTATGAAGAAATATCTGAACTTCCTGAATCTGATTACGCGATTCGTCTCATCTCACTTTTGAATGCGAAGCCAACCATTGATGACGGACTTGGTACTGTTCTCACTTCGGATGATTCTATTTCTGATCTCTGCTTTCCAGTCACAGTTAAAAATGTTTCTTTTGGATATCATTCAGGTGCTGTTCTTTATGACGTTTCCCTATCATTTGGTACTGGTTCAACAGCGATAATTGGAAAGAGTGGTTGCGGTAAGAGTACATTAGCATCACTACTAGCGAGGATGTATGATCCAGACTCTGGTTGTATTGCTTTTGGTGATGTTAATGTTCGAGACTTTGAAGTTCGATCATACAGAAGAAGGGTTGCGTTAGTTCAACAAGACGTTAAACTACCTCCAGCAGCTACTGTGATGGCAGCACTCAGTTATGGTTTGAAATACTTCGATGATAAAGAAGTGTTTAGAGTTTCTGAACTAATGGATCTTCACAAAAGTATATTATCACTTCCTAATGGTTACGACACTCGCTTAGGACCTGGTGGTGTCATGTTATCAGGAGGTCAAATTCAACGAATTGCCATCGCACGAGCTTTACTATCAAAACCACAACTTCTAATTCTCGACGAGGCAACAAACGGATTGGATGGTGAGACAGAACTCCTTGTGATTCAAAATATAAAAAAAGAAATGACCAGCAGATCACTTGTAATGATTGCTCACAGAGCTACTACTGCCAGCTACTGTGATGCTGTAGTTTGTATGAAAGACGGAAGAGTAGCTGAAGAAGGAATTATATCTGAATTGATAGAAAAGGGTGGAGAAACTGCGAAACTTCTCGCCATTCAAAAGTGGAGTTAAGATCACAGTTTTTGAGTTCGTCATTTTGTGTACCAATTGATATGAAATATCAGATTGGCTACGTTATTTTTCAGTTTCTGTACTTTTTGTATTTTCGATGGATTACTTTTTTTCCCAGCTGATGTGTACAATTTAAGAAGTGATGTAATTCTAATCACTAAAACTATAAAAGGATTAAAGACGAAGAACACACAAAGAGATCTATTTGTGAGTACCTGAGTGGTAAAAGCAATACATTTACTCTCTTATAAAATTGTGGTATTGTACAATATGAGTCTCCAGGATACATTTTCTTTTTTGTTCAGAAAGGAGTTTCCTAATTGCGGCCACTGTTTGTTGGTGCATCTTTCACGAACGTCCATATTTTCCCCCACTGGCTCCCCTGACAATTCTGTTCATTTTCTTTTGAGTGTTCATTCTACGATGGGTACCTATCGCGTACACGTTGTTTTACACATAAATCTCGTTAGTTGTGACCTGGATGTGGGAGTGATGAGCACCTTTCATTTGTATTTCATTTCTTTTTTTTTTTTTGATTATTTCCGCGTTAACCACCGAGCGTTACACAAAGTCCCCTCGTTGGCTACGATGATTTTACAGAGCGACGAGTCTTTTCTTTTTTTTCGACTCGAGTTAATGCGCGTTACCTTTCCTATGCTTGATTCCTGCGCGAGATATACACCGATTGTGATGTAGTTTATAATTAACTATTTGTAAGCAACTTAAAAAGGATTTAGTTGAACATGTTTACTAGTAAAACCATTCACGGCATGCTGTTAGTGTTGTGAAATACTCCTCCCTTCTGCAGGATAGCAATTGCGAATATTACTTTTTTTCAAAACGATTCTTAAGAATATTTTCCAAAAAAACTCCCCCATGCCGCTGTTGCGGTGTTTTTATTATTTTCTTTCTTTTACCTACTTACTTTCAGTTGATTTATTGTTTTCTCACATGTCAGGTAATTGATTAATCTCAAAACAGATTTGCAGTAATAAAAATGATTGCAATTGCTCTGCGGTCTGAATCAAAAAAAGCTTATTTCTCCTCAAAGGGAAGAAAAAAAAAAAAAAAAAAAAAAAAAATGAAACTAATATCTATAGGAGAATCTCTTTACAACAATAGCCGTTTAGCAGGAGATAAATTGGCTGTGAGATGCACAGAAACTAAAAGAGATGTTTCTCACAAAGAGTTATTTATAATAGCCACAAGAGTGAGCACAGAATTAACTAAAGCGGGAGTAAAGAGAGGAGATCGAATTGTTGTAAACGACACGAACAGCATAGCTCACATCGTAACGTATGCTGCATCAGCAATAGGAGGATTTGTAACTGTTCCTATAAATCCGTTACTCTCTGATGATGAACAACAAACGATAATAAAAATGATGAATGTCGTAGCAGTGATTGGTTATTCAATAAACAATAACATATCAAATCCGAATATTCAAATTGTAGGTAACGACTTCATCAAACTAACAAACAGTCAAACAACAGAAGCAGAGAAACTCATTAAAAAACCTGACGAACCAAAATCTCTTGATGACGACTGGGTAGTATTATTCACTTCAGGTACCACTACTGGTAAAAGTAAAGGTGTTGCTAGATCACAGGCATCCAGTATCGGAGGTTTTCTAACGCACACTGGTCCAATGTCTTTCAGTAGTTCTGTTGTTGGTTTGGTTGCTTTCCCATTGCATGGGATTTCAAGTTTCTTTTTCGCTTTCTTATATTTGTACATTGGTGGGTCAATGGTTCTTTACGACTTATCAAAACCTGACAGAAGTGATCTCAGAGATGTTATTATTAATAATAAAGTAACATACGTTACTCTCTCACCTGCAATTATAACTGAGCTTTTAAAGTTAAAAGGCGGGTGTCCTGATGTTAAGACTGTACTGTTGACAGGAGCGACAAGCAGACCGACGTTGAGGAGTGAGGTGACGGAGTATTTTATGAACAGTCAAGTTTTTGATGTTTATGGATCAACAGAAGCTGGTATGATCACAATGTTGTTACCTCAAGACATGAGTTCAAATCCAGCGAGTGTTGGTTTTGAACCACCTGGTACTTCACTTTGCAAGATTAAGTCCCTGGACTCCTCAACAGAACTCTCAGATGGTGAAATCGGAGTCATTTGGGTTTCAACACCAATGATGTTTACGAGATATATTCTTGAAGAAGCCAATCAAAAGTATGACGCACTACTTCAAGACGGATATTTTAACCAAGGTGATCTCGGCTGTAGAAAGGACGGTAAAATCTACTTAACAGGTAGAGTAGATGATATGCTTGTAATGTCATCAGGTCACTGTATCTATCCAGCTCAGTTGGAAGCAAAGATCACTACCATACCTGAAGTAAATGATTGCTTCATATTGGGAATACCTTCTAATTCATCTCCTGACCGCGTTATTTGCCTCGCAGTAGCAGCGGATTCGGACAGAAAAGAAATTCTGGAAAAGATTTCATCATTTTCAATTCCTCAAATTGACGAAGTTCAGTTCATATCACCGACGTGTTCCCTTCCTCGTACACCTAACGGGAAGGTTATAAAAGTTAGTCTTCGTCCCCTTCTCGAATAATCGACAGCGGGAATGACGCTCGTTTGTTGTTTAGTTTGAATAGTAACATAGTTAAATATATTTTCTTAAAGGTTTTAAAAAGATGTTAAAACAGCGTGCCATTTTAGTGAATAATTCCTGTACAACAATTCACTTCACTTCACTTGTTCAGCTTCATTATCTGAAGTCCCCACATATCTGTCTGAAACCATCATCGTGATCACAATTACTAAAGGTATTTTCTTATTTAGGAATAGGTTTCTAAATGGCTGATACGATCTCATATCCAAACGGTGACGTTTACAAGGGAGGGACCTTAAGAGGAAGATCCCTCCCTTCGCGATCCGGGAAAGGTAAAATGATTTATACTGACGGGAACTATTATGACGGAGATTGGAAAAACGATAAGAAACACGGATATGGAAAGTCTGTAGGAGACTGTACATACGAAGGATACTGGCTTAAAGGTAGGAGGCATGGTAAGGGTACCCAGATATCGGAAAACCCACGAACTGAGTACAAAGGGGATTGGAGCCAAGGAAAGCGCCACGGCAAAGGACATTTGACCACACCACGTTCTACATACGAAGGTGATTACGAAAACGGTAGACCCAGTGGTTTTGGCAAAAAGGTCTGCCCTGGTTTATTTCAATACGAAGGGGGATACAAAAACGGAAGCTACCACGGAGAAGGCGTCATAACTTCTGAGGGAAGAAGATTTAAAGGAAGGTTCATTAAAGGGAAAAGGTGCGGTCATGGAGTACTTGAGATAACGAAACCCAATAAAGCTATTTACGATGGAAATTGGGAAGATGACCAACGTCATGGATACGGGTTTTCGAGTACCACAACAGAAACAAAAGACGGACCTGTAACTTATACTTATGAGGGATTCTTCCTCAAGGGACGCTACCACGGAGAGGGAACATTAGTAAACATTGCGGGGACTCACAGTGGTGAGTTTGCAGATGGTATGGCTCATGGGAGAGGAAAGTCAAAAAGCTCTGACGGCAATGTTACTTACGAAGGAGACTTCCGAAGTGGGCAACGAGACGGAAAAGGGAAACTCGTGTGTCCAAAAGGAACTTTTGACGGTAATTTCTGTAAGGGATCATTCACTGGCAAAGGAAAGGTGGTCCACGTGGATGGGAATATTGCTGAGGGAAACTTCGTAGATGGCCTTCTTGAGGGGGAAGGAACGTATACAAGTTCCTTTGGAATCCACAAGGGTAACTTTAAGAGTCATCGATTGGAGGGTAAGGGTACTCTGACAATAGACGGCAAAGTAGTTTATGATGGCGAGTGGAAAAATCATCAACGTACTGGATTCGGAAAGTCAGAGGCTTACGAAGGTGAGTGGTTGCTGGGCAGGTTTCACGGGTTTGGCACATGCAAGTACGCCGATTGCGAATACAAAGGAGAGTGGAAACATGGGAAACATGAAGGCAGGGGCACGAAAATGTTTTTCAATGGAAGCACGTACGAGGGTGAATTTTTGGGCGGGAAGTACCACGGTGACGGGGAGTATTTAAACGCAGATGGATCTACGTTTAAAGGTACATTTTGTAGGGGAGAGATGGATGGAGAAGGAATCTTCTGCTACGCTGATAAAAAGTCCACATATAAAGGTCACTTTAAGGGCGGATTGAAAGATGGCTTTGGTGAATTTCGTAATCCTTTCGTACTCTATAAAGGTTATTGGGTAAAAAACAAACGACACGGGAAAGCTAACGAGACAACCTACGAAAATGGAGAGTTGATTTACATAACAGAGGGGGTCTGGAAATATGGTATATTGGAGTATCTAATCTCCACAGATGGTAATTATCACAAAACACGAGTAACTGATAAAAAGAATGAAACAATAACCTGGGATGACGGATCATTATATGAAGGGACTCTGGTAAGTGGAAAGCCTCATGGAATGGGCAAGCGATCATATCTAAACGGGGACGTACACACTGGTGAGTTTCAGGACGGTTTACGGCATGGTAGAGGTAGGGTAGAAAAACCAAATGGCGATTATTTCGACGGCGAGTTTGAAAATAATAATCGCCACGGGGAAGGAATATGTGTTTTCAACGGTAGCGTATATGAGGGTGAGTGGCGTAACGATGTAAAACACGGTATGGGCAGATTGGATCAAGGCCACAGTATCTACGAGGGGTACTTCGAGAGCGGATTGGAAAGTGGACAGGGAACTCGCACTCGCACATCCCCATCTGGGATTGTCACAATAATTACAGGTCACTGGGAAAGAGGACAAATAAGCATCGCAAAGGTGACAACAACCTATAACACCATGACTTCTACAACCAATGACACTTCTATTTATGAAGGACCTCTAAAGGACTCAAACCCCCATGGTTTCGGAGAGTTATCAATGCAGTATTCTTCGGGGTATGAATTCCGCTATAAAGGTAACTTTGATAATGGCAAATATGAAGGCGAGGGGGAACTAATAACTAGCCGTTACGAGTACAGGGGAATGTTTGTTAACGGAAAAAAAGAAGGATATGGAGAGCAACAAGAATCAGAAACTTGTCAAACCTACGTAGGATATTGGAAAGAAGATAAAAAACATGGAGAAGGTAAAAGTACGTCACCAACTGGAGCTGTTTATGAAGGTGGCTTTTACCAAAATCAAAAACACGGAAAGGGTACGCTAGTACATGTCAATGGTCTCACATACAACGGTGATTTTGATAAAGGGAAACAAACAGGAGAAGCTGAAATAACTTACCCTGACCAAAGTACTTATAAAGGAAGTGTACTTGATGGGAATCGACACGGAGAAGGAGAGTTGTCCCAAGGTTTAGATGAGAATGGTACATTTGGTGCAGTTTACGTAGGTAGTTGGTGCTCGGGTCGCAAGGAGGGTTTGGGGAAGCTGAAATCTGAGACCAAAACATATGATGGTGAATGGGTAAACTCGAAGTACTGTGGAGAAGGTACCCTCACCACATCTGGTTACAAAATAACTGGCACCTTTCGCGATGGTAAAGTTGAAGGAATGGCAACTAAAGAAACTGATCACGATCGCTATGTTGGTAAATACTCGAAAGACGTCAGACATGGAGAAGGAACTCTTTACGGCACGAATTCCGTCTTGGAAGGAAAATGGGAAAACGGTAAGTTAGAAGGGAAAGCGAGATCTACAAACAAACACAATTCCACACTTGTTCTGTGTTATAAAAATGATGTAGCCGTTGGGCCCGCTCACTGGGAAGATGCAGAAGGAAAAGTTCTCAATCGTGGGAATTATGAAAATGGTGTTTGGAATGCAATTGACGAACCGGAACCGTTAAATCCATAGGAACACAATTTGATATATTTAGTTGGCCTATTAGCCATTAGCCATGCAGCAACAATCGGTAGTTGATTTCCTTTCCTTCTTTTTAAATATCATAAAATAATAGAAAAAATATTTTTTTATTTTACTTTGCTGTTGTGGTTGTGGTTGCTGACGGTTCCTTTGAGTTGTTCAAAAAAAAAAAAAAAAAACGCGAAATTTCGCTTGCGGGGATTGTGATTACTTGTAAACACAGCCTTCTTATACTTCCTCTGACAACCTTTATTTTAAAAATAGTTTTCTGAAAGTGTTAGCACCTCTCGCATCCTCAGTATTGATTCATCTAATTTACTTTTTTATTGTGAAATGATTCGCAGCTTTTTTTTTTTTTTGCTTTTTTCTCGGTAAGTTTTATTTTAATCCTTGCCTTTTTTTTTCAGCAACTTTTGGAATGGTTTCTTTAATCCAATCTAACTTTTTTTTTTTTTTTTTTTTTTTTTGCCTCTGCTGATTTTACATTTTTATTTTTTATTTATTTCCTCATCAATAGATGATATCCCTGGCGGTAGGCCCTCAGCAATCTGTTCTTCATTACGTGTCCTGAGCAATAATGAACGGTTGCGTTACTTAACTAAAGAAAGAAAGAAGAAAAAAAAAACCTTTTTGACTTAACAAACTGTGGTTTGCACGGTGTTGAAAATGGAAAAAAAAAAGTCAAACACGAAGATAAAAAAATAACAAAATAAAGGTGAATGGCGGAATCTACGAAAGGATTTACCGACCCTTTCCTTTCATCCTTTTTGAATGGAAAATACGAACGCGGATCAGCCCTAGCAATTAAAGGCTGCTGTTTATCACCATTATTCTATCAGAAACATAAATATGACGGTCTCAATCACCTCTGTTGATGATGTAAGTGACGGAGAGCAAAATCCATTCATATATGCCGGAGGATTAGTGCTGTTGTTTACACTGCTTGCTAGCATGGCTGCCAGCGTGGACACAACGAGATTTAAAGAAAATTTTAAAAGACCAAAAGCAATATTAGTAGGCCTTGGATGTCAGTTCTTTATATTACCATTATTGGGATACATGAGCGTTAGCATTATGAAAGTCAGTGACGTCACATCAACAGCTCTATTAATTATGACTATGGTACCAGGTGGTGCTTTCTCAAACTGGTTTTGCTCTCTCTTCAATGCAGACTTGTCTTTATCAGTCGCCATGACAACAACTTCTACGATTCTTTCACTAGCTGTTCTTCCCCTTAATATTACTTTATATGTTAGATATCTTTATGGATCAACCGTTACTCTCAACTATATAAAACTACTCATTTCAGTGGTCTCAGCTGCTGCTGGACTTATCACTGGTTTACTAATTAGCCATTACCGTCCTGGTTGGAGGAAGTTCTGTAATATCGCTGGAACCGTTTCGGGTATCGTTCTCATGGTTTATGGGGCTGCTACATCTACTGTGGTGTGTTTTTATTTTCTATTTTGTTAATGTGTGTTGAAAAGGGGGAAAAAAAAAAAAAAAAAAGCAACCAAAAACAAACACAGAAAGCACCTGTTTGGTCCCGACCTGGTTTATTTTATCTCCAGGTGACTATTCCTTGTTTGTTAGGGATCGTAGCATCTCAATTACTTACTTTGATTGTTAAACTACCTGCGTCAATGGCTACAGCTATTGCAATCGAGTGTTCATATCAGAATACTGGGATTGCGATGTCGATAATATTCGCTACCTTTGACTCTGACTCTGATACACAAGGAGAGGCTTTGGGAGTACCGATATTTTATGGAACCATACAAGCGATAACACTAGTCATTTATAATATGATGATGTGGAAGATGGGAAGAACATACGCACCTCCTAATATTAGTGTCTTAGAGATGCTGAAGGGAAACTTTCAACCTGCTGCTACGATGGCTGACTACGTACCTGCTAAGCAAGCATCTCCAATGTCTTCTGTTGGAAGTCCATCAACTCCACCAGTTGATGATTTTAATGAAAATTCTATCGTCAAACATCTCCTCTCTGTTGAAGAACAATTATTCAAAGAACGAGAACAACAAGAAGATGGTGAAATAGACATGGAAATGGAAACAGCAGATCAGACACCACTTCAAGTCCAGACAGACTACGTTGAACTCGCTGAGTAGTATTTCTAATTATTTATTTCAGATACTTACCTGAACCCTAACTTTATTATCACGAGGTTATCTTGGTGTACCTTATTTCGTTAATTTTCATTTTCTGTTATAATTATTAATATTCTGGGCGTCTGTTCTGAGTGATCTCAGCAGAACTGACTACTGTTAGAGTTTCTATTTAATGTTTCGATAACCATTCGGCGGGCTATTACTCTAATCCTAACCAATCGATTGGGATGAGAGAGAAGGCTGAATGGTTTCCCAATAACTAATGCTTACTATTCTATCCACGTAAAAGGGTGACTCGATTTGATTCGCTTGACGGAGAAGTCAACTTCTTGTACTTGTCACTATCTTCCTCTTGTTGATTGTCTTCAACCGACTGCAAAATCACCCGCATCCGTATGCGGAGAAGTATTGTAGCATTCGCTGGTCGTTTATACTCGTCGCGTAATGGTTTTCATTGTATTTTTGTTTCATACCAAATCAGATACTTGTTTACTCATTAGCACTGCATTCACTTTCTTTGATATGAACTTCTGTGTTGTGTTTATTGTATTGCTCTATTCTCTGCTTTCTTGCACGAGAAACAGAAATATTATTTGTGAAGTCTACCTCACATTATAAATACGGAGTTCAAGAGACTTCCTCGTCTCTGGGGTTCCTCGCGGGAGGTGTGTTGTGCGTAACTGTACAAATTAAAACTCCTCCAGCCGCTATAATTTGTTTTGTTTCGAACCGTTTCTTAAACTTTCCTTTGCGTTCGTTGGTCTGTCAGTCGAACTTATTTATTTAAAAAATTAGGAAAAAGCAACACGTCTTCGGTGGGGAAATAGCCAAAGTCTTCATCACTTCGTCTGAGTTGTTTTAGGTTGTGTTATTAAGTAGTTGTTGGTGATTTGTATTATTAATTCAAACAGGGCACGCAAATAAAGATGTCTTTTGGCGGCCCCAACGCAGAGGAAGCTATGCAGCACATCACAGCCAACGCACAGCACTATTTTGAAGTCGTTCGCGGTCATGGCAGAAGAGGATTACTTTGGTTGGTTTTTAGTACGTCTGCGGGAAAGATTGGAGTGAAAAGTTTAAGTTTCTTACCTCTCGAGGCGGTTGAATCATCGCAATCGGAAAGTCTAATGTCAATGTATGAAAGTTATAAAGAAGAAACACAATTCGTCTGTTGGTACACTTTAGAAGATGAGAGTGGAGCGCCAATGTTTTCTAAAGTCGTAGTAGTCGATTCGTCAGTGGATAACTTACCAGATAATTCTATTGACGCTGGGAGACAGCAAACATTACCTCCTTCATCAGTTAGAATGACACCTGTCGTAGCACCAACAACAACTTCAAATGGTATTTTAAATTCATTACAAACTTCTAATGTTGTTGTTGATTCGAATGAACAATTCCGTCAACACCAAAACACTTTCTCAGCTTCTCCTCCAATTCGAAGATCAGATGACCAAGACTTTCAATCTCTTCTGCGTACTACTCTTGACCTTGCTGCTGCAGCTGGTAAGATGCGCTCTTCAATTGATACTTTGAATGGTCAGGTTTTAGAATTAACAACTCGATTAGATGTTAAAGATCATCAGGTCACTACTTTATCTCAGAGAGTAGCAGATTTAGAAACTATTTTACGGACAAGACCGCAACCTACTTTACCATCTCCTCAGAAGTATTCTAATGCCGGCAATCCAGTAATTCCAACACCAACACCGGCAGGAGGTCCAATATGGGGTATTAATCCACCTCATCATAACCAACAACAACTTCCAACTCGCAGATCGCTATCACTCACTACCCCTGCAGCAGATCAGAGTAATGTCAGTCCCATGGCGGCACCAGTTCTACCGACGTACACGTCTCCATCTTATCGATCCTCACTCGATGACATGATATCAAAGTTTGAGGCAAAACTCGGATCGATGGGCGGCACTGTTGGATAAGTTGGGTTCTCCATCTTCTTAATAAATAAGAAATAAAATAATACGAAACGACTACTTCAGATAGATGTGATTATCGAAACAGTCAGATCCCAACTCGTCACCTCATGGATTTGGTAGCAAGAGTTGAGTAGCTAACAGTTCTTCTTCAGTACTAATATTTACTTCGTCTGTTCTTATTTGAACTTGACAACTAGAATACTTATATAGAGAGTATGATGGTTTCCTTTTGTTGATTATTCTCATTTAATTATTTCTCTTTTCGCAGAGGTGGTGTTGGTCTTTTCGCGTTTTCGCATTAGATCTCAAATCCGAAGGCGTCAGATGCAATACAAAGATGTCGGTGGTAGTATTATAGCCGAGGGTTTCTCACATCCATACCCAGATGTTCACACGGAAAGTTGGAATGAAACGCCTCATGTATTACCAAAGAGATATGACGCTTGGAGAGATGAAGAAGTTAATAGAATTGTGATGAATACTTTGGGTGTACATCCTGTTGCCTTAGAACGTGCTGAAATACCATCAACGCCAAAGAGGGAATTTGGTAGTTTGGCTCCAGACTTAGACACAATACTAACAGCAGCTCATACTGCTTCCATATATTCAACTCCAGCAACTAGACCTCAACTATCTAATAGAGGTAATCAACGCACACATTGGGGTGATGTCGATCAGCTGCTAAGCGACAGCAAAATAGAACTCGCAGCAGCCAGACAACGTAACAAACTTGGGACCTCTGCTGCAACTCCGAGGAAAGTTTCGCCACGAAGATTGCGATATTTAATGTCCCCAACTAATCCCTCGAATATGGTTACTAATATTTCTAATCACAGTTTTGGAACTGCTGGCAGTCAAACTCCTCCAACAGAGTTCTCTGTGAACTACACGTCAATTGATAAACTCGCATTACCAACTCGACAGCAATCACCTGCACCAGTAGATCGTATTTATGAAGACCCCCCAAAGACTGTTGAAATGTCAGAGAGAGCGTTTCGACCACCACCTCCACCAACTATGGGACTGCTTTGTGTTGGTCAGGAAGTTATGGTACCAGATGCTGGCACTATCAGAACACACGCTGCTTGGGTTAAGGAATGCGCTTGGTTAGTTGCCAATCCAAACACCAACGAGTACGCACAAAAGATCGCGGCCATCGCAGCAATGTCTCCCACAACAGTAGCCGTTCGGTACCAAGACGGCGTTGAAATCGACCTTCCCCGCTCACTGTTCACACGTGACGGCATGAGAATCCCACCCCGTAGGAACACTGCGAAGATGATTAGCGGAAGTGTTCCTGTTATAACTGAGGCGGAGGCAGCTGAGACTGAGTCGCTGCTGTCTGATTTTGATTTAAAAGGAGAACCAGTAGAAGTTGAAATAAAACGAAGGAGCAATAATGAAGTACCTGATCCTCGTGTTAAGAAGGAGCCCACGGCGATGGCAACTCTCGATGGCTTTAAAAGGAAGACCGTTCCTTCCACTGCTCAGAGATGGCCGGAATTTCCTGATGAGGCGATTCTTCCGATTTCTGAGTATATGAAGTCACAGGGGAAGAATCCGATTGCTCATGCGAAAGATTTCGAACGCGTTAGCGACATCTCTGTTCCTTCTTCTTCTGAATTCCATCCTCAAATAACGTGGGATGAGAATGCAGAGCTACCTAACAACATGGCGAGGAATATAGAAAGACAGTTCGATTTAAAAACACGACAGCTCTCAGATGAGGAGACGACCGACCGAAATCGACTATTAAGATTCCGCAACCTGTGAGATGTAATTAAAGTATTTTTACATTTATCATCAAGCAGATTAACAAGAACACATCTCTGTATTCTTTATATCATTGTGTGAGATCTTCTCCTGTTTCACAATAAAACTTATTAAGTAGAATTGTACCATTCAGTCTGTCAAGACGCTTATTGTATTTTATTGAAAGTCTCACTCTCCGTCATTCTTTCTGATGGAAGACGTTGTTGTCACCCTGTTGTGGTTTTATTACTTTTAATTTCTTTGTTCAGGACATTGAAGAATTATAAGGAAAAAGTTTTATTTTGTGTTCGATAACGGGATCTCTTCCAAGTCTCATTCCTGACTGCAGGGGGGATGGATTTATTATAAAAATGTCTTTTAGTAACGTTCATCGAAAAGAGATTAGCAACAATGTCGTGTCGTTCTCAGCTACTTACGCAATATGCAACCTGACTGAGGGATGTTGTGTATTTTCAATTTGTTGTTTCTTTTTAATAATAAACCAAGTGATGGGAATCGTAGCAATAATTATGACGGCTCTCTTCGTCTTCTCGAAAACAAAAACAGAAGAAATGCTCCTCGTTGAGAATTGTGGTATTATTTGTTCTAAAGAATCGATCTCAGGGTTCAAAAGCAATCATTTCACTCGTCTTTCAGACGTAGAATCTATATTTGTTAATGAATGTACGCAGTGTTGTTCTTTTATTAGCTACTTGGCAATTACTTCGAAAGTTTCTGAAGAGTTCATCATCCCTTTTAATGTAATTGAGCTTCCGATTCAATTCATTGAAGAGACTTATCGTGAGGCCTATCAGTTCTGTACTTCAGGTAGACATTCAAATACTCATAAAAAGATAAATTGAGTAGTGAGAGTAGTGAGAAGCGAGCCTTTTATTTCCGCTTTCCGCTTTGTTTATTAATTTTTAAGGCATCCGCTGCTATGCAGAGAAGTGACCTGTACTTATTCGACAAAAAGAGTTGTGATTATGAGTGCATTTGACTTGAATACCAATAAGTAAAGGGAAACTTTTTCAACAAAATTCAATTCATAACAACAATTCAATAATTAGTAATGAGGTGATCGCTACGATAATATTTTTTTTAATATAAATAAGAAAGTGTTTACTAATTTTAAATACATTCTTCACAGGTAGTCAGTTTGATATGATAATAAAAGTAATAGCTGACCCAGAGATACTTCAAGATGGTGGTGCTACTTCAGGAATCGTTAGCTGGACAGTTAGCGCAGCGCAGTCATTCTTAGTTGGAATTCCTTCACTAAAAAGATTGTTAAGAATCGTTACAGTGACAGAAGGATTTACTGAACACGGTTATGATCTTTGTATGTTAAAAAATGATTTAGAGACAGGTGAAGTTATCGACGTTAAAAGAACTCCTTACGAATACGAACTGCGATCAGGATCGAAGATTTATGTTAAGAAATTGAAAGTATCAAAACTGAAAGTAATATTAACAAAAGAGGTTGTGAAATGCGGAGAGTTATTCGACGTCCTTGTCAACGCATCTGACGTGAGAGGGAATCCGAGAGCCCTTCCTGTTGGAGGGAGACTTCGATTATTACCAAAACAAATATCTAACTCTGGAAGTAGTAATCAAACTGCTACTCTAATTGGATCTGTTAGTCAGGGAACTGGAGATGAGAAACAGGTTGAGTTTTTATTTAGAAATTTAAAAATTGAGCAATCCGGTGAATACCTCCTCAGAGTAGAACACATAACAAAAGAACCTCCTGTTGCAATTGATGATGGCAGAGACACGAGAATACTAAAAGTAAAAGCTGACCCTTACCCAACCATCTCTAGATTGTCTTTATCACATGTTGGTACTTACGCTCTTCAATTCGAATTCAATTCAAACTGTGAAGGTCTCATCTGCTTTTTAATCTTCAACAACAAAGACCATTTGGAAGATTCGACCTCCCATTTTTCTGTAAATGACATCCGAGAATGGTCTTTAAAGGGAATTGATCTTGAGCGTCAAAAGGGAGCTTTAATTACTACGGATCGCCTCAAAGATGAAGGCTCTGGCTGTGGCGTTCTTGAAAACTGCGTCTCAGCTGGGGCATTGAGACTTCGACCGGGGGGACAGTCTGCACAAGTATTGTTAAATCTTACTCTTCATAAAACTTATTATATCAAAGCAATGGCTGATAATATAGCCGGGACTAACCCAGGGCCAGATATCTTTGATTGGGAGATTCATGTAGAGGAGCACGACATCGTTCCACCACTTCTGACAAATGTTGTTGTGGAATCAACAGCTGGAGGACGGGGAGGAATTAAACTGACATTTGACTCTTCGAATCTCGGAACTCTTCACTACCTCGTCACCGAACAGAATGTTTATCATCCTGTGACTCTGTCGGATATTAAAACTGATATGTCATTAGGAAGTTCTTTATTTATTGGAAGTGGTTCACTCCCAATAGGAAGAGGTTTAGATCACAGTTGTTTCTTAAACATTAAAGGTATAAAGCCTGGTGTCATTTATGATCTCTGGTGGGCAGCAGAGGCTATGGAATCAGTTCCTGGCATCTTCAAAAGAGGTGGTGAAGTAGGAGCCAGACCTCCAAAAAGAATAGCTCTCGTGGTACCATTTGAAGACCCACCGAATATTTCTTCTTTTAGTTTGATTGGTGTCCCTGACGCACTTCGTTTTAGAATTCATCTGGAGACAGACTGCCCAGGGACTGTTCACTTTGTTGTTTCTAAGAAAGAGTCCGACGCAAAATTTGATGGAATTGGTCGCTTCTTGAACCCATCTGCTGTTGTCGCAATTGCTAAGTCGAATGACCTCACGAATGAGGACCCCGACATCGTTGCAGCCGGAACGTGCTCAGCCATAACCGCAGGAAAGCACACATTTATTATTTCTTATCCAATTCAACGAGCTCTTGTTGGTCAACAAGTAACTCGTGAGATTGAACCAAATGTACCTTACGAAGCTTTTTGTGTTGCTGACAACAGAACATTAGATAATCATTCATCTCGTGTAGTTAGCGGTGGAGTAGTAACACTTTCTCCAGTTGACACGACTTCCAATCAATTTGATGATCAGCTCGTATCGGAAACCATATTTGAGGAGGATTTTAACGACGCAGTAGTTGCCGAGACTGATGACGTATCTTTGCGATCCGAGTCGACGGTCTTCGACGGGGCAGCAATTGAGAAGTTCCCGGAACAGATGTGGGAAACTGATGTTGCTGGCCTCCAATCTTTATTTGTTCACGATGGACCTCTTGAACACGAAATGCTTCCATATGCTGGTGCGGAAACCATTCAGCAAGTCTTCTCAGCAGCACAAAACACAGCGAGAACTCGGGCGAAGGATTTACGACTTCAATTTGTTTACTTACAACAGCGGGTGTTGGATCTAGAGACTACCCTCCAAGTCTGCAGAGTTGAAGCTGCAGCAGCGAGAGATGATCGACATCGATTCGCCAACAGATTGGAAGAATTACTAAAACAAGTCGAACAAAGAAATGCTGCAAAAAAACAACTCGAATCCTGGAAAGAAGAACACTTGTCACTTGTAAGAGAAGACATTTTAAGAGAAACCAGAGAAGTTGCAGCTGAAGTAGACCTCGTTAAAATTGGAAACCAACAATGGGAAGAACGGATTGGAGAGGCAATGGAATTAAATGACACACTCGAAAAGACGTATAATGGAATCGCTCAAAGACGAAATGATTATATAAAAGCTCTTCAAGAACGATGTGTTAAACATTCGACACAATTAAAAGATGTTTCTGAGAGAATGGAGGAAGTTATAGAACTTCGAAAGGTAAAAGACGAACAAGAATTAGAAATTCAAAAACTAAAAGATAGAATTGCTTACTATGAACCAACTCAAGAAGAAGACTACGAGAGAACTCGTTCTCATCGAAGAGTTCGGGAAGTTGTTGAACCAGAACCTGAGATTGTAACTCGTGTTCTTATCTTACCAAAAGGGGGTCTCAGAGTCCTGATGACAATTCGTGGAAATGGTCTTCAGTCAATGCGATTCAAACATCACGTGACTGCAGAGATTAAAACAATAGATGACTTAACAAATGAACTTCACATCACTGGTGAAGCCACTAACGTAATGGCAATGGTCCAAGAAGTTGAGATTATTTACGAAGAATTGAAAATGGAAGTCACGGGACCTAAAAGAATATCCCTTGATCTCTAAACCACTTATTTAAATTATATTAGAAAAACAAACCTTTTTAGATTGTATCTTATTTCATATATTATGAGACCTACCTCACCTTAACAATAGAATCGTAAAATAACATATTTCACAACACACACAGGGTGGTATAATTACTTCATGCAATGCAGTCGAATCTTGTTAGGAAAGGTACCTCGTTCGATCAAAGTAGCATTTAAACTGTTGGGAGCGTCATTAGATTCTGATTCAAAGGAATTGAAGAGCAGCTTTAGACTGCAAGCTCGGAAATACCACCCGGACTTAAACGGAGGTGATGATACGAAAATGAAGGAATTGAATAAAGCATACGCTACTGTTTTAAAACATAATGAGGAATGTAAAGTTAAAGCTTCAGTTACTCATCGTGATGATGAGAATAGAACTAAGAAGGAAGCGGAAGTGAAATTAGTTCACAGATTGAGCAGATGGATGCAACAACGAGAAGACGTTGATAAGGAATATGGAACTGAAGGAACTTCTCCTCGTTCTCCTCGTATTGAACTTGATAACAAACCTTTTGAAGATCATAAAAGTCACATGGCATATGATAAACAATCTGAAAAACAATTCGCAAAGATCCTCGGCTCTGAAGAAGACCAACTCAAGTGGGCTGAACAATTCACTCACAGACACAGCGAGAGGTTAAAAGAAAAAAATAAATCAAAGAAAGGAGTTGACCCGAAACTAATTCGTAAACTAACACCAACTCGACGACAACTTTATGATGATTGTTTAAATACTTTAGGAGCGAGGGATAGATTACTTTATGAGAAAGTTCCTGAAATAAAACCGTCCTTGTCTATTAATGGTGCGACAGATGTAAATCCTTTTTTATTGAAAGGAAGTCGAGAGAATCCGTTCATAAGAAAAGTTCAAAAAGCAGATCGCAAACAATTCTTTACCACAAAAGGAATTGATATTCTAAAGAAGATGTCTTTCGATGAGATGCAAACTCGTAAATTGAACCTTGAAAGATCAAAACGAAGGAAAGAAAAATTAAATAAGGGCGACTACATCCACAGCGATATGCTCAAACAACTTCCTGCTGCAGCCGGGGCCTCATTCTTCCTTCCTGGAGAACGTGATATAAATGACGTTAGTAGTTTGGGTACTCGTCCTCATTCAAGTGCTCGTCGTTCAGGAGATCTTGCGAGTTTTACAACAAATGTTAACGGAGAAACGAAACACATCGTAGTTTCTAAAGAAGAGTACATAAGAAAAGGATACAATATTGGATCTTAAACAGTCCAAAGTAGTTATTTAAGTAAGCAACTCATATTAACACATCTGGTTGGATTCCTTTTCTCATTAAATGTCGACCGGAAGTAGTTGTTGGAGACAAATGTTTCGCAACGACGCTGTTATAAAAAACCTTATTTTATATATATTTGAGCAAGCAGTCTGTTGACTGTTTTTTCAATATTCAGTACCTCAGCTTGTGGCAGTTGATCGCCTCAGTTAGCATCAGTTGCGAGCTCATTAATTTAACAAAGTTTTAAACAAACATTTCATAAAAAGGAAATTAAAAAACTAAAATATGAAAACAGCTGGAGTTCTCGCTCTTGCATCGCTCAGCGTTGCAGCAGAACTTCCTCACGTTGTGTTAGTGTTAGCGGATGACTATGGATGGAATGATGTTGGTTATCATCAGAATAAACCTTCTTCAGCACAACCTAAAGGAGGTACCACAACTAACGGTTACATAGCAACTCCAAATATTGATCAGCTTTGTTCTGAGGGAGTCAAACTTGAGAATTATTACGTGCAACCTCTCTGCTCACCAACAAGAGGAACTGTCATGTCGGGTAGATACCCGAGTCACACTGGTATCGGACCTGAGATTATTAAGCCAGAAATGCCTTACGGAATGCCAGGAGATGAAACACTTCTTCCTGAATTAATGAAAGCCTCTGGATACTCAACTCACATGATTGGGAAATGGCATCTTGGTCTTTGTGATGAAAGATACACTCCGACCTTTAGAGGCTTTGATACTTACACTGGGTACTTGTTGGGTGCTGAAGATTACTACAATCACACCAGGGGATATTCTAGCAAGTTATCCGAAGGTAGAGGTGAATCACTTGATCTTCGCAACGGTAGTACGCCGAATGTTTTCCCCGAAGCTCTGAAAACAAAACGAGGCGTCTACTCGACGGAGCTGTTTGCGGAAGAAGCAACTCGTCTTATTCACGCACACTCTCCAAAGCAAGATGAGGTTCCATTTTTCTTGTATTTTCCTCTGCAGGCAGTCCACGGACCTCTGGAAGCACCAGAGAGTGCGATTCAACCGTATGAGAATATCATTCCTCACACAACAACAGACGGTTCAGGTAGATTGAAGAAAGCAGGTATGGTATCTGTTATGGACCAGGCTGTTGGTAACATTACTAACGCGTTGAAAGAAACGGGGATGTGGGATTCAACAGTTTTTATTTTCTCAACTGATAACGGTGGTCCTATTACTGCATCTAACAACTACCCTCTGAGAGGTCACAAAGCAACTAACTGGGAGGGAGGTGTTCGAGGTGTTGCTTTCGTGAGGGGAACTAATAATAATTTAGCACCACTTCCAAAAGGAGTGACAAGTATGGATTTAATGCACTCAACTGATTGGCTTCCAACTATTGTATCTGGATTAGTAAAAGGAAGTACTAAACCTTGTAAACCATTGGATGGATACAATCAATGGTCAGTTTTGATGGGTCATCAAAACACTAACAGAACATCAGTAATGCACAACGTACCTGTTACAGGACTTGAGGGCGCTATCAGAGTTGGAGATTTCAAATTATTATACAACGGAATGCAGACAGCTGGAGACATGCCGCAGACTCCACCACCTGAGATGAAGAACCACCCTGGAGATGTTATCCCCCCGGCAGTTACTATCGATGGTACTTCTGTTTGGATCTTCAACGTCATTGAAGACGCTACAGAGTCCAAGAACATCGCATCTAATACAACCTTGTATAATTATTTAAAGTCTGTCTATTTGGATTATCAAAAGACTGCAGTCCCTGATTTGTATCTCTCACATCAGTTTGATCCAACTGCTGACCCAGCACTGCGTGTGGACAAGACTTGGGGACCGTTCCCTAACTCGACGATGTGCAATTTTCAGAAGTAGACTTCACGAATCAAATGACTGGTCGCTGTTCAGTTCTATTTTTGTTATGTTTGATGTACTTAGAGAAAACTCTAACAATGTGGTGGCTGAGAAGAGTGAGTGGGATCCTTTATACCATCGTTATTCTCAGTGAGTCTATTTGTGCGTGTTCATTTTCACACTCTCTCTCTTCGCTTTCTTTTCAAGCGATATATTATTTTTAACAACGTAAACCATCCCTGGTGATGAGTGTTAAGGACTTGTTCCTTAATGCTTGTATATATGCTCTCTCCAAACAGGAGGAACTAAGAAACGTTCGTGCTCGAAAACATTATTAAAATAAAATAAAATAAAACTAAATCTCATTCCTTTGATGATAGTATTTTCAATTCGTGTCCTTCGCGGGAATGAGGAAGCGACCGACTGATTTCGACTTTCGAGATTCTATTCCACTTAATTGATATTCTAAAATAGTACCTTGTCCTTTGACGTTCTATTTTTAATAAAACAGAAATTAAAAACTAAAATATGAAAACAGCTGGAGTTCTCGCTCTTGCATCGCTCAGCGTTGCAGCAGAACTTCCTCACGTTGTGTTAGTGTTAGCGGATGACTATGGATGGAATGATGTTGGTTATCATCAGAATAAACCTTCTTCAGCACAACCTAAAGGAGGTACCACAACTAACGGTTACATAGCAACTCCAAATATTGATCAGCTTTGTTCTGAGGGAGTCAAACTTGAGAATTATTACGTGCAACCTCTCTGCTCACCAACAAGAGGAACTGTCATGTCGGGTAGATACCCGAGTCACACTGGTATCGGGCCTGCTGTTATTAAGCCAGAAATGCCTTACGGAATGCCGGGAGATGAAACACTTCTTCCTGAATTAATGAAAGCCTCTGGATACTCAACTCACATGATTGGGAAATGGCATCTTGGTCTTTGTGATGAAAGATACACTCCGACCTTTAGAGGCTTTGATACTTACACTGGGTACTTGTTGGGTTGTGAGGATTACTTCAATCACACCAGGGCATATGCTAGCAAGTTGTCTGAAGACACAGGTCCTGCACTTGATCTTCGCAACGGTACTACGCCGAATGTTTTCCCCGAAGCTCTGAAAACAAAACGAGGCGTCTACTCGACGGAGCTGTTTGCGGAAGAAGCAATTCGTCTTATTCACGCACACTCTCCAAAGCAAGATGAGGTTCCATTTTTCTTGTATTTTCCTCTGCAGGCAGTCCACGAACCTCTGGAAGCACCAGAGAGTGCGATTCAACCATATGAGAATATCATTCCTCACACAACATCAGCCGGTTCAGGTAGATTGAAGAAAGCAGGTATGGTATCTGTTATGGACCAGGCTGTTGGTAACATTACTAACGCGTTGAAAGACACGGGGATGTGGGATTCAACAGTTTTTATTTTCTCAACTGATAACGGTGGTCCTATTACTGCATCTAACAACTACCCTCTGAGAGGTCACAAAGCAACTAACTGGGAGGGAGGTATTCGAGGTGTTGCTTTCGTGAGGGGAACTAATAATAATTTAGCACCACTTCCAAAAGGAGTGACAAGTATGGATTTAATGCACTCAACTGATTGGCTTCCAACTATTGTATCTGGATTAGTAAAAGGAAGTACTAAACCTTGTAAACCATTGGATGGATACAATCAATGGTCAGTTTTGATGGGTCATCAAAACACTAACAGAACATCAGTAATGCACAACGTACCTGTTACAGGACTTGAGGGCGCTATCAGAGTTGGAGATTTCAAATTATTATACAACGGAATGCAGACAGCTGGAGACATGCCGCAGACTCCACCACCTGAGATGAAGAACCACCCTGGAGATGTTATCCCCCCGGCAGTTACTATCGATGGTACTTCTGTTTGGATCTTCAACGTCATTGAAGACGCTACAGAGTCCAAGAACATCGCATCTAATACAACCTTGTATAATTATTTAAAGTCTGTCTATTTGGATTATCAAAAGACTGCAGTCCCTGATTTGTCTCTCTCACATCAGTTTGATCCAACTGCTGACCCAGCACTGCGTGTGGACAAGACTTGGGGACCGTTCCCTAACTCGACGATGTGCAATTTTCAGAAGTAGAAGTTCTATTTATGTTATGTTTGATGTAATTAGAGAAAACTCTAACAATGTGGTGACTGAGAAGAGTGAGTGGGATCCCTTATACCATCATTATTCTCAGTGATTCTATTTGTGCGTGTTCATACAACATACACACACTCTCTCTCTCTTCGTTTTTTTCGAACGATATATGCTTTTTAAAAACGTAAACCATTCCTGATGGTGAGTGCTAAGTTGCTTAACACTTATATGTATGCTCTCTCCCGTGAAAGTAACATCGCATCTAATGCAACCTTGTATAATTACTGCGTGCAGACAAGGCTTGGGGAACGTTCCCTAACTCGACGATGTGTAATTTTCAGAAGTAGACTTCACGAATCAAATGACTGGTCGCTGTTCAGTTCTAATTATGTTATGTTTGATGTAATTAGAGAAAACTCTAACAATGTAGTCTGAGGTGGACCCCTTATACCATCATTATTCTCGGTGAGTCTATTTGTGCGTGTTCATACACACTCTCTCTCTTGTTCCTTAATGCTTGTATATATGCTCTCCAAACAGGAGGAACTAAGAAACGTTCGTGCTCGAAAACATTATTAAAAAAAATATAATAAAACTAAATCTCATTCCTTTGATGATAGTATTTTCAATTCGTGTCCTTCGCGGGAATGAGGAAGCGACCGACTGATTTCGACTTTCGAGATTCTATTCCACTTAATTGATATTTTAAAATAGTACCTTGTCCTTTGACGTTCTATTTTTAACAAAACAGAAATTAAAAACTAAAATATGAAAACAGCTGGAGTTCTCGCTCTTGCATCGCTCAGCGTTGCAGCAGAACTTCCTCACGTTGTGTTGGTGTTAGCGGATGACTATGGATGGAATGATGTTGGTTATCATCAGAATAAACCTTCTTCAGCACAACCTAAAGGAGGTACCACAACTAACGGTTACATAGCAACTCCAAATATTGATCAGCTTTGTTCTGAGGGAGTCAAACTTGAGAATTATTACGTGCAACCTCTCTGCTCACCAACAAGAGGAACTGTCATGTCGGGTAGATACCCGAGTCACACTGGTATCGGGCCTGCTGTTATTAAGCCAGAAATGCCTTACGGAATGCCGGGAGATGAAACACTTCTTCCTGAATTAATGAAAGCCTCTGGATACTCAACTCACATGATTGGGAAATGGCATCTTGGTCTTTGTGATGAAAGATACACTCCGACCTTTAGAGGCTTTGATACTTACACTGGGTACTTGTTGGGTGCTGAAGATTACTACAATCACACCAGGGGATATTCTAGCAAGTTATCCGAAGGTAGAGGTAAAGCACTTGATCTTCGCAACGGTAGTACGCCGAATGTTTTCCCCGAAGCTCTGAAAACAAAACGAGGCGTCTACTCGACGGAGCTGTTTGCGGAAGAAGCAACTCGTCTTATCCACGCACACTCTCCAAAGCAAGATGAGGTTCCATTTTTCTTGTATTTTCCTCTGCAGGCAGTTCACGATCCTCTGGAAGCACCAGAGAGTGCGATTCAACCGTATGAGAATATCATTCCTCACACAACAACAGACGGTTCAGGTAGATTGAAGAAAGCAGGTATGGTATCTGTTATGGACCAGGCTGTTGGTAACATTACTAACGCGTTGAAAGACACGGGGATGTGGGATTCAACAGTTTTTATTTTCTCAACTGATAACGGTGGTCCGATTACTGCTGCAGCTAACAACTACCCTCTGAGAGGTCACAAAGCAACTAACTGGGAGGGAGGTGTTCGAGGTGTTGCTTTCGTGAGGGGAACTAATAATAATTTAGCACCACTTCCAAAAGGAGTGACAAGTATGGATTTAATGCACTCAACTGATTGGCTTCCAACTATTGTATCTGGATTAGTAAAAGGAAGTACTAAACCTTGTAAACCATTGGATGGATACAATCAATGGTCAGTTTTGATGGGTCATCAAAACACTAACAGAACATCAGTAATGCACAACGTACCTGTTACAGGACTTGAGGGCGCTATCAGAGTTGGAGATTTCAAATTATTATACAACGGAATGCAGACAGCTGGAGACATGCCGCAGACTCCACCACCTGAGATGAAGAACCACCCTGGAGATGTTATCCCCCCGGCAGTTACTACCAAACGAAGATTATTGGTCCACCTTCATTGATAATAAATTCCCTATTACGATGCACACGCAACCAGCAGAAGGACTTCGTAGTGGGGAATGTGGCTGGGCAACTGTTAACTTCATAGCAGATCACCTCAAAACTGAAAGAATCAGAATATCGAAGATGTTTAAGATTCAATTCCGACTCGCAGAGCAAGAGCTTAAGTTAATTGGAGAGAACTTGATGTTCTCATTTAACCCAGATGGTTGGTTTCATCAGATAGTTATTTATGAAACAATAAGAATATATCTGGGACTAGAAGTAACACATGTGACAACCCATGAACAGCTGAAAACAATCACAGTAGGTCCAACAGAACAAGAAACTATTGTCATTCCATACATCATAGTGTCACGTAGAGCATCCTACACACATTACATCGTCTTTATTGATACAAATTCTAAATACAAGGGATTTGATATAATCAATCCAACTCCAGATTGTGATGGGATAGAAGATATCATGACGAAGTATCCGTTGAAGGAATACGAATACCACGTTGTAATGAAAACAACGAAAGATATTCCTCCAATAGACTTGTCTGCACTGGCAATAACAGAGTCACCAGCAAAGGATAATTCCACAACAAAAACTACAGAAGTGGAAATTAAAAAATCCACGGACGAGGAGGATGTAACAGATCTTGAGACAATGATTTCGGCAATCGAAAAAGCGGACAAAATGAAGCCCATATCGACACCGGGAAAAGTCAATAAGATAGAGATAAGGGCCGTATCACCACCAAAGATATGCCAGGATAATATACCGACCCTGTACATATCGCCGATGGTGAAGATACCACCATTACCAGTACTTCTATCACCAGTGTTACCAAGACCATCAATAATTCCAATGGCAATACCAATAACGATACCGAAGATAATAAAAATGGAACCTTCGGTAATGCAAAAAATTATATCGCTACCATCAAATAGTTTTCAGAAGACGCTAGTCACTGTAAATAATGCACTTACGGTAGCCCCACCAGCAATCCCGACATTGATGCCAGCAACGATTTCAAAGGTATCACAATTGGCACCGCCGACTGTACTTCAAAAGAAGACACAAGTCATTGCAAATGATGAACTCACACAGGTCCCGCCGATAATTCCAACAATGATACCAACACCAATTACAAATTTATCACAATCGACACCGTCAATTGTACTTCAAAAGAATACACAAGTCAGTGCGAGTGATGCACTTACACAGGCCCCGCCGATAATTCCAACGCTGATGCCAGCAAGGATTTCAAAAATATCACAATTAGCACCGCCGACTGTAATTCAGAAGAAGACACAAGTTATTGCAAATGAGGCACCTACAATGGCCCCACCTGCAATCCCAACGTTGATGCCAGCAACGATCTCAAAGGTATCACAATTGGAACCTCCGACTGTACATCAAAGTGTGATTCAATCTATGAAAACGATACAATTACCGATTGTATCACCATTGGATCTGGATCATAATGATGTGGATATGATCGATATGCCGTCACCAGCAACAGTACAACTGGATACGGACACTGACATGGTAATGGAAACTATGTCACCAGAGACGCAGGAATCACCGGAGCATAGATATGCTGGCTTAATGACTCCATCCAAAGACAGGATGGAGTCACCACCAATAACTCCGATTAAGATTAAGACTCCACTGAAAATAAAGACGCCTCTGAAGATCGAAACTCCGACTAAAATAATTCCACAAACCCAACAAGCATGTTGGGATGGAAAGAACCTCGAATTAATACGAAGTTTGTCAAAAGAAAGACAGTTGGAGAAAATAGTCACCACATACAGACTAAGATCAACTACACCACAAACAGTAGCCAGGAAGATGGAAACACCACCTACTGTAAGCAGTAAAGCCACGAATTCCGGAACAACAATACCGATTACACCACAAAAGGTATCAAGAGTACTAACATACACAGATACAGAGAATATCGGTAAAACTTGTAAATATTGCAATAAATCCTGGAAGTCATTTATTGACCATATCAATAAATGTGGAATATTCAGAGCATCAAAAGAATATCCAACATATGTTGATGAAGATGATAACACTTCATTTACGGTCACTGAATACAAAACGGATCCTCGAAATAGTATTGTAACTGTTACAAAAGATGAGACAGAAACTCATATGTTATCTATCAAAAAGAATGGCAAGTTGGCAACACAAACGGTCGCTGATGAACCAGAGAGAAGCAGTAACAAGAGACTGAACTCACAGAGTCCAATGCGAATTGTGAGAATCAAAAAATACCTGAGCAACCGAAAAAGGCTTAAAAATGAGTGTACTGAACATAAGTTGGCACAGAAAATGAAACTTAAAGAAGTACAAAAACAGAAATTAGCAAAGGGAAAGGAAAAGAAGAAACTGAAATTGGTAAAAAGACTCAACTCGCAGAGTCCAATGAGACCGATGCTCAGAAGAAATACTCGAAAGAAAAGAAGCAAACAAGATGAACATGATTCTTCAGATGATATGAGTATTTCACAGAGATCTTCAACTCCAGATATCCCTGATGCTAAGGAACAATTATCAGACTTTGATAATTAAAAACACTTTCTACATTTATTGTAGAAAAGTGCTCCACTAGTAGTGAGCTACGAACTAGTAAAAGCAAAAAATATGTTTTTTTTATTTATGAACATGAAACTCAAAGTAACTACATTCCAGTCCTGCAAACTGGAATGACTCAGTCTCAACATTTGACTGACTTACTTCTACACCATACTGATGAGAGAGAATAGAGGTAAGAGGTATATGGATTACTCTCGAAACCTATAGTTACTTTAATATGCTAAGTTGCGCATCACCCTTAGTCACTGTATTTAAAACTAATGTTAAATTATCTTTATGTTTTTATGATACAACACAGTTGTAATTTTTACAAAATCGAACATACATCCCCCCGGCAGTTACTATCGATGGTACTTCTGTTTGGATCTTCAACGTCATTGAAGACGCTACAGAGTCCAAGAACATCGCATCTAATACAACCTTGTATAATTATTTAAAGTCTGTCTATTTGGATTATCAAAAGACTGCAGTCCCTGATTTGTCTCTCTCACATCAGTCTGATCCAACTGCTGACCCAGCACTGCGTGTGGACAAGACTTGGGGACCGTTCCCTAACTCGACGATGTGCAATTTTCAGAAGTAGAAGTTCTATTTTTGTTATGTTTAAAAACTCTAACAATGTGGTCTGAGAAGAGTGAGTGGGATCCCTTATACCATCATTATTCTCGGTGAGTCTATTTGTGCGTGTTCATACAACACACACACACACACACACACACACACACACACACACACACACACACACACACACTCTCTCTCTCTCTCTCTCTCTCTCTCTTCGTTTTTTTCGAACGATATATGCTTTTTAAAAACGTAAACCATTCCTGATGGTGAGTGCTAAGTTGCTTAACACTTATATGTATGCTCTCTCCCGTGAAAGTAACATCGCATCTAATGCAACCTTGTATAATTACTGCGTGCAGACAAGGCTTGGGGAACGTTCACTAACTCGACGATGTGTAATTTTCAGAAGTAGAATTCACGAATCAAATGACTGGGCTCGCTGTTCAGTTCCATGTATGTTTGATGTACTTAGAGAAAACTCTAACAATGTGTTCTGAGAGGAGGTGGGATCCCTTATACCATCTTTATTCTCTGTGAGTCTATTTGTGCGTGTTCACTCTAACTTTGATGTTAGGAAACTGCAGAAATGAATACTTTTCTTTTATTAATCTCTACTTTTCTTATTCTCACTTTTCTGTTCTAAAATTAATGATACTAACTAACTAACACACTCTCTCTTTCTCTCTCGCTTCGTTTTCTTTTCAAACGATAGCAACATAAACCATCCCTGATAGTGACTGTTAATGACTTGTTACTTAATACTTTTTTTCAATTTACTCTCCAAACAAGAGGAACTAAGAAACGTTCGATAATATTTTCTTTTTTTCAATTCGTTCTTACGAATACAGTTCTTGTAAACTCTGGAAAGTTGAGTATTTTCGTATTTTGTCAAATTAAAGTCACCTAGGTAGCTGTATTATGGTAGTCGCTCGATAATGTTATTTTTATTAAGACAGGGGGGAGGTCAGCAAACAACAAAGAAAGATGTCATACGGGTTATGTAACGATTTATATCCATCTCCTCCTTGCCCTGCTATGCGTGGAGAGGATTCTCTAATTGGGTGGACAGCAACAACACCTTACCCATCAACCTGTGCCTATTCCTCAAGACAAGTTATGAGTGTCATATTTGGTGCTGCGAGTATCTTATTTTGGATGTTGGTTACGATGCCACAGCTTTGGGTGAATTACAAACTAAAAAAAGCAGAGAGTTTGAGTGTTTTCTTCCTACTTCAATGGTTCGGGGGTGACATAACGAACTTAATCGGTTGCTTCTTAACACACCAAACACCAAGTCAAACATGGTTAGCGATGTACTATGTGGGGCAGGACATTTGTCTATTCTCACAATACATTTATTACCAAAGAATGAATCTCACAGCCGTCCCAGAAGACGAAAGTGAAGAAGATGAAGAGGAAGAGGAAGACGATAACTTCTACCAACCAGCTCTTATTCGTAAAAAGCAGCCCTCGTTGGGTGACTTGAGACGTCTTTCGAATGAACAACTTGAAGAGGGATCGTTTAGCACTCCAAGTGGAAGGCTCAGTTCATCACAAACTTGTTCTGGAAAGATTAATTTGGATTCATCGATGCATTCACCAACACATGCTCCATCTCCAATGAGATCCGGTTCGTATATATTTAAGGGAAGGTCTTCATCAGCAAGTGGAAACAATAACAGCGTTGGAAATGGTGTTGCTCTTAAAGCGACTCTCGCCTTTGCTGGTCTTACGATGTTCTTATCGTCATCAATGTCTTCAATTCAAACAACTAATACGAATAGTAGTGTTGTTGATATTTCTGTTGGAATTCCTTTGGGAGTTCATTCTAATCCTTTGAAGACTTCTTCTTCGAGAAGACTGTTGCAGGAAACTATTTCAATCGATGTTAACAACACCACACCTGCTAATGATCCTCATCATCATGACACAGATGCACCAGATAGTGATGACAGTAGTTCTAAGAAGAGAACTTATTATTTAGGAACTGCAATCGGTTGGGTTTCTGCTGCGTTGTATCTCAGCTCACGTATCCCGCAGCTAATTAAGAACATTCAACGTGGATCTACTGATGGTCTCTCTCCAATGATGTTCTCCATGGCTGTGATGGGTAATGTTACTTACTTTCTGGGTGTTATTCTACTTCAGCCTACTTGGGATTATGTTCTTTGTCACCTTCCATGGATTGTCGGGTCAGTTGGAACGATTCAATTTGATATGATTGCTCTCGCACAATTTATTTATTACAATGGGAAGACACCTAAAGATCCTGAACAGGAGGAGTTCATTAAAAATGAAAAAGAAAAACTGAAAAACTTCCTCGATGAAAACCACTCAGTTGCTGCTACCGAAGTGGACACTGTTCCGATGGTCTGTTTGAATTCCTTTTTCTTAATAAACAATTACGACACTAATTATTACCATCATAACTGAAAGCAACTAGCCTTCACATATGTAAACAACACAAAACAGGTACTGCCACACACACTGAGATCTGGAGCTATCCGAAATGGATATTACGGAAGAATTGGTATTTGGTATAACGAGTGATCAGTTTTATGACAATTGTGAGCTCCAATTCTGGTGCCTGCAACTCGATAATCGTCGATCGGCGCTGTTTGGTTACAATTACCTTCGGCATCCTGTGCCTTGTAGAGTGATTCGTGTACAGAACACCTCCGAGCTGCCGACTATCGGTTGCATTGCATTTGATTGATTTCATTACCAGCAGCAGCAGCTAATAATTCCCCAACTCGTTTACTTTTGTTGTTGATGTTGTTGTTGTAGGTTGGTATTATCATTTCTTAGTGTTGCTACACAAATACGTCGTGTTGTTCGAGAGATAGATTTGTTGTCTAGCACACCAAAGGGAACGAAACAAAAGAAAAAATAAGAATTCTTTTTTCTCTTCTTTTAGGAGGAAGCGAACAACGTGTCCTCCTCTTGAGGAAAGAAAAGCTGATCCTTCTTTTCCTGGAAAAATAGAGAAGTTCTACACTCGGGCAACACCAATCTGCGTGATGTGATGTGACGCGGTATTTGTTATTTCTTGAAACCAAATACCGGTTCCAGTTAATTGCATGCAACGTCTTTTCTTTCATTTTCAAGACAGCAGGGTTTCCTTTTTTTTTTTTTTTTTTTTGCAATAAAAAGAATTTTTAAATCAATAAAACCTATAGGGATAGGGATAGAGTTTAGGGATACAGTTTCGCACGCCAAATAGTTGCAAACCTCGAGCGTGACGAGTTGACTTCTGCCAAAGTGGGTAAACTAATTTCGTTGTGTTTTATTGAGTGGCGTTTGTAAACAGAAGCCAACCTCCTTTCAGTAATTCCCGAGGTGTACTCTTTACTATTTATTCTTACGGATGGTTTGTTTTGAAGGCTAACATAACTGTGTTCGTTGGTTGTTCCATATCTTTGCTGAAATAACAGTATTTCGTTATTTCCTTTCCTTTTTTTTAATTTTATTTTTTTCATATCCATTTCTTGTAGCCACAAGTTGATTACATATATCCCCGAGTCACAAAAGCCCCCAAGCCGCAAAAAGGCATGGCAGCAGCCTTAAACACTGTTCGATGTTTTTTAATTGAATTTTAATGAATTTGGTCTTTTGCAAAAGGATAACTTCTGATGATCCACGGGTTGTAATAATTCGGTGATTTCAATGTTTCTCAATTTTTTTTTATTTATTTGTCGTCTTATCAAGACGAATTATAAAACCCGAGAAGCTGTTTTCCGAATTTGAACTCTTCATTAACAGCGACCGAACGGTCGAGAGGAGTCACCCTTCGACCGAACAGTCGTAACTGGTTCTTGTTTGTAAAAGTGCGTGGAGGGGATGTTTTCTCCAGTACCCCGAAAAACGTTTTTTTTTTCTCCCCGGTTCTTGTTTGTTGTGAAGTATTTCTATTTTTTTTTTTTTTCTCCCACTCTCGTGGTACCAAAATCTCTGTTGAGCCATTGTTGTGGTTCTTATCTGATGTGCACTTAGTTGAGATGATAGTCGCTCATCACTACAACAGTGCAGCTAATTCTGTTTTGTTTACCAAACCCGACCAGCTACTTTAAGTAAGAACGTGTAGTTGTACTTTTCGGCTAAAAAAGTCTTTCTGTTCGTTTTGTTATTAAGTTCGTGTTCGTATCTTGCGAAGGGGAGCTGAGGAGTTGCTTTGCCGGTGATATCAAAAACAAGACAATTGAAGTGAATTGTTGAGGGAAAATTTTTAGTCTGAACCAGAATGTTGTGTCATTTGCTACAACAGAGAACTCTGAACTGTTATTATAAAAGTAGGAAGTCAAGTACCACCTAACCTCGACCCAAATTCCTAATCTTTACTCGCAACGTGTGAGTTACGTCTCTGCAGCACTTGGCGTGTATTGAGAACAAGGAATATACTGTAAATATAAAACTCGATTCCTTTTTTTTTTCTTCCCCCCTTTCCAACATTGTGTGTTTAATTTGTAATAAAAAAAGTAAATCAAAATAATATAAACCTGTTTAACGAAAAGGGGTTTAGTTTGTTGCCTCCAAAAGAAAATTCCTGCGCTGTTATTCCTAAGCAGGCTTATTAGGGACAAAACATTGCACACTCACACAGGACTAACAACACGTAATGTAGACTTCCTTATCTTTATCAATTTAAAGTGATGACTGAGTGGTCACACCTACGTTTCAATTTTGTATAAAAATAATAACACAAAGGTTCTGTTATTATTCACTCCCAGGGATTTTCTCCCATTGTGAGCTATTGACAACCACTATTGGTGTAATTAACATCTTTTTGTTGTTACATTGAGCAATGTGTTAGTGTGGATAAGATGTGACGACATAATTTATGGTATTCTAGACTGTTGTAGCTATTCGCGCTGGAAAACGCTGAAAAAAAAAAAAAAAAAAGAAATAAAAAAATAATAAGAGACCGGGCGGAGTGGGAAATAAACAACAAAAACAAGCAAAAAGCAAAAAACTTTTCTAAAAAAAAAAAAGAAGGGAAAATAAAACGTTTTTTTTTTTTTTATAGTTGAACACAACTCACCATCTGCCTTCGTACCTGACAAGTAGTCCTTAGTCACGATCTTGAAGTACGATATTGTTTGCCGCCTTGCAGTATATTTGTTGCAGTAATTTATTCTAAAAAATGACTTCCTTGACTTCTATAAAACAAAAGACCTGTTGCCTCGTCGTCTCTCTGAGTATGACGATGACAGGTTGTGATCTCCGATTTGCTTCGACTCAATGAAATCGACTTCTGATAATCTTTTGGATAGAATTAGTCGATTTATTCTACTTGCTCACATCTTTTGTTGTATTTGAGAATTGTCACACAAATTGAATCAAGTTCTTCTTTACCTACTAATTGTAAAGGTGTCAGTGCGACGAGACTTACTTTGAGCATCTATTCTGTTTACCCACTCACCGTATTGAAGATGTTGGAATTGGTGTGACAGGAAAAATTCTTAAAAAAGTAATGAACGATCTTATCAAACACAAGATTCAAGTCACCCTCCAAGGTTGAGTCGTGCAGTTAATTTTCATAAAAATCATTTTTTTTATTATTTTTTTTTACTTTTAGGCTGCAGACTTGTCTGTCTTAAATCGTACAAGCGAAAAAAGATTCAAACTTTTCCATTAATTAACTCCCTCCTGACCCGTTAGTCAGTCTCATCATTTATTTTACTATTGTCAGATACTTAGTGCCACTTGAAGTGGAGTTCAGGATGTGTTGTTCTCTGATTGCTAACACTCTTTATCTAATTCTCTCTATAAGAATAGCCCTCACTAAATGGTTCTTGCTGGATGGAGTGCTAGGCAGCGTCTTCTACGAAACTGTAAACTGCTAACTGTTCTGGTTCATAGAGATGAGTTGCTATCGTGTTAATTTATATTCTTATTCACCCCCTTCAGGAAATAGCGGACCGGCGCGGAGCCGCAAGAGGAGATAAAAAACAACCCGAAACTGGTATCAAATGGGATGCTCAAACAGCACACCTGCTGGAGGGGCAGCAGGGAAGGCAGCCCCTAAGAGACAGAATGGCGCAGCAGCTGCTCCGGTAAAGAAGAAGCCGGTTGAGGTTAAAGTTAAAGAAGATAAGTCTGCTTCACCAGTCAAAGTGGAGAAGGAAGACAAGGCAGTGCTACCCGATGATGTTCCTTCACCAACACCAGTAACAGTTGACAATAGTCCCATAGAGGACAAGCAGTCTGATCCTCGCATACTCGCAGTCGAACCACCAGTTCAAAGTCAAAGTGATACGCTTATCACTGGTCGGTCACAACGTAGCGATCCTCAAATGACCAGAAAGTCGTATCACGAGGCACTCCCTGTGGTACCTGTGCTGGATCTTAACACGAGCAAAGAGATTCAGAAATGTGAAGCAACGGAGCACGTAGTTTACGGGGATGAAATTACCCAGCGAGACGACAGAGAGGAGGAAAAGACGCCTGCTGCGGCCGTTGGGAAAATGCAATTCCTGCGAAGTCCGGTTGGGATAAAGGCAGCCACGCCTTCGATATCACCGACTGGGATGCAGGAAGTGTCGAGTAGTCAAATAACTGCAACACCAGCAGAGAAGTTGTACTCGTCAGAAGCAACTCCAGGTGGGTTCTTTAGACCTCCACCAGTGTTCGAAGCGACAGTGGAACCTCCACCAATGGAACAGATCAACGCCGCTTCAACTGTCGTCGTCGACAACAACGTCTTCCCGCCATCTCTACTTATCACAGCTGATGAAGTCTCTACATCTCTATCACCAGTGCGACCTATTAATCACATTTATGAACGCAGTATTGAAGCTGAAGAACTTTCTCCTTTTCATCACATGGAGCAGATGACATCTGAGGGATCACCGCTGCCCAACCACTTGGCGGAAATCATCGACAACGATACCAATTCGTTCAAGTCACCAGTTTCTACTCAATACACGGTAGAAGAAAGTCAGCAACCAGAGACACAAAAGTCTTCATCTCCTCCATTTCAAAAAACAGAACCTCTTTTACTAGCTGTAGAAGGAGATAGATTGTCTCAGGCGTGTACTGAGGATTATTACAATGCTGCTAGTCCAGCACCACCTGAAATGGCGATGACTCCACAGCCAGACGTTGATAATGTGACGTCGCCTGCAAGCTTCGAAAGTAGAAGTCTCTCTCCAGCCTATCAAAGTACGAAATCAAAAGTACTAAATGTAAATAATTTAGCAAGCAGTCCAACCGACTGTGAACTACGAGGATTATCACCAGCAGTGTCGCAGGTTGTCTGCACTGAGGATTACGACATCGCCGCAAGCCCAGCACCTGAAGACATGATCAGTACGGTACCATCAAGAGGAGAAGATATAACCCCAACTCGTGTTACTAATAATTACAATCATGATGATGATGATGATGATGATGATGATGATGATGATGATGATGTTCCTCCAACTCCTGTTGAGGAAGTTCCGTCGCCGACAGTTTCAAGTTCCCCAAATAGAAATGAATTTGATTCTCCACAAAGAAGAAGTTTTTCGAATATCAATTCACCGCCGGGAACAGAAGCTGTACTGAAACCCTTTCACGTTGAAGAATCCCTGGACACAGAAACAGCTCCTCCTGAATTGCGTTCTGTTTACGAAAGCCCACAACCTCGACAGTACTCACCAAACAGCAACAGTGAAGGAAGTCCTCAAGAGAAGTCTGTACACACTCCTTCTGTACGCTCTCCTTCACTTATTGAAAACGAGGACGAGCAGAAGTGTTGGCTTGTAAAATCCGGGGATTCTACACCCAAGAGAAGTCCGCAAGAAAAGGAAGCGGAATTGAGATTAGAAAAACAATATTCGAAGCAGAGAGAACACGAAGAAATTGGAGACTTTATTGAAGCCGAGCAATCTCTACGATGGGAGGAGGGAGTTAAAATACTTTCCGTTGATGACGTTGACAGTGATGATGGTGAGACGTTGATACCGAGATCTCCACCAGTTCCATCTCCGATGCCGAGTGAGTCTCCGTCACCACCACCAAGTAGTAAATTAGAACCAACTCTTCCCTCAAGTGAAAGAGAGATGACTAGCCATCCTTCAGGAGGTGACCCTTCTGTACCTGACCTTACTACTGCTGACTTACGGGGACTCTCCGCCACAGATGCTGCTGCAGAGCTCAGTGAAAGAAGCTCCTTGTCGGTGACAGAGATTTCACTATCCGCTGATTGCAGAGGATCTATTCTTAATGTTGTCGGAGCTTTTACAAAACTTCAGACACTCGACATGTCTGGATGTCATTTCGAATCTATCTCTCAGTTGCAATATTTATTAAATGAGAAGAACTCATTACGGAACGTCTCTCTTCGCAACATTGAAATCGATTCGGAGACGACAGACGATACTCAAATGTCTTCCGTCACGGAGTTGACTATTTCTGGTGACTTTCAGAACGCTGATTCGAATTCAATTCCTTTTGTTGTACTCTCGTTGTTTCCGTCTCTAATTTCTCTGAACCTCTCGGGCAGCACATTTCAAAATACCGACTCTCTGCTTCGCTTACTGAAGACGACTTCTTCATCTCACCCTCGAATTAGAAACTTGTTGTTACAAAATATTTGTTTTACAGAGCATGCGATAGGTATGTCTCAGATTGCTATGCAAAAGGCTTCAGGGGCGATGATTGCTGCGGTTCTGAAGAACAATAAGAATGTAAAACTGTTGTCAGTTTCAGGTACCGAATTAGCTGCTGCTGGCCTTCAAGAGCTTCTCAGAGGTTCAACACGAAACACGAGCTTACACGCCCTCGACTTGTCAAATTGTTCAATTCCAGGCTCTGCAATACCAACTCTCGGTATGATTGTGAGGAAGTTTCCTGGACTTACGAAACTTAAACTCTCTGAGAACTCTCTTAATCAAGATGGCAGTTCTAATCTCTGTGCGATGCTTTTAATTACAACTATTAAATTAATATGTCTTTATAATTGTAATATTCAACCTAATTGTCTAGCGAAGGTTATCAATCGTCCTGGAACATCACTTCAGGATACTCCACTTGATTTCATTGGTAGTCAAGTACCTGCTAAGTTAGTGTTGTGTGTTAATCAGTTTACTAAGAATGACACAATTAGAAATTGGAAGAAGCAGTCGAATCGATCAGAAGTGTTGATAACCCCGAGAGATCTGTCTTCAGCTGTTGTTGGATCGTCAGATGCTCCGATTAATAAATTGAAAGGCGTCATTGGAGTTCATTAGTCACTTCACTGAGTCACTTTCTAAAGAATAAATCCATCGCAATTTTGCGAGTATTTTTTGTACTTGTATGTGTGGAGGTGGTAACCTTCCTGTTTCTATTTTACAAAATTGCATTGCCGCTGCTTATCGAAGCAGAGGTAATCTCAGACTTGTGAATTATTTTGGTGTAAATTTCTTTAAAAAAAAAAAAAAAAAAAAAAGATAATAGAAAGATTATTCTCCTTTTTTTTTTTTTTTTTTTTTTTTTCCCGAACCCTTGTGATAGCCAAGCTACTTATTATTTAATTCTTTTTATTATTTCATTCACGTTCTTGGGTCTGGTTGAATGACCTGAGGGATTTTAAATTAGAGTCTTACCTCAATCTCCTCCCCCAATTTGTTTTTATACCTTTTTTTTTTGGCTTTTAGCCAACGACATCAGTTTTTTATTTTGTTAATCCCCTCCTGCCCTTTCCTGTTGAGGGTTCACAAGTGGTGAGTAATCTCATTTGCTGTAGTTCCCTTTTTTCTATATTATATAAATTATAAATAATATTTAAAAGATTTTTATTTTTTCAACTAGTAAAACATGATAGTTTTCAACACTTTTTATAAAAAAAACTATTTTACTCCTATTGCTGATTTGGTTTTTGTAGTTTACGATGAAAGTGGTGATAATTGATTGACTCACCAATCACTTTGTCGTATTCATGTCAGAAAAACTGTTCATCAATAGAAGTGTTCTTTAGTTTGTTGCTGCCCTATGACAGTATTAGGGGAGTACCTCCTGAAGTTTTTGTGGTTCTATTTTTTGGCTGAATGTGAATTTCTTGGCTTTTAACTACTTCCCTACGATTGGTTTCTGTTTTGTAGATTTTGTAGCTCGCGTTTTGTTTTCGATTTTATAAAAAAAGCTTTCTATCAGCTTGAGGTATGATGTGAGGAATCCCTCACTGTTCTGATGATTGCTGGGAGTTCTGACCCCTCCCTTCGAATGAAGTTTATCGACACGTAGGCGATTCCAGTCTCCGCTAATAGTCCGTTCTGATCAGCAACACGAGTGGGATTGAAGTCTTAAAAAACAAACGAATTAGTTCTTTTAATTCAGAGTTTTTTACTTCGATACTATGGCAGACTTTTGCTTGGGAAACTCGAGCCTTGCTCTCTTTTCGCAATGCCAAAGCGGTGGTGTCAAAGAGCAGCAATCCAGGCACTAGCTTCCTCGGCTTCAATCGGCCGAACTGAACTCGCTGACGCGAACTGAGACACTGCGGAATGTGACGGCGTACTAAGAGACCGAAGCAAATACATTACCGCAGGTGGTATTTGTTGTAACAAATTAGTAAATTCAATAAATCCATCAACTTTTACAAGTCTTCTCCTGTTATGACCGTCTTGGGTTGTTCTACAGAGTCTGTGATTAGAATAAAGAAAACAAAATAACTTTAGAAAGAAATCAGATTGTATGCGTCCTCTGTATCTGAGAGCGGAGGATATATTAAGAAATAGAAATAAATAAAAAGGGAAAGAATAATAAGAAAAGAAAATAGATCTCTTTTTTCAAAACCTTCCTCGGGAAGGTTGTTTCGATGCGGTGCTTTCAAGTTCAGCGTCAGTTGTGACTTTCAGATTGAGATTTACACCAGATTGTTAATGTTCTTCCCCTCCACAGTTACTAATGTTCTTCCCCTCCACAGTTACTAATGTTCTTCCCCTCCACAGTTACTAATGTTCTTCCCCTCCACAGTTACTAATGTTCTTCCCCTCCACAGTTACTAATGTTCTTCCCCTCCACAGTTACTAATGTTCTTTGTTGGAAGAAGTAAGTAAGTTGTTAGCCCACGTACAGCAGTCATTGCGAGAGGGAAACCTTCAAAGCACTTACTAATAAATATTTCAGTACAGCCGTTAACAACACCGAATGACTGCGATACCACAACAACAGGAAGAAGAGCGGGAGGTAGTCGAGGAGGTGGGGAAGGAGGAGGAAAAGGAGGAGGAGGAAATTAAAAAAGAGCCCACTGAAGAAGTAGAACAAAAAGAGAAGAGAGACAGTGACGAAGAATCAGACTGGGAGTACATCGACGAGAATGGTGAATGCACTACATACGAACCGACGTTGCCGTACGCAACTTTATTTGGGAAGCAGGACTCGAAAGTTGAAAAAAAAGATTTTGAAAGACTTCAGCTACTTGGAAAGGGTGCCATGGGCATCGTCTGCCTTGTTCGATACCGCAGAGATGGAAAACATTATGCTCTTAAAGAAATCAGAAAGATCGACGCGATGCCAACTTCCGGAGGTGCTAATGTTGCAGTACGCGAACGGGATATCATGAAGAAAGTCGGAAGGGGAAGTCAGTTTCTTGTCAGAATGCATTTCTGCTTTCAGTCGCAATCAAAACTCTACTTCGCACTAGACTACATGGCAGGAGGAAATGTTTATAAATACACAAGTACTCTACCCAATGGAAAGGCAACAGAGCGGGCATCCCGACATATGTCAGCACAAATATATTTAGCTTTGCAATTCCTTCATGACAACGGAATTATTTACCGAGACTTGAAACCTGAGAATATTTTATTAACTGAGAATGGAAATGCAAAATTGTCTGACTTTGGAATCAGCAAACAACTTGAACCGTCTGATGACAGAACGGAGTCATTCTGCGGTTCTTATCACTACCTAGCACCAGAGATTATTACTGGTAAGAGATACTCTTGTGCTGTTGACTGGTGGTCTTATGGAGTTGTTATTTATAACCTGCTCACTGGGGAAAACCCATTCGTATCTCGTGCCGTACAAACTTTGATGAAAAAAATTGTTCAAAAGCCCGTCAAGTTCTTCGAACCCGTTGAAGACGTACCGCGAGATCTGATCCTCCGACTGCTTACGAAGGATGAGAATCAGCGACTAGGTGGTCTTCAGATACCACAACACTCTTGGTTTGATAATTTTAATTGGGAAAGTGTCTACTCAGATACACCAGCACCTGATTGGCAACCACCTTCAGGTATTATCGCAGAAGACAAAGTATCGTCGATGGTGGGACAGACTCTCGGGGAAAACTCGCTACCGTTTCCCGGGTTTACTGGTGTCTTTGAAGGCTTTTCGTGTGACAACAGACAGGCGCTGTTGCCATCGTAGCTGCTGTTCCTTGATTCTCTCAATTCAGTTGTCGATCAAAGTCAGTTGGTAACTTCAAGAAATCACTTTTGTTGATACCAAACTACTTTCTGACCTCATCATCCATTCGTACACATCATTTTATTACTTATTAGTTTGACTCCTGAGGTCTGATTCTTTATCAGATTAAAGGAGTCGTTCCTCGTACTACTGCTGCTGCAATTCGCGCGGGTTGTGCTGGAATGCGTAAAAAAAGAAGAAGGGGCTTCGTGTTTCACTTCGAAAGCTTCCCTTATTTTGTTTAATTTAATTCGATTGTTTCTGTGTTCGCACAAACAGCGTATTGTTATTACTGTATTCAGTAATGTTTCAATGAGTTTGGTGGTGGCTTCAGATCTTGTGATTTCTGCCTGCCTCGCTTGTTCTTTTTTTCTTCTTATTCTTCTATTTTGTAATAATTGTTCATTCTAACTTCATTGTTCTGCTTCACAAGTAGATAATGACTTACTTTAGTTTTATTAATTGGCATCATGTTGGGTTTTACTCGGAGCAAATAATTGCTACTCTGCTTGACGCAAATAATTGCTACCATTGCCTTAAACTTTTGTTGGAAGTGTGTGTTGTTACTAATCTATTTATTCTCTGTCCAATTCAGCTTTAGTTTCAATCTTGTTAGTCTGTATTACTACTACGCTTGTGACTGACTTGACTCCACCTGAGGTTTTGAAGAGGCGAGGAAACGTTTTATATACTTGGCCGATGCGTTTGTGTTAACCAGTAGTGTGTATCCTTGATGTGAAGTACACCAGGACGAGTCATCGTTAATGCATACAATAAAAGAGCAGCCTTTTGTGCGGTGTTTCTTGTCATGCTGGAAGGTTTCTCCGCAGCACGACAGGATATCGATAACCTACTGAGTCTTGTCTTTTTTTTTTCGATTTCTTTCCCCCTTTTTGTCCTCTTTGAAATTTACGTTTTTTTTATGCTTTAGAGCGAATGTGATACTCAAACATCTTACTGCTACCAGGGACGTATTATTGACGAAAATCGATCTTTCAATTCCCAAGAAGATGCGCTCTTCGGAATGGAGCTGCTTGGCGGGCAGTCCCAGTTAGTCATTGCAGTGTCTACTTTGCCTCTGAAGCATGAACTATCCTCTAACTGCCTTACTAGATCACTTGCTCACTTTTCTAAAAAAATGATGTTGTTTGGCATTGCAGATGTAATGCGAGAACCGAACTACGTCAAAACTTCAAAAGAAAACTAATCAAAGAAAGGATCGATTCTTTTATATTTCTTGCCGTGTGTGTCGGGTCGTTCCGTCACTACCGTGTGTTTAGTTGTTTGTTACGTTAAGTTGATTTGTGGTAATGGAATACTTGATTCGCTTTACAGATCTGTGCTTAGTAAAGTTTCCGTAGCGAATCTGTTAATCATTATGAGAAACGAATTGGATCTCCTTCTGAAGGGTTCAATCATCTCATGGTAAGAATTGCAGAAACGTGTTATGTTTCATTCAATTATTTTAGGATTCTTTAAGTATCTAATCTTTACCCCATTTACTTTGCGTCACTTGTGCCATACCACTTTCAGGTTTTCACGTACTAACTTCAGGGGGTTGCTTGCCTCGACGAATACTTCCACTTTTCAGTCACCAATTCTGGCTGCTTTTCTCTTACATACGAAAGGAGAGGATCAAAACCTCTGGTTACGTCTCTTCTCGTGAGTCTCACGTGTTGTGGTATCGAATTACTGTTTCCACGTGAGCTTCAGAGGTTTTGACTTCCCTGACTTCGAAATAATCACGACAACAGATACGTAAAAAATAAGGCGTGCCGCTCAATATGCGCTCAGCGCTTGTCAAAAAAAAAAAATGGAGAAATGAGTTTTAAGACATGTTTCAACGGAGACGGTTTCAACGGAGACGGTTTCAACGGAGACGGTTTCAACGGAGACGGTTTCAACGGAGACGGTTTCAACGACTCACAGTAAGAGAGGTTTTGATTCATAAATTAATAGAATAACAAACATATTATTACACAGGTTGAACTTAATATGGCGCACAGGAATCGCAACGAAGAATGGTCAGATGTTGCGAGTAACGCTTCAACATCGTTGCCAGCTTACTCAGTGTCGGCGTTTACGGGATGCGGTTTGATTTCGTCTTCTGCGGTACGAAATGAAACAGCGCATGAGAGGATGTTAATTAGGTTTTTAATTGGAGGTTTGCGTGGGGTGCCGACTTCCAAATCGGGACGCAAATTTTATTACATCTCCTGGAGATGTGGAGCAGTCTCAGGCTGCACAAAAAGAAGAGAACAAAATGAAAGTGACGGATGTGTCGCTTTTAATGAATGGATTAACTTTGGAGTCACTCACGGTGATGTCGTTCAACAAATGCAAATCGATGTGATGCAAGTAGACGGAATTGATACGTACTCAGCAGGTAAAGCTTCACTTAATCTTTATGACATTCATGGTCCTGAAGACTCGATTAGAACTCAACGTCTGTATTGTCCTCCTCATTCTGTTGCTGCAGGGAATCGTAATGTTGAATTGTATTTCGTAATTCAAAATCAAAAACTAATTGACTACGCACCCACTCGAGTTATTGAGTCAGCTCTGACTTCAGAACCTCCAGTGATACCATTCAGTGTTGGGAGTCTACATAGCAGTACTCTGAGTAATAAATCCTCACCTCCTATTTCACCCACGAACGCACTTCGTAATATCACAACTGCGACATCTTTCCCTCAAACTTATCAAAAAACTTTAGGACGGTCGGAATTTAATTTTAAAAGTGAACCAGCAGCCAGTTACATCACAAATAACATCAGTTCGCACACGAACACTTCTGAAGCAGCAGATTTACGAAAACTTTTAGCAACAGCCGGGTACAGTTTGAGTAATCAAACTGCTGGAACTCTCGCATCTGATGACTACCTCACTCCCCGTCGTGATCTCAAGTCGAATGCTTACAGAAGCCCTTCAGCTAACGACATACGTCCCGGGGTGTTGGTAGAGCCTCCGCAGTGTTTTGATGTCTCAATTCTGTTTTACGGTGAGAAAGCTGACAATGGAATGCCACGAGAAACTTTCCCGATGTTTGACGATGGGCTGCTCGTAAACAACGGCCGTTCACTTGCTGTGACATATCAGAAACGAGTGATCCAATCAATTCCTTTACACCTCGTCTCTCTTGTTATTCCTGCTACTACTAATGATGATTTACTTTGTTATGTTTTAATTGTTAACTCTGACTCCTCTTCTCCATCAATCTTAGTTACGATACCAACAAGTGAGGAGATGCTTCGATTCCTCGATTCTGCACGCAGTTCCTTATTTCCCGTTGCGGAGAATCCCAATCCCGCACAAGCTTTTAACAAACTTGTTGATATGGCGGCTGGGGCAACGTATCTTCCTCTTAGACCAGAATGACTTCACTCGTCTGTTGCAGACTTTTGTCAAACCAAACAGCGCCTTAACTAGCGCCATTTATTTATATGAAGACAAACCCTCAATTCATCATCTTGACCATCACATCAACGAAATAAGAGGCGCTTCAATTCTTACTGTGCAAGCAGATCTGTAATCTCTTGCAGGACTTTGGAAACATACATGCAACATGTATGTTTACTTATTGCGCAGTAGTAGTTCTCACATTCATGTGACACTTTTAGTCGGTTGAATACTCGTCGATGACTTAACTAATGAGAGAGTTCATATTATGATAAAAGTAAAGCTGGTTGCTTGCCCGTTTAGATTTGTTATTACTTTGTAGTTCGTAGATATTCCTTACGTAGTGTTGACTGTTAGTTTGTTTTATAAAAACTTTAATCTTCTCTGTAAGTACAACAACATGGTTAAAGTAATTCGTAGAGAAGAATTAATTTCTTATTGAGCTCAAAGTACATTTTATTACATTTATTCTCTCCAGGGATGTAGCAAAACCGATGCATTCCATTTTGCTACACAAGAGCAAGGTGCCGTACACGGAAACTAATTCGTGGTATCGGGTGCCTAAAATAATCGGATTATTCGCTGGAATGTTAATTGTTGCCTATCTATCTGTCCTCGGCTGGGGAGGTGACAACAGCGCCAATGTCATTAGTTCTCGCAGTCGAATGCAAACTAACGGTTCTTTAAATAGTAATCAAGAGTGGCGTTGGGAACAGACTGCGTTACCTAACAACGCGTCACTTGTAAAAGAAAACCTAGGAGGACGCAACCTCCCTCGCTGGGAGGTATGTTAATATCACTTCCGTTACGTACTTGAGAGTGAGTTATTTAATCCAATACAAAAAAAAAACAGAAAATAAAGAAAGAAATGCTTTCAGATTCCTCTGACGTATTACAACCGATGACTGTTGTTGACTACGGTGCTAATCAGGTTTGTTTTCTCAAAGTACTAAATAAATAGAAATGAATTCCTAATTTTAAATACCTGTTCTAAAACTCTTTATCATATTAATATCTTGACGTCAACATCAAACAGGGATACTTTGCAATTTCTATCGCTCGCATGTTTTCACAATCGCAAGTCATCGCGGTCGAGTCGAGTAGCTCTCGCTATGTGTGGAACAGAAAAAGTACTGTTGACGTTTTGACTCTACAGTCAAAGAAGATTCGTCTTCTCGGGATCTCAGAACGTTACGTAGTCTGCGAGAGTAATATCCGACCAGACTTCTTCGCATCATTACGAAAGGAAGGAGTTGGTCATGATTATCAATTAGCGTTATCAGTCTTTCACTGGTTTGAGTTGCCTGATCAGACAGCTTTTGAAGTCGCTCTCAGTAACTTGGTAAGTAATGCGAGAACAACATTTCTAGAGCTTCCACAGGCGAGGCAGGGCGTTGGATCAAAGTATTCTTCGAAGTGGTATTCAGGCAGAACGAATCTCTCTGCCATTCTATTAGAGTCATTCAGTTCAATGAATATCAACTGCAGTGTGAAGCAGATTGGGTCCTGGACGTCATCACCAGAGAAGAGCGTCGAGTTGTTTCGAATCGATCGCAATACAGAAGCAGCACTCCCATGGATGTGCGATACACACGTTTCGATATATAATTGTACAAAGAGATTTCCAACTAAATGTCTTCGATAGGACGACAGCAACATTTTTAAATTAAGTTGTTGTAGTTCTGTTATTGAAATATAGTAGCTGAGGAAGTTAGAAAATCTCCGAAAAGATTTCCTTCTCTCTCAGAGTGGGTTGTGATCGACTTGCTGTAAATGTTTAAATGTTAAAAACCTTTGGAAACAGTCAAGTGGAAACTAATATTTACAACCACAAAGCTGGCGAACCTTACACACGTCTCTGTTGGTTGTTCATTCAACACATTTACTGACACTGTGATTGTATCTAGTCTTTGTGTTGTATAAGACATGTCACAATAAGATAAAGGGAATCCGTATTGCAGTGATGGAATTGTTAGAAGAAGTTAATAAAATAAATGAACTCATTCTGATCAGATTCAAGTAGCTGACTTCCTCAAAGGGAAAGCAAAGTAGGCGACAATTTAGAAAGCTCATTCATTAGGAGGGAGGAAGTGTTCATCATAACTGTTGAACGTAAGAACTTCAAGAGAGCTTCTTGAAGCAGCTTCTTCCTTTTTAGTTCTTATGAAATGTTATCTGTTGAGTAACTTAATAGATTTCTTCAGACTTTTGAGAATTCTTTTTCATTTTAATTGAAATTTCCGCAGCAATTGCTACACAAAAAATGGTGGGCGTCCGCTCGCTGTCGATTTTGCTCTCCATAGTGTTGGTTGTATGTGTCGGAGTCCTCGTTGGGTCGCTGACGATATTAAATGGCAATGCGGACACAGACAGTGCTCGTGAGACGGGAGACCGCGCAGTCAGTGACGCTCTTGACGCTGGAGAGGAGAACACGCTGACTATGGCGAACATGTTGTTGGATTCAAAGCTGACTGAGGCGTCGAATAATATTGAATTCTTTTTATCAACTTCTTCAGAAGCTGCTGATGAGATAATTAATATCGTAAAACCACAACACCCAGACATTGTAACCAACCCGAAATACGTCGACACCACTCTGAGGAGATACATGTCAGCAAAGTTGAGATCATTAGCAGACTCTGGTGTTAATCAAATCGCATACTTCCCACTTCCATTTAGTCCAAATAGTGACCCCGACAACTGGGGAGGTGACTTAGCTTACACTGTCGCTGATAGTGGATCTGGTGTTCTTCCAAAGAATGGTTCGGATGTTTATTTAGTTGTCGAAACTAGAAATAAAGACACCTTAGAAATTGGAAACAATCCTTATACTTTTTGGTACGGAGTTTCTGATGAAGAGGGAGCCATGACGTACCGTCATGCGCCCTGTAACCTTTTTAGTGATTTTAATGATATAAATAACATCACAGGACCTTGTAATTTCCCAATTATAATTTTGAGGCAACCACCTTGGGTAGAGTTACACGAAAGAGGAATTGAGAATATGGCCGACGAAACTAGTCCACTGGACCCTCCAAATGTAATTCACTTCTCACCACTTAGTACGCTTGCTAATTACTTAGTTGTGTATGCGTATGTGTCGTGGACTCATCCTCAGATGATAAATAGATATCCTCGTCAAGAGAATAGAGTTGGATTTGTTAAAGTTGGTCTAACAGTTGAAAGACTAAGTATAATGATGGCTGAGATGTCTTTGCTAAACGGGTCAGTTCTGTACGCTGTTGAAAAGAATCAATGGACTGGTAAAACAGGTCTTCTAATTGGAACCAACAAAGGCAAGCCTTGGTTTACTGTTGTTGAAGACTTTGCAGGTATCGGTGTCGACACAACTTATCCAATTAATGTAACAAATTACACAGATCCAATTATTAGGACTCATGGTGAACATGTTTTAGCAACAACTGGTTACGTAGACACAGAACCAATATTATGGAATGGTTACTACAGTCAGATTAGAATATTAAGAAAAGAACAATTAGTTTGGGCTATTTGTTTATTAATTCCGAGATCGGTTGTTATGAAGACAATCGATGAACGCACTGCCAGAATTAACAGCGAAATTAATAAAAGCAGAACCGACTCTGATGAGAAGCGACGAGAGAACTTCAGAACGTTAATCATCGTTACGGTCATTAGCTCTGCGATATTAATAATTATTGCAGCTATTTGTACTTCGTATATTATTCGACCGATTGATAAGCTACGCGATGACATGGCTGCTGTCGCTTTGATGCAACTGGAACTGGTTTCACAAGAATCGCATTCTAATTTGAGTGAAGTCAGAGATATGCAAAGGTCGTTTAAGCAAATGGTTTTAAACCTCGTCGAGTACCGAAACTACATCCAACCTTCAATATTAGTCAGTATGGACTCAAGTGGTAGCGATGATGAAACAGAGCTCCGTACAACGGAGGGGAATAATACTGCGGGTGGACTTTCAAGAACATCACAACGGTCTGGAGGATTAACAACAACTGACTCCTTGTCAAAGAGGGACTCCGCTAACTCTGGAGGTTATTCTAAACGCCTTGCCATCAATGACGACACAATTAAAAAGAAATCTATTTCTCTCACTTATTTCAATCTCATCGACTGGCATCAGTTTATGAGATCTAACGCGGATACGATTATCGTTTCTACTCATTCGGAATTTATTCAAATAGCTCTTAAGAATATCGGAGGGTACAATGGCGTGGCAGAAACGTTTTGCGGAGATCGTTTGACGGCGACTTTTAACAGCGTAAAACACTGCAACAGTCACAGAATAGCAGCTCCTTCATGTGGGAGGGCGGTAGCTGTGGAGATGAAAGACAGCCCTTCTAAAGTTTCATTTGCCTGCGCTTCTGGGGAAAGCAAAGTCGGTAACATAGGTTGTGTTGGTATGAAGAAACTAACAGTGTTCAGTGCTTCAATCCCCTGGGTAGTTGCTATGGAGCGCCAGGGAACAATAATTGGAACTCACGGAGTTGTTGATCAATTCATAGCATCTGACGCATCTTTAAAGTTTGCGATGAGAGTTATTGATATTGTTTTGTTTAAGAAACGGTCATCTACTCCCATCAAAATTTACCAGCTGATGTTTGAAAAAAGCCACCGCGATGAAGAATGGATGTATCAATTAGAGACAGCTCAGACTAGCATGTATTCAGGTTGGAATGAGTGCTGGTCTTGTATTATGAATTCAGAATGGGACACTGCGAGGGAGTTCCTTAGTAATTACGAAGGTGAGAAGGATGACATCTACACAAAGACACTGCAAATCATAAATAAGAAATCCTTCCAGATAACAACAATCGCGAATCACTAAGAGGAGGATATAAAATATTTGTGTTTTGGATCACTTTTAATGTCGACTCCGTTCCTCGGGCGTCCATCGCTCGGTTGACCTGTTTAATACGAACCGTTTTGTTTCATTCTGTCTGCAATGTTTCTGATGAAGAAACGACCCCCGCAATCGTGTCTGTATTCTGTATCATACAAAACAACAACAACCAACTAAGGAGGGATGAACTTTCTGTATCCCACTCGTTAATGACTACTACTTTAGAACTATTTAATTGAATTAGGTATCTTTAATTTGTTTAGGACGATCTCTTTCCTCTTAATAGGGACTCGAAGTTCCCTAATTAGTCACCTGGTGGTAGGCTGCTGGTGGTAGGCTGGTGTTGTAGTCGGACGTGTAGTCTGCCCTACTAAGTTGAGTACTAAGAAGTCGTCTCAGTACTCAAGATGATATTTTATTTGAGTGTGCCGAGCCGTCCACGTGAACTGCATACGCCAAAAAGCCATGTTATTGTGAGAACCTTGTGAGGAGTTCTTATTAAAAAGATACTTCCCTACTAACAAGTAATTAATGATATTTGTTGTGGTGATAAAACATCAACAAACTATCATCAACGTGTTGTATGCATTGTTACCATCTTTATTTCTCTTTTTATCTTTTAATTCGTACTTTGTTCTGCGTGTCCGTGCTCTGCTCGGAAGACCGGATGAGGTGCTTTTATTTGGTTGTCGACGATACGTCTGTCTCCTACCTCAGGCCCCATTACGTCAACCGTTCTACAGTTAGCTCAACCGACTACAATATTTGTCCATAAAAAAGCTGCAATAGCTTTTTGATTCACTTTAGTTGTATTGGCTTTGAGACTAACTACGGGATCATTTCTCTCCTCTTCGATATTTCTTCAACTTAGTCAGTTTACTGACCTTATTCTTCTCGTTCGGGAAATCTAATTCTCTAGCGAAGATGCTTTGTCGCGTTCTTTGCGATTTTTCTTTTATTATTTTTTTTTCATTTCCTTCTATCTTCATTGTTGTCGTTATTTTGTTATTATGAGTGAAATGCTGACACTCGCAAACGGAAAAGTTCTTTTCTATTTCAGATTTCCACACGAGGTCGTCTTCTACTTCAAGTAGCGACATCTCATTTCGGAATAATGAATTCGTAGAAAAGCAAAATTATTTTTATTCATAACTTTGTAAGTCTGCAGTCGGTTGTGACTTCTCCCGCGGGCTTCCTCAAGTTCCCCCTCAGCTAATAATTTAGTATTTATCCAACGTATTCCATTCTTCTCTATTCGTGTTCCCTCCATGGTGACCAACCAAGATGTCAACGAGTTGCGCGAGAAGGGTACTGAAGATGATTCTCCCGAAGTAACTTTAGTGCTTAGGAGATATGGAATTAACAAACAACATCCTTCTGAGTTGTTCCTCCTCTGGATGCACTAATCAAGTCAGCTGGTTTCCACAATCAAAATTGCGAGTAAGCTCTCCGACAGGTAGTCCTGCTGGTAGTCCTGCTGTCGCATAATAATTCATTTATTGGATTGAAATCAAACACCTCGTCTTCCTATTTCTACACAAGACTCTTCAATTTTCAGATTTTTTAAAAAACTTTTTTCTCAACTCGAACGTGACTCCCAATAGCGATGTTGTAGAAGAACACTCGCTGAGCTATTGGTGATGAGTACTACTCGTATTCCATAAACTCTGGTAGTACATTCACAGATAAAGACACATCTTGTGATGTGATTGCTTGAGCAAACGCTTCTCGGTTACGAGGAGATTGTGTTATAAATAATGACTTTAGCAAATAAATTCCTGTTTCAAACGTGGATGAGTACTTTGTTCAGTTTCTTCCTTTCCCGTTTCATGATGAAGAAGAAATAACAAAAGACTCGCATAGCGGGATTCAGGATCACTGAACTACGCCTTAGCAACGCTGAAGAGGAAGTTCTCTCTTTCTCAAGATTTCTTGTCCCGAAAGAAGTACGATATTTCGGCTTCTCAGGTGACACTGTTGCATTTTTATTTTTTATTTTATTTTACTTTTTGTTGTTTGTTGAGTTGATCTTCACGCGGTGTTCACGTTTCATTTTGTGTCGAATGTTATTTCGGGGCCAGGGTTTGCACGTGTCTTATGATCGTGTTATTCCTCTTTCCCATTCTCTGCAACTGCAACCAAAGTCTCTGTTGGGACTTGCATTATTATTGTTCACTCTTTTTGCCGTTATTGTTCGCGACTAACGAAGGCAACTTGAATTGGGTTTGCTTCAGTTTGTTTTGCGAAACAATTAAAATATTATTTTGAATTTTGTTATTTTAGTATTCTTCAATCAGGAGCTGTTGGACAAGTGAGTCTCACATCCCGACACAGGCTTTTATGACGAACAGACAACCTGATTTCGAAGTACAGCTTAGCTGAGTATTCCTCCCTATGCCGCGCTACGTTTCCCTATTGTTACTGTTACAGTAGCATAGGTGAGAGAGGTGCTTAACTATTTCCACGTGGGCTCTGATTTCAAGAACTTGGTGATTTAGGAGCATACTAAGAGTAAGTGTAGTTTACTTTAGTTTATTTTATTTATTTATTTTTATTCGATTCTTGGAACTCTTCGAATCGTATCTTCCCTCCAAGGGATTCTTATTTACCCCTTAGTTCAGTAAATGTAGTAAGGCGTAGTAAGGCACAAGCCGTTTTTTGTTTCTTGTGTACTTTCAATTTTGATCTTGCGTTGCAACCTCCAGTATTTAGTTTTTTTAAACCTTTTGTTGTATTTATTATGAAGATCAACATTATCTATCTTAAACATAGAGTGGTTTGGTATTAACTGGAGTTGTTCATTGTCATAAGTTGCTTAACAAGTATTGAAATCAAGAATGTGTTCTGACTGGATACGCAAACTGGATTTCTATTTCTTTCCCTTGTCGTTGTCGTTGTCGTTGTTATTTTTGTGAAAATGTTTTTTCGAAATTATATAATTGGTTGCAAGCTAAATGTTTACCTCTTCCTGTATAAGTTATCTAGCATTTCCTCCGAAAGGATGCTGGCAACAATCTTTTGTCGTGTGTCCGGTGGTTTCTGTGTGTTGCAGTTGTTCTTATTTCCAACTAACTAGTGTGTCATTTGCTTAGATTCTTTCGACGTTTGGAGACCGTCAGTGTGTAGGCAATTGACGCACCACATTGTGTACTGTCGTGATTAGGTTCTTCTTCTTTAAACTTTAATCTGTAATATTTACTACATTACGATTACCTTAAATTAATAATTTAATGTAGAACTCTATTAGTACTGTTGATACTGATAATCATCTTTTCTAAAGTGAAGTCTGACTTTACTTTATTTCTGTCTGATTTTACGAAATCATTGTCCTAAGCTACCATAACAATCGTAACAAACTTGAGTCGTTGCTGTTGCCTCATAGCTCTATTGGAGTTAACCCGCTCCTTAGTTTGCTGTATCAGCGATGCACAGTATGCAGTGTCATGGACCGCCTTATCTATCTATCAATCTCAGCTTAAAAATCTTTGAAAAACACACGTAGAGAGCTGAATGACTGAAACATTATTCTAATGTACTTTGCTTTCACAAGTAGAACAATCGATAGTCCGCTAGTGTTCTGAACTGACACTTACTTGCTTTGGTATCACAATTTATCTCAGCAAACAACTTCTTAGAGTCTTCTATAATAAAACAATCCTAATAAGATTGGGTCTAATTACGTTGCAGTTGTCCTCGTAGCTCTAGAGAGTTAACCCGATGCTCTTTAGTTTGCTTTATCAGAGATGCACAGTACGCAATGTATTGGACTTCCTTAGCTATCTATCTAACACGAACCCGTCAATGGGTGATTGCTCTCGTTATTTTGTTTAGTTTCCTTAGTAGTAATATGCCTCATCATGGGGTGGGTGATTCGAAATGATGCATTCTTTCACAATAAAATAGAAGACACCTCGCAGCAAGTCTGCAATCTAAATACCTTTTGTGTTGTTTAGTTATTTCTATTTCTTTAATAAGTTTGTCTGAATTCCTTTTGAGGGTTTGCATTCTTATTTCGACGAAACATATTCTCAGTAGACAATACAAAAACTCAATCAACGTTTTGAATGCTGTTTACTCAAACCGTACCTTTTAAACTATTAATGTACTTAACGTTCTAGTTGTTCTTCAGTTATATCAACTGCTACAAGTTCATTTCTTTTTGCCGTTTTCTTTTTTTTTTTTTTAACGGCCTTAGTTTTCACTCTATTTCTTTGCTACGCACGCCTTTCCTTATTTTCTTTTATTATTATTCTGTTTTTTTTTTTTTTGCATCTCGTCCGATAATTAGTTGACGAGTAGAGCCTTCCATTAATGCAGGCGGACGTTTGTTTGATAATTTCATATTTAGCAGGTGAACATGAGTCAGATTGACTTGCTTGCGGTTGGCTGGTATTTTTATTTTTTAACTTTGCAGGTAGTGTAAGCTAACAAGCTAACTTGTTGTAGTTTAGAATAGGAAAAGTTACATAAATGGGATGCGGGCAGACGAAGGAAAAGAAGATTCCAAAACGAAAGACTGGTCGCTCTACGATATTTGAACCCGTCGATGAGAAGTTTAGATTTGATAAAGTACTGGTCCGACTGGAGAATGGGAAAGTACCAAAAGTTGATCTGAACAGAGGTTGTGATTCGGTAGTAAAAATGGAGTTAAAAGGACAAACATACCCGAAAGTTATATTTGGATGTGAAACTATAAATGATCAAAGTGACCTGACCGCACTACACAGCCACACATTTTCTGAGAAGAAGAATACTCTTGAGCCTCAGTGGAACGAAGAGTACTTGTTCTTAGTTTTCAGACCTGAAGGGTCAAAGTCTCCACAGACAGACATTACCTTGACGTTGACGGCACATGATAAAGACACTCTTGGAAGTGATGATATTCTTGTAAAGAGTTACTCAGTTGATGTATTCAAAACTTGTATTCCAACTCGACAATGGAAGCAATTCAAAGCACCTTGCGATGGTAAAAATAGCACCTCTGAACACTTCATCTCATTTAGTGTATTTACAGAAACCTGTGAAGAAATGATCGTCACACGATCTGACTACGAGGGCAGTAATATAACTGAGGAAGTAGTGACTTTGAAGAATGGCGACACTACGGGGGGTGCGAAGGCTGTATTACTTCGGAAAACAAAAGCGGAAAATAAAAAAGCTTTTTTTTGGTTACCTGGATTAAATGCTTCTTTTCATCATATTCACTGCGTTGATTTATTACTAAAGGAAGGATGGGATTTCTATTCTCTTGATTGCAGAAGAATGGGAAGATCTAAAAGACATGCTCCAGATGATTGGAATCATTTGGATGCGCACACGACGGGGAACTTTAAGGACTACTGCGAGGAAATTGATCTTCTTATCGAATCTTCAAAAAAGACTAAAACTTACGAATCGACTGTACTTTATGGCAATAGCACTGGAGCGTTAACATGCACAACGTACCTTAGACATGGCAAACACGCTGATTTCTTCAGTGGGTTAGCCTTGAATGGTCCTTTTTTCAATTGGAATCTTGCACCGTACGCAGAGCTACTAATGAGTTCAGAGATTCTAATGTCTATTTACTCAAAACTCGTCGTGGGTGAGGACGGTCGTTACGTCAGGAAAGGCGAAGGAGTGTCACCATATTCTCTGAAGACGTGGTCTCAGTTTTATTACCCACCTGGAGTTCTCAGATCCATCGCTTGTCTGAATACTACAACAGAGTGGGCGATGGCTGTTACCACTGCACAGAACGAATTAATTGAAAAAAAGCAGCAGCCCCTTCAGATTCCAATTTTTGTAATTTCTTCTAAATCAGATACCTGGGTGAGTAGCGATGAGGTTCTAGCAACTGCCGACTGTTTGGGTCCGAAGAGGACGGAGGTTGAAATAGAGAACGCAGAGCATGATGTCTTTATGAGTACAACAACAGAGAAGATAAAAGAATGCCAAAACCACCTCATTTCGTGGCTACATCGTCTGTTTCCCTAACATTGCTGTAGTCACCTGTACCTGATAGTAGATTACTGGGTCGGAGTTGATCTCATGATGATACATATTTAGGAAAGTTACACGTACTGAAGTGTGTCATCCCTTTAGTCTAAATGAAGGAACATTTATTTTATTTTATATTAGAATTTGAATTAGTGAGAGTCTCAATAATGACTCTCACTACCTTTGTCAGATTTATGATGAAAGTTACTTTTTTTTTCTGGTATTCAAATTTGCTGACGCCGAATTTTATTTTTCGTCACCAGGCTCACTTGAAATGCTTTTGGTCACTTCTATTATTTGCCTCATGCTCGCTTCCGACAGCCCGATGGAGAATTCATTAATTATAATGTCTGCCCCAGAGAAGGAAGGTTACTACTCATCAGTCTACGAAGATATTATCAATTTCCATATCGGATTTGCGAAGGCTATCATTGAAGGACAAGACGAAGTATTAATTTTAACAGACTCTGACTCGCACTCGTTGTACGAAGCGGAACTTGGAAATGATGTTTTAGTTAAAAATAAAATTCAGGCTGACATCTGGATGAGAGATTTTACAACAGTTAACCCAACTAGTCCAGTTCAATTTAAATACGCTCCGGCAGCCCAGGCAGGTGATGAAAGCGCTGCGATCTACGTTCAATCAGTTTTTAATGAAAAAGTTCTTAGCGGCCTTCAGTCAGCTGAAGGACTTTGGGAACTGAAGCGAACTGATTTAGTATTAGATGGCGGTAACTTTGTTGATAATCATGTGAACAGAGTTATTGTGTCTGAGAAGATTCTCGAAGACAGCGTCACTACTGATCGTGACGCAGTCAAACAACAAATAAAGGAACTCATTCCAATGATATCAGAAGTTGCGATTATCCCCTACGACGATCCTAACTTAGGACATGCCGATGGTATGCTAATGTGGGTTGACGAGAACACACTTTTTGTCAACAACATGACTGCAACTCCTGGTTTTCGCAATGTTGTTCTGGATGAGTTAACAAATAGTTTTCCTGGAGTTACAATTGTTGAGGTTCCTTCAAACTACACGGAAGGAACTGAATTTGACAAGAAATTCTCTTCAGCTTTAGGGATTAATATCAACACGGTAATGACAAGGAATTATCTTTACGTACCGACATTCGGAAATACGGCTACTGACAGAGAATTCCTGGCGATCCTCTCTCAGCACACTACGAAGGATATCAGACAGATTGCGGCAGCAGCAGTTGCTCCAATGGGAGGCAGCTGTCGCTGTCTCACTTGGCAGACATCTGGAGCGTTTGCGAAGGATGTTCGAAAGTTCTTAAAACCGAACTCTGACAATGATGATGGAAATGATAGAGTAGAAGGCAACCCCACTAACATCCCATCTTCTGCACCTTCTTCTGTAGTCACTTACAGTTCAGTTGTTGCAACACTTTTTGCTTTCTTATTATAATCGCATCCTTGCTTTAGCAATCTTGTGATGGATACTTCCGTGTCATCACTGAACTGAATTGATAAAAGATTTAGTATTGGACTCCTAAATATTTCTTGTTGCTGTTTACAATAATAAGTCTGGTTGTTCTGAAAGCAATAATTTTCTTATTTCATAAAGAGAATCAACATGTCGGGCAATGACCACCACGAACAAATTGTGCCTCGCACAAAACCAAAGTGGGAAGAAGGAGAGTTCATAGTTCGCGAAGTAAAGGGAGTTGAGGAAGTTGAAAAGTATCACTGGCAGTGGGCAAAGAATGAGCAGTGGAACCCAAGGTTGAATGATGCAAAGCTTCTTTATGCTGCTGACCCAAAGGGATTCTTTGTTGGTGAATACAATGGAGAAGTTGTTTCTTGCATAAGTTGCGTATTACCGGAATCGAATAATGATAAATTCGGGTTTGTGGGTTACTACATCGTGTCACCAGATCATAGAGGAAGAGGTTTTGGTTTTAAAACCTGGATGCATTCATGGTCTCGGGCATCTGGTCACGTCCTCGGATTGGATGGTGTTGTCCAGCAGCTGGAACACTATTCTTCATTGGGATTTAAATTAAGTTGGACAAACATTAGATATAGGTGCGAGGAACAGTTGAAGCCTCCTCCAACGTACGAGGTATCTGACATCGAAATACGTGTGAATGGGTTTGATGCAAAACTTGCATCAGAGTACGAGAGTTTTCAGCCGCGTTCTGAGGGTTGGATGCAAAGATGGGCGACTGATGAGACGGCGCAGAACGTGATGGCAGTATCAAAGTCTACGGGGAAATGTGTCGGGTTCAGTGTTGTGCATAAGGCCGTGACGGGCTACCGTTTGGGTCCCCTGTACGCAGACACGCCATCGCTATCAAAACACCTCGTCGTAAAGCTGATTTCGCTCCTCGGAGAGACAGTTTCTGTAGAGTCGCCAGTCTTTATGGATGTTCCCCTCTGCAATACTTCATCGAAAGAACTTGTTGACTCTCTTGGATTTAAAGAAGGCTTCGAAACTGGTAGAATGTGGAAAGGTGAAGCACCGAAACTCCCGATTAACGACAAAATATTTGTTGTTTGCACTCTGGAGATTGGCTAATAAATGACTATTTATTTTTTTGCGGAACTTTATTTTTATTTTTATTGTTCGAAAGCTCCGACTCCTACACCGATAACATCTTTGCTTTCATTAACGAACGTCTGTCGTGGGGTTTATTATTTTTCTTTGACATTTACAACATAAGCAGAGATATCTTTACTTTCTAAACCAGCACAATGAATTTAATGTTCGTATTAGTCTCTGCCTTATTGGTGCAAATATCCTGCGCTCAGGTATCAATTAGAATTACGACTGGTGCTGGGACATGGGGATCATCAGGAGACATATTTACATTGAGTGCCGGAGGACAAATGCAGGCGTTGAATCCGGCACCACTGGGTCAGTCAATTACGAAAGTGTTCAGTGGAATTAATTCACTGCCTTCGTTGACTATTTCAGCTCCGATCGGAGGGACTGACGGATGGTATATTCAATCTGTAGAAGTACAGGAGGGAGCTGGGAATACTTATAAGGCATACGTGGTTAGCAGTTCTTGCTCTACCGACAAGTGGGTTGATGGCGACAGTTCTGCTGTTGGATCTGCACCATACCAACGCTGGGACAGAGAGTGTGATTGGCATATCGATATTTGTACCAGTAGTCACACTGATGCAAATTCTGTCCACACTTATGATATTTTAATTAACTTTTCAGGGAGCCCAACGCAGATTTTTCAATTTCCAAACCCAATTTACAATGGTGGCTGCTTGATGTTCCCAATCACTAACGTTGGCTATGATCAGTTTTTATCCGTTACCATACCCAACGCGGGACCAGACGGATGGCACATCGGAAATGTTTATTTGCATCACCAAAGTAGAATTCCCTTACGAACTCCTGTTGATGGTGCCTGTCCTTTATCTGCTTGGGTTGATTCTGATCAATCGTATCCAGGAGCTCAGCTTCAAACAGTTTGGAGTTCGTCTTGCTTTTGTTCAATTTGTTAGTTTGTTTGCATTCCGCTCTGATGACTGATATGAAAACCACAGCATTACTAACCTGTAGCAATACGTGTTCCTTTATCCTCACTCTTCACTGGGTGAACGATCCTCGGTACTGTTCCAGGGTTTTCTATTTTATTTCATGGAGTGTGGGCATGTGGTCGTATTATAAAGAAAGATGTATATGAAAAAATGAAGATTTTTTATTTTTTTTCACCTTCCCCCCCACTCCCAGATCATTTCTCTTTTATTTTCTTTAGTTATTTACAACCTGTTAGCCTCTGGGAAAGGTGGGAGCTGGAAGTCGATTACTTCCAGCCGAAGCTATAAAACTACAATCTTCGCGATTGGGTTTACTGATGCGGGCTACCCAGACCCCTCGTAGTCATCAGTTTGTATTTTGCTAACTAAACTAACTAACTTTTAATGAATTTTCCCGCCCTCTCCCCTTCTTTTGACTGATAACCATTTAATACTAACTAACTTTTAAGAAAGATAAGTAAACTTATCTTTCTTACAAGTTTCTTCTCGTTCGCAATTCTTTCAAATATTTCTTTCTTACCCTTTTCTTCCTCTGCCTGTGGTACTTATCAAGTTTGTTTTTACTTCAACAACTTCCAATGATATCACTAAAACTAATTACTGTATTCCAATCTATTTATGTTCTTTAATGAGCAACAAGGCCATCAAAGGATTCACTCGATCAGTTTTAAAGTAGAGTTTGACAGTAAAGCTCGGGAACTCGATAATGAAGACCCCAAAGCTGACTGTGGTTTCACTGCGAAATCGGTGCTTCTATTCCTCTACTTATTAATTTGATTATTTTGTGCTTTGAGTTAATTCTTCTTCCCTTTAGGCGTTTGCTGGCGACACTTCATAAAATGAACTCTCGTTCTATTGATAGGCAGGTGACCCCTGTGAAGACTCGCAGCAGTGATGGTGTTGGTTATTCCAGTCTGAGGGTCATCGGTGAGGAGACAAACGTTTCTGTGCTTGATCCGATTTTGAGAGTCGAAGAGATTATTGAAAAGTGGAGTGCTAGAGAAGCTAAACCAGTAATGTGGACTCCTTACAGAGGATTACTTCGATTAGTTTACGTAGTCAGCGGAAGCTACGCCTGGATAGGAAGACATGAACAGGGAGACAAAGAAGGTTTAGTAGAAAAGGGAGACCTTTTGGCGTTTCATTCGAAAAGCGGTGCGATGATTGAGGAGATGGTAGGAAGCGACATCTTTTTAAATGGCGGGTCCCTGCGTGCGTTTGAGTTTTGGATCCGAGAACCCAACCGCGAGGCATATCTGAACCCATTGATTGACACTTTTACAAAAGCAGAACTTGAAATAACAAAAGGAAAAGGTTGGGAAGCAACAACACTACTCGGTAGTTTTGACACAAAATCAGAATCGATGACTGCAGTGAAAACTGCAACGCCGTGTAAAATAATTCATTTTGTAGTGTTCGGAGGTTGCACAGTAGAATATGATGTCCCACCAAGCTGGAATGCTATGCTTTACCTTTACGAGGGAGATGCTGAAGTTCAGAGCAACATGTCTATAGTTTCCGAAAGGACTGCCGTACTTTATGACAGAGATGGATCACGTATTGAATTCTGGGCAAAGGGTGGAGACTCGGGTTCTCACTCAAAATTCTTTCTGCTATGCGGAGCTTCCTTAAGTGATTCTTTTGAGGTTGAAGGCACCTTCTTGGCAAACAACTCAACCGTCATGAAGAATGTGAGAGCAGATTTTTCCGACTGTATTAAAAAGATTGAAGACTACAAGCAAACTTTACCTAAAAGACAACAATCTCCGAGACCAAGTGAATCCCCTACAGTTAGGTCCCAGTCATCAGGGGTGATCCCAATGCAGACTCCAAGACAAGTTTCACAAGGAAGCCCACAACATGCAGTTGATGATTTGACTAACCGTCTGCAAAGCCTTTTGAAACTACAGTCGCAGGGCACTCCGGGACTTGAACCAGCTATTGAAGCCGTCCAAAGTCAAATCCAAGCCTTAAAGATGCCTACAAAAAATAACTCTTCATTAGAAGACGAAATGAGCCGATACATTGCAGACTGGAAGGCATACTCCGTTCAGTGGGTCACATACTTACAAAAGCTTCACGAAAAGATTCTTTCTGATCCTTCCAAGAAAGACCTGCAGGAAGAATATAAAAAGAAGCATGCTAGTTACTGTGCACAACTTGATCTTTACAACAATAAGATAGCACAGTACAACAAAAAGAAGAATAGAGGTGGTAGTGAAGAAAGTGGTGGTAAAATAAGCCTCACATTCGGAAAAGATGGTGTCGGTGGATTCACAGGAAGTGAGGCATCCAGAATACGAAAGGGTTCAGTGATAGCAGCGATGCCATACGGCGCTCATGCTACTCATCGAAAGTCGTCAATGCAAGCTGAACTGATTGGTGACCTGGTAATGGAATAGCAGTGTTGACTTGTAAATACATTTACTTACTCACTGAAGATGTGCAAGATGGATGAGCTAGAAGTAACTTTGATTTCTATTCAATTTAACGTTCACATAAACCTTTTCGCATATACACATTGTGAGCAATAATGATTGAATACCTCTCTTTACCCAACTCATTATGTTTCTGAATTATTCAGAAGATAGCAACGTGGTTCTTAGTCTCGGATTGGAAAGGAGTTTGTGTAAAGTTAATCGTTTTCCAACGTGGCATTAAAAAAAACATAATCATCTTGTGTGCCGCAAGTTTGGGGTGCTGAAATACACAAATTCCGTTGTATCGAACACATTAACTCTCCTGGAGTGTATGTAAAGTGTTTCAAGTTCTTATTACTGTTTTTACCGTCTCAAATGTTTGGATTGCCAGACTTGCAGACTTCCATATTGTTTTCTGAGGTTGTTTTTTTTTAGTCATCCCGACACTACAACCGGTCAAACCTATTCTTGTGTTGGCTTTGACGAAAAATATTTGAACGTTCGGCTTGTTCCACAGTCAAGCGATGCAGAACTTCTTGAGCTTGCGAGTCACCTGATGATTTTCTTTGCGATTTATTTTAAATGTTAATTAAACTTCTTAATTAAGGAATTCCATTTGTTCTGTCGGTTTGTTTTCATTTCAACTCCTTCAAGTGAGACTCAAGTGTCTAGTTGCGTAGGCACAACTTGGCTGTTTTTTTAATTTGTTCTTGCCATTTGCGAACCTTAGTTCAGCCAAGACTCCTCCCTGACAATACTTTATGTTATGTACGAGTGTATTTACTTTTAATATTTATCCGCGGTATTTTAGCTACCTATTCTGATGTAGTTGAATCTTCCAAAATTCTCATTTTAATCTTATTACATCATTTTAAGTAAGGTATTATGTTTGCTGTTCTACGTTTGTCAAGCTGTCACCCCAACTGGTAGGGGACGTATCAGACTTTGATAATTAATCACACGACACTTTCTACGTTAGTTGTAGAAGAGTGCTGGATTACTGCGGTTGTCTTTTTACACAATCAAACAATTATCACCCCCTTAGTGATACATTACTAATGCTCATATTAGTTAACTTTGATGCAGTCCATATATTTATATCATTACAAGTCGTGCATGCGGTGGGTCTGACTAACTTCTGGTTAACTTACGTGTCTTCTCGTGAGTCTCACGAATTACTGTGAGCTTCCCAGAAGGTTTTGACTTCTCTGACTTCAAACCAAAAAGTATCCTTTAAATAGTTCCACTAATCCACGCGGTTGATCTATTTTATTTACGAACCTTTAGCTGCTTGCGAATTGTCGTTGGTAAGAAGATCGTATTATGTAAGATTCGTTTTTGTATTGCGGTTGTGGATGCACAGCTACTGTCCGGTTTATTTCTCCTGAGGACTTTTACGCATTGAAACTTCGAACAATGAAAGGAGTGGATTAAGCTCTTGAATCTAATTTTTTAATCGGTAAATTTGGGGTTGCAACCTTTTTTGAAATTTAGGAACTTTGTCTGCCGCTTGGCCACCGAACTTTACCTCGTTGGTTGGTAGCACATGATACAGAATGGGAAAGTAAGAGCGAACTAAAAGTAATAATGAGGTCAACTTTTTTTTTTTTTTTTTTTTTTTTTTTTTTTTGGGTTACATTACTTGCGCTGCTGTCGTGTGGCTCTTCGTAAGCTGCTGTCCGCAGAGTCAGGACAACTCAAGGGTCCAACTCGTCTACTACGGATAGAGGTAGAGCATTATACTGGTGGTTGTTAGCAGATTTCTTTTTATCTTTTCCTGGTTCTAATTTGCCCATTTTCGCAGCCCTTTGGGCAGTGTTGAGTTACGTATTAACTTAGTATTTTCTGTTTGTTCAGTCGGTGGTTGTTAACTTTTCTCTTCGTAATTAAGCACCTGACGGATAGAATCCAAAATGTAAACGACGATCACTTTTTGTTGTTGAATTAAATTTAATTTAGATATCTATAATCTTACTTTTGGGGTTCAGTTTGCACTTCAGCTATGGCACATCTACTCGGTGAAAACTCTGCGAAGCTACTCGAAGGCGTTGGCGGGCCGGAGCGCATGGTCGCCATGTGTGATCGGTTCTATAAAAAAGTTTTTAAGGATTCGCACATTAACAAGTTTGTAACTGATGAATCCGAACCACACGCTCAGAGGTTAGGGTTGTGGCTTGCAGAGAAAATGGGTGGCAAACCTTACTGGAGTAGAATTAGGCATCCAGATGATCGAAGCAGGTCACATGCAAAAGCTTGGCGATGCCCTCGAAGAGAAATGGAAAAGATGGGGCAGAGGTTTAAATTAGACGACTGTCGCATTTGGATGCGGCTCATGTATTGGGCTGGGAGGGAGGAAGGTCTGGATAAACATCGTGAGTTCTGGCAGCTGTTTAAGAAAATAATTGGATACGGTATTGGAATATATGAATACACTGCCCCAGCGTACTACATTGAATCAGCCGCTTGGTCAAATTCTGAGCGCAAAATAGCTGAATACGTCATCGAGAACAAGCGAGTAATGAAAGATGTGATTGGAGTTGGAGTACGTCGTTAATGTGATTACTGACAACAGCTCGTTTGTGGATAGATTCCATGATCCTGTTCTACCAAATAGATTCTTGATTTGAAATTCATCAACTCATTTCTTAAAGCACCAAGTTCCTTTACTATCTTAGCATCTCGCTCTTAGCCTGTTGGCACGCGTAAATTTCGCTGGAGTCACTCATTTATGGCAAGACTTCTTCGGTGCCACGCCAACGACTAGAGCAAGACAAGAAAACATATTAAGAGCACTTTTAACATTAAATACATTCCTCTCGATTTCCTTTCCGTTACATTTCTTTTTCCCCTTTTCTAACTAACTTTGCTAACTTTTCTTCGTAATTTTCTGAGAAGGGCAAACGCGATGAGTAGGACAGGCCTGACACCGCAGTGTCCCCTTGCTTTCTTCGCTGAAGAGGGCTGGGTAAGCGGAATGGTCCGAAGAAAGATTGTTTTTAATCTTAGACCGAAACCAACTTGTTTGTTGTCCTACGAATTTTTGCCTTTTCTTTAATTGACTGATAATTATTATTACTAGCTTTTCTTCATATTTTCCCTTTTTATGTTTTTCTTTTTTTCTAAACGCAATTTTTCTTGGATTAACAAATACAAATATTTCTTCAGTCACAGTACTTGATATTAATTTTGTTGTTAATACCTAAAGTTGTTACTACGCTTCTTAATTATTAAAAACTTGGATTTCTCGTTGAATCGGTTTTCGGGATTCGCAGTTCGTTCTTGCGATTCTTATCCTGAAAAATAAACTTGTTTGACTTTTACTTGTAATTGTTTGCCGAAAAAACTTCTTCATACCATTTTGTCCTTTCTCTCTTTTAGTTATTAGAAGGTAGAATTCCACCCCCTGCCTGTGGATTAAACAACGCGGAAAATAGAAATATGCACACCGATTTTATAATGTTAGGTTTCTTCAACATTTGCATGTTATCTACCTTTAGTCTCTGTTGCCCATTCCCATATATGAATTTAGTTTTAAAAGGCCCCAAATAGTTTTCTTGCTGGTTTCGGTTAATATAGAAACCAATATCAGCTAAACGGAGTAGTGAAGAGAATTGTTTGCTTCCGTTACTTGCAGTGTTCCCACTACAAAGAAGAAGCCGTTCCTTCTGAACGTTGTGCAAGAAATGTTGGCTCTTTCAATATGGTTTTCTGCGCGGTAGTCACAAGAATTTTTGTTTCTTTTCGTGATCATACCTCAATACCCCACGTTGAGTACTAAATTTACTTACTTCCTGCTTTAGATAATCGCTTTTCGTTTTTCAGGTCTCCAGTTTTCAATATGGGAAACACCTTTTCAGGCGAAAAAATCACAATTGAAAAATTATGCTTAGTAGGAGAGGGTTCACAAAAGTTTCAAGCAGACGTCCTTCCACCAATATGGAAGCGGCCGTCAGAAACAACGGATGCAGAGACCTTAAGATGGAGAGCGAGGGCAGAACCTGTCTACGAAAGAATGTACGAACGATGTAAGGCAGTTGACGAATATCCTCATATCGGTGAACTAGTTGAAATAATAAATGAAGACCAAGCTCCGTATGCTAAAGACTTTTTCAGTTACTTCCCTCACTATGTTCACGAAACGAGAACCGAACATGAAGGTTTCCTTGGTGAGTACTATTCTCTGCACGTTGTTCCGCAGAGGGGATCTGCTTCTCGTATTGCTTCAAGTTCAGACTTCTGTTTACTCTTACCTTTTGTATGCCACAGGCCCCGAGCCGTTGAAGCTGCAAGACCACTTACGAAGGAATCAATGGTATTGCGTTTCATGCAGTGTTTCATGGGAAGTTCAGGAAATACATTTTATGAAATTATTTATCCACCATCCTCAAAGAATAAAGATTCCTTTACAATATCCCCTCCGAAAAGGGAAGGAGTCAATTGAAGTCGGGATTCAACCAAATGTGCGCTGAAAACTTCCGACGAACTGCGGCTATCTAGATTCGTGGGCTCAATTAAATAATGTTTTCATGCATTATTTGTCGACAAATGTTCGGCAGTACATATTTCGTTGTTTACTTCTAGTTTTGTTTATCAAGCTCTTTCTTTCTCCAGCATCCAGCATCCAGCATGCGGCTACCACTGCGGCCACTCTTTTCTTCATGCCGTCCTCGGGTGCAGGTTCGTTGGTGCACGGCGGCAGGCAGGCAACCGGAGTATATCACGAAGTACAAGACAAAACAGTTTAATTGGACAGAAATAAGTGGGTTTGGAGATGGAAAGACTATCGAGGAGTTCTCGAAGGAGGCGTTGAGGGTGTTAAAGGAGATTAATGTTCCAGGTTCGATGCTTAGGGAATGCTGTGCGAAATATCGACTACCAACCTACGCTCACAGAGGGAATCACACTCTTATTGTAGTGCGGGTTCCTGTTGATGAGATTACCCTCGAGAATAAGGCACAAAAATGGTCCATTTCGGAACTTAGCGACAGAGTAACAATTGTCACTCATGGTAATGATGTTTACCTGTTCCATGCTAGAGAGCTTCCCCTTCTTTCAAAATTGCAGCAGAGTTTTGTGCAAGATTTCCCAATTGACAGATTTATTTGGTTTGTCCTACAAGAACTGGTTGGTGATGCATCTAAAAGTTTGGCAGTCACTCGCACAAACTTTGATGCCATCGAGTCTCGTCTTGTAGAAGCAACCCAACAGGGAGTATCTCAACGAGGGATCACAAAAAGCATCTACGCGATAATGAGACGCTGTTCTGTTGACAAACGAATTCAGATGGAAACTATTGACATGTTGCATACCCTCAGTGCAGATCCTCCTTCGTGGGCACAGGGATGCGCTAAGGATCCGCAATACAAACTTGTTGTTGAAAAAGCAAGCCACTTTCTGACATACACTGACGAGCTTCACTCGTCGGCACGTGATTTATTGGAAATGCACTTCGGGACCGCAGCGCATCGCACAAATGACATGGTTCGGTTATTAACATTGCTAAATGCAATATTTGTTCCTCTCAGCTTTGTCGCTGGCTTCTTTGGAATGAACCATGAGTACTTGCCGGGGGTTGGCGAGATCTGTGGTGTTCAAGGTGTTTGGTTTTTAATGATCGGAATGGTCTTTATGATCAGTGGGTTGCTATTTTGGTTTGATCGAAGTGGGTGGCTCAGCGTCAGAGTACCCCGTCTGTGAGCTCACAACATCGGAAGGAATCAACTCGACACAACTTGTGGATTGTTATTTTCTCTTATATAAATTGTTATTTTCTCAGCGCGTGAATTCCTATTCCCAACAATCGCTTGAACATTCCTGTTGTTCATTCCTGTTTACCGAAAAAGCAAACAAATGCTGCGGTGAAAGATATTAAGTGTCCATTTTGTTATGTGACACATGTCCTCTATTTATTATTGTTTTTATTTATGAATGTCACCTTTCATTTCACAGCAACAGCTCTCATGGGTTAAGGCAACAAATCTTGTCTGACAGCATCGAACCATGGATAGATGTCCCGAACCTGGAGATATCTTGTGGATTGGACCTTCGAAAACCGGGTTGCTGAAGTGGACAAGGACAAGTTCGAGGAATATTGCAGGGAACTAAGACCCTGTAATTCGGCTATTTTTGTTGACGTGAGACTATCAACTACACATGGCATCGAGGCTTGTCGCAACGGAAAGTAGTTACAAAGCTCGCAAGCCTGCAAGACTAGGGCTTTGTTGAATAGCACTCACGCACTGCGCTACTTAAACTCCTGATAAGATCTTGCTGTTGAAGTGACACCTAGTTGAAATTCACCTGACAATTCTGTATTTACTTTCTGGTTGCAAAAAATTGTTAGTTATCTTCAGCATGCCAACGTAAATGTCTAAATTCTTTTATTAAATGTCATTTAATAATAAAAAACTATTTATGTGCTCACAACCGCGAAGATCTGACGTTCAGGAAAATGCTCGCAGCAGTAGGATTGAACTTTGAACGATATAGACTACTAAACCATCATCGCGATACGCAATAAGGCCCTTGTTCCCCACCACCATACGCAAAAAAACTGTGAACGACATAGAGTAAATATTACCTATTATTGAGGTCTTCTGCAATGCTCTGCTGCGCTTGCTGCCTATTTGCCCAGATGAAAATAGGGGCTTGGGAAACTCTTCTGCAAGAACAACTTCCCGAAACCATTCACGGACATATCGCACGTAGGTGTGTCCGGGTTCTCGACCATTCGCCGACGTCGGACAGGCGTCACCACTCACAGAGGACAGGGGAACGAATGGGTAGTTCCCTACAACGCTGGCTTGATGAAGTACCAAACTCACATCAACGTCGAATTGACCAACGGCATGGGGCGACTGCGTCGTACTTATTTAAGTACATTACGAAGGCAGAGCCTGGACTGAGCTTTGTTTTGAAGCAGGAAGGTGCGAGGGAAGTGACCCAGTACCAGAATGCAAGGGTCATGGGTTCGTGCGAGGCTGCGGGCCGCCTTCTGAGCATGCCTCACCACTCCAACGTCCCAGCTGTCAAACGGCTCGACATCCACGTCAAGGGGAAGGAGACCATCTTCTTCAACAGTGACGACACCGTGGATGAGTTGGCCGAGAAGGTCGCATCAAAAAGCACCACACTGCTGGCTTGGTTCAATTTCAACGACAAGAACCAATCCGACGGTTGTCGCACCCTATTGTACCGCGACTTCCCCACCTATTTTAGCTACGTCAAGGGTGAGTGGAAGCTGCGCCAAGGATATGAGTATTCCGAACGAAGAGTCTCGCTTCCGGCGCAAGGACACAACAGGTAGGCGCTGGAACGACATTCAAATAGGCAGGATTTTTTGGATATCACCCCGTGACACCGAAGCGTATTGCCTGCGGCTGATCCTCAACGCGCGCCCAGGCCTGAAGAGCTTCGATGATGCCATTACGGTCGACGGTGTGGTTCACACGACACGATGCTGGCTGCTGCGACAGCACTTGGGCTCTTTCTCGACGACAAGGAGGTGGAGTCGGCGCTCGAAGCAGCGAAGTGCTACTCCTCGATGTATGTTCGGTACCTTTTCGCCGTTCTGATCAGCTGCGGGATGCTCAACTGCATCAAGAGCGCTTGGGAGCGATTCAGAGACAAGATGTGCTACGACGAGCGTCTCAGCGCGCAGGAGCGGCAGCTGCAAGAGGAGGTTCACGGTGTTGGATTCATCCCACCCGAGCGCGAGTGCATTCTCGACATCCACCAGCTACTCAGCAACGAGGATGGGCCGATGGTTAATCTCGACGAAGAGCTTCCGCTGCCGACCAGAGTGTCCATCCCAATGGGGGTCATCCTCGTTCATTATCACTTTCATCTACTTCAGCAAATAGAAATGTGGCTTGCACCTTCTGTTTCAATGCCTCATCTCTGCGATGTTGCTGCGACTCGGTGCAAACCTGCTGAATAGCAGTATACCAGTCTAATAGAAATTGTGAATTGGGGAATCAGACGATGAATAACTATCTCTAAATTTTTTTGATTTCAATGACCACAATGTATGCCCGCCTACCTGATTATTTAAGAAAAAAAAAAAAAAAGAATTTTTCTAATTTGAAAGTTCGCATTCCTTAATATTATTCATTTGTACTACACAACAGATTCCCAGTAGTGATTATTGGGAGTCTACACCCAATGTTTCTAACTCTGTTGAAGACATGGGTACTCTTATTCTTATCGTTGTATCAGTTATCATAATATGCAGAAGTTTCAATTGACAAGATCATCAGAGTGGAATTGATTGACGAAGTTATTTGATAGTTACCACACAGTATGGCGGCAAGTACCTTTTGGCATGTGGGGGCGTTTTTCATCCTGCTGACTGTGGTGCAATTGGCAACATGCTACAAAACAGTTTCTATACACACTGCTACATACACTTCTGCATTAAGAACAGCGGCTGTTTATGACAAGTGGGTGTACGTATTTTTCGATACTCAAATCAGTCAGTTTGATCCTAAAACTACTCAGTGCTCAACGGTTTCAACAGAGAGTTACACTTCAAACGCTATTATTACTGCTACTTCAATAACTATCGGAGGAACACCTTATTTGGTTGCTGCTGAACTTGGTAAGCTGCATGTAATTCCCATTATTGGTGGTGGTGCACTTGACATTGCGAATGCGTTGTCATTTGTATACAATGGCAATTGTGTTGATCTCGCTGCTAGTGGAACTACTGTCTATGGCGCATGTCAAAACGACGGGATAATATACTTCGAAATGGCAGACATTGCCATGGGAACTGTAGACAGCTCCGTAAGTTACTTAAGAACTCAGGACATCGGATCGATTTCTGTAGATGAGTCTACTGGAGAGATATTTTGCCTTTCTAAATACTCAACCACCAGTGCTCTAGATATCATCCAAATAACAGGCAGAATGTCCTCCCAAATACGTTATCGCGGCACAAACAAGCTCACACGCATTGTTGCCTGTAACGGATATATCTCTGCCGTGGGAAACAATGATTTCTTCGGTGCATTGATTGCTTTGTGGCCCGGCCAAATAAATGCTAGCCCTGGTAATATGTCAGACATAACCTGTCAACATGGAGACACTCCAGGAGTAGCTTATGGTATCGGCGCCACTCTTCAAGTCTTCGACGGTGGAATCGTCGATACCGTAGCGAATGATGCTGATGAAATTATTGCAGTCTCAGACTATATTTACACCTTCAAGAAATCAACTGGTAGGTGTACGCTCTACGGAACGGCACCAACAGCCGTTCCTGCTACTGAAATGCCAACAACCGCACCGACTGCAATGCCAACTACAGCACCCACAGCTGTTCCTACCACAGTTCCGACAGCCGTTCCCACCGCCATGCCTGCTGGGTTGCTGACCGCGGTGCCAACGGCCGTACCAACAGCTGTACCTGCTGCGGTGCCAACAGCTATTTCTACTGCAACTCCAACAACCATACCGACGGCTGTTCCTACCGCAGTACCAACTGCAGTTACTCCAGCTGTGGATTCCTTTGGTACGGGTGACACTGGAGGTGGGGTCGCTTTTACCGCATCTGTTGGTTCTCTTATTGCAGGATCTGGAGTTGGGGGAACTCTATCAAAAACAATGCTTGTCGCTAATCAAATGAAATGCTCTGATGGTATCTCCTCAGACCGCCTTCCATTTGTAGTTCACCCACTGATCTTCGCAATAGAAGGAAACTACTGGGCTGGTGCCGTGATTGGGAATATTTCATTGTGCCTATTCTCATATGCATTTTTATATTCTATTATTATGCTAAGAAATCCAAAAAAAGACATTACTCTGTCGATGAGGTATCCTGGTGTGTTGATTCCAATCTCGTTAATTTTATTCCCGTCAATCTTGCAATATTCTGGTTTGCTGTTGATATATTCACACACACCAGCTATGAAGCTTACTGGAACGATGGGGATGTTGTTTTCTATTATTTTTATAGCTATCGTGATGACGAAATTCAGATGTGATCACAAAAAGTGCACATATCGAGTACGTTCAAAAGAGCATTTCACACCATTCGTAGCCTACGCTCTTGGATGTGGGGCTTGGGAATCTGTTGATGAGGGTTCACACTACGTGGAAAAAAGAGGAACCGGTTTTGATATTTATTGCCATATAAAACACTTACGTGGTAACTACATCGCCATCGAATACGGTCCAATCCCACTGCTGGTGGGAGCAGCATGGATATCAACGAACAATGTGTGGCATTGCACTATTCGGATTTCTATTTTATTCATTGCGACGATCGTTCAATTAATTTACGTATGGAGACTTAAAGTTTACATCGCCCCCTTACTAACTCATCTACATGTGCTGACAAACTTTTTAATTAGTTCCGCATTGTTGTTGGAACTTGTTTCTATTCATGGTTATGGTGACAGCAATAATTGGGCTGACTCAATAAGCACAAACTTAATGTCTGCCAGTGTCAGTTTAGTTCTTTTACGCTGCACTTATGACTGTCTTCAATACGTCGTAGATGTGAGATCTGGTTACAAGAGATTACTCATTCGAGAATCACACAACGATGCTCCTCACTTTCAAAACGAAACTCTTAGCTGTACTTCAGTGAGTGAAAACACAATGCCTTTATTATATCAACATTCTTATGAAGTAAGTAGCCAACCAGATCCTTCATTTATTAATATGAAGTACAACCTGCTTCACTGTAAGTTTAATGAAAGTGATTGTGGGGATTGTGATGATGTTCAATTTGATAATGTCCAACCTGTAACACGCCTGGAGTTATAATTTGCGAAGAAATGTTTTTTCAAGAACGATTTCAAAGGACGCATAAACTTGATAAGATCTTTGCTAGTTACCTTGAGTTGGTCGGTATCTCCTTCGAATTAAGACAACATTTAGAGAAAAACGTTATTGTAATTCGTATAATTCAAATAATGTAAATCAAACTGTCTTACGTCATTTTGTTTCTTTATCGAAAGAAATTACATTCCTGGAATTCAGGTAGCAAACACTGAGGTAACCCTTAACAATGAAAGTCTGACATGGATGCTTGTTTTCTTTTTGGAAACCTCTACTCCCCAACATTATTTGTTGAATTATGCAACCTCCTCGTGTTTTCTAACGCAAACATATGTTAGCAATTTTTGCAACATATTTTTTTCAAAGAATTATTGATTTAATTTATTGGAAGAAAACCTACTCTCTGCCGTATTACATAAAACCCTGGTACCTCCTCACACCCCTTTTCTCCCTTGTCAGTTTTTTCAATTTTTCTCAAAGAAAAGAGTTTTTTGCCTCTTTTTCTACGGAGAACCAGCTTTCATTATTTATTTTGTTTGTCCGACAATTGCCTCGTTGCGATGCACAAAACGCAAAGTAAGACTTCACCGTTCTAACTCTATCACTCTAGTGTGCGAGGATTGATTCACTTCCAGACAGCTATAACGTCTGGAAGTGAACTAGCAGTTCTTGTCGTGTGTGTCTTTGAATTTCTGTTTTGAATAAAAAGGGCCTCGCAGGCTTGCCCGACATGCTGCTGATGCTGAAAGGGGGATGAAAACCCGCAAACCCGCAAACCCGCAAACCCGCAAACCCGCAAACCCGCAAACCCGCAAACCCGCAAACCCGCAAACCCGCAAACCCGCAAACCCGCAAACCTATCTTTTCACAGGGAACTGCTCAATGGTATTCGGCGCCTTTGATGTTCTGCGTTATCCATTTACATCTTAGCTTTGTGTTTGCTTTGCGTTCACTCTACCTCTCTCTTAATGTTCATTCTTCTGTAGTTTGTGGTACAGGATAAAGGAAAAACAATGGCCGAAGTCTATTACGACTTCAGTGTGCCAAGTTCTTTGGCAGAGAACTTGCGGCCGATTCTGGGCCAACTGACCCGGACGAAGGTGAGCCTGACCTATAGGCAGGGGGTGTTGGTGAGGTGCCTGGGTGAGGCAGAGGCCAACCTCATTTGGTTGGCTACAACGAAGGAGGACGACCGGGACGGGAGGAGGAAGAGCAACGATCGGTTGCTGGCGTGCTGCTTGGACGTGGCGGAGGGCACGCTGCCTGTGTTGTCGGCGCGAGCGGTATTCGTCATATTGACGATGCTGGCGGAGAAGGCACCAGGGCCATTCAAAGAAAGAATGATGAAGGCTCAACTGCTGCCAGGGGAGCCTGGGGTGTTGACGCCTTTGAGGGGCATTGTAACGGTGGTGGAGCCCCATGATGGGATAACGCCACCGCAGTTGGAGGATGATGCTTCTTTGCGGAACCCTGAAGTTGTTGGGCTTGCCAAGGCCACAAGTATGGCGGTGGGTAGGCTCCGGAAGGAGAACATGGCCACCTTGCAGCAGCAAACGGCTGGCCAGATGAAGACAGAAAAGAGGGTGGAGAAGGTGATTGCGGCAACCTCGGCTGCTTTTACTGAAGTGCAGACGGAGCAACAGAGGGCTGCGGAGTCGTTGAAGGAGGTGAAGGAAGTGGGCGCGGCTGCGGCAAGGGCGCTCAACGATGTGGGGGAATGGCAAGATCATGCCGGTTTGGTGGTGGACGAGGTCTGCTCACGACAGGTGAAGACGGAGGAGGAGGTCGCATCCATAATGGAGGAGGTGGGGCGACAGGGGGAGGAACAGCGGAAGAGACTGTTGGTGCAGCAGGGAATGCTGGAAAGGCAGCAGCAAGAGCTTTTGCAGCAGCAGAAGGATCGCGCCGCGTTTGAGCGTTCACAAGCCGAGCGGCAGCGGGCAGTGGACAAAATGCTCGCGTCCCAGGATGGGCACCAAGAAGCTCGGAGGAACCAGCACCTGCAACAGCAAGCCTTGTTGGAACAACAGCAACTACATCAGGAGAGATTGGTAGCGGAGCAGAAGGAACAGTTCAAGAAGGCTGGGGAGCAGCAGGCTATTTTGGATTCGATGCTCAATCAACAGCGTCAGTTGGAGCAGCAGGTTCATCAACAGACGCTAGCGAATCAACAGCAAGCGGAGTCTTTCCCAAACCCGCAAACCCGCAAACCCGCAAACCCGCAAACCCGCAAACCCGCAAACCCGCAAACCCGCAAACCCGCAAACCCGCAAACCCGCAAACCCGCAAACCCGCAAACCCGCAAACCCGCAAACCCGCAAACCCGCAAACCCGCAAACCCGCAAACCCGCAAACCCGCAAACCCGCAAACCTATCTTTTCACAGGGAACTGCTCAATGGTATTCGGCGCCTTTGATGTTCTGCGTTATCCATTTACATCTTAGCTTTGTGTTTGCTTTGCGTTCACTCTACCTCTCTCTTAATGTTCATTCTTCTGTAGTTTGTGGTACAGGATAAAGGAAAAACAATGGCCGAAGTCTATTACGACTTCAGTGTGCCAAGTTCTTTGGCAGAGAACTTGCGGCCGATTCTGGGCCAACTGACCCGGACGAAGGTGAGCCTGACCTATAGGCAGGGGGTGTTGGTGAGGTGCCTGGGTGAGGCAGAGGCCAACCTCATTTGGTTGGCTACAACGAAGGAGGACGACCGGGACGGGAGGAGGAAGAGCAACGATCGGTTGCTGGCGTGCTGCTTGGACGTGGCGGAGGGCACGCTGCCTGTGTTGTCGGCGCGAGCGGTATTCGTCATATTGACGATGCTGGCGGAGAAGGCACCAGGGCCATTCAAAGAAAGAATGATGAAGGCTCAACTGCTGCCAGGGGAGCCTGGGGTGTTGACGCCTTTGAGGGGCGTTGTAACGGTGGTGGAGCCCCATGATGGGATAACGCCACCGCAGTTGGAGGATGATGCTTCTTTGCGGAACCCTGAAGTTGTTGGGCTTGCCAAGGCCACAAGTATGGCGGTGGGTAGGCTCCGGAAGGAGAACATGGCCACCTTGCAGCAGCAAACGGCTGGCCAGATGAAGACAGAAAAGAGGGTGGAGAAGGTGATTGCGGCAACCTCGGCTGCTTTTACTGAAGTGCAGACGGAGCAACAGAGGGCTGCGGAGTCGTTGAAGGAGGTGAAGGAAGTGGGCGCGGCTGCGGCAAGGGCGCTCAACGATGTGGGGGAATGGCAAGATCATGCCGGTTTGGTGGTGGACGAGGTCTGCTCACGACAGGTGAAGACGGAGGAGGAGGTCGCATCCATAATGGAGGAGGTGGGGCGACAGGGGGAGGAACAGCGGAAGAGACTGTTGGTGCAGCAGGGAATGCTGGAAAGGCAGCAGCAAGAGCTTTTGCAGCAGCAGAAGGATCGCGCCGCGTTTGAGCGTTCACAAGCCGAGCGGCAGCGGGCAGTGGACAAAATGCTCGCGTCCCAGGATGGGCACCAAGAAGCTCGGAGGAACCAGCACCTGCAACAGCAAGCCTTGTTGGAACAACAGCAACTACATCAGGAGAGATTGGTAGCGGAGCAGAAGGAACAGTTCAAGAAGGCTGGGGAGCAGCAGGCTATTTTGGATTCGATGCTCAATCAACAGCGTCAGTTGGAGCAGCAGGTTCATCAACAGACGCTAGCGAATCAACAGCAAGCGGAGTCTTTCGCGGCGGCACCACAGGCGGAGGACCTGGTGGGACTTCAAAAGCGATGTGACATGTTGCAGCAGCAGTTGAGTTTACAACAGCAGCAGCAGGTACAACAGCAGCAGCATTTACAACAGCAGCTGCAGTTACAGCAACAGACACAACAGTTTCAACACCAATTTCAGCAGAGAGAACAGGCACCTGAAGGGTTGGCCGAAGCTATTGGGCGCTTTGCCAACAGCACGGGGAGTTTGGTGGAACATGTGGCAGGGAAGAAGGAGAAGAATGTACGTTTCCCAAAGGCACTGATTCCAGGAGTGAAGGTGCGGAGGGTAGGGAACAAGGGGATGGTTGTGGATTTGGAGGGGGAGAAGGTGACTCTTGTGTTGGTTGGGAAGGCTGATGCCATGTTCGAGCTGACACCGGAACAGTTTGAGGATGAGGGCTGGACCGTTGGTCATTGGAACCCGGAGAAAATGGGGCCAGAGAGGCCGGTGACGCAGGTGGCGGTCTTGCCTGGAGAGTGGGCAGCTTACGGGGAGCAGGGACAAATGCAGCGCGACTTCTTGCAACAGGCAATTGTGCAAAGATATTCGGTGGGTACATCGTCGGTTGGGAAGGAGATGGTGAGCAGGTTGGCCGAAACTGCAATGGCAACAATTGCGGGAGGAACAGGTGCGACGCTCAAGGAGCTACACCGGTTGTTGGAGTACCAGTCGATTAGGGCTGGGCATGGATGGTTGGGCGGAGAGAGATACCTTCAACAATTGGGTGAGGAGGAGTTGGACCAGTCGACGGCGAAGGCAAGGAAGGCCGGTATGCAAGTGAAGCCTGTGAGAAAGACGACTACGGGACCGGCAATGGTGCCGAGGACTGGTTGGAGGCCGTACACAGGACCAGCAAAAAACGGTCCCGCAGGCAAGGGTCATTGAGTCCTTGCCTGCTTGGCGGCCGGCACGGGGGCTGGCTTGGTAGGGGAGCGACGGGTGGACGTCGTCGTCGGAACAACGTTGCCGCGCAAGGCGTTGGCGTCCGACGCGGACCTTCTCGGACGGTCAGTTGGAAAAACATCCCGAAAACGAGGGTGGAGAGATGGTCTGGACGAGGTCCCGTCGTTGTTCGGACAGGTAGTCCTGGAGCACGTAGCCGGAGGAGTTGGACAACGGAAGCCCCGGACCGAGGAGGTGGGAGTGGATCGGGACGAAGCCTTGGAGCGACTAGGGGTCGTCATTGCCTCGATGTGGGCGTCGGAAACGTCTGCGAAGCGCCGAAACCTCTGGGCAAGGTTGCAGCGTTGGGCGGCGGACCAACAGCTCCCTATGTCTGCAGAGACAGCGGCTTTGTTCGTGGTTGCTACGGGCGTGGCGTCCCAAGGCCAGTTGCAGTACGCAAAGGCTTTGTCGGGGATTTTTCGCCACCTCGGATTATCGAACCAGCCGTTGTTGAGCTTGGCAGGCGCGCTGCGAGCTGCGGGAGGAACGATTCCGCGGGTGCAGGCGCTGCCGATGGGCAAACAGGAACTGCTGACTTGGGCAGGCTCGCAAGAGGCTCGCATCCGGTTGGCGGCGCTCGTGTGTTGGAAGACCGCGTCTCGGTGGGGAGAGGTGCACGCTCTCACTTCGGATCACTTCTTGTTGGTAGAGGACGGGGAGGTGATCGTCGATTGGGGAACACTTCCGAAGCACAGACGGGCGGATCCTTACGTGCCTTCGAGATGGTCGGTTATTCGCGGAGATCTGGTGGGAGAAATCGCGGTATTGGTGCGCTTTCTTCGTCCATTCGAGCGCCTCACGGACGTCAACACCGAGAGGATCGCGTCGGTTTGGCGAAGAACTCCGGGTATGGAGGGTTTTACGGGCCACTCCGTAAAGCGGGGCGCGGCGGCGGTTCTGGTGAAGGCGTTGGCAGAGGGAAGGCTGGCCGAGGGGCATTTGGTGTCTCGTCTGTTGAAACACAAGGAGGACGGTGTTCAGTTGGCGGGGGTGACTCTCAGGTATTCGTCAAACCTGGTGGACATGGCTCGTGCGCTGCAGACTTGGAAGGTGACACAGCTGCTTTGAATCGGAGGATCAGGAGTGTGCCAGGGGCGACAAGACACAGTATCGTGCGGAAGGGGAAACGGACGCGATTGCCGGTTACTGAGACGGAGATGCATTCACCTCTGCACGTGAGTGGGGTGTGTACGATGGATGTCGGTGGGCTGCGGAGGCGTCTTTCGGAGGAGGCCCGTGGACGTTTCGATGAGGTGTGGGATATGACCTTTGCACCGACGGTGACGACGGATGCTGGTAGACGGGCGCCATCATCATTTGCATTGCGACATGCGAGGGAGTTGTGTCAGCACGGGGTGGCGCGGGCGGCGGAGGGCCCGGGTCGTACGACGAACGTGCCGTTCACGGTGTTGGAGGAGAAACCGGAGGGCCTTCGACAACGGTTTATCCTTTGGACCCGTGATGCGAATGATAGGTTGGAGGGGGTTTATGAGCCCAAGGTTCCTTTGGGCCACATCTCCCAGTACCTTGAACAGGTGAGGGAGCAGTGTGGATCGACGAGGGATTTCAGGACCGGCTTCTACGCCATAGAGATACCAGAGGACGCGAGGGACTTGTTTCGTTTCCAGACCTCGGAGGGGAGTTGGTTTGAACTGTGCAGGCTGCCAATGGGCCATGCGTGTGCGCCTGAGATTATGCACACCTTGGCGGCGGCGGCTGCGGGGGATCCTGCGTATGTGTCTGGTAGGTGGGCGGCGAAGGGTGTGAAGGTGGACGTTTTTGTGGACAACATCCGTTATGTGGGGACGGAGGAAGCGGTTTTGGCGGCGACCGTGAATCTGGATGGGGCTGCGTCCGAGTTCCGCTTGACCTGGAAGGAAGCGGATAGCCACACGGCGGTGAGGCGGTATACCTTCTTGGGGGTCGACTTTGACCATGACGCAGACACGGTGGTTGTGGCGTCTAAGATACGCGAGAAGGTGGGACGGGTCGATTTTGTTGGGATTACGGCTGGTGACCTGGAGTCGCTCGGGGGCAGGCTGCTACACGCTTCGGCTGTGGCGGGCGTGTCTCCGGGCAGCTTTTGGTTCGCGCTCAAGTTCCTCCGTCGAGTGTCGAATGGATTGAACAGGGGTGTGAGGGTGGTGGAGGATCGAGTTGTTGTGCCGCCTTCGGTTGTGCGTGAGCTGCGAGGTTGGATCGGTGCGGTGCTCCAACTTAGGCTGGTCGGCGAGTCCTTCCGTCCGGAATGCCAGGCTTTCAGCATCTTTGTCGATGCGTCGTTGAAGGGTTGGGGAGGCGTCGTTGTCAATGATGACACGGCGGAGGTGACGGTGATGGGGGACTCGTGGGTGGTTGGTGAAGCTGGACTCCACATTAGTGTTTTGGAAGGCCTTGCACTGAGAAATACGGTTCGTGACATGCCGACGACTTGTGACGGCTGCTGTGTGAAGATCTGGGTGGATAACACCTCTGTTCTTGGGGCGGCCCGGAAGAGGATGTCGATACGCTCGGAGCTGCTGAATAGGGCAACGGTTTCGGCCTTGGATTGTCTGCGGGCGAGGAACGTTACGTTTTCTTTGGAGTACGTTAAGTCTGCGGAGAACCCGGCTGACATTCCTTCGAGGGTGGACCCAGTGGTGATATCGACGTCTCGGCACCAGCGGGAGGTTGAACTGGCGGTTCGGAGGTTCTTTACTGGCGATGCGGTGGTGGTAGACTGTGCTAACTACCGTGGGGCCTCTTCCGAGGCTCGAGTACCACACTACAGTTTACCCCATCGCGGATGAACAACCTTGAGACTTGAATATCTGATGTTAGTTTGTTTTCATTTTTCGTATTTTTGCCAGTTTGACAAGACATGTCAGGATCAGTAGACATAGTGCGGATTTAACTTCGCCAATTCTTTCTTTCCTGTGTTAACGTGTTCTTTATTTCCTTCCTCTTAAAATCAGGGTGCCAGAATTAAATGCCAAGCGGTTCCCCGCAAACCCGCAAACCCGCAAACCCGCAAACCCGCAAACCCGCAAACCCGCAAACCCTAACACCAATATGGGAATCTCTCAGGATCAGCGCTGTAGTTCACCACTTTATTCTTATGATACAAATTTCTATGTAGCAATCCATTGTCTTATCAGTTCTTAATGTGAGCAGTCTTACCATTTATTTTATTATAGTGCAACATGATTGATTCGTCGAGCCTATAGTATAATACGACCATTTGTTTCTTCCATCCTTTTTATAGTGCATTACGATTGATTCGTTTATGCCTATCTGCCTTTCCAGGCATTCTTGCATCTTTAAATTAATTTAATAATTTAAAATTCCCACCCTCCCTAAACCCCCGGCCGGGCCATGGCCGACCGCCATTACTTGGTAAACCCGCAAACCCGCAAACCCGCAAACCCGCAAACCCGCAAACCCGCAAACCCGCAAACCCGCAAACCCGCAAACCCGCAAACCCGCAAACCCGCAAACCCGCAAACCCGCAAACCAACACTCAGACTGGGAACTGCACAAAAGGCAAGTGAAGTACGATATACTCTTATAATATTTTCCTTTTCATTGATCAACATTAAATGTTGTTTAAGTAGCATTTTTGTTCTCTTGTTATTATTTCAGATTTATCATTTTACTGTTCTCTTATCATTATTTCATTGTACTCATTTATTCAGGCTAGGAAGGGTCTTAACGCAAAGCGTTTTTAAGAATTAATATGCCGGAGCATTATTTTGACTTTTCCGTACCTTTAAACCCGCAAACCCGCAAACCCGCAAACCCGCAAACCCGCAAACCCGCAAACCCGCAAACCCGCAAACCCGCAAACCCGCAAACCCGCAAACCCGCAAACCCGCAAACCCGCAAACCCGCAAACCCGCAAACCCGCAAACCCGCAAACCCGCAAACCCGCAAACCCGCAAACCCGCAAACCCGCAAACCCGCAAACCCGCAAACCCGCAAACCCGCAAACCCGCAAACCCGCAAACCCGCAAACCCGCAAACCCGCAAACCCGCAAACCCGCAAACCCGCAAACCCGCAAACCCGCAAACCCGCAAACCCGCAAACCCGCAAACCCGCAAACCCGCAAACCCGCAAACCCGCAAACCCGCAAACCCGCAAACCCGCAAACCCGCAAACCCGCAAACCCGCAAACCCGCAAACCCGCAAACCCGCAAACCCGCAAACCCGCAAACCCGCAAACCCGCAAACCCGCAAACCCGCAAACCCGCAAACCCGCAAACCCGCAAACCCGCAAACCCGCAAACCCGCAAACCCGCAAACCCGCAAACCCGCAAACCCGCAAACCCGCAAACCCGCAAACCCGCAAACCCGCAAACCCGCAAACCCGCAAACCCGCAAACCCGCAAACCCGCAAACCCGCAAACCCGCAAACCCGCAAACCCGCAAACCCGCAAACCCGCAAACCCGCAAACCCGCAAACCCGCAAACCCGCAAACCCGCAAACCCGCAAACCCGCAAACCCGCAAACCCGCAAACCCGCAAACCCGCAAACCCGCAAACCCGCAAACCCGCAAACCCGCAAACCCGCAAACCCGCAAACCCGCAAACCCGCAAACCCGCAAACCCGCAAACCCGCAAACCCGCAAACCCGCAAACCCGCAAACCCGCAAACCCGCAAACCCGCAAACCCGCAAACCCGCAAACCCGCAAACCCGCAAACCCGCAAACCCGCAAACCCGCAAACCCGCAAACCCGCAAACCCGCAAACCCGCAAACCCGCAAACCCGCAAACCCGCAAACCCGCAAACCCGCAAACCCGCAAACCCGCAAACCCGCAAACCCGCAAACCCGCAAACCCGCAAACCCGCAAACCCGCAAACCCGCAAACCCGCAAACCCGCAAACCCGCAAACCCGCAAACCCGCAAACCCGCAAACCCGCAAACCCGCAAACCCGCAAACCCGCAAACCCGCAAACCCGCAAACCCGCAAACCCGCAAACCCGCAAACCCGCAAACCCGCAAACCCGCAAACCCGCAAACCCGCAAACCCGCAAACCCGCAAACCCGCAAACCCGCAAACCCGCAAACCCGCAAACCCGCAAACCCGCAAACCCGCAAACCCGCAAACCCGCAAACCCGCAAACCCGCAAACCCGCAAACCCGCAAACCCGCAAACCCGCAAACCCGCAAACCCGCAAACCCGCAAACCCGCAAACCCGCAAACCCGCAAACCCGCAAACCCGCAAACCCGCAAACCCGCAAACCCGCAAACCCGCAAACCCGCAAACCCGCAAACCCGCAAACCCGCAAACCCGCAAACCCGCAAACCCGCAAACCCGCAAACCCGCAAACCCGCAAACCCGCAAACCCGCAAACCCGCAAACCCGCAAACCCGCAAACCCGCAAACCCGCAAACCCGCAAACCCGCAAACCCGCAAACCCGCAAACCCGCAAACCCGCAAACCCGCAAACCCGCAAACCCGCAAACCCGCAAACCCGCAAACCCGCAAACCCGCAAACCCGCAAACCCGCAAACCCGCAAACCCGCAAACCCGCAAACCCGCAAACCCGCAAACCCGCAAACCCGCAAACCCGCAAACCCGCAAACCCGCAAACCCGCAAACCCGCAAACCCGAAACCCGCAAACCCGCAAACCCGCAAACCCGCAAACCCGCAAACCCGCAAACCCGCAAACCCGCAAACCCGCAAACCCGCAAACCCGCAAACCCGCAAACCCGCAAACCCGCAAACCCGCAAACCCGCAAACCCGCAAACCCGCAAACCCGCAAACCCGCAAACCCGCAAACCCGCAAACCCGCAAACCCGCAAACCCGCAAACCCGCAAACCCGCAAACCCGCAAACCCGCAAACCCGCAAACCCGCAAACCCGCAAACCCGCAAACCCGCAAACCCGCAAACCCGCAAACCCGCAAACCCGCAAACCCGCAAACCCGCAAACCCGCAAACCCGCAAACCCGCAAACCCGCAAACCCGCAAACCCGCAAACCCGCAAACCCGCAAACCCGCAAACCCGCAAACCCGCAAACCCGCAAACCCGCAAACCCGCAAACCCGCAAACCCGCAAACCCGCAAACCCGCAAACCCGCAAACCCGCAAACCCGCAAACCCGCAAACCCGCAAACCCGCAAACCCGCAAACCCGCAAACCCGCAAACCCGCAAACCCGCAAACCCGCAAACCCGCAAACCCGCAAACCCGCAAACCCGCAAACCCGCAAACCCGCAAACCCGCAAACCCGCAAACCCGCAAACCCGCAAACCCGCAAACCCGCAAACCCGCAAACCCGCAAACCCGCAAACCCGCAAACCCGCAAACCCGCAAACCCGCAAACCCGCAAACCCGCAAACCCGCAAACCCGCAAACCCGCAAACCCGCAAACCCGCAAACCCGCAAACCCGCAAACCCGCAAACCCGCAAACCCGCAAACCCGCAAACCCGCAAACCCGCAAACCCGCAAACCCGCAAACCCGCAAACCCGCAAACCCGCAAACCCGCAAACCCGCAAACCCGCAAACCCGCAAACCCGCAAACCCGCAAACCCGCAAACCCGCAAACCCGCAAACCCGCAAACCCGCAAACCCGCAAACCCGCAAACCCGCAAACCCGCAAACCCGCAAACCCGCAAACCCGCAAACCCGCAAACCCGCAAACCCGCAAACCCGCAAACCCGCAAACCCGCAAACCCGCAAACCCGCAAACCCGCAAACCCGCAAACCCGCAAACCCGCAAACCCGCAAACCCGCAAACCCGCAAACCCGCAAACCCGCAAACCCGCAAACCCGCAAACCCGCAAACCCGCAAACCCGCAAACCCGCAAACCCGCAAACCCGCAAACCCGCAAACCCGCAAACCCGCAAACCCGCAAACCCGCAAACCCGCAAACCCGCAAACCCGCAAACCCGCAAACCCGCAAACCCGCAAACCCGCAAACCCGCAAACCCGCAAACCCGCAAACCCGCAAACCCGCAAACCCGCAAACCCGCAAACCCGCAAACCCGCAAACCCGCAAACCCGCAAACCCGCAAACCCGCAAACCCGCAAACCCGCAAACCCGCAAACCCGCAAACCCGCAAACCCGCAAACCCGCAAACCCGCAAACCCGCAAACCCGCAAACCCGCAAACCCGCAAACCCGCAAACCCGCAAACCCGCAAACCCGCAAACCCGCAAACCCGCAAACCCGCAAACCCGCAAACCCGCAAACCCGCAAACCCGCAAACCCGCAAACCCGCAAACCCGCAAACCCGCAAACCCGCAAACCCGCAAACCCGCAAACCCGCAAACCCGCAAACCCGCAAACCCGCAAACCCGCAAACCCGCAAACCCGCAAACCCGCAAACCCGCAAACCCGCAAACCCGCAAACCCGCAAACCCGCAAACCCGCAAACCCGCAAACCCGCAAACCCGCAAACCCGCAAACCCGCAAACCCGCAAACCCGCAAACCCGCAAACCCGCAAACCCGCAAACCCGCAAACCCGCAAACCCGCAAACCCGCAAACCCGCAAACCCGCAAACCCGCAAACCCGCAAACCCGCAAACCCGCAAACCCGCAAACCCGCAAACCCGCAAACCCGCAAACCCGCAAACCCGCAAACCCGCAAACCCGCAAACCCGCAAACCCGCAAACCCGCAAACCCGCAAACCCGCAAACCCGCAAACCCGCAAACCCGCAAACCCGCAAACCCGCAAACCCGCAAACCCGCAAACCCGCAAACCCGCAAACCCGCAAACCCGCAAACCCGCAAACCCGCAAACCCGCAAACCCGCAAACCCGCAAACCCGCAAACCCGCAAACCCGCAAACCCGCAAACCCGCAAACCCGCAAACCCGCAAACCCGCAAACCCGCAAACCCGCAAACCCGCAAACCCGCAAACCCGCAAACCCGCAAACCCGCAAACCCGCAAACCCGCAAACCCGCAAACCCGCAAACCCGCAAACCCGCAAACCCGCAAACCCGCAAACCCGCAAACCCGCAAACCCGCAAACCCGCAAACCCGCAAACCCGCAAACCCGCAAACCCGCAAACCCGCAAACCCGCAAACCCGCAAACCCGCAAACCCGCAAACCCGCAAACCCGCAAACCCGCAAACCCGCAAACCCGCAAACCCGCAAACCCGCAAACCCGCAAACCCGCAAACCCGCAAACCCGCAAACCCGCAAACCCGCAAACCCGCAAACCCGCAAACCCGCAAACCCGCAAACCCGCAAACCCGCAAACCCGCAAACCCGCAAACCCGCAAACCCGCAAACCCGCAAACCCGCAAACCCGCAAACCCGCAAACCCGCAAACCCGCAAACCCGCAAACCCGCAAACCCGCAAACCCGCAAACCCGCAAACCCGCAAACCCGCAAACCCGCAAACCCGCAAACCCGCAAACCCGCAAACCCGCAAACCCGCAAACCCGCAAACCCGCAAACCCGCAAACCCGCAAACCCGCAAACCCGCAAACCCGCAAACCCGCAAACCCGCAAACCCGCAAACCCGCAAACCCGCAAACCCGCAAACCCGCAAACCCGCAAACCCGCAAACCCGCAAACCCGCAAACCCGCAAACCCGCAAACCCGCAAACCCGCAAACCCGCAAACCCGCAAACCCGCAAACCCGCAAACCCGCAAACCCGCAAACCCGCAAACCCGCAAACCCGCAAACCCGCAAACCCGCAAACCCGCAAACCCGCAAACCCGCAAACCCGCAAACCCGCAAACCCGCAAACCCGCAAACCCGCAAACCCGCAAACCCGCAAACCCGCAAACCCGCAAACCCGCAAACCCGCAAACCCGCAAACCCGCAAACCCGCAAACCCGCAAACCCGCAAACCCGCAAACCCGCAAACCCGCAAACCCGCAAACCCGCAAACCCGCAAACCCGCAAACCCGCAAACCCGCAAACCCGCAAACCCGCAAACCCGCAAACCCGCAAACCCGCAAACCCGCAAACCCGCAAACCCGCAAACCCGCAAACCCGCAAACCCGCAAACCCGCAAACCCGCAAACCCGCAAACCCGCAAACCCGCAAACCCGCAAACCCGCAAACCCGCAAACCCGCAAACCCGCAAACCCGCAAACCCGCAAACCCGCAAACCCGCAAACCCGCAAACCCGCAAACCCGCAAACCCGCAAACCCGCAAACCCGCAAACCCGCAAACCCGCAAACCCGCAAACCCGCAAACCCGCAAACCCGCAAACCCGCAAACCCGCAAACCCGCAAACCCGCAAACCCGCAAACCCGCAAACCCGCAAACCCGCAAACCCGCAAACCCGCAAACCCGCAAACCCGCAAACCCGCAAACCCGCAAACCCGCAAACCCGCAAACCCGCAAACCCGCAAACCCGCAAACCCGCAAACCCGCAAACCCGCAAACCCGCAAACCCGCAAACCCGCAAACCCGCAAACCCGCAAACCCGCAAACCCGCAAACCCGCAAACCCGCAAACCCGCAAACCCGCAAACCCGCAAACCCGCAAACCCGCAAACCCGCAAACCCGCAAACCCGCAAACCCGCAAACCCGCAAACCCGCAAACCCGCAAACCCGCAAACCCGCAAACCCGCAAACCCGCAAACCCGCAAACCCGCAAACCCGCAAACCCGCAAACCCGCAAACCCGCAAACCCGCAAACCCGCAAACCCGCAAACCCGCAAACCCGCAAACCCGCAAACCCGCAAACCCGCAAACCCGCAAACCCGCAAACCCGCAAACCCGCAAACCCGCAAACCCGCAAACCCGCAAACCCGCAAACCCGCAAACCCGCAAACCCGCAAACCCGCAAACCCGCAAACCCGCAAACCCGCAAACCCGCAAACCCGCAAACCCGCAAACCCGCAAACCCGCAAACCCGCAAACCCGCAAACCCGCAAACCCGCAAACCCGCAAACCCGCAAACCCGCAAACCCGCAAACCCGCAAACCCGCAAACCCGCAAACCCGCAAACCCGCAAACCCGCAAACCCGCAAACCCGCAAACCCGCAAACCCGCAAACCCGCAAACCCGCAAACCCGCAAACCCGCAAACCCGCAAACCCGCAAACCCGCAAACCCGCAAACCCGCAAACCCGCAAACCCGCAAACCCGCAAACCCGCAAACCCGCAAACCCGCAAACCCGCAAACCCGCAAACCCGCAAACCCGCAAACCCGCAAACCCGCAAACCCGCAAACCCGCAAACCCGCAAACCCGCAAACCCGCAAACCCGCAAACCCGCAAACCCGCAAACCCGCAAACCCGCAAACCCGCAAACCCGCAAACCCGCAAACCCGCAAACCCGCAAACCCGCAAACCCGCAAACCCGCAAACCCGCAAACCCGCAAACCCGCAAACCCGCAAACCCGCAAACCCGCAAACCCGCAAACCCGCAAACCCGCAAACCCGCAAACCCGCAAACCCGCAAACCCGCAAACCCGCAAACCCGCAAACCCGCAAACCCGCAAACCCGCAAACCCGCAAACCCGCAAACCCGCAAACCCGCAAACCCGCAAACCCGCAAACCCGCAAACCCGCAAACCCGCAAACCCGCAAACCCGCAAACCCGCAAACCCGCAAACCCGCAAACCCGCAAACCCGCAAACCCGCAAACCCGCAAACCCGCAAACCCGCAAACCCGCAAACCCGCAAACCCGCAAACCCGCAAACCCGCAAACCCGCAAACCCGCAAACCCGCAAACCCGCAAACCCGCAAACCCGCAAACCCGCAAACCCGCAAACCCGCAAACCCGCAAACCCGCAAACCCGCAAACCCGCAAACCCGCAAACCCGCAAACCCGCAAACCCGCAAACCCGCAAACCCGCAAACCCGCAAACCCGCAAACCCGCAAACCCGCAAACCCGCAAACCCGCAAACCCGCAAACCCGCAAACCCGCAAACCCGCAAACCCGCAAACCCGCAAACCCGCAAACCCGCAAACCCGCAAACCCGCAAACCCGCAAACCCGCAAACCCGCAAACCCGCAAACCCGCAAACCCGCAAACCCGCAAACCCGCAAACCCGCAAACCCGCAAACCCGCAAACCCGCAAACCCGCAAACCCGCAAACCCGCAAACCCGCAAACCCGCAAACCCGCAAACCCGCAAACCCGCAAACCCGCAAACCCGCAAACCCGCAAACCCGCAAACCCGCAAACCCGCAAACCCGCAAACCCGCAAACCCGCAAACCCGCAAACCCGCAAACCCGCAAACCCGCAAACCCGCAAACCCGCAAACCCGCAAACCCGCAAACCCGCAAACCCGCAAACCCGCAAACCCGCAAACCCGCAAACCCGCAAACCCGCAAACCCGCAAACCCGCAAACCCGCAAACCCGCAAACCCGCAAACCCGCAAACCCGCAAACCCGCAAACCCGCAAACCCGCAAACCCGCAAACCCGCAAACCCGCAAACCCGCAAACCCGCAAACCCGCAAACCCGCAAACCCGCAAACCCGCAAACCCGCAAACCCGCAAACCCGCAAACCCGCAAACCCGCAAACCCGCAAACCCGCAAACCCGCAAACCCGCAAACCCGCAAACCCGCAAACCCGCAAACCCGCAAACCCGCAAACCCGCAAACCCGCAAACCCGCAAACCCGCAAACCCGCAAACCCGCAAACCCGCAAACCCGCAAACCCGCAAACCCGCAAACCCGCAAACCCGCAAAACCCGCAAACCCGCAAACCCGCAAACCCGCAAACCCGCAAACCCGCAAACCCGCAAACCCGCAAACCCGCAAACCCGCAAACCCGCAAACCCGCAAACCCGCAAACCCGCAAACCCGCAAACCCGCAAACCCGCAAACCCGCAAACCCGCAAACCCGCAAACCCGCAAACCCGCAAACCCGCAAACCCGCAAACCCGCAAACCCGCAAACCCGCAAACCCGCAAACCCGCAAACCCGCAAACCCGCAAACCCGCAAACCCGCAAACCCGCAAACCCGCAAACCCGCAAACCCGCAAACCCGCAAACCCGCAAACCCGCAAACCCGCAAACCCGCAAACCCGCAAACCCGCAAACCCGCAAACCCGCAAACCCGCAAACCCGCAAACCCGCAAACCCGCAAACCCGCAAACCCGCAAACCCGCAAACCCGCAAACCCGCAAACCCGCAAACCCGCAAACCCGCAAACCCGCAAACCCGCAAACCCGCAAACCCGCAAACCCGCAAACCCGCAAACCCGCAAACCCGCAAACCCGCAAACCCGCAAACCCGCAAACCCGCAAACCCGCAAACCCGCAAACCCGCAAACCCGCAAACCCGCAAACCCGCAAACCCGCAAACCCGCAAACCCGCAAACCCGCAAACCCGCAAACCCGCAAACCCGCAAACCCGCAAACCCGCAAACCCGCAAACCCGCAAACCCGCAAACCCGCAAACCCGCAAACCCGCAAACCCGCAAACCCGCAAACCCGCAAACCCGCAAACCCGCAAACCCGCAAACCCGCAAACCCGCAAACCCGCAAACCCGCAAACCCGCAAACCCGCAAACCCGCAAACCCGCAAACCCGCAAACCCGCAAACCCGCAAACCCGCAAACCCGCAAACCCGCAAACCCGCAAACCCGCAAACCCGCAAACCCGCAAACCCGCAAACCCGCAAACCCGCAAACCCGCAAACCCGCAAACCCGCAAACCCGCAAACCCGCAAACCCGCAAACCCGCAAACCCGCAAACCCGCAAACCCGCAAACCCGCAAACCCGCAAACCCGCAAACCCGCAAACCCGCAAACCCGCAAACCCGCAAACCCGCAAACCCGCAAACCGCCGCAAACCCGCAAACCCGCAAACCCGCAAACCCGCAAACCCGCAAACCCGCAAACCCGCAAACCCGCAAACCCGCAAACCCGCAAACCCGCAAACCCGCAAACCCGCAAACCCGCAAACCCGCAAACCCGCAAACCCGCAAACCCGCAAACCCGCAAACCCGCAAACCCGCAAACCCGCAAACCCGCAAACCCGCAAACCCGCAAACCCGCAAACCCGCAAACCCGCAAACCCGCAAACCCGCAAACCCGCAAACCCGCAAACCCGCAAACCCGCAAACCCGCAAACCCGCAAACCCGCAAACCCGCAAACCCGCAAACCCGCAAACCCGCAAACCCGCAAACCCGCAAACCCGCAAACCCGCAAACCCGCAAACCCGCAAACCCGCAAACCCGCAAACCCGCAAACCCGCAAACCCGCAAACCCGCAAACCCGCAAACCCGCAAACCCGCA